>JAMZAV010000060.1:632500-1832500 GCA_024449915.1 Sweltsa coloradensis
ATGTAAATAATAATAATATAAAACGAGCTATTTGTTTTTAGTGAAGTCAAATCGAAGTCTTCGTAACTTTCTCTTCACTCATACAAAAAACTTTAATCTAAACAAATCTCAGGGCAAAGTAATTGAAAACGATTTTCTTTTCAAAGCCAAGAAACAATTTTATTAAATCCTATCTTAGATCTTAATATTATTGTATATATTATTCCAGACAATCTGTTCACATATATATATATATATATATATATATAACATACAGTTATGTTCACAATGCATGTGTGCTATTCGAGCCTAATAATTGCCTATAATAGTGTGGAACTGAAGTACTCGTGCCTTACGGCTGTTGCATGTGCTTTTACAGTGATAAGCATGCATGCTATGTTGTACTACAACTACATTATAATATTATGCTACGCTGTCACGTTCAAGTGCTTTGGAAGCGATCGATGATGCAGATACGAAATACATCATAATTAGAGCTATGAAAAAATAGCATTTATATTCTGAATATTTAGCATAAATTTTTCCAAATTTAGCATTTTGTAGCATTAATTTTCTTCTTTCCACCAAAACCCCAAATATGGGGAGTTTCTTGTATTTTTAATGGAAATGAATTCAAATTGACCTTTATAGGAACATTTTTATTCAATGTAGTCACTTTAAACGTTAGAATACAATGCTAAACCAATTCTCAATTGGTATAGGTAAACCTTATTTTCAGTAAATTTAGCATTTTGTAGCGTTTTTAAGAATTTATACTTACTGATTTAGCATCAATAACCTAAAACGCTAAATTTTTATGCCTCTAATCATAATTAGCTTTAATGAGAAAAGAACGGCATAATGTTCCAGTATTTGTATTTCAGTATTAGTTGTGTTTAAATAAATACATAAATGAATAAACAAATTAATTAAGTAAGTAAGCTTTTCGTTGTAAGAGTCTATCCACTCAGTCACAACTGATTTTCATTGGGGGACATTAAATTTAAAACCGACCAAGCCAACTATGCAGGCGACGACACCATCTACGAGCGAACAATGACCAACTAGAGACCGTCATATTTTAAATTTGAAACAACGGTCAATCAAGCAGGACACGTTTCCACCCGCAGACAGCGCCAGAATCAACAAGGCTGATTCAGAACAACCTTAGACTTTATTATGTGCCTAGTTGCTAGGACGGCTTTTACACAAGTATTAAGCCCAGAACTGATGGACTCCCACATCAGAAGTTAAAAAACTTCTGGCAATAGCGGAAATCGAACTCCGGACTTTCTGCATTGGAAGCAGAGGAGACGCTAACAACAAGACCAACGAGCCACATAATTTAGTTATGTCAACGTTTTTTTCAATGATCACGTTTTAATTAATAAGACATTCTTAAAACGGTGTTAAAAATACCAATTATTGATTCTTAAATTAAAGAACTGAATGTTGGTTAACTTAAACGAAACAATAAAGTATCGTTTACATGTTATTCAATGAAAACAAGGTTCTAAAGGAATCAAGGATAAAATAATTATGACTCTAGTTGCGCTATTTGTGCTAAGTATTCATAGACAATGGATTTAAAGATGGTTAGTAGAGAGGAAAGACTTATTCCGTAAGTACGATTGCCAACTTAAATAAAATTGTGCTAAGTATACTTTAAAACAAACAATTGTTGATAAATCTGGTTTAGAAAATGCATGAGCGAGACGCGCCTTTCGCTATAGCAACATGATAGGTCAACTGATAAGGACTTCCATGTTCTGAGGTATACTTGATTGATTTATGTTTCAGTTGCGCGATAATTTATTTCTAAGTTTACAAACCATAACTAAACTTCACTTTATAGATGTAAAAATGACTAAAATAGTGAATACGTTTCCGTGTTTAAATGCATTAAATGGGGACCTTGTGGATTCGAAGCGTAAATAGAATGTTGTCGCGACTCGGTACACGACAGATCGAGTTAGAGTATGAGCCACATCCCCACTCCTTACTGTCCCCCACTGAAAATCAGTTATATGACTGAGTGGGTAGACTCTAAATACGAATGTTTTGAATTATTTTATTTAACTGTCTGTAAGTATGCTATAAAGGGGAATGGGGCATATAAGTAGTTCTTTTACAAGCAAACGTACGATACATTTATTTGAAATGAGCCATGCATACATATTTTTAAACATTTTCCTATAGTTTTAAATTACAGGTATCTTATCTCCGCTGTATTTGGCGATTAGACGATTTTTAAATTACATAGTTGACCCGAGCTCATCTATTAATTTTATAACATATCCACGAATGAGGTATATGGACGTCCAACCACCTCGAATGCATTGCTTATATAGTATGTAAGAGAAAGACGATTTTAGTTTACCGGACATGCGTAGACAACGAATAGAACTGGCTTCCAGCATCACATCTAAGACAAAGCCTCGGAACATGGCTGTCACAAGTAGAAACTCTCTACCCCTCCTTCTAGCGAGACCATTGTACATAAGTTAGCTCATCTTCCTTCCGCCTGTCGCGGACGTTTTCTTCCCCCATCTCTGCTTCCTGCCTCCCGACGGGAGGAGTTCGACTTCCATTACCTCCCCGACGAGGTTAGGAGTATTATTCTTCTCTAGACACATTGGCTAGGTCAGGGATCGAACTCATATCAAGCTTAGCAGAGTAGTCTTAGCCCGGATGTGTTGGAGGGAGCATGATGTATATAGGGAGATACCCTACGTCACAAGCTCTGATAGGGTTTCGACCTGCGCTTTCAATCAATGTATTTTTCATATTTTCTGTTGCTTGATTTATCTGCCAAGTGATGGACTTCTCAACTGAACGAATGTCGTTACAGGTTTATTATTAAAAGCGTCATATTATAAAGTATTTTTCAAACGAATATGTTTTTAATTTATGATATTGAATTAAATTTCCGTGTCCGGATCAAATACGTCCACCCCAAAAAACAGCGGCATCTATGGCCCTCTCATTTTCATGTATTAAATCGTCTTGGTTTCAGCAATTCCCCATTGTTGGACATGCTAGAAAATGAGAAGGGTCTTGTCTTATTGATCGGTATTTACTGATAGGCTGAACATTAGTTTGGATTAAAGATACCACCGGGGCAAAAGTTTGAAGTGTATTTAATTTGTCTCGTATATTGTCATGAAATTGAAAGGTGTTCGGGTATGATATGCACCTCCTCGCAATTCGCTGAACAGAATACACACTTTAATACTCTCGACGTTTCTCTCAGGTCGTACAGTCGAGAAAGAACAACACTAACGCACACAGTACTGTATGACCCGCTTCAAGGCATAATATCCCTATAACTTCCATATTATATAATTCTTAAAATATTTAAACTTAGGTACAAAATGTAATAAAAAATGTATTGTAATTATATCGTTACAAAAATATCACATAGTTTAGTCTCTTTTAATACACCAATTTCACAGATAATATCTGTGCTAATTTGATTTAAATTCAAATTACAAATCCTTATAGCCGGACCTTACGGTTGATTCGGTAACAGCCGGATTTCACGAGTAAGACCGGGAATATGCTATTGGCTTCTCTCTTTTTTTTTTACTACAATTCAGAAATAATAATAATTTCTGAATTGTACTAAATAAAAACAATTACACCCACGGGAGTGTTTCCCGATTAACCAAATCGAGAAATTGGCTTCTCTGTATATAATGTGCTCGGTAGGAGACAGTTCACATTGAGTCGTCCTTCGTAAACTTGACCACACTTCGTATGGTCTTATTCATTTATATACAGTATTTTTAGAGAGGAAATAATGATCGCCAAAGAAAGTATGCCCCATAAGAAAACGATCCTCTTGAAGTGTCACCCTTGTTTGCGGAAAATAATGTTAACCGCACATTCTGGTGTTGAAAAAAATTTAACGAAATGTGGATTAGTGGAAATATAAAATTCCCAAAAACATATTCAAAAAGAAAACAAAGTCATTAAAAAAGTCGCTAAACCCCGGTGTTTTTTTGTGTTACAGGGGCAAGGGGGCCCCCGCGCGTTGAAAAAAACCTTCGACAACGCACAGCGGGGTTGTCCTCCCTGCACGGGACTCTCCACGGCGGGGGAGGGGCCCCAGCCCTGCAGCAGCAAGAGAAGGAGAGGGAAAGGGGGCTAGAACCTGGGGATCATATGACTGCGTTCCTCGCCTGCTGGCTACCGTTCTTCCTCTGGTAACTAAACTTAATAGAAACCCCGGGCCCGCAGGGCCCGACCCCTAGCCCGCAGCAAGATGAAGGAGAGAGGGAAAGGGGGGTAGAACCCCGGGCATCATCAGACTGCGTTCCTCGCCCGGGCTACCCTTCTTCCTCTGGGAACTAAAAACTTAAAGAACCTAGGGCCAGAGGCCCGAGCCCTAGCCAGCGCAAGATGAAGAGAAGAGGAGGGGCTAGAACCCGGGCATCATCATGACTGCGTTCCTCGCCTGCTGGCTACCGTTCTTCCTCTGGTAACTATCATTTAATATCGCTTATACATGAGGCTGGAGCTTCATTCAATTTCTTTAGTTCAATATTTAGTTCATACCTCCTATCGTAAGACGGTTTTGAATCCCACATTATTTATGGAATTTATTACCAACTGGGGAATATATTGAATTTCAACTCTCTACTATCATTTCAACAGATCCAACACTTAAAATAACAAAATACTATATTTCACTTAACAGTGACAGAAAACTAAACTACTAAACTCAACGTCAAGTCATTAAGTCAATTAATCAATCTGATGCAATGTATATTTGCAGGAATAAAATGCATTTAAATTGAATTGAATTGAAGTTTTCGAGCTAATTTAATTTCATACACAATATTTTACTGTCCAATATAAAAATATCTCATGATCTTTGTATAAATCGTAGTTCATCAAACACATATAATTACGAAACACAAAAATAAATTACCAATACAAAATGTATATCTCAACCATTCTTCCGTACAACTAATTACGGTTTTGTATTTCACCGCACCCTAATGGGCCACGTATCATGCGTAAACAGAAGAGAGTATAATCATGTATTTGAAACTCTTGTACGTCTGCCGGTAGCGGTTAAACGTTTGCACAAACAAATCCACCTCAACTAGCTAAGCCCAGCCACGCAACTAAATGTTTCAAACTCTATTTCCCTTCGAGTTTACAACCGCCCCCAATTAGCAACGCCAGCATTTACAATATTTTCCCTCTCCTCCGAAACAACCGTTCTTTTTTAATTCCGCCATCTCGCTTTGTTTGTGTCCCTAACGAAGCAGTAACTTTAATGTTTCCCTTCAATTCTCGCGATATTATTTTCGGTGCGTCTCAACTGAACCGAGTGATGTTTCCATGACGACTGCTTGGAGCCGAGGCAGTCATAATTGAGGTACGGTTCATTTAATTCCAATTGAATCGCGGCTCGAGTATCGAGAACTGAACCTAATGAGATGAACGCGCAAGACGCTAGAACATTTCAAACGTCAACTTTATTACAATTCTTGATTATTTGAGTTATTTAATTTGAGTTTCAATATCGGGTTGTTATTCAAGTTATGAAAAGATGAAAAGATAATTGGTTATACTATGAAATTTGAACGAGATTAAATCATGAAGATAATTTCTTCGACCGAAATATAATTTTAATTTAGGCCGATTGTGTATTTACGTAATACAGCTTATAAACACGTCTAAAACCAAATAAAAGCATTTATTAAAATTATAAGTATTGCATTTCATTTATTACATATTTAGAACCAAATAAGACTGCGGTTTAGATCCAAATTAACATTCCAATAAACATTATTCAATAACCTCTTAAAGCTTTCACGAGTTAAAACTAAACTAAATAATTGAATAGTGTCTTATTAGTAACAACGAATTGCTCGAAACTGGACCATTTCGATCACTCGAGTGAGAATCATAACTTAGCGAGTAGGTATAGACTCAAAATACAAATTTATATTAAAAAACCTGAATTGAGACTGAGAGTTTTGATTCAAGTTTTGAATTTCGTGAAAAGCTTTTACAAACTATACATACAGTATAATTAAACATGTTTTTAAATCATAACTTGAAGTCTAGTAATAAAAGGTTTAAAGATGGGTAGCTGAGGCTGGCGTGGATATGAGTTTAGACGCTCAGCGTTCAGTATTTCGGGTAAACGGTTAAAAATATCGGTATCATATTTCAAAATAACGTTAACAAAGGACAGATCTATGAGATGTAGTACGATTATTTTTAGATTAGGCCTATCCCGCCTAATTCTTCGGTTTTGAATGTAAAAAACGTGAAATTTTCATAATTTATTTAATTTTGGTGGGGTTTATTCCAAGTGTACAGATTTTTTTACGCAAATTTCCATACTGGATATCTTCGTTTAAATCAATGAAAACGTGCAGGTTAATTTGGTTTTATCGTAAGTTTAGATAAACTGTTTAGTACGAATTTCCTAAATTGAAATCTATGTTTTCTATTTTCCATTTTTCTAAGTTTTGGACTTACTTCTTGTATTGATTTTTAACGCTAATTCTTGGCAACTAGTGTGGATATCAATATAAATGAACTCTATTAACATTCATGCAAAATTTGGTTATGATATATCCAATCGTTCAGCTGCAATCTTCAACACCCGAGTTGGCCAAGCTCAGCGGTCTTTTGAAAACAAGACCCGGCACCTCCACCAAAAACCTAATTTATTTGGTTCGTTTAACTTTCGAAACAGAAGAGAGTAGCTACTGGTCGCGCACGGTGGGGGGAGAGGGGGGGAGGGGGGACACGGGCATCGCGCGGTGTCTGAGGATATTGATGAGCTGATTGATTTCCGGCTTTGCATCTCATGTTTATGCGAGGCGCTAATCGAGATGAGAGGGGAAAGCGACCGGCGATGAAACTAAGCTACGCAAGCCGAGATGAACTCGCCAAACCAACAGGGATCATTCTATACAGGCTACAGACCCAGACACTGCGGACTAGACTAGAATATAAAACAACCAGTCGGGGAACTTATACACACGATATTTGTCGTGGAAAGGAACTTGCGAGAGACACTCAAGAAAGTGTAACTGATGCAGACTCTTACAGTCAGATTAAAGCATGAGAAAACAATAACAACCCACGTTTCACGTCCTTCAACCAGTTAGCATTTGATTGTTATATTACATAACAAGGATAATATGTATGGTCTTCTCAGATTTTCAAAAGTTATAGTCAATTATGTCACACAAAATTAAATTAATTTGTTGTGTTTTGTAGGTTTTTGCTAAATATTCGAACAATATCGTGTTTAATTATTTTACTGGCATATTTTTTTAATTTCAATACAAACAATGCAATGTGCAATGTTTACGACATGCAAACAAAATTGATTAAAATCGCCAATATGCCATTTATTAAAAATATCATCAGACCCGGCACCTCCACCAAAAGTTTTAAATTTTTTCTAATTACTAGAAGTAATTTTAGAGCGCTTTTTACAGCTAAGATTAATCGCGTATTTTTAATGTTTCGTGTTAACACAAAATTTTCTCCAAAAATTTAAAAAATACTCAAGAGGAGAATGAACCCATTTTTCCACGGGAGTGTCTTCTAACCAATAAAATAGAGAAATATGTTTAATGTTCATGCCCATCAGTTTTGTGACTGAGCGCATGGGTAGACTTTAAAAACGAATAAATTTTATTTATTTACTCAAACATATCTTTTATAACACTATAATGTGATATTTTTATACAGGGATATAGTGTTTTCATTCAAATTTGTATTTAATGTAGGCATATCTAATTTTTTTATATTTTGAATGAAAATTTAAACCTAGTTAATTTTTATTTGAAACTATGGGATATAATTTTAAAATCAATGTTTAATAAGAACATTACAAAAGTTCATGAAGTGGAATTAAAATATGAATGACAATAGTAGTATAAAGTTGAAATGAAATTGAAAATCTGTCATACAAGTATCAAGCTATTACTGTAATCCATTTGCACAATCAAGCATAACGTTTACAAAACACTACACTGAATAGATTGCTACGACCTACATCACCGCTGTCGGTGAATGAGAATGTTAACGTCATTGCATTGTTGTACGCAATTCAATATGATTGCAATGCGGAATGTGGTTTAATACCGAAGACCCAAGCTTGACCTACTTGGTATGTATTGTGATCTAGAACATGATCCAATTCCTGACGCGAGACAACGATTGTCAACGAGCACTGACCCTTGTGAATAGGACGAGGCTGTCTCTGATAATACCCTCCCCTCCATTGTACGCCGTCTGTCCGGGGCCTCAATAGACGTCGTAATTGCAAAAAAGATATTACTTTCAAGAATAGAATTAATCTGACAGTCCTCGACTGTAAATATAATCTCATTTGTAAAGCTTAATATCCTTGACGACATAATGTACTTCATGAAAGCTTAGTAAAACTGAATAAAACTCGTAATTAGTAATGAAATTTTATCATAATTTGACTTAAAAAACTATCGTGAGTTTTTTGGCATCAGCAAACTTCCATAGATAATACAAATATGTTAATGATCATCGACAACCTCAGCCATTAAGTTATTTTAAGTAGGATCTGGATACATATAAAAATGTTTTTATTGTCACCCTTAGCCGCTTGTGGAGAATAATGTTAAAAACAAGTTCTGGTGTTATTTAATTTAAAACAAAATAAAATTGAAAGATTGTGAGTTTGCTGATAATTTTAAATGTTAACATATTTTATTTATGTAGAGTGATTCCACGAACTTTCTCAGAGCACAACGTGATTAAAAGGATTAAAAATGATAATATTTAGTTTTTTATTAATCCTTTTTTATTTATTTTGTTGGTCTATGAATCACTTTGAGATATTTTCTTGGAAATAAAGTTCAACAAAACCAACTTACTTGGCGTTTCTTATAAGTTGTGGTAACATTCATTTAAAACCTCAAATAGCTTAACTTTTGTGTTTAAATTGCAGCTAGTATGTTTGTTTGTTCTCCGCTACGACGACACTGGTAAATGATGACCGGCTTTATAAACATCTCCCTCTATTAAATGTTACGCGCTACTCTCAGAGTCACATCTCCATACTCTCATTAAGGCGCCCGCATCCTTGCTATTCATGCGCGTCCCGTCACGCGGAACAAACGCGAAACTACACCATTTAAATATTAAATCTCTGACTGACGAGAAACAAGAGGGGTAGGTATGTTGCAACGCGAGCGATACTGACGGACGGACAGAGAGATAGACAGACAGGCACACAGAGAGATAGGGAGATGGGCGGAAAAACAAACAGACGAACAGAACGGCAGCAGGTAAGCAGACAGACTAACAACACAGACATGCGCACATTCTACTTACATTTTAACATAAAATAAAATGTAATGAGAACAATTTATGAGAAGTAGAAACCTTTTATTTAAAAAAAGAGATAATTATTTTTATGAATTATGTAATTTAAATGTTATTAGGTGTCCTTTGTAAATAATTTCTATACAACTGAATAGGAAAGGCGTTAAATAAATGGACGGATGAAAAGAGTGCAAATACAATTTATACATTCATTTATTCGTTACATTCATACTAAACAAAATGATTTGTAAAATGTCTATAAGCAATTAAATTAAATTAGTGCCATGCTTCGAGTTTAAACGACTTGTACACTTTATTATTTTATTATAGACACGGACATGAATATGAACAGAGGGAACGACATACAGATAGGAACAAGCTAGAACACAGTCATACAAACCCAGACTGATAGACAGACAAACGGACGGACGGACGAACAGACAGACAGACAGACAGACAGACAGACATACAGACAGACGAACAGGCAGACAGACGGACACGACAGACAGCGACAGACAGACAGGACAGACAGACAGACAACAGACGACAGACAGGACGGTCTCGCGGGCCGTCCATACCAGCCGGAAAGTTTCGTCCCCAGAGATCTTTAGAGCGTAATGGCGCCCGCAAAGACATAGTTTAACTCACTTGATCGGGGTACTCGGACCTCCCTCAGTATAGACGAGTAATGTTTATGTTTGGTCCGGCGACCGAGAGAGTCCACGGCAGAATATAGAGAGGACGGCCGGCTGGACAGGGTTAAAGGAGATGTATAGCGGTCGTTGTGAAACAGCAAGTTTGCATCACTTGTTGAATGGTGTTGTGTACCGTGCTATCTCGGGCAAACTTTCCCCGACAACTCTCTGAAGTAAGTTGAATAGATACCCTGTGATATCTCATAGCGGTTGTAATAGGCTGATAGTATTCCACTTTTTTTCTCGTTTTTTTATTTAACTTCTATCTCATTTAGCTCACACAAATTCGAAAATGAACAGAGTGGTTTGAGTGAGATCGTCTAATTAATCATTTTTTTATGATTTTTTCTTATTTTTCTTTGTTTCCTTTTTTTCCTTGTTTGAACTGGTTTATTGATTAATTTCATTTAATATAGTTTTTTTAAATTTGTTACCAAAATTATTGTGTTATTAATATATTGTTGTATTATTTGTATTTCAAATACTTACTTAAACTGTCGTTCATTGTTGTGTCTGCATTTATGTTATTAAATTTATTTAGTTGTTCTCATTGTAAATTAGTTTTTTAATTGAATATGAGTTAAAAATAAATAAATAATATTACAACAATACGTACAATTTGTGTTGTAATCCGAATGATAATATTCTCGTGACTTTGTTATTAAACCTTAACACTACTTTGTGTTGTGCAAACGTTCATATTTATTGAAATGTTTTTCACATAATGGTGTTGACGGACCATGCATGCTCGTAATGTATTTACCACTGCTATGAATAATGGATATTTAAATCCAGCTTCAAATATTAGGGCTCCCGCTTCATTACAACTTATCAACATCATATAATCTTTTCAGCTGTCAACATTTATCACTCATCTAAAACATTTATTAAAGATTAATTTAACATTATTTTATTAATGTTTAAGGATGGTACAGGATCACTGCGGTGGATGGGCCACATACGACTGCTTTCCTGTCCCATTTTGTAATTTTTTCCTCGTGTACTAATAACGTACAGAAAACAATAATAAATAATAAATAAAATATGAATATTTTTGTAAAAAAAGAAAACATAAATTACCGTCTCTAACAATAAAATTGTTAAACGTTTAGATTCATCTCCAACTAATACAAACACACGTTTATCAAACCACTATTACAGTAATAGTGATATTTTGCAGTGTCTCCATTTAAACCACAAGCCACTCTAAATAATTTGTGATTTATGAGCACCGTACGGAACATGTGAATTTATGTATGACGGGTGTCATATAACGGTTAATCATTTGGATAGCTGTTGGTTGTCATGTGTTTGTAGGTACGGGTTACGGTATGAACGCTGCAACACAAGATCCAGTAATACTCACTGGTGCAAAGTACATAACATGAACGATACGCAATATAAAATATTATTTCTCGAATTGGTTAGTCGGGAAACACTCCCGTAGGTGTAATTATGTATATGTTATAATTAATGTTTGGTGGTCAGTTCAAAGGCAGCAAATCGTTGCAGTACTATTCCATCCATTTAGATGTATACTACGATTCAAAGATTAAAATGTACCCGCCCTGCTGGTCTAGTGGTTAAAGGGGCTAAAAACCCCAAACATTATTTTTTACCACGTGATCTATAGCACAATACTACACTTAAATGACCGTTTAAAAAATTATATCTTGTAACTGTGATTTAACAAGAATATTTTAATTTTTTTGATCCAGAAATTGGCGAAAATTGGTGTTTTGGAAAATTTCCTAAAACGGCTTTAACCTGCTTCTTTTTTGGTCCACATAGATACTAGAGCATAGTACCAGTCTAAAATGCCCCTTTATAACATCGTGTCTTGAAACTGTGCCCAAATATACCTCAAACACGCAAAAATATGCATTCCAAAATCACACCCCATCTTGATAATCAGCATATTTTGACCGAACTACTTGCCCAAATCACAAAACAAAATATAGAGAATTTACAGAAAAGGCTGTCGAGTACGTCAATAATGGCCAATATTTTTTTGGATCAAAATCCTCCAAGGTCACGGGGCATAAAGATCGTTCCCATGTTATTTCTTATGGGAGATTTTTGCCGATGGGACCTAGCTCGAAAAAATGTCATGTTTGACATTTTTTTGGGAGATCATGGTGGCCCCAATAATTTTTCTGTTGATTGCTAAATTCATTACTAGTTAGCCTGAATGAAATATATTTTTTGAGTTTAGCGGTTAAATACCCCTTTAAGACGACTGCCCGGAATGCGGGAGACTCCTGGTTCGAATCCCGGTTGGGGCGGACTTTTTTAATTTCTGAATTGTAAATAATAAAATATTATGTTTCAGTAGAATCTATAAATTTTACATGTTGAGGATAAGCCATTATTTTTTTTAAAAAAAGATTATAATGGGAAACGTAAGATTTGATGAATATCTTAATATGATTTAAACGTTGATTTAGTTATCTTTTTGGTGTGGAAACCATGCACCACACCGGTTGAGTAAAGCCATCCTACAACTTGGTTGAATGCTTCTTGGCGTGCATTAAAGTTCATTATCTGTGCTCGCAAATATAAATTTACCCCGCTTCCGTGCGCTAATTGTATGAAGGTTTAATGCTTGAAAAACGTCATTTAAACTCTATGAAGCGTCACGTGTACTATAAGATTGCACATGACGTCATTTGTCGTATTCCGTCATTTCAGCTGGAAATGCCCACAATTGTCACATCTGCAAAAACTTTTAATCTGCTCACAATAAAATTATCTAGGATTTGTGCGATGTAGTTTTCGTAAATATATCTAGAAGTTTTATAAATGATAGAAAATTTCGAAAAAAATGGAAAATTTACCCTCAGGTTTAAGTTTTATAGAAAAATACAAATTATAAAATGTATATCACACAAGTTTCTTTTTAGGCGTTTACGCTGTAAAAAATTGTAAATCTTAAGGTTTGTATGTGCGCTTGCAGGTTCGTAATAACGACGCTATGCGGCACCACATGTATTAAGGTTTTGTTTGTGTGCTTGCAGGTACGTGATAACGACGCTATGCGGCGCCACTCAGTGCTACTGTCCTCCAGTGGTGGTCGCCGTCGTCTTCTGGGTCGGCTACTTCAACTCTGCGCTCAACCCGCTAATCTACGCCTACTTCAACCGCGAGTTCCGCGCCGCGTTCAAGAAAACGTTACAATCTCTGTGCGAGTTCGTGATTCGTCCGCGTCGTCGGGACCCGCTGTACGCGGGCACGCGACGCGACGGTACCAACAGTAACGCGTCGTCGGACATTCACATGAACAACCACCTGAGGGCGAACAGAGGCGGGATGGTTCACCACATTAGTGATCTGGAGGAGAACATGCAGACTGAGGCCGTGATCTAAGCTAGTTGCAACACAAGGAAGAGATTCACTACGGAATACCATATCATTGATTATGAAGAGAACATTCAGACTGAAAAATCATTAAGGTGGTATAGATATTATTTTAGTTATATTCCAATTGTTTACGAACATGTATTAACAATAATAAGACGGATGGTTCGGGGGCTATTTTAACCATATCATTATTTTGACAATATTTTCCATACAAGAAAGTAATCAATAATTTAACACTTTTGTAAATAAACTATGACTTGCGACTAGAAGTCGATCGTAGTGTCAGAAAAATGCAAATAGTTGAAAATCCTTTTGAGTTTCTTTTATAAAGTTGTTTTATTAAGTGAAGTTTTCAAACTTCAAAATTAAATTAGCAAGTCTTAAAGACGCAGACAATTAAAAAAGAGTGAACAGGGTATAAACATAGGGTAAATATTAAGTAGAATGCTATCAAAATGGGCAATTTCAGTTGCCAAAATTAAGTTATAATAATTCTCATTGCTACTCATACTCACCGTAGTGACATTAATTGTTGAATTCAAGCAGACTGATAATCGAATAATTTGTCTGGTGGCTTTAAACAGGCAAACGGGGAGTTATGTTAATTATACATTCCAGATATTAATTTTGACAATCAAAGTATGACGTAAATCATTCTTTTTCGTTCACCACTAGTTATCAGACAGCGGCATTAGATCATAAAAGGCTATAACTCGATTCAAAAATAATTTTCGACAATTTTTTACTATATCTATTTTATAGAATGAGTGTGGAATTTAATTACCATATCAGTATGTCTCGTTGCGAGAGACGTGATTCCTGAATAATAATAAAACTCAAAACTTGAAGCTAATTACATGCTTTTGTTTTTCTGTGTGCGAATCTGACGTCATATAAATATTCTAGTCGTCTGTGTCAAAGTACGTCCAGCCCTAGCGCGACTACATTGAGTAGCTGTAGCGTATTTGTAGCTATCTAGCTGAGAAGATCTCATACTTTGGACAACTCCAAACGCAACAAGTACGACCAATAGTAGATGGCCCGGATTTACAGGGGAGGGTCGAAAATTGTCGTGCGACATATTTAGCTTATTTTTCAATATAACTACAACACTTCTCAAAAGGGTAATCAATTAATTAAAATTAAATTTTTGAGCGTTACATGTTTTTAGTTTTCCTATGGATGGAATTTATTATTTGATTATATTATGATGTTTATTGCATTAGGTACAGTGTTGCAAGTTTTAATCTTCCACTTAAGAGGTGCATTCTCAATTGTGCTGAGAGTTCAAAGTTACTTTCGGTATAAGAAGCAATTTCCAAATGCAAATATGGCGGACCAACGCCCACAAAAAATAAACAATTGGCTACTTTTCAGAATGACGATTATGACACATTATCAATGGATAATAAAAATTTACAAGAGAAATTAACTTTACAATAATTATTCATAATACATTGGGTACAGAGAGGTTTAAATTTGATAACCAATCATTTGGCCGCCATATTTGTACATAAAACATCAAAATGACCCATACTGGAATATAGATAAGAATGCACTTCTTAACTCCTTATGTCCAAAAGACGTCCAAATTTAAGTGCAACCACTGAAAACCACAATAGAAAAAGAAATTGCTTTATGATATTGATTTCTTATGAATAAATCTAACCTAGATTTTACACGTTAGTTAAAAAACTATTCAGTCAGAAAGAACGAATGAGTTTGGATGGGAAGACTTTGCCATTATTGTAATCTACTCCATATACTGTTAGACTGGTACATTTAGCTGTTAGTTGAATACTGTGTTAATCGTGTGTCACAAAACCTAGAACGTGTTTTAAGTGTATTATTGCTGTTAACATTTCGATGTGATGTTTAGTATGTAAAACGTAAATATTTTAAGAGCGTAGTGTTAATATTTCAAACCGAATTCTATTTGTATTAGATATATTATTAAGAGATAATACTATATAATATTATCAAGAGCTGGACAGAGACCAGCTTTGATGAGGAATGTCGAGGAAAGTAGGGGTTGTTGTGTAATAAATTTGTTAATTGAAGGACGGCACAAACACAAACTAAGAACGTTTGAGATTATTGTTTAAACTCGTCAAAAAACTTAAATAGAGAAATTACAAAAATAGATGATACAAGATGAACTTAAATAGTAACAGACAATTATCGCTATGATAATATAAATCTCTTTATATGACTGGCTACTTTAACTGTTTAGTAATTAGCGTAAAAAAGTTTTCGTGTAGAATATCTACAAATCTATGACATTATGTTTGCAGCTTCTACTGTCATTTTCGAAGTCACCGCTTGGCAGTTTTATGAAAGTGATGCAAAGTTGAGCGAATTATTAAATAAACATGGAGAAGAGAGAGATTGGGCGATATTATCACTTTTCAGAGATGCAGATCGTTTTAATTGTCAGGCGTGGAAAACATTGAAGATATAAATATTAACACTTTAACTGAATAACGGTTATTTAGATGAAATAACGGCTACATAATGGGTATTTTTTTTTTTTTTTTCAATTTGTTTTATTTTATTTTAGTTATTTATTTAACGTTTATTACATTCAGTTAAAAAACATATTTACAAAGGAGGACTACTAAATAAATCTAATTGCATAGATGCAGACACAACAATGAACTACAGTTGCTAATCGTTGCAAAGTATTCTAGAAAATTCAAGACCAAAAAAATTATGTTCTCTAACCAAGTTGGATTAGAAACTTAGGGGATGATTTTAGGGGTTATGGATGGTTAAACATCTAAATGAGGGCGTTAATAGGCAATGTGTGCAACAGGTTACTTTAACACGTGGCAAAACATATACAACTAATTGAAACAAACTTTTCCATCATTAGAAAAAGGTTACGTTTGAGATTTAAAACAATATATTCGACGTAAGATGGTAAAGGGGAAAAAATGAAGTGTTCATGAAGGAAAATAGATGAGTCGCGATTAACTGTGAATTTAATTCTAAAGCTCTCTCTAAAGAGTAAAGACACAATACAGCACCCGTTTCGGTGTATTGAAAGTAAATGTAAGAACACAATAAGAAAATGGAAGTAATAAACTATCAACATTAGGCCCCTAAATTATTTCACTTGGTTTTCACAAAAACAAGTATTCTCTCAACAGAATCGTTGTTCAAATTAATTCTGTTTGACAAATGAACTACACTGTTTTTCTAGCTCGTGCGTGGCCGGATGTCCTAGTGTTTGTGTTTTGTGCCGTCTTTTAATAAAAACAAATCCATTTGTGATAGTGATTAATTGTGATGTAGGGACTAGAGATGATAGCGACCAAACGTCCATGCTGGACAAAATGGCGGGAAATGATGACGTCAATCTGGCGTCGGTATTCTGTTAGGTTGTTTATGTGTGTACAAAATCTAGAAAGAATGGTGGCCGATAAGAGTTTTGAAAATACTAAGTTTATGTTTAACAATAATTAACTTACGGACTAGTTCATTCATTCAATGAGCATTATAATTGTTTGTTATTTAAATTATTTTAGAAACAAATCAGAAATAAAAAGAGTCGATCCCGGCCCGGGTTCGAACCCCGGTCGGGATGGATTTTTTTAATTTCTGAATTGTATTTAAATTTTATCAAATCCACCTACGGGAAGTGTTTCCCGACCAACCAAATCGAGAAAGAAGATTATTGTGACGTGGGCATAAGCTCGCTGGGGATTAATTAAAATATTTTAGTACCTTAACACAAAAGTTTATTATTAAGTATCCCCGATCACGGAGAAAAAGTTAAAGATAATCACTACATTAAATTAATTGTGATATTTATAGAAATCTTATAAAAAGTGCTTCATTATTTTCTTTTTCCTGGTGTCAATTTTATATTTTAAACGTTTGCAAATAAAGACCAATTTCCTTACTTGAACAATTTTCTTCCCGACGGTTTCTCGTATTCCGCATTACAAAGAAAACCAGGTCTAGCCGTATTCTTATCACGTAGAATCTCAACTGAGATGTTAGTTTAATGAAACTAATCAAATTGCCATTTCATCCATCACAAAATGTTATCGTCGGAAACAAAGTTTATTGAACTCTCTGCACATGAGAATAATTGAGTTACTTGACAAGTTGTGATCAAAACCAACACGGTTACAAACCATTTGAAAACATTCGTGTTTAGAGGTTTGTTAAGTTGGTATTTTATGTACAAACATACGATCAAGCAACCACACGTAGCATACAAAACTAACTTCAAACGTGAATATTATTTGTATTTCGTAACTACGAGCATAGGTCCACAAAATGAAATACTCAAATCGACAAGCAATAAGGAAGCCTTCTGATATTTGTCATATGAAATAACTATTTTCCTTTAAATTGTGTTAATAATAACTTTAGTTTTAGAACTAAATTATATACAAACGGAACAATAAAGTTGCTACCCAAGTTTCTTAATGCCAAATAAGAAGGCAAATACCTACTACTAACTGAAGCATTTTTAATAGATTCCAATTGAAAAATCACAAAAAAACTTTAAAAAAATCCAATTATGAGATTCCCGGTCCTCCACCCTCCCCCTTCCTCTATACCTCTTGAATGTATCTTCTCCCCCTTCCCCCACCTAAAGCGGATATCAAATCTGAAGCAACAGCTGAGGCACCAGGCATCATCCCCCTCCCCCACCCCTTCACACCCTGGTCTCTTTCATCGACCGTCCCGGGAATAGACCTCAAAACTACCTGAGGAATTGCACCCCCTACCTACCCCCTACCTACCCCCGTTTCTACGGATAATATATGTCTCAATTTACGTATAAACACTCGGTAAAAAAAAAACCTTTTCGTGATTTTGAGAATAGGATTTCACGACCAAAGCACTTCAATCTATTGAGTAAGAAATGTAGCACGAATATAAAACAGTATATATTAAAATTGAAATTGTAGATGGGACGAAAATCCCAATGACAATATCAAAAATTTTGGCATTCTTCGAAGTAAAAATGATTATCAAAGTCGAGCTAAACTCAAAAACCAATTAATCGGTTGTGTAATGTAGCAGATGAGATTGTCAAAATACTTGTATGATATATCGCACAACCTAACCATAATCCTCATCATGAAACTAAGACGCGTAACATAATACACCTAGGCTACATCTCTATGCTGCTCCACGACACCTACATAATGTAGGGATTTAATTTTCACTTACTCTATGTTTCAAAGCAAAATAAGAAGTTTCTCAATGCTGGCAAGTGATCGTAGAGGATTTAGGCATATTTTAACCTAACTTTATTGAGGTTATACTATAAAACGAGTGTGATTTTCTTATTTTTGTTCTGAAATTACTAACTAACCCGACAACTCCACCAAAACTTTAAGATTTTTACTAAAGATATTTGATAGAAGATATGAATTACAGATTGAACGTAAAGATTCAGTAATTGTGTGAAATATGTTTTTTAACCCCAAAGTAACAACCAACGTAATAATATGGAGTTTACCACGGAGTTTGGTTAATAAAAGTTGTTACTTAAGGGTTCAAAAACAAATCTCACACATTAAGGAATGTCTACATTTAATTTTTAATTCATATTCTTTCTTCAGTGGTAAAAATAGTTAAAGTTTTGGTGGAGGTGCCGGGTTGGGCAGTAATTTTAGAATTAACAACAAATCATTTTAGTACTATTTAAAATACATGGCAATACCAGATCTCCATTTTGAATTCGAGAATACGCTTAAATCGCTTTCTAACAAACAGCCGGGATTGATTGTACAAATGGCGTCGTAGTTATATCATTTTAGAAAATATTTCGTTTTTCAATAAATTCCCCTCACTTGCCATAATTACTACTTACCATTTTTTTTTTACATTTTCCCAGAAAATTTGTCTTTTACTCATAATAGAAGAGAATCAAGCTAACAAAACATAGAAACTCGAAGTAAACCTCCTAAGAGGGATAAAGCGTCCAGCGAGCGTCAGCTTGTGGCGTCCCGACGCATTGCGTTGCGCGTCACGCTTATGAATGTGGCATTAATAAATAAACATTCAAGGTGCCTCTTTTAAAAAGTTCTGTTTGCGGATGTACCAACAATCCAGGACTTTGCTGCAGGTGTTCAATAATTCTTGGGAAAAGTCATAATCGTTAAACTTTGTTAAACTTTGTTTGCTTCAAGTTAAGTTTCAGCATATCATTTATAATTGAGAATTTTGTTTTATACAAATCATTATTTGTAACTAAGTTTATGTTCTTAAATAAAGAATAACAATAAGAACAAAATAAACGTAAGTAGTAGTTTTTTGAGATATTTTTAAACGGTTTAAATGTAGATCAAATGGTATTTATATTTATTTTATTTTATTATAATGGATTCTTTTTATTTAACTTTGATTAGTCAATATATTTTTGTTTCTGCGGTACCTTTGCATAAACAAGGTAAATGTTTCAACGCAACCCACAGCGAAATATTTACACGTGACAACAAGTCTAAGATCGAACGAGATTCGCGTTTTGTGGGAGAATTAACGAACTCAACTACCAATGTAAAAACTTTCTTGGATAATTTATACTTCGCATCAAAATATTCATCAGAATGTTCTAACACTCCCTCTTCGGACATTGAACCATCAAGAAGAAATGTAAATTAATATTTATTCAGCAGTTCTTTAAAAACGAGTGTGTATACTTTTGGATTAATATAAATACGTCGAAGCATGTCTCTAGTATGTGTCGCACGCCAATGATATTTTACTCAATTACCTGTCTCTCAGAGTGCTGAAATGATGTTATTAATACGTCCTGTTCAAATGGGATTCCCTCACATCTTTACGCAGTCCATTTAAACATCATTAACGCACCAATAATCTCATTTGACGTTGGAATATTAAAACAACACCGTTCTGTGTTTCGTTTTACTTTTAGCAAAGGCGAGTATGTCGATTAACGAATTGGTTGATACTCTTTGATGTATGATTCAACAAACAAAAAAAAAACATCAAAATGTGTATATTACAAATGAGTTCTTCTCTACTTTAAACAACTTCAATTAAACACAAATAATACAAGTTTATCTTTTACAGTTCTGCTATTATTCTGGATAGTGTTTCGTAATTATCTAAAAATAACTATCGGTTTTAAATGTGTAGCTAGTGTTGTTTTATCGCTTTCCAACACAAAACACAACACTACGACATTTCTTCTTTTCGATTTCTGCGATATCTAGTCTTCAAGCTATTTTCACTTTAATGACAAAATACTGTTTAACCTACAAAGACGCTGACTTCCGGACAGCATGGTTGTTTAACGGGCGTTTCGTCTCGTCTTTTATGACACACTAATTAACCTATCTAGAGAACATTTTCAGGAACACACTCTTATACGTCGCTTTAATTATTAGCTCAACATTTTAAACGGGATATTGCATCGAAAATATTTAATTGTGAGGAATGGTTTTGTGTATTATAAATATACAAACAATTTTTTAACAGTAATATTTTCTGTGTGAATTCAAACAAACATTTTTTTATACTATGAAAGATTAACTCAAATATATTGTTCGAGAATCTGTTACTTCCATTAAAGCTTCGATAAGAACAGCAATGCTTAAAAATGTATAAAAATACTAATATTTATTAAAATATGTCTACTTTACGTTGGATACATACTTGTGATTACTATTAGACGTCACAGTACAACAATAGTAACCAAAATTTATGTCGCGCAGTTACAGGTTTAATACTTAAACCAAGCTTTATTTTTTTGACAACAATTTTAACGACATATTCAGTCACATAATTCGATTATCTCGTAAATAACTTTAACCTTTCTAACATTGTATTTATCCTAATGATACAATAACAAAGCGCAATTAATAGTCTTGGATCTGAGCCAACAACTAGAGTAACTCAACGCCGCCTCGCAAAGAGGGTTTGCTTAACAACGTCGCTAAGACACGACCGAACATAAAAACTACACAAACAGGCTAAGCCAGTGGCTGGAGGTTCGAGAGGCAATTCCGAGCTAATTAAACTGCTCCCTTTGAGATGAAAAGTACTTAATTTTAAATTCAGAAGAGCAAAGGAACTTGTTATTCACGGTGTTTTTAATAACAACATCCCTTTTCTTCATCGCGTCTAATCAAACTTAATGATGGTTCAAGCAAATAGTAATATAATAATTAAGAAGAGCTTTAAAATGTTGAAATAACGCGCTTTAAAGTGCTGCATTATATGTTACGAGTTGCTTAATTAAGAATGTAATAGTGAAAATATGTTCTCAGCAAAACGCCGTTAATAACTCTCATCTTGATGGTGTTATGTTACACTCATTCGAAGAGAGAAAAATAAATTAAAAACATTCTATTGGATCAAAGTAATTCATTTAAATATATAAAACATGAAGAAATTACAAAATCCAACTGTGACACCACCAATGAATGTACCTCTATTTAATAAAGATGATGATTTGTTCCTACGTCTCACAGTAATCACCAAGCATCCGCGTGTTGCACTGTCCATACATGATTGCTTCATTCCTATTAAAAATCGCTTGTGGTACGCCTCGCGTTGCGTCGGCTAAGGGTTGTGGCGCTTTGATTCACTGTCCCCCCTGAAAACAGTTATACTAGTGTGTAGACTCTAAATACAATTTGTTTATTATTTATTATTTAACGAGCAGTGATAGATGACGATGAAGGACGATTACAAATAAAACTGCATCATGCGGGATTCAAACTCACGTCCTCGTACAGCCATACGCTTCGGACCAATGTGCCAACCGCGGAATTTTGATATCAGTTTTATATTTTTCAAGATAGAAATTATTAAAACAGTTCAAATGTCAAATGTTTGGGAAACTCTACGACACAGTTGTATAAATTAATCATAAAAATAATCTAACTTTGATCCACAAAATAGCTACAACAATGTTTTGCCTGAAGACCTCGCTCTAACATTATTCCAATTTTGTATTTGATGACGAACCTACAGAAATAATCTGATCAACGACGAGTACGTAAAATAAAAACAACTATCATATAAAATAACACATTTGCTAGTTTTTACCAATTTCCCCGAAGATTTGATTAAAAAACAAAGTTTAAAAAAATCGCTCTAGCCGCCCACTGTGCACGACATAACCCCTTGACCATACCATACATATACTATAATGCTAAAATAAAAAGATATTCGTTCTGTGCTTTGATATTGTTCATATTAGTAATCAAAACTCACTTATTTTTTTAATTTGGTTTAAATTTTAACTAGAAATTTTGAGGATAAATTGTTTTAGTATAACAACCAATTCAATTATTGTTGCAACGATGTTATTATCGTACATATTGCGAAAAGATGTAAGTAAATACTATTTAAATCTAAATCTCTCATATAGCTTATAACTCATATTTATATAAAAACAAAGTTTGGCTGAAAATCAACTGGATGATGAACAAAGGTATATATGGCAAAACCTTAAAATATATTTTCTCCTTATAATGCTCTAACAACCTTGTTTGGACGAGTTATTATTTCGAGGTCTCACATATACACGCAATCTTGAACGACTTCTGCAGAGCTCCATAAATACACGATTGAACCAATACAAAAGTATTTCATGATTTCAAAGCAGACGACACATTCAATTATTCCTTCACCGGACCCAGTGGCACAATAATATTAAAAATAAATAAATCGTGTTCAGGTAAATTCCGAAAAATTAAAAATTTCCTAGTCAAGTAATAGAACCGCTGAAAATGTTTTTAGCATTCTAAACCTGTTTTAGAAAGAAGATGAAAATTTTCAAAAGTTTAAAGAGGGAGGGGGGGTGACCATACTCGTGGGATGTAGGGAATGCGTGTTTTGAGAACCATACCTTCGTAACGTGTTAGTTTGTCATAATTCAAGAAGCAGGAAATATTCTCAAACTGTTTTTTCAGGCTCAACTAAGCAAAGCTCAAACTAATTAACCTTTTCAATAATTTACATATTATTTAATATTCTAGCGTAATTTTTTTCATAAGCGGTACGTGAATTCGAGTAATAAAGCAAAGACAGAACAACAGACAGCTAGGTGAAACAAAAAACGGACAGCGATCAGATGACCATTAAGTGAAATGGTGATTAATCTCGTTTCGATCTGTTTATTACAAGCTAAATTCCAACAGGTCGAATGACAATAGTGAAATTGTAAAATGAAAATAAGTAATTTCGTTTATCCTTAACAACTTGTTTCGACGAGTTATTTATTTCGAGACTCACATAATATAGAAACAGCAATATCCTGGAACTGTCTTCCAAGAGCTCCAATAAAACACGATATAACATCAATACAAAAAGTATTTCTCATTGTTTCAAAGCAAGACAGACATCAATTCAATTATGTCCTTCCCGCGGCCCCAGTGGCTCGATTGAAAAGATAAATGAATCAGGGGACTCAGGGTTCAAATCCAGACGTAATGAACTTGTCTTCTAGGTCACAGTAATGACCGCGGAAAAGTCGAGTTTAGAATCTAACTATGTTTTGGAGAAGAACAAGATAAACTTGTTTTCAGTCTTGAAAGAGGGGAGGGGGGTGAGTTAGGTGGGATGTGAGGGAGAATGTTCGTGTTTTGAGAAATCCGATACCTTCGTAAACTGTGTGTATAGTTTATCGATAATTCCAAGGAAGGCGGGAGAAATATCGTCAGCTGTTCACCGCTCAACTTAGCCCAAAGCTCAAACGAAACAGCCCTGTTACAAACAATTTAAACTTTATTTACATATATCTGCATTCGTTATTTTTTTAATATTAACAGATGAAACATAATACATAAATATTAATGCAAGAGAAACAGAAAGAGCATGTGCGTGTGATAAACTAAATTAAACTTTGTGTGTTATTTCAATGTTTGAAAATTAAAAAAGTAATTACCACTTTGTGTATCTGAAACTTTTTAATTTTCATCGGTTATTATTAGGTTGGGTGGTTTTTATTTCGGACAAAATAACGTTACGCAGCCGGGCAGTGAATTGGCCAATTGTAAAAAGTGAACAAGAATCAAGTAAATAACGGCAGCTGAGGAACATGTTGCGATTCTCGAAAATAAATATTGAAATAACAGCACGAATTCATTTCCGAGGTGTATACTCATCGATGGAATCATCTCGACCAACGCAACATTTTGCCTTGAATGTTGGATGAGTAAGTAAAGTAGGGCCTACAATTGATAAAGTAAAATTTCAGTAACAGAACGAAATGATTATCTTTAAACACAGCATTCTTTTTGTAATGTGGGGACATTGTGTAACAAGTGTAACCGGTATAAAAGTGCTATTTCTGTTGCTCTTGCATTCATGTGTTTTCTTTGTTATAAATAGCATGTTTTAATCTGTTAATAAATATGAAAAAATGAATACAAAATAATAATGAAATAAAGAACAATGCAAAAAGATTGAAAATTTACATGTTGTGTCGCAAAAATAGTACGAGTTCGCGTTTATTGAGTGGAAACCCATACTTGCGGAGTCACCTAAGATATGATGAATTGTGTACCACATACCACCTAGAAAGATTTTGTCTAAATTTCCCGCTTAACGAGAGACGAATTTGCCAATCTCTTTGTAAAGAAATGGTTGTAAACGTCGATTATTTCAATATATCATTGTAAACGTAATCCTTCCTCATGGAATATCCGAGCAGTGAGTAGGAGGTAAGCGCTCTACCGAGAACACGATTGAAGTTTAAGACCTAAACAATAGTAAGGACTTGCTTTGGGTTGAGATATTGTCGGGGTGAAAAGTGTAATTCCAATTGAAACATGGGACGTATAGACTAGATATAGGTTACCACGCACTTTATATAATTTATATAAATTATGGATGTTTTGAAATTAAGGTGTCGTTGGAAATATGTTGCTGTATAAAATAAATTATTGATACTTTGTAGTTAAACTAACAATATGGTGTAATACACTTTTAAATATTATTTCTTTAACAAGCACAATCAAACTTGTTGAATGATTGCATAAAAAAAATTTGTTGGCGTTTCCAAACACGTAAAAAGTAAAGAAAAGCAAAGAATAAGTTTACATGACTAATATCATATAGCGCAGTTAGAAAGTGAAATGTGTTTTTCCCGTGCAAACAGGATAAATGTCGCCAGGAGGAGGACTAAAACAAACAACCGCCTACTTCTTATAAATACTTCTGATGTACTCAGCCGGACTCATTTACATGAAGTTATTTTGTTGACGGATTCAAGTACGATTTAAATGTTATAATATGTGTAACTACCCAATTACGTTTGAAGCTTCTCCTATTTCAGTTTACACTCCAACCTCACATGATTCCAAAGACACACAACAGAGTACACATATCTATATGCGCATGGACATAAATGACATCATATATTTATCAAAATTATTTGTGAACCTTTTAAAATCGTGTGGATAAAATTTACATTCAACTTTTTAAATAACATGAAGAAAATGTCAGTGTTTGTACAAAGCCTAAAAAAGCTGAATAGATTTCAAGATTAGTTTATGAGCTTGCTTTATCTGTAAAAAGGATGTGAAAGAAACTTTAACATTTTAAAATTCGAGTTTATTTTTTGTAAATGTTTTTCGAGTCGATATTTTCAGCCACATATAGGCTATATAAGCTGTAATGAAGTGATGTTGGTCGTTAAAAACAGCTCACATGTGCGCGCCAATATTCATAGAATATTAAGTACTATACAGGGGTTGAGGGAGATGGTAGATGGGTAAATTGGGAGGTACACTGAAGAATATGAGGGGAAAGAGAATTATGGAAGGGTTTAATGAAAATGTGAGGTCGCTTATTAGAGTACGTTACGAGGCATAATGGAATAATAGAGACTGTTAAGTGCGGAATAAAAAAAAATAGATGATGTTGAGTGGGTTCATAACATTACGTAGAAAAGATAGTGCGTGTTATGAACGTAGCGAACACTTCATTTGAATATTTTGATAAAAATAGCTCGGGTGTTTGTTTTTTTTTGGCTCTCTACCGGACATTGGACAAACCGCAACTTCTATCTTGAAGAAATTTTCGGGTGCGATTAGAAATCTCCGACCTGTCACGTTTTTGGGTACAATCTAATAAATACATTTATAGAATCGAACTATTACGATTTTTGAATGAAGGGCTGCATGGAGATAATTATTCCCAATACGCTCGTCCATCAACGCGACTATGAGAAGCTTCCGCGGAGCGACCTGTTCGTGCATCAATTGTGAAATTTCTGAAGATGGTAACGAGTGCGGAGATGTATTAAAAAGTTTAAAATTTATTGTATAATAAAATTCTTTATTTTTTATGTTGAAGTGTTTAAAAAATTAAATAATGACATTTCAACATTGAGAAACTACATTAACTTTGCTTGTAGATGTAGATTTAAAGAAAGTGAGCGTTAAATTACTAAACTGTGTAGGTAGGAGCAGCATAGAGATGTAGCCTATGAGTATTCTGTTTAGCGTCATAATTTTGTGATGAAGTGTGGTAGGGTTGCGATAGATCATACAAGTATTTAATGTTGATGAGAGATTTATATTTAAGTCAACCTACAGTTTGATTCAGATTGCATAGTCCCAATACGGATGGTAAATGAGTTTGCTTATAGTCTATACATTGGAGTTAGACGATTAGTAGTGAAAGATATGGACGAAGAAAAATAAAACATCCGTGTCTCATGCGGGGCACAAACCCTAGCCCAGACCTTCACTACACCATCAGAATAACAGTACAGTTCTAGATATGTTGTTCCCTAAAACAGTAAAGCCGAGTTTACTAAGCCACGGGGATTATGGTTTTGCAATAAGAGAAGTTGGTTTCAGGGATTACACCGAGTAAGCGTTCACATTTCCATCACTGTAATTGCGACAGTAATAACGCAGAAGCTAGAACATTGTTACCGACTGTTTAAATTGCAATACATGAACCGTTATTACAGACAATTATACGGATAAACGTCACTTGCTAGATTTAATCAGAGCATTTTTATTTCATGATTATTCTCATTAATGTGTAGCCGAACACATACCTTGCCTCTCTAATTACTGATTAATTACTTTATATTTGCTAATTACCAACTTTATTGGATATTGTCTAATGATTTCCAACATAAAACTTGTATGTAAATGATTTAATAAGTGTTATGCCATATAATTTAAATAATAACAGTCAACAGAGCTACACATTTCAAGTGTTTTTGCGACCATTCAGAAATTTTGCAGAAATTTAGTTTAAAACGTAAACAAATTATGAGGACACAAAACGTTACTATTTTCTGCTAAACGTGCTTCAAAACTTATAAAGCTAAATAACATTCTGATATTTTGTCATTCCCCGTAGCCGTCACAGAATATATAGCGTTTGTTTTATTTAGAAACAAAATTTCATTTAAATTTTACAGAACCCTAGATTGGCCAACCCGGGAAAATGCACCAATAGAATACTGAAATTTACTGTGGCAATTTCGCAATCTAGATTGAAAGACTGTGAGAGATACGAAATATTCTCTTGTCTCATTTCTGCTTGAGGTTAGTAGACAAGCGGTAACCTTGTCAGGTATGCAGAGGGGCTCGTTAAATATGTAAATCAGCTACCGACTGACTTGGGTCAAGCCCTGGTTTAGTGTGGGTATTCTGGTCGACAAACTGTGTTAGAATGTCTACAGATGTGTTAGCTTGTTGATTGTACGGTTGACACCGGAATAGACTATTATATATTCGGGAAAAAACTAGATTAGTTAGATTTTTGGCAATTAAGACGGTTAACGATCTCGGGGTAACTTATTTAATAGTGTTAATTGTCCATTTAAAAATAGCTAGATCGACAAATTCATTAAAATTGTCCACATACGTTCTGGACCATTTTTTCCCTGCGATTATCACTTTACAACTTTAAAACTTTGCAAGGGTTATTTTGAAAGGTTGTTTAGAAAGGATATGCACGTCGTAAATAGAAAACATTTAAACATTTCAAATATTTGGTTTTTACTTTAAGCTTTAGAAATAACTACAAAAACAATTTTTAAAAATATGCTCTGATCGCGATACAAGCAAATTAAAACGTGACATATCAGTACGAACCACCACCCCATAATACAATCGACGTAGCTTCAAAGACGGGGGCTAACTAGGGTACTAATATTACCCGGGTAAGATGCGGTGGAAGGGACTTCAAGGAAAGAAAGCAGGGGGCTTGGGGGCGACCCCCCCAACTACAGCGCCGCAGGCGATTTTTTGAAAATTTGGGTTTTTAGAGTGATTTTCTGAGCGTTTCAGATAAATTACCGACTGAATGCAAAAGTGAAATAATTTCGTTTATGTAGTGCAAAAAACAGAAACACCCAATCTTCGATGTCAGTAGAGGGTTCTGGGACAAACAAATAGTCAGTCTTTTTACTTACCAAATAATTAACAAATCGTTAAAATCAAATCTTGAAAAATAATTTTTAATTTTTATCAACTTTAGTAGGCGAAGATTAATATTTCATCTAGGATAAGTTATAGTTTAACTTTAATTTATTGTTATTATCAAACAAACTAAACGTATACTTTGAATGAAAATAGCTAAAAATAATTTAAAATACTTACTAATTAAATATACATATTACTATAAGGTAGGCCTACAAGATAAGCCATGCTTGCCTTGAACACTCAAAATGTTTGTTGATGAAAAAAATGTATAGTTATAGTGATGATGAATTAAAATGCATGGTCTGACTTACGTTCTGATGACGTTCTGAGTCTGATTTAGTTAGTTAGTTATTAGGGTTTAAGGGCACACAGCACTAAGGTTATTAGTGGGTGTGTGTGTGTGATGTGATGTGTGTGATGTGTTTTAGAGTGTGTGAATTAGGAATAAACGTAGGAACACATGTAGATTCAAACGAGATTTCCGGTTTGTTTGCGATTTCTCCTTGTTCTTGTACTTTTGTTGTCCTATCTTGAGTTTCATCGTGGCGATTATTTTGAGACTGTAGTAAACTTTGCACATGATTTTTTATATAACAAATGAGTCTAGAAAACTTTGAGTTTTTTGTCTCTTCATGTTTATCTTTTATGTACTATAAAAAAGTGACACAATCACACATTAACATATTAACAAAACCGAAAAGCGCAAAAAGTCGTAGGACCTCTTGTTTTATTCACTATATTGTTTAGTTTTGTAGCACTCGTGATTGTACGTAACCTTACAAATTTGGGAAAAAACTGCGCTAAAAACACAATTAAAATTGAACATCCACAAACTGTAGTATTTCAATACGTAGCCATGAGCCCACACACGTAAAGTATTTCACAAAACAGTCACTTAATTCACATACGTGGAAACAAATAATTCGATATGAAACACTCACTGTTGAACATCTACATAATGTAGCTAGACTTCCGACACTGTCAACCCTTGTAAGGTCAAGACAAGACTGAAACGAAGCGAAAATGAGCAAAATAACGGTCGTCAACCCCATATTGTCAAGTGAGTGTCTGTATTTCCAGGAATCGAGCTTGTTTGAGATGAATGGCATGCACTGACCATTGACCAATCCACCCCCTCCTCCCCCGCCCCATGACACCTGCACACCACGTGCGATCCTATATTACCTCCAGACACCAACCCTTCGCTTTTGAGTTGTCGAGAACAAACAAAAAAGTCCTCGGTTGATTTTTTGCGACATTTTTGCGGTTGGTCCTGGTGAAATATTGTAATCATTGTATTGTAGGCTAGTTACTTAGGAATTTTTACCCGGGTATTTACCCGGGTTACCGATGCCTAGTTACGCCGGTGTTCAAAGAGATCCATAATAAACCTCTACATTCTGCATTAAAACCTAGTTCGTCCGAGCTAATCAAACTATCAGTAAGAGCAAAGCTAACATAGCGGATTGCTGACCGCTGAGACCAATGTTGATGTAAATAGTTCAGTGCTCTGGTTAGTTCTAGTTCTAAACCTCTAACAACTTCACGATAGAGCTCAAGTTTCGAATGAGACGTATCATCCATCTTGGGCGAGCGTAAGATCAGAGGTGGACTGAAGATGAATCGTGAAACTAATGCGAAACGTCGGATGTATCTCGAGGTTGGGAGCGGTTTAGCAGGAGAGACTATTCTTTATATCGTAGCCTGGACTCGACTAAGAAGTTTGATAAGCTGAGACACAAAGTGAAACAAACGATCGTGTCCACCACGCGTGGAGGTCCATACAGTGAGATAAGAGTTCTAAACCATCTATATTTCCTGACAACCGTTACTTCTCTTATGGGTGGGCAAGATGTGGATAAATGGCTACTAAAGGTTTAGTCTTAACATTATATGGTTTAGGAAGTAGGTGAAGAAAGGGTATATCAATTACAATTAATACGAAAAGATTGCTTTATATGAAAACAAAAATAACTTAATCTCATATTATCTGAGAAGTGAGAAAACATTAAAAAAACGTTTCATCCCTTAGTTACAATAATTTGTTAATGTTCTACCTTAGCTCAAGGAAAATATGTGCATCCTGTTTTTACATCTCACTACTAAATTAAGAGTAACAAAGAATGAGGGAGATACAATCAACGCTTGGTGTTGTACTGCAAACACAAGAGTTAAATGCTGATTGGCTCAAGTGCACCAGACATTGTAGTTCCAATTAGTTCTCTCCAGTTTCGCGGGTGTACATATTGTCAGTACGTTGGTCGGCAACACTTTGTTCAGAATAGCGTACGTTAACCTCAAAAATGCAATATCGTCAACCCTAGTGCTACTCTACTAATTACCGTCAGTTATTTTACCGAATAAGCAGCGTCAATGCAGAATCACACCCGTGTAGGTAGAGGGAATTGCTTTCAGAAGTAAGAATCGGATAATTGGAAACACAATTAAAAATGGTATTCAATAGATATAGTAGTGGCGTAGGAGATATATAACACCATGTTTTTTACTTGAACTTAGGATTCTGTCTGCTAAATACAACTATGATTTCCCAGAGGCAGAAGAAGAACAGAAAAAAGAAAAACATTCGGTGCATTCTGTTATGTGTCCCTGTAGAGTGTAGACATCCACTCTTGTTACTATACCTACTGAAATAATTACATGTGAATGTTGTTACTAATTTGATGTGTAAGAGAGAAGCAGAATTCAATTACAAGTGAGGCGAGAAGATGTGAAAAATAGAAATGGAATGGGATTTTTAAACTATATTGTATAAGAATAAAAATGTGACGAGCGAAGAGAAAATATAGAAATATTATTTTACACGTACCGCAACATCCACATCGCATAGTGGTCGTTACATTATTAGTAAAGAGCAGATTACGTATTTGTTGCTAACAGATTTAAACAGTTGTACAATAAAACGATACATAATTTAAAGTTTAAACGGATAAGTATCTCTGCTTCCAATGCACAAGGACTTAAGTTCGATTCCCGCTTCAAATAGATTTTAAACTCGTGATATGCATCCAAAATTTTGTTGGGTTTGTGTAAACGGTGACTTTGGAACCGTCCGAGCAAAAAAGCATATAAAAAATGGTAGGATTATATCAAATAAAACTAGTAGAAAAGTTATTAAATATTTACAATAGTATTTTTTGGACTTTACACGGTTCTTGATTTGAATATATTGTAGTAGGCCTACCCTCAGTTTGAAAAAAACTTTTAAAAAAAGTCGAAATATTACTAAAATATATACAAATAAAGAACAGTGTCAAGTCCAAAAAAACTATTGTAAACAAATATACAATGTTGGTGTTCCAAAAACGGCTTGGTGATTCTGGTGTCGCCCGTGGTGAATCGTGCCCCACTACTTGACTTGGTCGCTATGTCCCATTTCAACTTCCAATCTCTGGTTGGCCATTATTCGCTAGTCTAGTGTCTGAGTGGCTGTACCATCAGGTGACTTCGATTCGATTCGATTTAATTCGATTTAAATTTTTAAGTTTAAATTAGTTCTGTAACCGACTAAGAAGACTCAAAATCATTAAATGTATTTGTTTTGTATTTAGTTTTTCTATCACACGTAAACCAAGGAGTATTTTCTATGAAAGTTTAAAATAAAAACAATTTGTTATGATGCAATTTCTATTATCGGCCACCATTCAAAACTCATAGTATTAAAGTTGTTTGCTATATAATAATAAGTTTGAACGTAACTAGAAATATAAGTGTAATGAAAGAATCTGGGAGAAATGCTGCACAATCATTAAAAGTTGAGAGGTAAGCTCATGTATGTCAATTTGTAAAACAAAACAATCGTATTTTTGATGGCAAAGTGTAACAAAACGGGTTTAGAAAATCATATTATTATTATTATCATTTTAAAATGTGTTTAGTTCATCATTATATGTAGAATAGGTGTTACAAAAATCGATATTCAATGTAATTGATCGATTTAATGGCGTAAATGTTCTAACTGTTAAAAACAAACCAATTAGAAGATACTGTTAAGCATGCATTTTGAATATCGCTCTATATAAATATATATATATATTATACATTGTAGAACCTGTGTGGGTTACAAGGTCGCACGCATGAATGTTTGTAATGTTGTCAGTAGCCCCCTCCACAAGACCCCGTGCAATAATCAATAAACAGATGTAAAACATTACCGAGTGTGTTGCTTGATTAAATGTACCTGGCAGAGCTACCGAGACGCCAACATCCAAAGATATTTAACATCTCTAGTAGGCTAGATCCCCAGTCTCCAATACGTCCGCACAGGCGCGAGAGTACCAAGCGACAATCTGACCTTTTCAAGATAGCGTTTCAATTTATGCTTGACATTATGTTTAAAGTGATTTAGTATTTTTCTGGACTGTTTTGATATGGTTTTAGCTTGTGCAGCATAGGAATGCACAAACAGGAACAATAAGAAGTTATTACATAAGGGAATTTAGTAATCATTTGGTGTTAATGGCTAATATGCTCACCTGTCAACCTGACAGCCATCTGGAAAAATATTTGGGCTACAAATCGCTACAACCTACTTTAAGATGCAAACTGACCTATTCAAGATGGCTTTTAATTGACACGCCAGTGAACCAATGACTGGGGATCTAGCCTACTATAGTTAAATATCATTGAATGTACCCGACAGAGCCACCGAGACGCCAACATCAGATTGATATGACGTCATAAGGCGATGAGAGCTGCATCCTTGTAATTACGCAAACTCGTCCCTTGGAGCTGCGTAATTACTCCATTTCCTTCCCTGTTACTTTTTCCTTATTCTTAATTTACAGATCGGGTCTTCGGTCTCGAAGTGGAAACAGTCAGAGATTGCGTCATGATTACTTCTAGCCTCGAGATTCAATTCGCAATCAAACTAAATCATAGTCCACCAAATATATTGAGAAACTAAATATATTTGGTGTTTAGAGTGCCCAGCCATGAAGCACCTAATGGTTGTTTAGCAATAACAAAATGCCAAATTTTGTTGCGATGAAAATGAAACTAATAGATAAGGTGATCAGGTAATACCGTTGGAAGTCGATCAAAATATTGAACATAAATGTGAATTTTCATTTATGCTATAATTAGAGCCTGTTAAAGTTCTAAAAATAATTATACCAAAATGCCAGTTGGAAATTTTCCAATAATCAAAATCATTTTCAATCATCTTATCTTTTATCAGTTTTTTTTCTCCAAATTTAAGCTTACAATTTGTGTTAACACAGCATTAAGTGAAACTTAGCGCAACCTTGTGTAAAGGTTTCGGTACTTTTGCGGTTGGGACGGGACAATTTTTCAACTCAGTTTTTCTCAAATAAAAACAATGAAACACCACTTGAAATGATTCTGAAATGAAGATCAACTCATTATTAACGATTTAGGCCCTATTTATACTAAACACTCTGAAAATATACCAATAATATATGGAAAAATTAGGCCCTAACACAAATTGAACACAAACACTCGTTCATTTCACTGTCCGCTCGTCTGCCATTTTGGATATCTTGATTATTATTTTACTTAGTATCAACCTTTTTCACTAAAATACTCCACCTACGAAACCTTTAACGTCGTTATTTTAAATATAAAAGACATTCAACGCAAAAGAACTTTCGTTTAAAATAGCGACGTTAAAAGTTTTGAAGGTTTTTTTGTTAGGTAGGCCCTGTACTACAACACCAAAAACCTGATTATTCTAATTTGGATTTTTTTATTATGTATTATAAGGTTACTTGCAGTGCGTATAACAGTTCAGCACGGTAGGCCTAGCCGCCTAGGCCTAAACTATATAAGCTCGATGGCCTAAACCGTGTCTCGCCACGAAGAACTTACAATTACAAATAAAACAGAATAAAATGAAACATATTTTTTTTTTTTTTTTTATAATATAAATCTCAAATTATAAAATATAAATCATTTCTTGTTTTTCGTTGTTTTTAATTGAGAAAAACTGAGTCGAAAAATTGTCCCGTCCCAACCGAAAGAGTAGCAAGGTTTCAACGTATGGCATGCCAGTAGGATGAGAGAAACAGAATTTACCTAGAATGAATTCTCTTCTACGTTATTCACTTAAGCTAAAACGTTTCTTTTTAATGGCCATTCAAAGATAACATGGATTATTGTACAAAAATTGCATTTTTAAAGATTCTTTTTAAATCCAATTTAAATAATTACAAAACGGAGAAAAATTAGCATGTGTAAATGACATCAGTTCAAAAGAAAAAAACCCACCAAGCTGAACCTTCAATTACCACACATTTAAAAAAAAATCATCTGCTGGAAATCGAGTATAAATAACGAGTTTAAATAAAATTCATAAATTCTTCTAACGTTTCAGCTCCCGTGAGGAGTTGTAAAATTTTACCGTTAAATATAGCTGCTTCCAGCACCTGTTCCAACCTTACTGGTTTTATTTCTTTACGTGGCGCTCGCTAATGAAGTTGAAAGCAACTGTGAAGCTCAATCTAAAGTTTCTGAATTTATTGAATTATTGTCGTCAATGACTATAAGCACAGAAAGTAGCCTTTTCTAAAAAATATACTAAATAATATCTGCTTAAAACCGATGTTTCAAATTATTTACGTTGTTGCGTTAGAGTAAGACCTGAGAGAAAACTAGTGAACTATAGGGTTGGTCTGGGAGACTATATCAATTCCCGACACTTACTTGGTTTAAGCTGCCAAGGTGATGAGATGACGGCGAGATGGGTGACGTGTATGTCGGCAAGTCATATGGACAAATAATAAAAGAAACAGCCTTAGCTAGGAATAAGAAAAATACAAAATATAGATAGAACGAAGAGGAAACCAATGAACAAGATAAAGATACGTTGCCGGGAGTCGAACTCTCAGTGTAGTTTTAAGGAGACGAGATGTACTACACACGTTTGCACTGCACAGCGGATAGGACCAGACTGTGTCGTTGAAGTAGACAGGCTGACTGAGTACAGAGAGAAACAGGGTGAGAGGGGGGTAGTGAAGCTGATAAGAACTAGTTTGAGTATAATAATAGAATGCGAATGAATCCAGAATGACGAGTAAATGTACATGAATACAAACTAATACCAACGATTAAGATAAGAGACTATAAGAAACTCAGTGGGCTTGGGGGGTCCCCGTTCCAGTTTATATAATATTAAAATGACACATTTCGTCATAATGATAAAACCACACACACACTAATAAAACCTGGGTCTTTACTTAAAATATACAATAATTTAATCCATGTCCGAGTCTGGCGTGGACTGTACTTGAGGAAGAAGTTAGAGACTCCAAATTATTCCATAATTGTAATAAGTTACCCATATTATAGTACGTTTAGACCGATTATTGTACAACGCGTCTGAGATGAGAATCAAGCTGTCCAAGCCAGTTCTCTGGTGCTGGTATCCCCAGTCTTCATCATGTGTGTGGTTTATTATGATAACGTTTTCTATTAATTAGGTGCAGTGTGTATGTTTCATTTCGTGATGTGCAGGAAAGGGAAAAAATCACGAAATATATAATTGAATTTTTTGATTTAAATAAACTGAGATTATCATAATAAACCTCCCTATATTTCTACTGTAAGCGCAATACCGGAATTGCGTGTACCCTGAAATATGTGTAAGAAATTATAGTTAAGTCCTGTGAACAGGAAAAGAGAGCTGCGTGCCCGATCTTTATCTTGTGTTAAAAGTGTGATTAGAATGAAGGTAAAGAAGGTGTGAGGGTGAGCTATAGGTAGGTTGGAGAAGATGTTGAACAGTGGCGGATGCAGGGGGTGGTAAGGGCAATGCCTCACCCCACTTAATTATTTGGCAAAAGAATAAAACATTGAAATACCCTCTCTTAAGCCATGTAAACACATTTTAGACAAAATGTCCTTAATTCTCTGCTGGCTAAACTGAGGGGGAGGGGGGGGAGGTCGCCCCCAAACCTTCCAGGATTGTGTAACGCCAACTCAATCACCCCCCTCTCTTACAAAGGTCCTGGATGGTCCCCTGATGTTGAGAGAATACAGTAGGTGAGCCACACAGAGTGGAGGTATAGGATCCAGAATATAGAGAGATGGAAAAAAAAGTTCCTCTAATGCACGTGGCAAATACTAGGATTATTCGGTGGATAACTTTGCATATTCTCAGATGCAAAGTTCATCGCTAGAGTGAAGCCTTGAATGGAAGCTATGCAGTATACAAACTAAAACTAATGAGAGAAGCTGAAGCCTTCCACCATCTACTTAGTTTTGAGGTCAAGGTTGTGAATTCTTGTGAATAAACATGATCTTTAAAATGTATGCAGGTTTTATTTTTCTTAGAAAATACGAACTTTGTAAAATATATGACAACAAATCTCTGCACAAAGTTTAATCGTTCATAATAAAACAACATTAATGTCACAATTGCGACAGTTTACGGACTATGGCGCTACTCAAATCCAAGTCGGAAAACTTTATTAACATTATACGTAGCAATATTATTCCTAAAACCTTTTCTGAAATCGAAGACGGCTTCTTTTAAAATGTAGATGGTCTGGGAAAACATCCCATTCCGCTGGAGACAGGAAAGTTCCTTTTCTAGGTCAGGGTGCGTTCCGCAAAGGCTACCAGTCCGACCAGTCTGCGATCAATGAAATTTAAATAAACAAAATTTGGATTTGCAAGAAACGTATGCGATGCGTTGCTGTTTTGGTCGAGACCAAAGCCCAGAGGTTTTGGCCGGTCGTAAGCTATTTCAAATTCTATTATTGAAAATCACGGAATAATGTCCTTTAATGTTCCTTTAACTACATAAGGGTAGACAATAAATCAATACCTACACATTTATTAATTTAGTAATTGATTGATTTTTTATTATTATTATTTTATTGTTTATCCTTGTCGTTATGTCATTATTAATGTCATATTTTAACAAGATATTACAATTTTTGGTTAAAACACGGCCATATAGAAGCTAGTACCATTCCGTAGCCAAGGCAGTCCCCAACAATCAGACGTCAAGTGAAACAATGAAAATAACCATGCCCAGTTGAGCCCAGTAACTCGACCGGTCGCCATTACAGAACATACCCGCTTGAATTCTACCGTCCGCTGACAATGAATACGTAATCCTGGGCGTATACTTTCACAACCGAAGTCATCGGGTATTGCGGTGTGAAGGGGAGAATGTACATCAATATTATGATAACAGAAAAGCATGTGAACGGTGACTTAGGAGATTCCCTGACAACGAAGCACTCCTTTGTAAACGCCGTGCACTTTTGTAAAAAAGAAAAAAAAATAACAACAATCTCAAATTTGAGGACTTCAGTCTGCGCACAGAAAAACTGAAACGTCAGGAATTTAAAATAATCGATCACGGTGAAACGACCCTTAAAGTATATGATTTCAGTAATATAGAATAGACGTAAACAAATAAATAAGTTGTATAATCATGTTCTTCACAAAAACAGTTTTTGTAAACGAGGTGCATCTTTATTTAAATCATTGATTTCAATCAGATAACTTTAAGTATTAAGTACTATAAAATCAAAAATCTTTGATCTAAATCAAGTGTACTTTTCCTTCATTTGGAGGTGGAGCTACAAACACAAAAGTTGTGAGTTTCTTTACGAAAAGTTTTCCATTATAAAAATATTTAAAAATTAATATAAAACTAGATTTTCTGAAATGCGTGTTTACGTATTTGAATATCTCGCTTACTTCAATTTGTTTACACCGATATTGTTGTCGTCCACTTTCAATCAATAATAATCTGATTTAAATCAAATGAAAAAAACTTTAATGAATAAGTTGTTTTTACAATTTTTTTTTACAAAAATCGTTTGCTTTGAAATCGCAAACAGAGTGGGTAACTCTAAATTCAAATGCAGTTCCGAATTGAATGTAATTCTTTTTTGCTTGGTAAAAATCAATGCAAAAAAATCTTCATGCATAGGTGCTTTTGAAAATAATATCGGGCTGTATTTATCTATCAAAATGCGCCTGACCACGAGGCTGGGATGCACATTTTCGTGTCTCGTTGGTCTTGTGGTTAGCGTATCTGCTTCCAATGCAGAAGGTCCAGAGTTCGATTCCCGCTTAAGTCTTGAGTTTTTTAACTTCTGATTTGGACTTAAGTCCATCAGTTCTTGTCTTAGGGGTTTGTAAAAGGTGACTTTGGAGCAGTCCTAGCAACGAGGCACAAATTAAATTTAAAGTTGTTCTGAATCAGCCTTGTTGATTCTGGCGTTAATCCGCGGGTGTTCGCACTGTCCATACCACTGTTGCTATATTTGCTTTTAAAAATGTCGATCTTTGGTTGGTTATCGCTCACTCGTCGATTGAGTCGGGATCTACAGTCGCTTTGGTTTACTGTCCCCCACTAAAAATCAGTTGTGTGACTGAGTGGGTAGACTCTAAATACGGATTTATTTATTTTTATTTATTTTTAGGGCTCACAGAATTCTCTGAGGAATTCCACATGGAAATATTTAAGCTTAAGAATTCAAGAACAAATCTAGCAGTCGATATAATATACAGACTGCGGCTGCTGCACACATGGAATAGCTGTGCCAAAGACCAGGCTCATGGCAGTGACCAAAATCAACAGACATAGTAATAATACTATCGACACAACAATCCCGTAATCAGTATAAATATTATCTATGGTGATAACCAAGGTTTTGGCCCTTAGGGTCGACTGTCGGTATACTACTTAATAAATGGATTGTGTAATTGATTCAAGACATCATATTTAAAATGCAAAAAAATGTATAAAACAATTCGAATCGGAAGGGAGAACGCACACTGACAGGCAGAAGTAAATCAGGGGCAGAATGGCAGCTCACTTTACTCATGGAACCAGTTTGCTAAAATCTTGTTATCCAATATAACCTAATTGCTGTTACCTACTCTTCAACATATTAATCGTAAATATGATTGAAAGTAGAAAATAACAATGATAATCAGAAATTTTGTTAGTGTGAGGACGTTTACTTCCTACCATTGATGTACTTGTGATTTAAAATTAAAGGATAGTTTGGGATAGACGTTGTAGCGAATAAGGTATTCCAGGTAGAAACTCACATTCGAGCACTTGTCCCCATCTCTAAGTGAAATTCCTTCACATTCCACCTCGTACTTCGGTTAAAATCGATTCGAATATCTCTAGCATCGGCGACAGAAAGTTTCCTGCTTCTAGGTGTCTACGGAATCGGAAATCGATCAAGAAATATTTCTTGACTGGAATATTACGCAACTACTAGACAACTATGGTGAAAGAAACTTACTCTGTGTTGGCGCACTACCCCGGAATATCTCGGGGTGTCCTTGGACCAAGTTTATCCGCACGAGGGGAGATTCCGAACACTGAGGTCATTCTAGCAGGAGTGTACTACATGTTTCATGCGTGCTGCCGTCAACTGAAAGATATTAAATAAGACAATTATTAATTTTAATACTAAATTTTGTAAAAATAATTAAGTTAGATGATGATTTGCTATTATTTTTTAATTGTTTATATTGTTGTTTATTATTGGATGAGCGTAGCGAGCGAAGCGAAGATTCCATTTCACTACACTGGAGAAAAAAATCCGGAATGTTTTTTTTTTTTTTTTTTCTTTTTTCTTTTTTTTGTATTTTTGTCTGTTTGTCCACACGATTCCGGCTAAACCGATAATTCGATTGCAATAAAATTTTATGGAGGCCTTCGAAATCTCTGAACTTAGAACTGCCACGTTTTTGAGCGCAATCGGAAAATTTTTTCTCATGAAAATCGCAATTTTACGATTTTTTTCAATTTTTAAAAAACTTCTCCGACTTATAACAACTACATGCTTTATCCGATTTTAATGATTTTTGCACAGAACCTTTATTTTATAAATTTAGATATTTTTGTGAAATTTGAGCGCAATTGAAAAAATATTTATCATAAAAATCGAAATTTTACAGGTTTTTTCTTTTTTTAAACAACTCTTTGACTTATAACACCTACATGCTTTATCCGATCGTAATCATTTTTTCGCAGAACCTTTATGTTATGAATTAATATATTAGTGTAAAATTTGAGCGCAATCGAGAAATTATTTCTAATGAAAATCGCAATTTTACGATTTATTTAACAATTACGATTAATTAAAAAAAATTAAAAAAATTAAGTTAATTTTTAATTTAATTTAATTTAATTTAAAAAAAATTTCAACTAAGTAATGATTTTGCCACAGAACAACAGAAAATTCGCATAACACATGGCAGCTAAATGCACCAATTACGCTCATCCAACAACGCGGCGGGACTTAAGCGTTTTCCTAGTATATTAATATTGCTATTCGAGACGACGAGTGGTGATATACGAGTCTATGCCTTATGCCTTATGCCTTATGCCTTATGCCTTATGCCTTATGCCTTATGCCTTATATGGGATTCGAATCCACGTCCTCCTAGTGGCATACACTTTGAGTTGGCTCCCAAAGGTATGAGACACTGCATACAGTTCGTAAGTTAGTCACGTTGTTATTGGATGAGCGTAGCGAGCGAAGCGAAGATTCCATTTCACTACACTGGAGAAAAAAATCCGGAATGTTTTTTTTTTTTTTTTTTTTTGTATTTTTGTCTGTTTGTCCACACGATTCCGGCTAAACCGATAATCCGATTGCGATGAAATTTTATGGAGGCCTTCGAAATCTCTGAACTTAGAACTGCCACGTTTTTGAGCGCAATCGGAATTTTTTTTTTTATGAAAATCGCAATTTTAAGATTTTTTTCGATTTCAAAAAAATTTCTTCGACTTATAACACCTACATGCTTTATCCGATTTAAATGATTTTTGCACAGAACCTTTATTTTATGAATTTAGATATTCTTGTGAAATTGGAGCGCAATTGAAAAAATATTTATCATAAAAATCGAAATTTTACAGGTTTTTTCTTTTTTTAAACAACTCTTTGACTTATAACCTACATGCTTTACCGATCGTAAACTTTTTTTGCAGAACCTTTATTTTATGAATTAATATATTAGTGTAAAATTTGAGCGCAATCGAGAAATTATTTCTTATAAAAATCGCAATCTTACGATTTTTTTAACAATTACGATTAATTAAAAAAAATTAAAAAAATTAAGTTAACTTTTAATTTAATTTAATTTGATTTAAAAAATTTCAATTTAGTAATGATTTTGCCACAGAACAACAGAAAATTCGCATAACACATGGCAGCTCAATGCACCAATTACGCTCATCCAACAACGCGGCGGGACTTAAGCGTTTTCCTAGTAAATAAATAAATTTTTTTTAGGATGAACGCTGTAGGGTATACACATCAGATTTAACCGGTGTGACCCTCTTCAGCTGTGACTAATTAGGTATATTGCAGATAGGACAACTGTGAAGGGATGTCCGAGGGCTATTTAAGAGGACTCAATCCTTTGCATTCTCATTAACGACTGAGGAAAACCTTGGAAAACACTTCAGTCAGGATTGCCGGTCTCGACGGGATTCGAATCCGGGACCTCCCGAATCAGAGTCGAGCACTTAGCGCTCGAGCCAACACTGTCGGTACGTTGTTACAAGTGAGATTATTCCTTTACGTTGTTTTGGAGGAGAGCGAACATAGGTCAACATCCTAGGCTATGCGAGATTTGAACCCACATTCCTTAGAGTTCTAAGCTTCCTAATTCTCCCTGGTTCCCTGCATCAGCCTCCACTAAGTAAAAAGGGAATACGCAAGTTTATTGTATTACTGCAATTGTTGTGCAATACGAGGCGAGGGTATAACAGGGCTAGTTGATAAGGGCAATAAATATTCTACTAAATAGTATGTATATCCACCACGCAACAAACACAAACTTTGAGCGATGAAATTTAATAATCACAATAAGTACCTTAATGTACATGCTTAATAATTGATGTGCAGCCATAAACAGTTCAATAACAAAAGGGAAAAAACAGAAAACGATTGCGAATAAAAATTTACATTTTTTTAATCGATGGGGTACTGAAAAATGCGACATATCTTGTAAAATATGTTCTCACATTGTTTTTCTTATTACTAAATTACGGCCATTCCACTCTATGCATTGAGCTAAGCTATAACTACCGGATGGAAATCAGGAGGCTAATCAACATTTTTAAATGTTTGATAATTTTGTCATTCTAAGAGCAGTGTACAGCACAGCACATCTGACACGCTGATAAGAACCAATGTATTTACCTTGGATGTGTGCGTCGTCCTCTGCCTCGGCTGCTCGACTAGTGACTGAAGACTGAGCCCAGCAGCGCGTCTGAACTTTGAGCCGGGTTGGGCGCGAGGAGGTGCACCGAGTCACAGAGTCACTGAGTCACCAGGTACCGGGGACATCAGCTGATGTTGCTCGACCACAAGGTTCAAATTGTAGGCACGGTCACGTACGCTGTTGGTGACTTTCCACGACCGAGGAGACCTGAAAGTAATGACGGTTGTTTGGTTTAGTTTGACATAATTTGCAAATCAAGCACAATGTCCAACAGAAAAATGTAAAAAACAAGCATTTGCAAAATGTAGTAGCTTACATTTCAATGTAAATGGACTACAATAAATAGTTAGATAATAATTTAAAAAATAAAATAAAAAAGCAATACAAATATTAATAATAAGAATTGCATGAAAATAGCATTTTAATTTTGTAAAAATGTGCACTTAATTTTAAACTTAGCATTTAAATAGCGTTAAGAAGCATCAATTTTGTTGCCACTTTTAATAACTTATACCTTGCGCATTTAAAAAAATAGATATGCCATACACAGATTATACTAAAATTTCAAAATTTTAATCCAAAAGAAAGAATATCATGATAAATTTACAATAATAGGCATGGGCAAACCAAAAAATATAGAATTTTGTACCGTTTTCAAAAATACTTTCGACTGAAAACGCTACTTTCACGTATCCAAATAATGTTTGACTCTTCAACGTTATGTGCGTGTGTGTCCTCGATTTCGCCCCGATTTTCAGGTTGATAAGTACTTGAATTAATTATGTAATAATTATATTGATATTTTTAAATAATAAAATTTGATGTTATATGAAAAACCCTGACGGATAAAATATAAAGAAGTGGGACAAACTCGAGATGTAGATGTACCATGGAATGTACAGGATCCAAAGGATGGATAGAAGGGTGAATTAGGAAGCACTTGTAATAGTAAATGGTTAATTTAAGTTGTGTATAAGTTGGTTCAATAACCCGAGGTTGGTTTCCACACAGTTTGAGGTTTGAAGGATTACCAACGCATCGACAATGTTTTGTGGTATTTGGAAAGGTAAATAGTTTAGGTAGCGCAATCTTGGAATTGGAAGTTGAGAATATAGGATGAGAGAGAGAGAGAAATCATAATACTAGTTTACAAACGGAAATAATCGACACTTGCTGGTGAAAACTGAGCCACTGAATGAAAACTTAATGTTATCATGTTCAACTACTTAATATTTATATTTTAACGAATGGTTTTATTTTTATCTTGTATCATGTTTAGTTTAAGTTTAAGTTAACCTAGTTTAACTAGGTTTAATTCTGCACAATGTAAAATGGCCTATGGTGTTGTATATGTGTCCAATAAGTAAATAGGTATGCCTGCCATATTCAATTAACTCACGTAGCTCGCCAGTGATATTCAACGAGAGTCATAATTCAATTGTTAGAGCTATTTTTTATTGTACTTATATCCCTATCTATAGATTTGTAAATTATCCTTATTTTAAAATATGTAAGACTTGTAAAGTAAGGGATCCATTTAATCATCAAAATCATCAACATATTATCTGAATTAAAAATCATCATATAACGTCAATTAGCCATTTAAATCGAAGAACATTTACTCTAACAGGCCACTTAACATTAAAATTCATTAATATTTTCTTAAACGCACTCTTTTACTATTCCGCGATGAAATCAGAATATTTGCATGATATTATATTTAATGAAAATGTAAACTTAATGTGTACTTGCTAGCAGTGCTTGAGGGAGTGTTATGCAGATGTGTGCAAGAGAGGGTAAGATGAGTGTGGGAAGGTCGGCACTTGCAGACTACGGCTTATACCCCTCCTAACGACTTATTCTAGCACTTCATGGGTTGCTGCACTTGGAAGTGGTAATTAGCAATGATAAAGACCCGCCAGCGAAACTAACAAGTTGCTATGGCCTCTTGATATGTTTAGGACGACATCTAGCATGTGTGAACAGAACACCGAACGATTACTATGCCAGAGAGTAGGTAACATTTTATCGACTTAACGCGCATACTTCCGACCTACCTGGCTTTTTTAAATATTGTGATTTATCTTGTTCAGAATCTTAATGGAAATGCATCCAATATTTATCCTTTATAGAGATTCAAAGCTCTCACACCCGACTTACTTAGTTTCTATTAATTGGCACATGTTAGTATTATGATGTTTAGAAGTTGTAGACAAATTGTGAATGGGCCATATGTCCTTTTCCTACAACGTAAAAGAAATAATAAAAATGAGAAATAACATGAAGAATAAATAAATAAATCTCTCCTTATGCATAAAACTTGATGTCTGTCCGGTTGTACGTGTATCACGTCACACGATAATAGTCGAACATTGAAGTTTTTGATGACATTATCAAGGTTGATAATTAAACAGAATGTTTATGGTGACACTAGGGCGAGGGAGGTCTCGTAATGAAAATTTTCAATTTAATTTTTTGCCAGGAAAACCCCCTCAATTTTTCCTTTTTTTTAAAAAGGATTTTGTTTAAAATATTACACAACATGTCTGAAATAGTTTTCTTTAACGTAAACGTTAATACTTACTCGTAGAGTTAGCTACTGGTGTAATATTATTTTATTATTTTGTAGGTATGTAAACAGTTGAATAACTGACGACATAAGAATCAAGAATGAAGTCTCAAACAGTTTTCTTTTTTATTATTGCATTAAAGTTTTTCTTTCCTACATAACTATAATAGAGTCGAGTTACAAGTCAAACATTATTTCATTATTTGCATATTTTATTACTATCTACCGTACTAGGTATGTAAACAGTTGAGTAATTGGCATAAGAGTAAGACTCAAGAATAGTCTTATAAGTACCGTTTTCTTTATTATTATACGTCAATGTTCCTACATACTAGTCAAGTTATTAAAGCCTAACAATATTCTATTAATTTTATGACTGTGTAATGTGTGTATAACTTTTGTACGTTAAGGTCTCTGCCAAGCCTTAGGCACTAAAGGTTCCAGATAATAAAAAGCGTATACCGTTTGTGAGTTATGACTCCCTTGTGACCCTGAAGTGTGTCCCATCATTTTTCTCAATCCAAATTACCAACTATGTGATCTAGCTATTGTTTCAACTTTGAATTCAAGTGCAAAAATACTGGCAGAACAACTGATTAGTCAGCTACTACTAAAAAAAATGGTTAAGAGTAAATCATTGTAACAAAGGAGATGAAACCAAACAAAATATCAATTTTCCCTTTCAATTTTTCCCAGGTGTGATGAAAAAAAGGGAAAAAAACAACGGCTTCTTTTGAAAATATCCTGTTATTTTTTTTTTTAACTATTTGCATCACTAAGCCGCAGGTCTCACTCAAAAGAGCTCAACTTTGGACAATATTATTTGTTTATCCTTCTAAGACATTCTGCAGATTATAATAGCTTCGCTCCCTGTTCTTGGTACTCCCGTACTCATGCTTGTACATTAACAGAGATTGAAAGAAACAGAACACTATTACAAACTCCTTTTGACTGCCAACGTATACAACGACTGAAGAAAATACTATAATAATATTAAATATAAGAAGAAATTGTACCATTCGTAACGAGCTGTCCTACTTTGTTAATTAGTTTCTTATAACTGAATAGGATATACGTTAAATAAATAAATATTGTGTAATACATACTGACTATGAACGGTTGACGTCAAACGCAAAGCGCAGCGTAACGAGGTTTATTTATTTGACGAGGTTGGTAATCGAGACGATACTCGAAGTGGTGCGAAAGTGGAAGAGACGATCCGATAAGGTGGTGGGCTGGCAGGTGGGTGGTGTGGTGGGCACGGGTGATGGGCAGAGCATATATTTTCTACAGGTGAGTCGAGACATGTGATATTCTCGTCGGAAACAGAAGAATGCGTGGGGAGACGTGAATACTCAAGACAGTAAGTGTAGGTGTGAGATGACTAGGAGTCTCCTTCACGGTACAGCAACAATATATTATGTCTGTAATGTTGGCATCTCGGAATTCTTAGTACACGTTATTAGCAAGTGAACAGTTGACATGGTCTCGTGATATGAATGACGAGCCACATGTAGAAAGCATCGTTGTCAGATTGTTGTATACTTTTTTAAATAAAATACATTGGAGACATGTTTGCAAGTTGGAATGTTTAGCTCTAAATTTAAGTCTTGTTATGTTATTGAGTGGGTAGTCTCTAATTAAAATTTTTCTTACTGTGGAAATGTGTTAAGAATAAAAATAAGATTTTAATACATCTCGTCAAAGATAAAAGAATAAACAATAAAAAGATAAAGGCCGATAGAAAAATGAAAATAATGAAGAATGTTTTAAACGAATCAAAGTATTGGATTTTTTTATAATAAAATTTTCCTCGGAAACTTAAGCCAAAGAATTGTAAAGTAGAGTTTGTATTGTATTCGCGATGAAACCCACGCACTATGCAGAGGGAACGAGATAAATGCGTGGGACTTGTACCAACGCCCACTCTGACCCAGCCCCGGGCCTGACCTATGCTAATAGTGGGCGGGTGGGTGATAGTGGGTAGGGATGTACTTGAGTGGGCAGTACTCCTGTTCACTCGACATCCAGGTGTAAGCCAAGCTTGAGCTTCAGTAATCTCAACAATCCTTTCATCCCCGGCGTTTTATTATATTCCCTATGTGATACAACAACAATATCACTATTCTCGATGCTAATTTACGTAGCCTACCTATCCTTCATACGGATATAACATTCAAAAGAGAAGGTTCATTCAATTTCAAATCACTTGAATAAAAATACGAAAAAGGTTTAAAAACCACATTCATAAATACCAATTTTGTAAAGTCGTTCTCCATGGAAAATCGATATGATGTAAATCTATGTTAAATGTGCGATGTCAATAACATCTTTTTTAGACAATTTGACCGAATATGCTATTGTGTTGACCCAAAATGTTATGGACAACTTATAAACTATTATCTTTATTATATAATAACGTAGACTGCGGAATATTTGAAATTATAACTAAAGTCAACGTGTAAACAGGTTTATAGATACGGGAGGAATTTCGTTAGTGTCTATAAAATGTAAATCAGCGCAATTACAGACAACTGAGTCAATGTATTTAGCGATGACTGAATCAAATAGAATCTCTTTGAAGATATCTAAATCGAGTGAAGCAACCACTTCAAACTCCGCAGCAATATCTAATTCAAATACCCCGAAACTGTTCCAAAACTCTTTACGAGATATCCGAATCAACTGATTCCAAACTCTAAGCCAACGAGCTCGTTACAGATGTTTCCAGCGAAAGGTTAATTGATCTCATCGAGTTCTCGAAACTTGTGTGTGGCCCTGCAATTGATGGAACTGCTCAACTTCCCCCCCCCCCCCCCCCCTTACTGCCATACCACGACCGCAACCCAAACATTACAACAGAGTCGACGACTTCCACTACACAATACATCTCAACTGGAGCAATTAAGCTACTTCAGTTTGGAAACTACTTACTCTAAGAATAGCTCACCTACCCACGGTGCTATCGGCCGTGCAAATAACATTTGGGCACAAGAACAATGATATTTAACATCTATAGTAGGCTAGATCCCCAGTCATTGGTTCACTGGCGTGTCAATTAGAAGCCATCTTGAATAGGTCAGTTTGTATGTTAAAGTAAGTGGGAGTGATTTGTAGCCCAAATATTTTTTAATGTACCTGTCAGGTTGACGGGTGAGCATATTAACCATTAACACCAAATGATTATAAATTCCCTTATGCAATAACTTCTTATTGTTTCTGTTTGTGCATTCCCATGCTGCACAAGCTAAAACCATATCTAAACAATAATTCAGCAAAATACTTAATCCCATTTAAAACATAATGTAAAGCATAAATTGAAACGCTAAATAGTCATCTTGAATAGGTCAGATTGACGCTACAATTTGGTACGCTCGCGCCTGTACGGACGTATTTAAGAGTGGGGTTCTAGCCACAAGAGTGTATAATACAACAACAACCATGAAATGGTGCGATTCGACAATAACAGCTCCCCTGTCGTTGTCGTCGACGTTCACCGTGTCGTTCGGCAATCGTAACTAAACGTTAACCCTCCAAATATTCACACCATATCCTAGAGAGGGTGCGGATCAAGTTATTGCTAGTAAGGTTTTTACTAAAATTCAAAATGTATGTAATGCTGGATCAACCTTAAAAACTCGTAGTGTTGTATTATATACGTCGTATGCACGAACAAATCCTTAACCCTTGGGCTACATCAATATTGTTTTTATTATTAATAAACAACAGCGAACGACTACGCCTAATTGCTAGTTGATCCTGCTCGGGATAGACACAAAACAAATTATTCGCCAGCAGACTTTCTAGAGGGTTGATAACGATTTACCTCCTCTATTGGTACATGACTTAACCCACACACTACGGACGACGAATCAGATACAACGAGACGGAACCCGCGCGTGGGATTCGTACCATCGCGCACGACCTGTCCAGCTTCGTCATCGGGGACAGACAGCGTGGTTCAATCAATTAATGACACCTTTCAGCCCATGACGAGGTTTGTCGCAGTCACACGTTCAGCTCCCATTATTTTTAAGTACGAATTTAATATAAATAAAAGCATTGTGCCACCCACGTGGTTTTGGGCATTATTCAACATTTCAGTCATTTTCCTGAAAATTTTGAATGTAACGGAGAAAGAAAATGAATGATACAAATAAACTTATGAAAATATAAATAATAAGACATATAACAATTGGGATTGTTATCTTTGTTTGGTTGAGGAAGAAAACTGATTATTTTTCGAATTATTACGTTTTCATTAAAACAAGATTATTATACCTGTGTTAAATATATAGAAGAATTTTTATTTTTAAATGTGAGATCACTATTATTTGTGTACAAAACAAACATTTTCGAAAAAAAATTAGTAATAAAATAAAATTCAGGCTGTCAAAACTTGGAGTTCGAGGTAACAGACTCCTCATGCACTATATAAATAAATAAATAAATTGTATTTAGAGTCCACCCTGTCAGTCACATAACTGATTTTCAGTAGATAACAATAAACCAAAGCGATCAAGCCAACCCTGTAGGTCCGACGCAATCGACGAGTGAGCGATAACCAACAAAATCGATATTTTTTAATAGGAAATATAGCAATTAGTGGTATGGACAGTGCGAACACCCGCGGACACCGTCAGAATTAACAAGGCCGATTCAGAACAACTTCAAATTTATTATGTGCCTCGTTGCTAGGACGGCTCCAAAGTCACCGACAAATTCCTAAGCCAAGAACTGATGGACTTAATTCTATATCAGAAGTTTAAAAACTTCTGATTTTAGCGGGAATCGAATCCTAGACCTTCTGTATTGGAATCAGGTAGGTTAACTACAAGGCCAACGAGCCATATATCATATTACAATAGTATTCTAATCTTTGCTTGATTGAGGAAGAAAACTGATTATTTTTCGAATTTTTAAGTTTTCATTAAAACAAAATTATAATACCTGTATAAAATAACGTAGAATTTTTATTTTTAAATGTAAGATCACTTTTATTTGTGTAAAAAACAAACATCCTAGAAAAAGGTTAGTAATAACATAAAATTCAGACTGTCAAAACTTGGAATTCGAGGTAACAAACACCTTATGAACGCCGACTTATATATAAGAAAGTATGATAGTGTTTATTTTTGTTTTCTTGTTTTTGTTTGTGTTTGTGTTCGAATTCGTATTACATATATATATATATATCTGAATTGTAGTAAATAAAAACAATTTCACCCACGGGAGTGTTTCCCGATCAACCAAATCGAGAAATATATATATATATATATATAAGAAAATAATCCACCCCTCCACAAAGTACGACAATCCAAGAAATATATAAATCAATTGCCAGTATAACCGTGTTTATAATACTGGCGCCCTACGCAGGCTAGAACTCAGCTTTAAAAGTCAACCGTCGCTGTAGCCCGCGTCCGTTTTGACGAATGTTACCTGCGTCACCCCACCATCCGCGTAGAACATTGAATTTAACATCTATAGTAGGCTAGATCCGCAGCCTCCAATACGTCCGCACAGGTCGCGAGCGAACCAAATTTAAAGCGTCAATCTAACCCAGTCCAAAATGGCGATTTGGCGATTTGGCGTTTTAATTTATGCTTTTTTAATGCAATAAAGTATTTTACTGGATTGTATGATATGGTTTTAGCTTGTGCAGCATGGGAATGCACAAAACAATAAGAAGTTACTGCATAAGGGATTTAGTAATCATTTGGTGTTAATGGCTAATATGCTCACCTGTCAATCTGACGGCCATCTTTAAAACAATTTGGGCTACAAATCGCTCCCATCTACAACTGTACAACTGTAACTGTGTGTAACTGTGTGTGTGTGTAATGCAAACTGTAATTTCAAGATGGCTTCTAATTGACAAGCCAGTGGACCAATGACTGCGGATCTAGCCTACTATATATGATAAATATCAATGGCGTAGAACGCTAGTAATATAAACAGGCCTTGTAGATCGTCATTAACCTCTTAGTGGAGTAAAGATGTCTTACTATAGTGCAAAAGGTGATACCAGCGTAAAAATTTTATATAGATTTTGTAATAGAAATTCGAAAATAACTGGCTCCACGATGGGGTCTAATTATTTAACTATAAATTGACTAATTAACATTAATTAGTTAATTATGTGACAAGAATTTCAAAGTGTCAATAAATTAGTCATGTTTGGTATTATTTAAAAGTATTTTTCACCAACATAAATTAAAAAAATACATTGAAAAAATATATTGAAATATACATGTGTTATAGTTAAATATGTTGATTTTGCTGATTTTTAGTTTTTGAACCAAAAGATTGACGTTAAAGTAAAATTTCTTCTAACCAATGATATCACAGTGTTCACAAAAGAGCTGGTTACTATTATTAATGCATCATTTATTAATTTTCAATAATAGTAATTACAATATATTTAACACAAATTACAATATAGCGTAAAGATGTATAACTATGGTACAAAATATGATACCAACCTAAAAATTTAGCAATCTTAAAGCTTTGGTAATAAGAAATTCGAAAATAACTAGCTCCAAGTTAAGTGTTAAATATTTAACTATTAATTGATTAATTAACATTAATTAGTTAATTTAGTCCTGAAATTTCAAAATGAAGAAAAAATTTGTGGTGTTTTGGTATCAATTGAAAGCATTTTATACCAACATTAAGAAAATAAATACATTGAAAAAATATATTGAAATATATACATGTTATAGCTAAATATGTTGATTTTGTGATTTTTTAGTTTTTGAACCAAAAGATCAACTTTAAAGTAAAATTTCTTTAAACCAATGATATCACAGTGTTCACAAAAGAGCTGGTTACAATAATTAATAGTAATACATCATTTTTCAATTTTCAATTACTGTAATTACAATATATTTCACAGGAATTAACAATTTTCTTTTATTGAAAAGTTACAGAAACATGTTGTGTGACGTAGAAAAATGCACCATTTGCCTTGTTTATCTCGATCTTAAAGATTTTGTAACAAAAATTTCGAAAATCACTGGCTCCAGGCTGAGTTTTGAGTATTTAACTATAAATTGATTAATTCAATTAATTACTTAATTGTGTCCAAAAATTTCAAAGTGAAGATAAATTAGTCATGTTTGGTATCAAATGAAAGCATTTGTCACCAACATTAAGACAAAAAATACATTGAAAAAATATATTGAAATATATATATGTTATAGTTAAATATTGTGATTTTGCTGATTTTTTAGTTTTTGAGCCAAAAGATCGACGTTAAAGTAAAATTTCTTCCAACCAATGATATCACAGTGTTCACAAAAGAGCTGGTTACTATAATTAATACATCATTTATTAATTTTCAATGATAGTTAAATATTAAACACTCAACTTGGAGCCAGTTATTTTCGAATTTCTCATTACCAAAGCTTTAAGATTGCAAATTTTTTAGGTTGGTATCATATTTTGTACCATAGTTAGACATCTTTACGCTATATTGTAATTTGTGTTAAATATATTGTAATTACTATCATTGAAAATTAATAAATGATGTATTAATTATAGTAACCAGCTCTTTTGTGAACACTGTGATATCATTGGTTGGAAGAAATTTTTCTTTAACGTCGATCTTTTGGCTCAAAAACTAAAAAATCAGCAAAATCAACATATTTAACTATAGCATATGTATATTTAGATGTATTTTTTCATTGTATTTTTTGTCTTAATGTTGGTGACAAATGCTTTCATTTGATACCAAACATGACTAATTTTTCTTCCCTTTGAAATTTTTGGACACAATTAAGTAATTAATTGAATTCATCAATTTAAAAGTTAAATACTCAAAACTCAGCCTGGAGCCAGTGATTTTCGAAATTCTTATTAAAAAATCTTTAAGATTGAGATAAACAAGTCAAATGGTACATTTTTCTACGTCACACAACAGGTTTCTGTAACTTTTCAATTTAAGAAAATTTGTTAATTTCTGTGAAATATATTGTAATTAAGAAATTGAAAATTGAAAAATGATGTATTAATTATTGTAACCAGCTCTTTTGTGAACACTGTGATATCATTGGTTTAAAGAAATTCTTCTTTAAATTTGATCTTTTGGGTTAAAAACTAAAAAAACACAAAATCAACATATTTAACTATAACATATATATATTTCAATATATTTTTTCAATGTATTTTTTTTCTTAATGTTGGTAAAAAATGCTTTCAATTGATACCAAACACTACAAATTTTTCTTCATTTTGAAATTTCAGGACTAAATTAACTAATTAATGTTAATTAATCAATTAATAGTTAAATATTTAACACTCAACTTGGAGCCAGTTATTTTCGAATTTCTCATTACCAAAGCTTTAAGATTGCTAAATTTTTAGGTTGGTATCATATTTTGTACCATAGTTATACATCTTTACGCTATATTGTAATTTGTGTTAAATATATTGTAATTACTATTATTGAAAATTAATAAATGATGTATTAATTATAGTAACCAGTGGCGTAACTTACCAAGCGCGGCCCCCCCCCCCCGCGAACGTAGTTCACTCTGCCCCCCTATAATAAAGGTGGTGTAAGTGGCGGTTGGGAGGGGGGGGGGAGTCAACTTACATTATGACTTTACGACGGTTTAATTTTTGATATTTTTGAACACTAAGAAATATTACTCTGTATTCAGATGTTGACCATTTATTTACTCAACAAGCAGTCCAAAATTGCCAAGAGGAGGCCCTAAAAAAATGAACGTGTTGGGGAACCAAAAAATATGTTACCAAATATAATACCGGTAATAATAAACTTAAATTTTGAATGAAGTTGTAAAAAGTTTGCATATTTGGAAGAACATTTCATATTTGATTTCCTTTTAAATATGGCTTATTATTTTATTGATAATGTGACCGTTGACCTTTAGTACCAATTTGTTTAATATTTACAAAAATGTATCATGTGACCACTCGTTGTCACAAATTATACCTAGATTAAGAGTTAGTTAAATTAAAAGATCCAAATGTGTTTTGCAATACTTTGGGTAGGATTATTTTGTGAACTTTGACCCATGAACGAAAAAAAGCTGGTTTATTCGTAGGCCTATTTAGTTTTTATTTGCTCTAAAATATTAACCAGGGCTTATTTATTGTTTGGAACGCTCGGTTATACAAAATTGGTTCAAATAACAGTAATATCTGTTTGAATTTCACCTCAATAATTTGATAACGTACAGTAGGTAACTATATCTCGTAAGTAGTCGTGTTGTTTTATTGGGAAGTCTGCCCAAGGGTGGAATGCATGTCCCTCTTCAGATGTCTATAACTAGGTAAGCCTATATATTTTGCTAGGACAATTGCGAAGGGATGCCCAAGGGCTGTTTTATAGAGGACTCAATCCCTTGCATTAGCATTAATGACTGAGGATCTCGGAAAAAACCTTCAGTCAGGATTTCCGATCTCAACGGGATTTCAAACCGGGACTTCGTGAATCAGCCAACACTGCTGGTGTAATCACTCGTTGATGAAGTTATGAAATTTTGAGTGCTTTTCAAGAACTTATAGATATCCATTATAATAAAATATCCAGTTTGTTTAGTTCATTGCGTGGCGACTAAGTCTGATAAAAGCCAAAACACTGTATGATCATCCCGTTCCGGGCCCCTCATACCCCCGGGCCCCCCCGCGACCGCGGGGGCTGCGGGGGCGGTAGTTACGCCACTGATAGTAACCAGCTCTTTTGTGAACACTGTGATATCATTGGTTAGAAGAAATTTCACTTTAACGTCGATCTTTTGGTTCAAAAACTAAAAAATCAGCAAAATCAACATATTTAACTGTAACATATGTATATTTCAATATATTTTTTCAAAGTATTTTTTTTATTTATGTTGGTGAAAAATGCTTTTAAATAATACCAAACATGACTAATTTATTGACACTTTGAAATTCTTGTCACATAATTAACTAATTAATGTTAATTAGTCAATTAATAGTAAAATAATTAGACCCCATCGTGGAGCCAGTTATTTTCGAATTTCTTATTACAAAATTAATCCTGTCAAATAAGAATTTTTGGAGGAAAAAATTGCGATGTCGCTGAATTTTTGCAGAGACCTTCCTTAAAGGATACTTATCAACATACTAAAACTCCCCTACAATCAGACTGGAGCTTCGGCCGCCATATTGGAAAATGGCGGCCAAAAAGTGTTTGTTATCGAATATCTCCAAATTTGTTTGAGATAGACAAAATATTTCAATGGCAAAAATATTCCCCATTCAATTCCCTACAAAACAGGTGTCTTCTATAGTTTTGGTAGGGGCAAAGGTTACGTCACAAAATCGTGGTTTATCTGTTGCACATAGTGGAATACCAGCTTATTACCAAATTTTTACGCCCAGCATCAAACAATGCCCGGTAAATCGGTAAGAAATCGTTTTAAATACAAAAGGACTTTTGTGCGGGGTTGATGAAAGCTTCCATTAGTTTTTTAAAAAATCCGGTCTGCGAAATCGAATTTTGCATTTACCCGGAATTTGGGTTTTACCATTGTTGGCATTTCCTCAAAAATGCCCTTTTTGACTGTCCATTATTAAGCACTAAATAGCATTGGGGGAAAAATTCTTTCTACGCACATTGAAATGACTTGAATAATGATCCGATTACAACCAAAGTTTAAATCCAATATGACTGCTAATTCCTTATATTCACAATATGAATACTGATTTCGTGCTGTTTTTACACTCTTTTTGTTACACAATTCACTTTGATGTTGTGGATATTAGGAATTAGCAGCCATATTGGATTTAAACTTTGGTTGTAATCGGATCATTATTTGAGTCATTTCAATGTGCGTAGGAAGAATTTTTCCTCCAATGCTTTTTAGTGCTTAATAATGGACGGTCAAAAATGGCATTTTTGAGGAAATGCCAACAATGGAAAAACCCAAATTTCGGGTAAATGCAAAATTCGATTTCGCACACCTGATTTTTTTAAATACTAATGAAAGCTTTCACGAACCCCGTACAAAAGTCCTTTTGTATTTAAATCGATTTATTACGGATTTACCGGGCATTGTTTGATGCTGGGCGTGCAAATTTGGAAATAAGCTGGTACTCCAATGAGCAACACATAAACCACGATTTTGTGACGTAACCTTTGCCCCTACCAAAACTATATAAGACACCGGTTTTGTAGGAAATTAAATAGGGAATATTTTTGCCATTGAGATATTTTGTCTATCTCAAACCAATTTGGAGATATTCGATAACAAACACCTTTGGGCCGCCATTTTCCAATATGGCGGCCGAAGCTCCAGTCCGATTGTATGGGAGTTTTTAGTATGTTGATAAGTATTATATAAGGAAGGTATCTGGAAAAATTCAGCAACATCGCAATTTTTTTCCTCCAAACGTCAATATACTATCTTATTTGACAGGATTAAATCTATATAATTGCAAATTTTTACGCTGGTATCACATTTTGCACTATAGTTGTGTTTTTGAAGACACCTTGATCGCACTATCTAGACAAAATACGTTGATCCAATGATTTAACATCTATAGTAGGCTAGATCCCCAGTAATTGGTCCACGGTGGCGTGTCAATTAGAAGCCATCTTAATAGGTCAGTTTGTATGTTAAAGTAGGTTGTAGCGATTTGTAGCCCAAATATTTTTCAAGATGGCTGTCAGGTTGACAGGTGAACATATTAGCCATTAACACCAAATGATTACTAAATTCCCTTATGCAATAACTTCTTATTGTTTCTTTTCTGCATTTTCATGCTGCACAAGCTAAAACCATATCAAACAATCCAGAAAAATACTTAATCGCATCTAAAACATAATATATAAAGCATAAATTGAAACGCCAAATCGCCATCTTGAACAGGTCAGATTGACGATCCAATTTGCTACGCTAGCGTCTGTACGGACGTATTTGAGTTTGGGGATCTAGCTTAATATAGATGTTAAATATAATTGGGTAGATCAGACCTCAACATTGGAGAATATTGTTTTTAGGGTGAAAATGATTTCAATGTATGTCGTTCAACAACGGCAAATGTATTCAATGATGGTAGGAGCGGTGGATGTGAGGTTTATGTGTTAAGTCTTCAGCTGGAAAAACTTGACGTTTCCATGTTTTACATTAGTATACAAAACTACATTTAAAATTCAGATTCAGAACAGAAACGTTGATACAGTTATTCAAGTCGCCAGAATGAATTCTGAAAAATAAAATTTAAAAATGTCGTTCTATACGATTCTTGCCATTGACAAGTGAATACGCGCTACGAACGTTTCTTGCTCTCATTGCAAGATATCAACAAGATTGTATTTTGTCTTAAACTATACCCAGCTATGTTTAATTTTTGTTATAATAATCATTGGTAAGAATTAAATTAATTTGAGAGGCATTGTGTCCAACTTTGATACCCAACAATGTAGCTCTGTGCACAGTGCATTTGATAATAATTGCATGGATGGTCAAAAGATGTTCAACAATCTGAACTACTTTGCAATAAAAGTTAGTAACTAGCAATCAGATATCTTCAAAGTGTCACGTGATCGATGATTACCAATCACAAAAGAAGGAGTTACTACTGTTTCTTTATTTTATATCTCGTGTATCAGGGATAGAAAATATAGTTGGGCAACTACGTTGATCGTCTAACTAGCGCGACAGTGCTGCAATCTGTCGGCCAGTGCAGGCTTATACATACACACGCCTGTATACACCTAAACCCTTGACTTGATTCTGTCCCCGGTGTGCCACCATCAGAGCATTGTTATTCTACAGCAGGCTTACATGCGCGCACTGAAGTCAGGGACACTGCCAGCAGGCTTGAAACAATGAGACACCAAACAACGAGTGGTAGAGAGTTGCATTGAAGAAAACAACTAGCTGGTGAGAGTAGTTTCAGTGCGGAGGCTACAGTGCTGCAATCTGTCGGCCAGTGCAAGCTTATACATACACACGCCTGTATACACCTCAACCCTTGACTTGATTCTGTCCCCGGTGTGCCACCATCAGAGCATTGTTATTCTACAGCAGGCTTACATGCGCGCACTGAAGTCAGGGACACTGCCAGCAGGCTTGAAACAATGAGACACCAAACAACGAGTGGTAGAGAGGTGCATTGAAGAAAACAACTAGCCTAGTGAGTAGTTTCAGTGCGGAGGCTACAGTGCTGAAATCTGTCGGCCAGTGCAAGCTTATACATACACACGCCTGAATACACCTGCTACTTGCCTACATGATTCTGTCCCCGGTGTGCCACCATCAGAGCATTGTTATTCTACAGCAGGCTTACATGCGCGCACTGAAGTCAGGGACACTGCCAGCAGGCTTGAAACAATGAGACACCAAACAACGAGTGGTAGAGAGTTGCATTGAAGAAAACAACTAGCCTGGTGAGGAGTAGTTTCAGTGCGGAGGCTACAGTGCTGCAATCTGTCGGCCAGTGCAAGCTTACACATACACACGCCTGTATACACCTAAACCTTGATTTGATTCTGTCCCCGGTGTGCCACCATCAGAGCATTGTTATTCTACAGCAGGCTTACATGCGCGCACTGAAGTCAGGGACACTGCCAGCAGGCTTGAAACAATGAGACACCAAACAACGAGTGGTAGAGAGTTGCATTGAAGAAAAACAACTAGCCTAGTGAGTAGTTTCAGTGCGGAGGCTACAGTGCTGAAATCTGTCGGCCAGTGCAAGCTTATACATACACACGCCTGAATACACCTGCTACTTGCCTACATGATTCTGTCCCCGGTGTGCCACCATCAGAGCATTGTTATTCTACAGCAGGCTTACATGCGCGCACTGAAGTCAGGGACACTGCCAGCAGGCTTGAAACAATGAGACACCAAACAACGAGTGGTAGAGAGGTGCATTGAAGAAAACAACTAGCCTGGTTAGGAGTAGTTTCAGTGCGGAGGCTACAGTGCTGCAATCTGTCGGCCAGTGCAAGCTTATACATACACACGCCTGTATACACCTAAACCCTTGACTTGATTCTGTCCCCGGTGTGCCACCATCAGAGCATTGTTATTCTACAGCAGGCTTACATGCGCGCACTGAAGTCAGGGACACTGCCAGCAGGCTTGAAACAATGAGACACCAAACAACGAGTGTAGAGAGTTGCATTGAAGAAAACAACTAGCTGGTGAGGAGTAGTTTCAGTGCGGAGGCTACAGTGCTGCAATCTGTCGGCCAGTGCAAGCTTATACATACACACGCCTGTATACACCTAAACCCTTGACTTGATTCTGTCCCCGGTGTGCCACCATCAGAGCATTGTTATTCTACAGCAGACTTACATGCGCGCACTGAAGCCAGCGACACCCCCAGCAGGCTTCAAACAATGAGACACCAAACAACGAGTCGAAGAGAGTTGCATTGAAGAAAACAACTAGCTGGTGAGGAGTAGTTTCAGTGCGGAGGCTACAGTGCTGCAATCTGTCGGCCAGTGCAAGCTTATACATACACACGCCTGTATACACCTAAACCCTTGACTTGATTCTGTCCCCGGTGTGCCACCATCAGAGCATTGTTATTCTACAGCAGGCTTACATGCGCGCACTGAAGTCAGGGACACTGCCAGCAGGCTTGAAACAATGAGATACCAAACAACGAGTGGTAGAGAGTGCATTGAAGAAAACAACTAGCCTGGTGAGGAGTAGTTTCAGTGCGGAGGCTACAGTGCTGCAATCTGTCGGCCAGTGCAAGCTTATACATACACACGCCTGTATACACCTAAACCCTTGACTTGATTCTGTCCCCGGTGTGCCACCATCAGAGCATTGTTATTCTACAGCAGGCTTACATGCGCGCACTGAAGTCAGGGACACTGCCAGCAGGCTTGAAACAATGAGACACCAAACAACGAGTGGTAGAGAGTTGCATTGAAGAAAACAACTAGCCTGGTGAGGAGTAGTTTCAGTGCGGAGGCTACAGTGCTGCAATCTGTCGGCCAGTGCAAGCTTATACATACACACGCCTGTATACACCTAAACCCTTGACTTGATTCTGTCCCCGGTGTGCCACCATCAGAGCATTGTTATTCTACAGCAGGCTTACATGCGCGCACTGAAGTCAGGGACACTGCCAGCAGGCTTGAAACAATGAGACACCAAACAACGAGTGGTAGAGAGTTGCATTGAAGAAAACAACTAGCCTGGTGAGGAGTAGTTTCAGTGCGGAGGCTACAGTGCTGCAATCTGTCGGCCAGTGCAAGCTTATACATACACACGCCTGAACACCAAACCCTTGACTTGATTCTGTCCCCGGTGTGCCACCATCAGAGCATTGTTATTCTACAGCAGGCTTACATGCGCGCACTGAAGTCAGGGACACTGCCAGCAGGCTTGAAACAATGAGACACCAAACAACGAGTGGTAGAGAGTTGCATTGAAGAAAACAACTAGCCTAGTGAGGAGTAGTTTCAGTGCGGAGGCTACAGTGCTGCAATCTGTCGGCCAGTGCAAGCTTATACATACACACGCCTGTATACACCTAAACCCTTGACTTGATTCTGTCCCCGGTGTGCCACCATCAGAGCATTGTTATTCTACAGCAGGCTTACATGCGCGCACTGAAGTCAGGGACACTGCCAGCAGGCTTGAAACAATGTGACACCAAACAACGAGTGGTAGAGAGTTGCATTGAAGAAAACAAGTGAGTTGAAGTGGGTAGGCATAAATACAAGCACAAGGACATTCTACGTAGCTCTGTAACTGGGGGGGGGGAAGGAATCAACTAGCTTACGACACGAGAACGTGAAGACTGCATCCGGGTACAATCATTGACAAGATTTATTAAATTTCATTCAACTTCTTTTATTTAAATTAAATTTCGTGTAATAAGTTTCCAAAACGTGTTTGTTAGTATTATAAGTTTAGAATATTCTTTTGATGGGCGCGCGATAGAGTCGGATAAAACAATGTTTCAACGCATGTTGTTATTGGTCCGTTGCCGGGAAATACATTAAATCAACATTATGTAAGTACCTAGATATCAGACAGTAGCAATTGTTTCAAACCAAACCGACAGTATTAGCTCGGGCGTTAAGCGCGCGACTCTGATTCGGAAGGTTCTGGGTTCAAATATCGTCGAGATCGGCAATCCTGACTGAAGGTTTATTCCGAAGTTTTCCTCAGTCGTTAACGGTTGGTTCCTCTTCAACAGCCCTCGGACATCCCTTCACAACCCTTCACACATGATTAAAGGTATGAATTGTACCCTGAGGCTTTTCACAAAAAAAATATTTTATAATTATTTTTTTTTTTTTTTTTTAAATTATGTCGATTCAAACCAGAAGACAGTCTTGCTACCGTGTTCACCACAGCAAGTGTGATTGAAAACTTAAGCTTCAATGGTTTATTTCAGTTTTGAAGTTAAAATAGTTAATTTTAAAATAATTAAAAAAATTATTAAATAGCAACTTTTTATTTTACAATAAAACAACGTTTCAGAAATTATTAGAAACTCCGTTATCAGGTTATTTAAAATAACAAAAACTTATATTCTCAAAAACATCAAAACAAACAAAGACAATAGCCAAGGTAGATAATGATTTATCTTTTTTCACACATGACAATATGATTTTTTGTTTTCAAAATAATGTGATGACGGAAATAGTTTTTATTAATTTCAGAAACGCTGTTTTTATTGTAAAACAAAGAGTTGCTATCCAATAAAAGGTTTTAATATTCAATAATTTCATTTCAATACTTGGCTCCCTGTATCAGCTAGAAGGATTCCTTTCATATAGCTTTGATTGAGTGCCACAGTTTCACTGTCCAATCCGAACCCAACTAATAATTGCGTTAACATAGTTCATGCAAAGTTCAACAAATAAAACACAATCTCAAAGTTGAGACCATAAATTTATAATTATTAAGCTACTAATAATATCAAATACAACAAGAAGACGGTAAGAGAGTGTGCAAGTTCCATACTACAAAGACCACTACCAGCATAAATACTAAATTAAATTAAGTATACACGGTGCTACTCAGATAATAATTTCAACCTCCAAGCTGTTCACTTTGCATTATATTAAAGTAATTTAAGTTAACCTTATGGAATTATGTATCACCATAACACTAATTCAATGCAGGAATGCATTACCACGAAGAATTAAGTTGTGTGTTCAAAATCTAAGACATGTACAAGATTGAAGCTTGTATTTGAGAAACGAGAATTAATAATAGCACTCACACTCTTTTCAAGGGGATGGTTAAGTGACTTTTATCCCTTGAACGAGCGGCCATAAAATGAATTCTCTGAAAATGCAAGGGGTAATAAGCTCTTTGATATTCTGAGCTCACACATCGTTTTAACCGATCTCCATCACATACACTTGACTGTCGATAACATAAGGAACTGACATTTTCTATTTTAAAAAATATGTTAACACCCTTAGCATACTGAACAGGGAAGAGAGGGTTTGTAAATAGAGCAATCTCGGTAGATATAAACGAGCATACAACATCTTTCGTTTTAAATAAACAACAAAAACCGCAACATTTTTAAATACGTCAAATACAGTTTTATTTTAGCTCTAAAACTAACGTAGGTTTTCTCAACGTTTCAATGTAATATGTTGAAATAAACTTTTAAATATTGGTTTGAAATTATTTATTTTCATGGACATAGCTAAATGAAACGAAAAATATTTGTTAACAAAGTCCCAGGTAAAACTTCTTTGTTTATGATAAAAATTAATAACAAAAATGTATTTTTTTAAATCTATTGTAAAAATCAGTAATGACATAATTAATTTTGAAAACAAATTACGCCATTTCCAATATAGATTATCACTCAAATTACCATAAAAACCTACTCTGATCTGAGGAAGGACAAAGAAATAAATACCTTCGTATTTAGAATCAAACCAATCGGCAGCCAGCGGTTTAGCCGAAGTAGTTTAACCGGTTCCCACTAGAACACCGAAGTTAAGCAAGCTCGCGCGTGGTCAGGGGTAGAGTGGGTGACCGCTAAGCCCTAAAACTCACGTATATCGCTGTTAGAGATGGAGGGTTCGAGAGCTAGTGTAACGGCTTCGTTCTCCTCGACGTCTGCTCGGCAGTCCGGGTTAGTGGAAGAACCTATATGACTGTCAAGGATACACCGTCCTTTCGGATGGGACGTTAAGCCGTTGGTCCCCTTGGTACTTTTCGAAAGGAGTAGGCTACGTGCCGGTACCGGGTTTCCCCTCCACCCTTCTGTTCATACTTCATCCTTATCTATCACCACTCATCGTCTCGAATAGCCAAAGTGCATTAATATGAGACGTTAAGCAATATCCAATCAATCAAACCAATCGGCAATATTATCGATTTTCAGTTGCTGACCTAAATGTAAAGTGGACCAAGCCAACGCTGTCGGCACCGACGCCATGGACGCGCGAACAATTGCCAACCAAGTAAATACCGCACAGGACTAACAAGAGATAGGGAGCAAACGAGTTGGGTACGATCTATCCGCAAGGCAAAGACTAATTCGAAACAACTATGAATTAATATTATATGTACTACGGTACTAGAACGGCTACAAATTCACCATTGGCTCCTACATAAACCATGAATTAAAGGACTTAAGTACATATCAGAATTTAAACATCTTCTCTCAGCAGTGGATTCGAACGAAGCAGTGACACTAACATATTATCATATCATATTTGTAATTTTTTTCATGTAAATTGTACTTTGTACTGATTAGTACGCTGGACCCCTGTGGTCATCCAATGTAATTTAGCCACCAGTCAAATAAAAATTGAATTTGCTTTAACAACCCGGTTTCAGATTCAATACAGCAGGAGTTTTTCGTAAACACACTTGGTAGAGCGCTACCACCCACGATCTAACCCTTGTATAAAACCACGCCCTTATTAGTATTAAATGTTTCGTATCATTAAAAAATAAACAATGAGTCTTATGACGCTAATTAATTTTATTTTTAGAGATGAATCCATTTTAATTAGGGGCCTTACATTTCGTTATGATTTTGATAACTCATTAGTAGATTTCTATTGTATTTTATGAAATTTAACACCATCTTAAATACGGTTATTTAATTGTGGCAGCTTCGTCCACAATAAAGTATAGTTTGTGTGTGTTAATCGCTCTGCGGACCAGTTTTATCCATGTTGTGAAGTAAAAACTACGGTTTGAGGATTTGAGTTGGCTGTCAATGTAAAACACTTCTTTCGAGACTCTCAACGTTAGCAAACAGAATGTTGGGATTGGTACCCCGAGGCTGTAGCGAGATCGTCGCATAAAAGTTGTTCGTGAAAGAAGAGTATTTTTAAACATTGAGATAGATATTTGAAAGATAAGAGGGGTGGCTGATTTAAACGATGCAGTTGAAATCTTAAATATAAAAACGCTTATTTTTAGTTATATTCTTGTAAAACGCAACTCCAAATAGCGAAGAAAAGACCAATAATTAATCTGTATGTTGCGTCTGTGTATTTTAAATTAAAACGTCCCAATGAAAAAAACGTGATCGAATGTGTCAAGATATGTTTTAGATCTAGCTAGCTTATCAACAATCAAATTTCGAAACAGGCTGCCATTCTTAAACTTTTGCACCTGAAAATCACTCGTATCGACGTGGACTCCAATACCGTCATCAACAGAACTCGAAAAACAGCGCACCTGTAGCACAATCTTCATTATGAGAAATAGATTAGTTGTGAATGCAAAGTTATTAAATGTAGAATGGAGATAATACATTTGAGTAAATAAACCGACAGTTGGCTCGAACGTTAAGCGCGCGACTCTGATTCAGGAAGATCCCGGGTTCAAATCCCGTCGAGACCGGCAATCCTGTCTGATAGTTTTTTCTAGGTTTTCCTTGGTCGTTAATTGATTGAGATTGTCCTTTAAAACAGCCCTCGAAAATCCCCTTTTTTTTAAATTGCAACCTGGGCAGGCTTCCCACAAAAATTAAGTAAGTAAATAGAAAAGAAATTGATTTAAAAGCATCCACATCTTCCCTCCCCTTCCTCCATAACAGTAATAGCTAGGTGGATCACAAAATTTTGGAGTTCTGAAAAATGGGTCGTGGTTTTAAAAAGCTTGGGAAGCACTAAATTAGGCCTTTATAGTATAAAAATGTCAGATGCATAATTTCATAGAAAAGTGTTACATATTTTAAACGTAATTGGATGAGCGAAGCGAAGACTTCAATTTCACCGCCCCCCCAAAAAATTTAGCTCGGGTGTTTTTTTTTTTTTTTTTTTTTTTCGTTTTTCTGTCTGTTTGTTCGCTCTCTACCGGGCAAACGGCATATGCGATCTTGATGAAAATTTGACACGACCTTCGTTTTCTCTGAACTTAGACTTGCCACGTTTTTGGGTACAATCGAAGAAATATTTCTCATGAATATCGTACTTTTACGATTTTTTTTCGATTTTTAGTGCGATATTTTCGTGCCATTTGGGCCAATTCTGATCAAACGGGTGGGGCTACAACGTTCATATTTCACATGGACATTAAGGTAATGGTGATGTATTGCTTTCTGAAGAAAAAGTTGAAAAAGGTTAGCCAGAATCGAGAGAAATAAAGCTTTTAATATACGTTTTTTGACTTTTTGTGCGATATTTTCGTGCCATTTGGGCCAATTGGTTTGTTCACTGCGACTTTTACTCACCACGCTGCGCTATTGTACTAACCCCCCACCGCCGTCTGGATGCCTGTAAAAGGCGGATGTAGAGTGTAGACGGCGGTGATAGCCCAACTTGCGGGTGTCATGGCTGCTCATAGCTGTCAGCAGCCTACTGTTTTTACTGTAAGTTTGCATAGTTTTATGTTGAAAGCAAAATGCCCAATTGCTGTGTGTATTCGTGTAAGGAGAGAGGAGGGCATACTGTCGTGTTTATTACTACTAATAAATACAATCACACAAAATATACTGACAATGTGTCTTTATTCGGCCTCCTGCCTACGTAACCTCTCTCATGTCAACAAATCAACACTGGCTAGGACTAAGCCCTAGGCTTTGCTGAGGGGTATGCAAGTAGGGCCTAGGCCTATACTTGCTAATTTATAATACCATGATATTGATATGCCTAGGTCTACATCTAATGCTGAAGAAAAGCCTAGGCCCTAGTCCTTAGTAGCCTTATTCCAAGTAGGCCTAGGTCTAATCTCAATAACAGTGCTAGGCCCCAGCAGTGCGATTCTGTAAAAATAGTCGCTATGATAGCGACAGCGATCACGGTTGATATGAAATATCAATCGTTATAAATTATCGTTATCGACCTGATTCTGTAAAATAGTCGCTACGGCCGCCATTTATCGTATCTTGATAGCATAGCATAGCGACTCCGTTTTCATTCTCGTTATCATAGCGATCGCTATCATTTTTACAGAATCAGTCGACACGCAAAATTGTCGCTAAAGTGCCGGATAACGATCGTTATCTTCCATAACGATTTTACAGAATCAGACCGCAGGTTTAGACTTCACCGGCGCCATGTGCTTTCAGCTCTTATTTTAATTTTCATATCGTTCACGTTTTCATTGTTTAAAAGTTTAAACAACAAGATATGCTATTGAATAAAATTACTTGATAGGCCGTACGACTACTTACGTAAAAACTATAGATTAAAGAAGGAATGGTAAAACAATACGTTAACAAACAATCGAGGAAGCATACAGATTTGACAATGCAGAGCCTGCTATACATAGTTTATTTCAAACACCGCCACGGTCTTAGGGCAGGGTCCACTAGATACCTAACAAGCAGCTCAGAATAAGTATCTAGTGGACCCTAGTTTTGGGGGTTAGTGCAGTGGCGCGATCTGCGCGGAGCTTTGCGTGAACAAGCCAATTCTGACCAAACGGGTGGGGCTACAACGTTCATATTATACATGGACATTAAGGTTATGGGTATGTAGTACCTTTTGAAAAAAAAGTGGAAAAATTTAGCCAGAATCCATAGAAATAAAGCTTTTAATACAAGTTTTTTACGGTAAATAATACCAATTGACAAGAAACAAAAGAAACTTGACAATATTCACCTACAATGCGTAGGCAGCAAAACAAAGCACTTGCAAAAGTAAAGATATCCCACGCAAACTAAAACCTTTAAAAAGCTCATCCATCAACGCGGCGGGACTTTAGCGTTTTCCTAGTATATTGAAATTGTTGGATGAGCGTAGCGAGCGAAGCGAAGACTTCAATTTCACTGACCCCCCAAAAAATTAGCTCGGATGTTGTTGTTTTTTTTGTTTTTTTTTTTTCTTCTGTTTGTTCGCTCTCTACCGGGCAAACGGCTTATGCGATGTTGATGAAAATTGAAGGGGGCCTTCAAAATCTCTGAACTTAGACTTGCTACGTTTTTAGGTACAATCAAAGAAATATTTCTCATGAATATCGTACTTTTACGATTTTATTTTTATTTTTAATGCGATATTTCCGTGATATTTGGCTCGCGACCGGGCAAACGGCTACTCCGATCTTGATGAAACTTAATGGGAACGTTTTAAATCATTAGAATTAGATATGTTACGATTTTAAGGGACATTTGAAGAAATATTTCTCATTGAAATCGTACTTTAACGATTTTGTTTCGATTTTTTTCCCGACATTTTCGTGATGTTTGGGCCAATTATGACTAAACAAGTGGGGCTATAACGTTCATATTTTATATGGACATTAAAGGTTATGGTGATGTAGCACCTTTTGAAAGAAAAAGTCGAAAAAGTAAACCAGAATCCATAGAAATAAAAGTTTTAATATAAGTTTTTAGAGGTAAATAATAATAATTAACAAGTATTTTCTCACCAAATATGATTGAAAGGAAATTGAGGTGATCAGGCTCTTAATAGGAGCAAGAGGAACGATACCGGATTTTTTTGTCAAATTTTGCAAACGTTTTAGACTTAATGCGAGTTTTATTTATGACTTGGTGCTCCTTGCTTTAAAGGGATCGATTTTGATTTTTAGAAATCATCTATATGGCCAAAGCAAGAAGTAACAAGTATAAATCAGTATTTGTTATTTTTATACTTCACAAATCATACTTCTCACTTCATTTTTCATTTCATTCTATTTTTTCATAATCTGTAACTTATTTTACTTATTGTTAAACGTAATTTGTATAAATGTAAATTAATTTCTTTTTATTATTCTGTGTCTTAAGGCAACCTTAATGTAAAGGCAGAGCTTTGTTTAAATAAATAAAGTTGTACTACTAGAAACATGACAACAATCACCTACAATGTATTCAAAAAGCATTTGCAATGGAAAAGTGGTCCCACGCAAACTAAAAACTTACAAAAACGCTCATCCATCAACGCGACGGGACTTTAGCGTTTTCCTAGTTTAAAGTCTATCCACTCAGTAAAACAATTGATTTTCAATGGGGTCCTGTTTTCTCCGCAGTACATATAACTGTAACCCGCGATCTACAATCTAAAGTGTTGTTTTAAGTGGGTATAAATATCTCAACTGTATCTACCTCCAGCTTGCATTCACTCGTAGAACTGTGTGCTTGGTCTCTATGCAGAGATTACTATGAGAATAAACTCCCGCACAGCGGTGCAACCTAGAGCTGAGTTCACTTGCTTGTATTATTAACATGCCCGGTGAGCTTCTGGAGCAACTTGTTGTTTGATCGTCTCTACACTTTCTTTTTCGATTTGCTTTACTTGAGAAAGACGAGCAACAAATACCACAGCTCGCGAGACTAACATAACATTATATTATAGCTCTCAAATTTGATCTCATAGTGTCAACAATCAAAGTTATCTAGGTAATTGCAAATATTGTTAAATGTTGAGATTAAATAAAACAACAAAAGACAAAAAAAAATGATAAACTGGTGAAAATTTTGTCAAAATTATATATTTTCAATTTTCTTGTATAGGCCTAGCGTTAACAATAGAAGCTACCAAGTTAATTCCAAAATTTAACAAATTTAGGTACAACCGACAGTGTTGGCTCTAGCGTTAAGCATGCGAGTCATATAGAGGGGTCCCGGGTTCAAATCCCGTCGGGACAGGCAATCCTGACTGAAGTTTTTTCCGAGGTTTTCCTCAGTCGATAATGCAAATTTGAAAGGGATTGAGTCCTTTTAAACAGCCCTCGGACATCCCTACACAATTGTCCTCCTCAACATAACTAGTTAGACATCAGAAGAAGGGCATGAATTGCACCCTGGGTAGGCTTCCCACGAGAAAAACACAAAAAATACAATGTTATACTTCTAATATGGTTTATTTTAAATTTGCTGTCAAGCAACTAGAAAAAAGCAAAAGTCGTTTATAGACAAGAGACGATTGAGTTTGTGTAATTCTGAATGTACATTATTGTTTTTAAAGATTAAAGAATAAAGAGTTTCATTTAACTCTCAATTAAAGCAATCTTATATTTAATTCGTGAAACTTCATCAGAAAACATGATTTGTAAAATTAAAAATCACTCTGGAAAACACAACCTGTACGAAGTACGCGGTAAGATTGCAATAATAATAATAATAATTGTTGTGGGAAGCCTGCCAAGGGTGCAGATCATACTCCTCTTCAGGTGTCAAACTAGGTATGTTGCCTCAACCTCAGCGAACCCCCCTCCCGCCTTTTTAACCCTTCAATCAAGCCTTACGTGAAAGGTAGTTTAAAGTTCTTCTTGTTAATCATTTTGGCCTTGGCAGTTTTATTTTTATCTCAAACATAACAAAACTCAGACTTTTGGTGGAGGTGCCGGGTCATTTGAATCATCTAGGTACCCGTTAGGGCGCCGCGCCAAGCAGTGGCGCGCTATACACTCAGGCACCTTATAAAGCAAGTAAAGTTGGGGTGATTTCGAGGTGTTACCCAGCCGTCATGAAACGTGATGTGAACTTGAAAACTATCAAAATCGGGGGGGATTTAGGTACCTGATAACACATGCCAAATTTGTTTGGGGTACGAACATTCCTTCTTGGTGAAAAAATTACTTGAAACATGCTCAAAATCACTTTATGGACGTTAGTTACTACTGGCTACTACTACTACTACTACTACTACTACTACTACTACTACTACTACTACTACTACTACTACTACTACTACTACTACTACTACTACTACTACTACTACTTCTACTACTACTACTACTTCTACTACTACTACTACTACTACTACTACTACTACTACTACTACTACTACTACTATCTAATTCGTCAGTTTCAATTGCCCAGCGATTCTGACCAAACGGGTGGGGCTACAACGTTTATATTTTACATGGACATTAAGGTAATAGTGATGTAATTCCCTTTGAAAGAAAAAGTTTTAAAAAATTGCTGGAAGGCTTCCAAATAAAAGTTTTAAAATAAGCCTTATACAGACATACAATCAACAAGTAACTAAAGTTACATGACAATAAACGCCTACATTGTTTACAAAAAGCAAGTCTTTGGACCACTATATTTTTTCATTCTATTGTTAATTGGTAAAACCATAGCAATTAAATCGACTTTGATAAATTTATTATATTTTAACAAATAATTTTGCAATGAAACTTGAAAAAGTAATGAGATCACACACATAACAAAAACTTGTAAAAATACAGCCAAACCTTACACACTCAAACAGAAATGAGATCTAAAAAAAGGGCCAAGCTCATCTACCCTTCCACATTTGCGCATTCTTGATTCATAAACGTACAGTGTCCCGTAACAACACCCTTGAAAAGCTTGGCAAAATAGAATTTGCATAACCATTGCGTTAAAATTAATTAGAAAAAAAGAATTTGGATGAACTCTTACGTTTAAATTAATAGTTGCAAATTCTATTTTGCCAAGCTTTTCAAGGGTGTTGTTACGGGACACTGTACGTTTATGAATTAAGAATGCGCAAATGTGGAAGGGTAGATGAGCTTGGCCCTTTTTTTTAGATCTAATTTCTTTTTAGTGTGTAAGGTTTGGCTGTATTTTTACAAGTTTTTGTTATGTGTGTTAGGGTTATACCTAGAGCTATGAAAAAATAGCGTTTACATTCTGAATATTTAGCGTTAATTTTTCCAAATTTAGCATTTTGTAGCATTAATTTTATTCTTTCCACCAAAACCCCAAATGTGGGGAGTTTCTTGTATTTTTAATGGGGAATGAATTCAAATTATGCTTTATAGGAACATTTCAATTCAATGTAGTCACTTTAAACGTTAGAATACAATGCTAAAACAATTTTCAATTGGTATAGGTAAACCTTATTTTCAGTAAATTTAGCATTTTGTAGCGTTTTTAAGAATTTATACTCACTGATTTAGCATCAATAACCTAAAACGCTAAATTTTCATGCCTCCAGTTATACCCATACAGCGCAAGATGACACTATACAAGACCTACCTCATAACGATCCTCACATATGTGGCAGAAACCTGGACTATGGGTGATAGAGAAGAAAGCCAAATACAGGCGGCGGAGATGAGATTCCTGAGGCAAGAAGAGATAGAATTAGAAATACGAACATCAGAGAGATGCTTTGGGTGGAGGAGTTAGCTGACAGGATGGGAAGGACACGGCTGAGATGGTTTGGGCATATGAAACGAATGACGGAAGAAAGGATGCCAGGAGAATGTATGAGAAAAGGATTGAAGGAGGAAGAAGAAGGGGGAGACCAAGGAAGAGATGGAAGGATGTAGCAGAGACACGATTGTGGGAGGATAGAAAGAAGTGGAAGAATTTGGTTGCAAAACCCAAGCTGACCCTGCAAGAAGTAGGAAACGGCGATGTTCATGTTCATGTTCTTTATTAAAGCCATAGATTAATACATGGAAACAAATATTAAATTAGACTGCGTTTTGTGGAGTACAAAACCATAATTATTGGGCAAAACTACACATACTACATTCTATACTACAAACGATACATAATAAAGCCTAATATTGAAAAATAAATAATAGGCCTTATAATAATAATAATAATACAAAATTACACATTTTAAATACAATTAATACATAATAATGATAATGATGATGATGATGATGAATGAATATTGTTCAACAATTTTTTGTTTAAATTCTTTTCTTGGGAAGCCTGCCTAGAGTGCAATGAATGCCCCCCTTCAGCGATCTAACTAGGTATATATTGGAGTTAGGACAATTGTGAAGGAATGTCCGAGGCCTGTATAGACTAAATCCCTTGCATTCGCATTAACGTCAAAGGAAGACCTCGGGAAAAATCCTCAGTCAGGATTGCCGGTCTCGACGGGACTTGAACCCGGGACCTCCCGAATCAGAGTCGAGCGCTTAAAGCTCGAGCCACCACTGTCGGTAATTTATTGTTAAATAAGTAATGTTTTGTCAACGTTAATGTAGTGTATGTTGCATTTGTGCGACATGTGTTCTGTTGCAATGTGGCCACACAATAAGGAATGAGAATAAATAAATTATAAATACATAAGACGAGTGGTTCTAATTTTTCTTTGTCTGGAATCTCGATGTTTTATTTTACTACGTCTTTATAATATATTATATTCTTTCTTGGGTCAATAAAAAAATGATTTCAATATCTTTTCAACCCTCGTGTTGTGTTAAACCACCCCCTCATTATTGGCAAGATGCGAGCGGTGGTAAGCGATCGTATTCAGGCTGAACCACATCAGTCACTCAGTGTCAGTTCCCCGTTCACCCGTCACACCCCTGGTGGCGCCACCAGCGACGGCAAGATCCTCACCTCTACCAACCCCAAGGACGAAACTAGAGATCTTAGAAGATCTCCGTCAGTTTCCTGTTCACCCGTCACACCCCTGGTGGCGCCACCAGCGACGGCAAGATCCTCACCTCTACCAACCCCAAGGACGAAACTAGAGATAAATCTTAGAAGATACTCCAAGAAAAACTAGTCTGCTTACAGTGTCTATAATTCAAAAGTCGAACATTGAATGTAATTTACAGCTGTTGCTTGCGATGGTAGAAATGTTTAGTTTCTTTAGGGATTCATGACTAGTATTATAACTTAAGTAGAATAGAAGTGAACGTCATAAATAAAAATGTTTTTCTTTATAGTTCACTGTTTAATGTGACGATGAATTTAACTTGCATCTAGCTAACGAAATGTGAGAAGTTTTGAAAATTACCTTTCTGTGGCAATTTAAGCACGCGACTCTGATTCGGGAGGTCTCGGGTTCAAATCCCGTCGAGACCGGCAATCCTGACTGAAGGTTTTTACCGAGGTTTTCCTCGGTCGTTAATGCTAATGCAAGGGATTGTTTCCTCAGAAATCCCTTCACAATTATCCTAAATCCAATGTACCTAGTTAGACACATGAAGAAGGACATGCTTTGCAACCTGGGAAGGTTTCCCACGGGGAAAAACTCGAAAAATACAAACGATTTGGATAGGATTAACATGTCTTACAACTGCATGTCTTCCTTGTGTAAATCTATACGTTATGACACTCGTCTATATTGTGTCTTATTTAATAAGTCAATACATTAGTTTGTAGCTTGATAGTGGAAGGGCCAAACTTCTAAACGTGAACCTTGTATTGAATCACATTTCCGGTGATTTTGATATTGAAATAATAAATCGATGTGATCAAGAAACGAATATTATTGTGTAGATATAATAATTTAAGCAGCATGTTTGGTTTCGAAACTGATGAAGTTAAACGGTAGTCTGTGTTGTCTAGCGCACTCGAAATAATGCGAACCTACTAATGTCTTCATTAATCAGTTAAATTAACGGATTTCGATAATTACTAAATAATATACAGACCAATATATAATTTCAATTCATTATTCATTTTCGCTACAAAATTTGGCTTTATGTTTACTATATAATTATAGATTTCAAGCAATCCTGTGAAATTGAACCAAACAATACCAAATTATTAGCCAAAGATACATAACAATTACATTACTTATTTTTGTTCCATTAGTCTTTTCGTTTATTTCGTATTGATATGTAAATTTTTTCTTGGCCCATGTGGGTTCCCACTACATTAAAAATGAATGAATGATATCAGTAATCAGATAAAAGAAGTAGCCTTTTTGAACTTCCATGAAATCTTGTTCCTTAGTAAATAACAACCAAGATTTATTGCAAACTTTCCTATTCTCTCACCGAACCCAGATTTTATTTCCCATTCAATAATGTGGCTCTTTATTGCTCGCGTCCCCTTGATTGAGTGACCCTTCAATACCCGAAGCCCCCCGAGTATATTGATAGAGAGTCCGGGGTTTTATTTAACACCCGCGCTAAAAGCCATACAACCGCATTCCCTTTGAAGTCGGACGTCGACCCTTTGACCTTACCTCCTAGCTGGAAGTAACCAAAGTCACGGGAAGGAAGGGTTGGGTTCTGAGGGGGATGATAATGAGAATCGGTTGGAACGTTAGTCTTGAAATACGTTTTCAATCAAAATGTCAGCAAAAAGTTTGTAGTCTTGCGGTTTAAATAAAGTGTTTGTCTAGAATGTTTTGCGGTATTTCCCAGAAAACACTATAATACAATCAAAGAGCACCCCTTCATCTAGAGGCGACAAATTCAATAAAACTAAACCTCTGACTACAAGGACAATAAAGAAAATGACATTGAAAACATCTAAAGGTCAAATCATCAAAACAGCTGAAGGTCAATCAATCACGACTACTTTTCGTAAATGATGAAAACATAGATTTGGAATCAAGTCAAAACTGTCTGGGTGAGGTTTGAGGCCAGTATTTGGTGAAAATAAGGAGGTTATTTGAACATCAGCATTTAACACAAGTAACAAACGCTGCATGTTTAACTGGTCCCAGCTACTACAACACTGTCAGAGAGCATTAAAACATATCGGCCTCTTTGCGTGCGCTGGTCACCAAAGATCAGTAATATGACAGAATATAGTAAAGTTGGTAGACGTTATAAACCTACAAACAGTTCTGTGTATCAGTTTATAAGTTTTTGGCAACAACAAACAATCATTCAATGTCAACAATGTCAAACCATGGTCAAACATTCAAATCGATGTCTTTCAAAATAATTATTAAATTATTTGCAAAATTACACAATATTTCAGCCGTTCTCTGTTGCCATTAACAAGTCTACAGAAGTTGTAAATTCGTCTTATGTTGCCACACACAATAGTTAACAAGAGGCTTCCCTTGGTATGGACTGGGTACCTGGACCCGTCATTTAAAAAAACTAATCATGTCCTCGTCCATACTCCCGGATATACCTTCAATGCAAAGCTGAATGACTTTCTCCCACTTTAAGTTCTGCCATAAAATGCGTAATTGCGTTCTCTGCTCTGGATTCATATAAACTCTACTTTCATGTCAAGATCGAATTTCAATGAAAACATCTGTAACTTTCCCAAACATGATTTCCAGAATTCCGAAATTATAATTTAAAATGTGTTTTTAAAGTCAAGTTTTCTCTAAACCAGACGTTATAAGTTTTATGGCCCGGATGAAGCAAAAGCTGGGATCAAAGTAGCGACTGTGTTCCCCAGGGAGTTCCCGGATTCGTCATGCGGGTTCGCCTGGAGCCAGGGACGCGCTACAACGAGGGAGGACTTGCGCGTCACAGGGTTACAACAGGTGGTTGCAGACTATCCACCCACAACTGTTGCCAAATCATAGAGAGATAACTTAAGTGGATTAAGTCATCCGGCTTTATCCAATTACGTTTTCTTGATAGGAAAGCCGTGGTGTTGTGTAGCGTCGTTTGCTTCTAGACGGGATGTTTTGATTCCTGTGGGATAGCTCTGAGAGTCCTGAGGGACCACGGGACTAATGATACTTCCGGACCTGCTCGTCTTACTAAACTTGAGAATGTCAGTAAACATGTGGAAGAGTAAGCTTCTTTGCAAACTGTACGTTTTATCATTTATCGCGACGGATCAGTTAACGTTGCAATATTAAAACATAACCCTGCAGCCAGAAACCATTTACTCATTTTTGATCCATTGAATTGCATTGTTTTTACAAGAGTCGTCTGTAAATCAAGAGGTGCTCAATGGCTCCAGAATATAAGAATATGTTTGCCGTTTATAATATTCCATACAATATTAAATCATATTTACATAGTTAAAATTTGTTAAAGCCCGTTAAACCCAAAAACACCGCAAGATTATGATTGATCAAATTGCTCATTGTTGTAAAATAAGGGATAATTCACAAGACCAAATTGCAATAGGCAAAGCTATCAATAATAATTCTCGTAAAAAAGACAAAAGAACCAAAATTTCGAAAAATCGAAATAAGATTGGTTTCAATAATATGAATATAGAAATACAACAATACAACAACACGATATTTGAAAATGTGTTTACATGACAAAAAACCCTGGGAAAATGGTAAAACAAATGTTTGTAGAATGCAAGAATAGAAGTTAGAATATTGGAGGTAACTTTGAATTTTGGACTAACAATGCTTTTCAACAGATAGTAAAATATGGTAAGGTGCGTGAGTGTTTAAGAGGCGATTTACAAGTTAAACATCTAAGGTAAAGAAGAAATCAAGTCAATTTCCTCTATAGTTGCTGCAATGTGTATGGAATATCCGCAGCTAGAAGGTTGTACAAAGTGTGGCTGGCTGGGAATAAGTTTGAACGGTTGGGTATTTGAACAAGGAAGTGTGTACGCTTAGCTAGGCCATGTGTTGTAACTCAGGGAGTGACACGGAAAATGTGGAACAGGTTTAGGGTTAAGAAAAGTTTCGCTAGTCAGTAGTGACCCCTACTGCGTATTCGGTGATTTAACAAAATTCATTTTAAAGTCACATTAAATCTATAATAATAAATATTTTATCAATATTACTTTTTTAACAATTTTACATTTATCTTGTTATATTTTTAATTGAATTTTTAAATCATTGTTTATCGTGCAGTAGGCCTAACGTCAGTTGAACCACATCAATTTTTGTTTTTGTTTGTTAGTGCTCAATTATGTAATACTTGTTTTATTTATTGTCGTCCTTCGTAAATCAGTTTGCATAATAAAAGTCATAAAAGTCATAATAAAAGTCAAATAACATAGTTTACATCTCATATCTTAACCCAGTACTTATTAAAGAAATGTTTATATTAAAATCCATCGGATTCACATCATCGCAGCTTCTCTACCTCTACATCTTAATCTATTAAATAATTAGTATCGATTCTAATGCTTGTATTCTATGCAGAAAACCTAGACTAAAATCTTGTCGTGGATTTTTCATTTTATAACGTTGTGTTCAAGAAAATTATTTATACAGCCAAGATTCTTTACATTTTCTTTTTATAGATGTAATCTACACATTTTATTCGCTGAAAAGGTGGTGACGTGGTTTTTATTAAAGCTCCGTTGTGCTCACGTTTTCATTTTCAAAGAGGTTTTCAAAAGAAAGAAGAAATCTGTCGTTAAATCTCCGTGAATACAGCAAAGTCCTACATCGTACTCAGAGTTGAAGATTATAATAACGATAACTCTGAGATTTGCTTGCATCTTGGAGTCGCTAACAAAGGCAGCAATCGTTCGGGTAAGACCGGGTTTTACCGGGAACTCACGAGCTAACTCTTTGAGAAGGCGGTGGCAGCGAGAGTCGATATAACAGGCAGTGGTTTGGTTTGATCTTTGAGTGCGTGTCAGGTGCCCCCCGCGGTTTCAAAGAGCCCAACCAGGTTATGAAAGGGTCACAAACTTGTGTCAAAGGTCTTGTAAAGTGACAGGAAAGTTTTGAACCAAATTGGGGGCTGTCGAGGGTTTGAATGAAGGCTCATAAAGCAGGAAAACGTAGCAGCTTGACCATTGAAGCACAAGTCAAGTTTAGATGGCATGTACTAAGAATGATTCAACAAGTTCAACTCGGAGTTTTACTTGAGTTTAGCTTGATATTTTAAATATGCATTTACAAATTGGCTCAGACTTTTGAACAAATAAACCATATAATAAAATGTATGACAAAAATGTTAAGTGAAACCAGCACATTTCATGATTTGAAGATTTAGCTACTTAAAATGCGTTTTTTTAAACTCTAGGAACATTTATGCATGTTTAACATAAACTTACTATCTATGATAATATATTGGGAGAAAAAAATACGCATATATATAAAATTTCGCAAGTTTGGTGGAGGTGCCGGGTCTTTAGGACACATTATAAACGAAATTCCTCGTGACCCGGCACCTCCACCAAAATCTAAAAAAAATTGATATTATGTATTTAGTTGATTGTTTCACATTTAATTAACATTAAAAATACATAAAAGTTTGTGGACCGATGAAATGAAAACCATTAAAAGAAAAACTTCCTAATTATAAACATCATTCGCCGCATAATGCACTGATGTTCGTTTTCGGGTTATTTTGTGCCGTCACCATTCACTGAGATTGCAGGTCGTGCAAAATTGCAAAATAAAAATAAACATTCATCATACACAAAATGAATTAAATCAATTTTAAGGAAATCAATCCAGAAATTTGAAAAAATCCATCCCAGCGGGGGGGGATGGATTTTGTGATTTCTGGATTGTCTTCCAAAAATTCAATTACAACTACGGGAGTGTATCCCGATGAATGAAATTGAAGAAGATTAACCTTAATTTGTTTTATATTCAATACTAAAACAATAAGGTATATCAAAAAATCAATAGTCATACAAGTCACAACCAAACTTACAAGGAATTATTACCATGACATTTATCAATATTTCAATTTATTTTCTTCTAAAATGTGAAAACGTAAAACTTATACACAAAATAAGTTTCAACGTAAACTCTTCAAAACCAGCAGGAATTTAAACAAAAGTACTTTACCGTAGACTACGAAATTAAAACTGATAATCAATCTCCTTAACAGCGAAGATGGATTTCAAAGAAATAAAGTACCGTATTCATCTTTGTATTATGCTATCTTATTAATAAGCACGTCTTAAAAAAGTCAGTCCGTAGAGAAAATCAGTCTTAAGTCTCAGAGACGAATATTAAATACTTAAGCGCATTAATCTGGCTTTAAAAAAAGCTCGAGGAAAATTCTGCGTATTCGCTTAATGTGCAAATTATACCTAAGGTATTTTAAAAAGCTGATCACTTTTTCCATTTGATATATTTACTGTTTAGACCGGTTTAATCCCCACTAAATTTATATACAATATTGAAAATTCTAAGTTTAAATTTTAGTATTTAGAAGTATTTTTAATATTTTTTAGTTTATAGTTTAAAGTCCAGAGAGGATAACCATATATTTTATTACTCGATTGTCCGCAAACATTACTATTTAAAAACTTTGAAATCAATTACTTTTGTTGGAAGAGGTGTAGGCCTACTGTAGTGAGGGCCAGCAGTGTGGGTATAATGTATTGAGTAGCTATACGTGGTATACTGGGAGAGCATGGAGTACGTTAGTACTGAACAGCTTCTTCTAACTGTACTGAATAAATCATTGAATGGTACGAGTCAGGCTCTGATATTCTGACTTATGATATTTTAAACGTACACAAGAAAACATCAAATAGTTTTTATGGAGAGCAATCTTCTATAATGGATTATTCATTCTTGCATCCGCTGGTATCTTTCTCAAAAGAAAGAAGTATTGCAACAGTTATTTGAGATGAATCATTTAATAACGTCGATTGATAAATATTCGCCCGATTTTCGTAAGAATTGGTTATGTGATTGTATCAATAGTTGTAAGCTCAAGATTTAAAAAGTCACATAAGATTCATCAATATCAGAGAAGGCTAAGTGTATGTCCGGCAGAAAGCTTAGAGAAACAAAGCTTTAAAAATACAATAAGTAGAAGTAAGATATTGATTAGTTATTTTTCTTCGATTATACCCAAATTCATAGCATACCGAAGTATTAATATTAAATAAATTAATTATAAATTAATTATTATATATATATATATGTTTTACAATGGCTTTAAAGTAGGCGACTATGACGCTGTTATGTAAGTACTTTAGATAGAAATTAAAAAAGTGACTACACCGGGGTTTGAACCCGGGACCTTAGCTTACCGGGCTATGCTCTTTACCAACTGAGCTATGCGGCCACCAATTTAAAACTATCTAATTTTGGTCTGTTTTGTACATGTTAATAACGTGTGTAGAGCAGATTGCACTGCCTATTAGACTACATACGAAATTGACTTGGAGAAATACAAACCATCTCTGTAACCCTAGAGTTGGGAAATATGATGTTTTACCTTGGCTTTAAAGTAGGCGACTATGACGCTGTTATGTTAGTACTTTAGATAGAAATTAAAAAAGTGACTACACCGGGTTCAAACCCCGGTGTAGTCACTTTTTTAATTTCTATCTAAAGTACTAATATATATATATATATATATATAATATATATGTATATATATATATATATTATAATTTAAATTAAATTATATTTAAACTATGAAGGCCAAATAAATTTTTGTGGATATTAAAAAACAACTCGCAGAATGTTATCTGTCAAATATACTTTTTTTTAAATGCTGAACGTTGTATGAAAAATCTGAAAAATGTTGGACATTTTTTTTTATATACATACAAAATATTTTTTAGAAAATTCTGAAACTGCTTCACAATCTTAACAATACCATCAAATATGTTAACCCAAAATCTTATTGTTGTATCTTTAAAGATGTGGCTAAAAAGGTGCGTAAACTTGACCAAAATATCATTACGAGCATAGGCCAGCTTCCTCCCCTTTAGTTTATCAACTAACAGGATGAGGTAAAATGTTATTTTTGCAAGGAGAGAGGGCGTGTACCTGTGTGGTGAAATATAAATGTTTGATGTTGAACGTGTAACATATTTTTCATGCGCATTATTGCCGGAAATAAACTTTCTGGATGTGCAAACTATGAATCTTTAGTTCAGAAGTTTTCTCTCCAAGCGATCAACAAGACTACCAGCTAGAGTCATCATCTGAACCAGTTAGCTCGGTTAAACGAGCAAACATCCTCGAGCTAAGAATAACTGATATTCCTTAATACAGCATCGCAATACTAACATGTTAATTTCCTTTCCACGGGTAGATTGAGATCGTGGATTCCCAAGTCAAAGGAAGTCGACTCGGTTCTAATTAGCTACTAAGAGGGGAGTTCAACATATTACGATGGTTCCCGTTCTGCTTGCACTCTGGTTTGGTATTAAGCAACGATATTAAAATTGATTTCGCGCTCTGCGTTGCGTAGATTCATGAACAAACACGATATTGAAAGCACTGGATTTCAAAAAACTTCTGCAGGAATCAATATTGTAGGAGTACACTTACATTTTATTGCCACCTTCTAATCCTAATATTTCTTTAAAAGATATTTGTACAATTTTTATTACATTAACAAGGAACTGTAGGTATACAAATTTATCAAGCAAAAATAAAGTCACATACGTTTTGTAGAAATGCTGTGTGTTTTTACTATTTAGGGATATCACACACAATTCTGTTTAACGGCTATGCTCGTTGTGAAATTCCTAATGATTATGTTTAAATGATTGTTGAATAGTAATAAATAAATATTATTTGTAAAACCAGCTTGTGTACGGGAGTGTCCAAAAGAGCTGGAGCAAAATTATTTTTTAAGCTATTTACGTCACCGCATGTTTGGTTTGAGATACCCACTATACCCAATCAACTCATTGGTTACTGGCGCAATTGTGACATCTGAGGTTTGATTTATATCTTCATTACTACATAAATTGAACAATGAGCTACAGTTTTCATTAATCAATGATTTTTCTCCCCATATCCTGGAGGCTAAAGTGGTGCATTTTACTTAACTTTTGACGCGCCCTTTATCCAAATAAACTTTAATTATATTTATATATCATAGTAAATTTATGGATTGCATGTATTTAATGTAGGCTTGTTATTGTTATTTAGTGTAGTTTTATGTTATCTTAATTTGTTACAAATATACGTACATGGATAAAATGTCTGAAATAGAAGACATATAGGAATAATAACAAAAAAATTTATCAAAAGATCGTCGAAGAAGATAATGATTAATAATTGTGCGTCGATCGATTTGGAGACAGTGTTCCTAGCTTATTCTTCCATTCATTATCTGGGTCCAGGGTAGAATTGGACTAAAGCATGCTCTGCTAATCGTACAAGTCAATTCAAGAGAAAAAGTCCACCTCGCAAACATCACCTATAGTAAGAAGGGAGTATATTACTCCCGAAACTAGAGAAGAGCTCTTGCAATCGTCGTCGACGACACCTCCTCTTTCCCTCGACGACCTCCCCGACGACGATGACAATGACACAACGAACTATGACAAAGACGATGACGACTTGAGAACCCCCCTTTCGTCCCCCTACCCGTGGCTGGTTCTGACCAGCATGGGCCCTCCTCTTCATATTCTCTAGGCTAGAGTGGCGTATGACCTAACGGTTGACGCGCCCTCAATCAAAATAAACATAAAAAATGTACTGAAATAAGATTAACTGCACCCTTACCCTAAATTAACGCTGTGGTGGAAGTGCCGGCACACGAATTATCGAACTTTATGGGAAGCTTGACTCCCCCCACCACCTTACCACCAGGGTTATTAAAACTTTGTATGTCATTTTTGTTGAATGGCAATGCAAACAAACCAAACGAGCATGTCAATCGGACCCGTGTTCGGCGTTTAAAGTGAGACGTTACACGCAATACGGACAGACAAGTGATTAATATATGGTAGCTTACTTCGGAAGCTCACGAATATATGTATAATAATATTCCGGGGACAAACGATACACTTGGCTTATTGGATGAGTTGTAACAGTCTGTCGTGCACGATATCTAAAGATAGGATTCAGTTTATCCGAAACGTGGCTCTATAGTACTTAGGACACTAAAAAGCTGTTTTTTGTAATTTCTTTTAGAGTTATGCATAAAATAAGTTTAATATATAAGTAATACATTTGAGAACAATGCTTAACGCGAAATTATAAAAACAAGCTGTTGTTGGGATATCATAGAATGAATGAAGACAGTTTTCTTACAAGTTTCAAGCCTTCCGCGGAGGCTCATACGATTAGGACGAAAGCCTGAAGTATGACTCTGGAAGGATGTGGGTTTGAATCTCATACTAAGTAACTTTTTCCTTCATCTTCATCTATCGCAACTCATCGTCTCGAATAGCAATCTTGCAATAAAAGCAACAAAAAATCAAATCAAACAAGTATCAAATCTCCTTATATCAACACTTAAATTATTTTGTTTGGGTCAGAGTGAACTGATTGAAATTCAATATTCATAATAAACGAGATACGAAATGTAAACTAGGCTATATAGTGTATATCTTGCAATTGATTCTTTATTATCGTTTTTTTATAGTTATTTCCTAATTTAAATATTATATTTATGTAGTGTGACTAAGAACGAGGTGGGTCTATTTTCATCGCAACTTCCGCAGACGTGGGAAGGTAGTAGTAGAAGCTCACTTCTTTCTACCTTCGTACCTAGTTATCTCTCTGACATTGCGTGGGCTTGCAATATTTCCATCAAAACTCGCTGGAAGGTTTAACGGAATTATCATTGCAAATTTATTTTATTTACGGCAATGTTATATAAATCCAGATATCAGTATGTCTTTCACGCGATCGCAAATGAAAAAAAAAGAAAAGAAATTGAATCTGATAACTAAAAAAGTGTTCTAGATATTTTTTCCCTACATTAATCACTATTAATAGATGTATAATATAATTATATTGGATACATTTCAGATAAAATTAATATTAAATGATTCATTCTCTAGAGTAATTCACCCTTACCCACCAATTCCATTCACAACCGTACATATCCAAACAGACTGCTCGAGTTCGATACGTTGTAACATTTGTAAATTATTTGCGATTTTCTTAATTGGATCCTGAAACCGTCGAGTCTTCCGATTCACGCATGAGTTTCAAACAAAGGCCCACCTCCAAACAACGCTACAGGCAGATATTAATTAACGAACCCCCAACTCGCAGACACAGGGTGTGCCCAAAACCTAAAGAATACCCTTAATTGATTTACCCATTGTTGTAAATTACTTCTTTCTTAGCTCAGGTCATAAGAGGTTTTTATTCGGAACAGGCGTTGAAGACGTCTTGATTTGATTTTGTTTGAGTGTGTTGATTTTCTTGATTTCTGTATTTATTTAATACTATACAATCTCAAAATACACAATATAACTTACTACATCATACATTTAATGTCCCCCACTGAAAATCAGTTATGTGACTGAGTGGGTAGACTCTAAATACGAATGTATTAATTTTCATGGATTTTCATAATTAATTTCGTCTGTCAACAACGACGACTACACCACAACAACATGAACGATGACAAAGACGATGACGGCCGCGATGTGAGAATTTCCCCTCTCCTCACTCTATACCCGTGGCTGGTCATATGACCTAACAGTTGACGCGCCCGTTATCCAAATAAATTCAAAAACATATTTAAAAGGTGTAGTCACATTTAGCTAGATTCCATTGGCAAATACCTTGAACAACAAATATAATGACGATGTTTATACCCTGTGACCTTGGGAGGGTTCTTGTAAGAAAACATATCGGTCATTAATTATGTACTTAATATTATTTCACGTACAGAAAAAAGTTTTATTTTAGCAAACTTGGTTCAGTACCAATACGCTTATTATTAAAACAATCTCGTGTAATCACATGGTGCATATTTTTTTATGTTATAGTGTTGTGCACCCTTTTAAGGCAACCTGTTTGATGGTTGCTAATAAATAAAAGTAATTCCAGGACCGAGCTTAGCATATCCCCTCACCCCCCCCCCCCAGGTTTCTTAGGAAAAAAATCTTGTCAACTTCCTAAGTCTACAAGAGGAGATATTACGATATCAGTTAACTTATACGCCTAGGATGAATCCACTCTGCAGACACTTAATAGATTTGGACACACCTTGAAGCCGTTATTAGTCCAATAAATCATCGCGAGCTTAGTTACCGCCTTATCTAACGGGAATTGATTTCAGAGAGTGGGGTTAACACCACCGCGAGAAGATGACAAATGGGTTTGTAATCTAAAGATAATTAAAAAAACTTGCGTCTAGCAAGACTCGATAACACGACCTTTGCCAGTCTTGACAGCGCACGAGGTATGGGTCTAGACGTCATTATGTAGGCTGCGTCAGTTTAGGGTGATAAATATGAGATAGTAACACAAGAAGCGAAAAACACAATTATCACTCACACTGTATAATTATAGTGACTTTATTCAAAAGATGGAGTTAAGAAGTGAAACTAAAATTCACAAAGTTGTACACAAAACCAACAATGGTTATAATTCTATTATATATATAAACTAATATTAAAATAAATAAAATTAATTAAAGTAATAAATTATTTAATATTTTAAAGATTAGCACTATTATTCAAAGTGTTTAAAGTGTAAAATACATCAAAACAAATCTTTATTTATTAATTAAGAAAATCTTAATTTACCTTCAGATTTATCCCAGATTATATAAATTATCATTCTGAAAGTTGAAAACCACATCCGACCCGGCACCTCCACCAAACTGAAAAATGAAGTGATGGTTTTAAAAAATGCTATTTTATTTACTATTGTTGCATAAATTTTCCTATTACCATCTATATTATTACTAGATACACGTGTGCATGGTATTTTCGTGTCATTTCATAGCATCTTGTAGCATATTTTTGTACGATCATCGATAAAATGTTATTTCATCCATTCATTCAAAAATGTATGTATGAGATTTGTCTTAATTTTTATTTTAAAATTATGTTTTCAAGATTAAATTGATATCATCTGGAAAACCCTTTTTACAAAAAAAAATTATCAATTTCGAGTTAATTAAATAAATCTAGGACTTGAAAAACCTTAGATTAAGTGAAAAATAGAACTCTAAGATACACAAAACGCTTTTTACGCGTATTTCTAATTATTATTTAAAACCTTCTTAACACTTGTTTTTGTTTTATACCTTCGTCAAAATATTAATTTTCGCCGTGGCCTCTATATCGTAGAGTAATACAGTCACTTCGTGTTTCACAAATATTTTAAACTTTATAAATAAAGATGTCAATAATAAGGTTGCCACATGACCCAATTAAAATATACCAGAGTCAACAACCTGCCAATTAAAGCTTAATGAATTATGCTCGAGTGCGGCAAATTACTATGGAAGGTTTAGTTCCGGACAAAAGCAATTAAGCGCCCAATAATTAAGCTGTGCAATTTAAGTCTCCTAAGCTAGATTGAGGAAGGTATGGTGGGATAAGTGGGCGTGGCTTAGATTATGTCGGTCGGTAATGCACCAGGATGCAGCATCCAGGAACACACAGATCCGTGTCATACAATGTGTGGGAGGGTGGTATTAAACTGGGAGAGGGGGTATAAGATTGATAGCTGTCACAATACCATTGACTAACTTATGTAAGGAAAGGGTCACAACTTAAACTTTAATAGTTAGTTCTGCCGTTGTATGCATTTTCTCCATTTTGTGTGTAGCAGACCAATATAAACTCTCCAATATTTCAAATTATCCATTACATAAGTACGTAATGGACAAATTTTGCACGTGGTAAATGCAATACCTTTTTTAAGTTTTTTTTTTTGTTTAGAAGACTATTTGTAATACTTTATAAAAGCAGACAAGAAAAATTCGTGCCAAAAATTATAATATATAAAATAAGTCATGTTAACTTATGGTTTTTACCGACACAAGCTTAAACTATTATGTTAATTACGTTGTGCTAGAATCGAATTGATGAGTAATAAAATACCTCGCAGAACTCTAAGTTTCTATTCTTACACAGTTGAGAAGACGTAAATTAACAAAAGTTAACCGGTCAATACTTGCAGACACCAACTCCACCGAAAGGGTTAAATAATGCTGACTGGAATATGTTCTATTTTGGGGTTCCCTCAATCAGAAGGCGAACACTTTTTTTTATTACACCAACATTGGGCATTGCTACACTAATATCCCACAAAGTTTATATCCCTTCCTAGAGGATATTAGTGCTACAAAGCAGCCTCACCGAGTGGTTCTTGGACGAGAGAAATAATAAAACATTATATAAATATCTTGCAAGCATAGGTATGGCAGAAAACAAAATTTGAAGCAGAGATATTTAATCAACAGATTGTCGATAAGGATACTCCGAGTCTCCTACATTGTTTATCTGCTTTGGTGGTAGTTCAGGAATAAAAAAATATCGTCCTTTTAAGTAAGGATAGCACCGCCCTGAGAGTCACCAAAACATTATGTATCATCCTTGTTGAAGGGCAAAGTCAACAAAGAAACGCATGACTCGGATGTCACTTTCAGTTTTTGTCGTGAGACGTGACCAGCGCACAGACAGACGGACGGACACGAAAGTGGTGCACATAGGGAGCGAAGCAACGATGAGAGGATGCTAACCCGAGTCAGGGATTTGTGTTCTTATGTGGTTGCGATGAGCATGTTAACCGCGCAGTCTGCAGACGTCGTATAAACTCGAAGCGAGGAAGTTTGCGAATAAATTGAACCAATCCAAGAAATTTCGCAGTAAGATCCCGAGAAAAGTTGAAATTAAGTAAATTGGATGAAGTCATGAGACAGATTGCTTGGCCAGATTAAAAACGAGATTTGGTTGGGGGAGATTCTCGAAAGAGGTAAAATAATTATTTGGTAACGAAAGTTTTTCCAAGATAAAAAGTAATAAAAGTGTGAAAACCGTGTAGAAATACCAACTTTCCAGACGGATAAACTGTTCACTATTGATTGCAAATTAAGATTACACGTGTGCAAGATCAAATATATAGGTTGTTTTATTTCTTGCTGCTAAGAAACATGAAACTTTATAACAGGCAACATGTTGAAAAATTTTAATTGTACAATTATTTAAACTGTTTTTATTAAAATTAATAACGTAAACGTCATATTAACATTTACCGAACAATGACATTACAAAAACACGAGCAACAACATATTTGTAGGATAAGAGAAGCTTATATAATTAATTCCTCCCCCCCCCCCCTTCCCTTTCACCCGACACAAAGGTTGTGTTCAAATATCTACTACTAATAATTAATAATATAATTATGTACATTAATGAAAAGCTTATCCTTGATGATTGAAACTCGCAAGTTTTGTTGTTTTATTCTTCATATTATTACTGTCATATTATACATTATGTGAGAACAAAAAAGCATATTAATGAATGAAACGGAACTAAAGTAAAATTAACTGCTGACATAAATAACAATTGTTCGGAGGATAACCGAACAGTTATTAAAATATAACGTAACAGTAATATTAGAATATTTGACACAGATAATTAAATGTACAATTATTTATTTTTGCAATCTTACAATAGTTTTCTTATCGTGAATGCCGAGTCAACAAGGACGCCGAATGGGCAAAATAGAAAATATATCACAACAAAAATTGTATTGTTAAGTATTTCAAATATTTTCAATACATAAACGTGATCGTGTATATTTTATTGGTTACTCATCTCAATAGTTCTGCATATTATGTGTGTCGGGTGACGGACACAATACCTACGTGGTTGCCCTATAGTTATCAAACCTAAAATTTAACTGAAATTAATACATTTACATAACTGTAAAGATGGACGTATCACCCGGATCTTTTTCATTAAAATTGCTGACACATTTTGTAGGAGATTTTCGGTAATGCCAAGAGTACCTAGTTGTGTTTAACGTTTATTATGTCAGTAAATCATCATTTTAACTTCATGGTTTAACTTTTAATTGGTTAAAGTCAAGTGTTGAGAATACGACTGTCAATAATAATATAAAACGAATTATTGTCTACTTGCTTATGTTCACAGATAGCGATGCAATTTTGTGTTTGCCACAGACGAAATAGAATAATTGCGATTGTTTTATTTTGATTTATTTTTGTATGAGATTTCAATTTAAACAACTGTGTTTGTGTGTTTAATAGTGTTAAATTGTAGGTGTTTCATAAATATGGTTACTTGAATATTTGCATTTAATATCTTGTTACACAAGTGTTTGAAAATCATAGCAAACCGTGAAAAAAGCGGGAGTAATTCCTACAGATAAACACACCACTCTCGAATTATTTAATACGTGTAAAATCAAATAAATAATTAAAAAAACTATCTTTACAAATACAAGAGGATAAACATTTACAACGAAATCAATTTTATCTTTTAAACTATTAAAAACCTCTAGGCTTTAAAACTTTTAAAATTTTAGTTTTAGAATCCGTAAGACTCAACTGCAATTTAGTGATGAAGATAGCAAATTCGCAGAAATCCCACTAATGTATAACAAAATGTCATCCAGCAAACAAGTTTCTAAGAAAATTTAAAAAATGTGATTATAACCGTATCTTAATTTTTATTTTTAATATTAATTACATTTTCCCAATTTTTATCCGTCGGTATTTTCTACAAAAATTCTACAAGGTATGTTTTCCGAAGGTTTCAAAAATAAAACTTAGAGATGTTCATTATTGCATAATGTAATAACGATATAATTAATTTATTACATAAAAGCACAGTGTCGTATTATACGATGTTGCATACGTATCTAATAGTGAAGCAGAGTGAATTACAGAATAAACTCGGGAGTCGAGTCTCCCGTAATAATTATGTCCTCGGTTTCAAACTGCATTCGATTCCAGTCGAGTGAAACTAAATACGTTCAAGTACCGAGCGTAGTTATCGTTGTCATTGTGCTACATACAAAGCTCTCGGTGTAATTGTGCCCGCCCCGGCTGTGAAGCTAGTTACCGTGTCAACAACGTACAGAGTGCATATCCAAATACAGGTGAATAGACACAACGACAGATCGGGTGGCATGTCATTGAAAGCGTCATTGTCAAGTACAGAAGGAAATTAGAGGGTATTATTAAGCTAGTAAGAGAGGAGAATATTATTCCCCGAAACAAGAGGCGAGCTCTGGCAATCGTCGTCGGGGACACATTTCCTTTCCCTTGACGAACTTGACGACGACGACAATGACACAACGAACGATGATAAAGACGATGACGACCGCGAATACGACGAAAACGACGACGGCGACAATGACATCACGAACGATGACAAAGACGATGACGACCGCGACGACGACGACGATGAAACAATGACACAACGAACGATGACAAAGACGATGACGATCGCGACGTAAGAACCTCCCCCCCTGTCTTCCCCCTATCCGCGTGGCTGGTTCTGACAAGCATGGGACTTTCCTCCCCACATCCCCAGGTGAGTGGTGCATTATGACTAACGGTTGACGCGCCCTTAAACTAATAAATACATACCAATATGTTTAATACGTGACTTGGTTTGAAACATTGTTAGCAAATTAAAATGTAATTGTGAAATTAACGATAAGATTTCAAACTGAAAGAGTAATTAGCATAGCCGCTCGACTAAAAATATATGAATTTAAAAAACTTTGTCATTAATGCAATGGAATTGTAATGTTATGCAGATGCATACAAAATTGTTTGTAAATTGTAGATTTCCACAACTTAAAACACATCCATTTTGGTTTATAAAAATGTATGTTAACTGGTTTGTATTTCAAAAACAAAAACAAATACAATTAGTCCTAGTAGAAAAAACCTAAGCAAAGATTTACTATTATGTTGAACGGTATGGTTGGGTATACTTGCGACTAGATTGGTCAACCAATTATGTGTTGGTAAGAGGGAACTTCATAGATTCACACTCATTCAACTCGTCTGCATTCTGTGTACAATCTGGTACAAAACAATAGCATAATTTAACTGTTTAATCCATGGTTTCGTTGTGGTGATACCGTGGCACAATTAGCTCCAATTAGCCCACATTAGCAGGGTTTCTTTGTAGTAATATGCGCCACTAACAAAATTTGATTTAATAGTCAAATTGTATTAATTGTCAAATTTTTGGGTTGCGAACAAAAAGCATTGTATTGAGAACACTACTTAATTTTTTAACTAAGAAGCTTCGCAAACGCTTTTAGGCGCGTTGTTGGATAGCGTAATTTTTTTTTAAACAAAAAAATCGTAAAATTGCGATTGCTAAAAAACGTGACAGTTATAAATTCAGAGATTTCGAAGGCCTCCAGAAAATTTAATCGCAATTGGAGTATCGGTTTTGCCTGAATCGTGTTAAAAAAACACTCAAAAATACAAAAAGAAAAAAAATAACATTCCGGATTTTTTTCTCCAGTGTAGTGAAATGGAATCTTCGTTTCGCTCATCCAAATGTCAAATTTTATTTTATTATTTTATTTTTGGGTTGCAAAAGAGGCATTACATTTTTTTTCTTAGCATAAAAATAAAGTGTAAAATATACTGTGTGTAAGAACACAAGACGCCACACCCCTCCCTCCCTCACCAAATAGACCCGCCTGTTTCGAGTGGAAATGAGCACCAGATAAGGATCACCCGCTCTCGACAACAATGGAGCTTACAGAGATGAAATTATTACAACGGAGATCGGATCTTACATCCACGTCACAAATAAAAAAGAAGAAGAAAAGAAGAAGAAGACCCTCGAACATAATATTGATCTGACTTCAACAAGCTGCTAAAAATAACTTTTCTGATAAGGGATCTTTCAATATCGGCACGGCCGCGGGGTATGTTGATAGTTACTTACGCGCCCTTCAGCAGAAAAAAAAACATCTTCTTGACCGTACATATTTACTCTCGTCTTACTGAAAGATCCTTTAGCTTTGATGAGTTCCCATACCTCTTACTACGGAGCATAAATACACTTACTGTGCCCTTAATCCCTATTAACTACACTACATCCTCCATCACGTAATGAAAAACTTTATTTTTCAGTTCCCCACTGTCAGTTTACGTATTTATAAAACTAATTATTTATTTATTTGTATTAAAATTGATTTTTCAACGGGTCGTCGAATTAAAGAAAAATAAATTAATTCGCTGTGTGTTGATCATTTTGGTGACGTTCCCAGGTAAGCTAACCACTTATTTGTTAGTTTGTCTATCCTATTCAGTTTAAATAACTGGTTCACAGAAGAGGACAAAAAAGGTTTGTGTCTTGTTACTCCTTCAAAATGGCGGAGACGCTGGAACATAAATTTTCACACTTTCTGGGGGACTAGCTCCAAGTCTGGGTCCGGGGTAGAATTGGTCCAGAGCATGGCTATGCTAATCATTAATGACGATTCCAGAGAAAAGGTCCACCTCGCAAACATCAGATTGTAAGAGGGGAGTATATTACTCCACGAAACTAGAGGCGAGCTCTGGCAATTGTCGTCGGGGACACCTCCCCCTTTCCCTTGACGACCTCCCCGACGACGATGACAGTGACACAACGAACGATAACAAATACGACGACTACGTCGTGGAAACCCCCCTCTCCTCACCCTACCCGTGGCTGGTTCTGACCAGCCTCCTCCCCATATCAATAATTCAATGGTACGTTATATCACTTGTAATATGTAAATTCTTTAGGTGCATACAACTTGAAACAACACATGTAGCTCATATAATGTGACTCTGGTGGTTACGAGTTCGTATCCCACCACTGACAATGCTGACTGAAAGTTTTATCCGAGGTTTTCTTTAGTCGTTAACGCAAATGCTGTAATTGAGTCCTCTTAAACAACCTTAGGACATTCCCTTCACAAATAGCCTAGATAGTTGGCCAAGGCGCCTACCTGGAATGTGGGAGGCTCGGGTTCGAACCCCGATCAGGATGGATTTTTTACATCGGGGTAAACTGGTGTCTACCCAACAGCGGGCATCCTTACGTTTCTTTATGGCCTGTTTGTCAGTCCCAATGATTGGGAAACTCTAGCTTAAGAAACTCTGTATGTTTGTTGTTCTGTTCTAAAACTTGTTGATGTGTGTGTTTCTTCTCGAAACAACTCTCATTCAATCACTCCGACTCAACAGCCACGAGGCGCAGAAGCTAAACCAACAAGTACACAGAAGCGTAGGAAGCAAGTCAATAATAGTTGATAAAACCCTCGCCTGGCTTCTACCCGCCCTGCAAACATCTCCAGTGTACTCTAGTATGTTGTGTAATACAACAGCATGTGTTGGATGTCAATACAACCATGTTGACGTATTACTCTAGGAATATAGCCGAGATGAGCATGAAGAAGCTGTCATTTAGAAGCACATCACAATGCACATACAATGAATGCAATACGGTGCACGGATATGAACTAAATCAGAATTAATTAACATTCCTTAATCGAGTGTTTTAAGAGTGCAAATTTAATTAATGGGTCTTGGTCATGAAGACGAGGCGTTATTTCTGACAGTGAAGATACGTTGCCTTCTTCTGTTAAAATATACCATTTTAAAATGGTTGTATAGAATGCCCAACAATAAATGAATTATCAGTGTTGTTCAGTAGCGCGCTACTTGTAGCATGCTACTTTTTTAGTAACGTGGTTGGTGGCGCCAGATTTTTAATAACAACGAGAGAGAGAAACTTCTTAATCAACAGGTCGTTGAAAACGAATTCAAAATAAAATATTTCACCAAGAGTTGGTATTTTGGTGGAGGTGCCGGGTACGCTTACCATTAAAAATATATTTTGTCGCTCCCAGAGTAAAGTGAAGTATTGTGTATCATCGTTGTTCTTCAAGAGCAACGCCAACAAAAATAGCTGCATGTCAAAAGGACGTTTTTTCGGTTTTTATCGTGAGAGTTGGTGACACATGCACAGACGGACGGACGGACAGACAAGAATATGCTCATTAGAGCTTCGATCCCTAAATTACTCTGTATAATAGCTCGTTTGTCTTGTGGTTAGCGTTTGTGCTAAAGGCGTAGGGTTCTATTCCCGCTCTAGGCATAAGTTTTTTAACTTTTGATTTGGATTTAAGACCATCAGTTCTTGGCTTAGAAATAAGTAAACAGTCCTTTAGAGCCGACATAACAACGAGGCACATAATACATTCAAAGTTGTTCTGAATCGGCCTTGTTGATTCTGGCGTTGATCCGCGGATGTTCACACTGGCCATTCGTCGCGGAGGAGATATTTAATTTTATTGTGTGTTGTGAGTGTAGATGTAACGCATTTGTGAGACTTTGAAGACGAGTGCGGCCTTAAAAGAGGGATTCCCCTAAATGTCAAGGGTGAATGCTATATTTCCTATTAATTAAACCGCTTCCCGAACGCTCTTTCCAGTCGCGTAGATAAATGAGCTGTTTTGGTTGAATATTTCTGTCCAATGATAACTAAATTTTTTGTATGCGTAGGATCTCATTACTTTTCAAATTCCATTGTAGAATAATTTTTGTTAAATAAGGATAATTTTTATAAAGTAGTATTAATTGCTATTGTAATACCAATTAACAATAAAATTTAACATATCTCGAGGCCAAAAGACTTGCTTTTTGTACGCATTGAGGTGATTGTTGTTAAGTTTCTATAGTTATTACTGTAAACTATACCTCTGTAAAAGGCTTATATCAAAATTTTTCTATGAATTCTGCCTTACTTTTTCATTCTTTTCTTTCAAAAGGCGATACAATCATCAGCATTACCTTAATGACCATGTAAAATATGAACGTTGTAGCCCCACCTGCTTGGTCAAAATCGGTCCAAATATCACGAAAATATAGCATTAAAAATCGAAAGAAATCGTTAAAGTACGATATTCATGAGAAATATTTCTTTGATCATATCCAAAAACGTGGCAGGTCTAAGTTCAGAGATTTCGAATGTCCCCTCCAATTATTATCAAGATCGGATATGCCGTTTTCCCGGTAGAGAGCGAACAAACAAACATAAAAAAAAAACACAACCGAGCAATTTTTTCTCGGGGTAAGTGAAATTGAAGTCTTCGCTTCGCTCATCCAATAATATCGATCTTTGGTTGGTTATCGCTCACTCGTCGATTGCGTTGGGGTCTACAGGGTTGGTTTGGTCGCTTTGGTTTGATGTCTCCCAATAAAAATCAGTTATATGACTGAGTGGGGGACTCTAAATACAAATTTAATTTATTTATTTATATATTCTAGCTACTATAAACTAGTAGACGTGGCATTAAACCGACGCTATTTTAGTTTTACAATAAAGCAACGAAACAATTCCAATCAGTCATTAGTTGATCAATATTATTTGAAATAAAGTAAACAAAACTAGATTGGATGTTAATTTATCTATTGGCGTAATTATTTGTCTGTGCAAATTTGCATTAATACACGTGATATTAATACAAAATATATTGACACACTTATTTTTGTAACTAGCTATACAAGTAGCAAAATACTTACAAAAGAAAGTAGCATGGCGAGTATTTAAGCTACTTTTAAAGTTTAAGTAGCTCTAGCTGCACATGCTATTGTTAGGTTAGGTTATAGTTAATGTTAGGTGTGGATAGTTAGGTTAAGGGTGAAGTTAGGTGGGGTTAGTGAAGATTATGTGGGGTAAACTAAGGTTATGTGGAGTAAGGTAAGGTTAGTTAACTGATGTTAAGTAAAGTTTAAATTATCTTGAACAACACTATTACCCACCTCCCCCACCCCCACCCCCCGCTCGCCGATACCAACATGTACTATGTATCGTGGAAGTCTCCCCGAGTTACTCCCACCCCAGAGACCAAAGTAGGGCTACGCAGTAAACGTGGTTGTTATTTGTTGTTTTGCTGTTCCATTAATGCACTTCTCCTATTCGATACGTTTATAAGTTGTTGTTTTATGTCTGCCCTAATGGAGTTTCCCTATTCCAGGAAGATCGATTGATACGTCATCGTATTTTCTTGTATGGTTCGTTGAACTATACCTAGTGATTCAAGTCTCTGCTTCAGATGCAGAAGGTCCCTGGTTCGATTCCCACTGCAGGAAAAAGTGTTTAACGACCACAAATGCACATTGATCTATTCAGATCAACAACTCACCAACAATCCAGATATTATTAAGTTACCCGTCTCGGTAGCTTAGGGGTAAAGCACCCGACAGGCAATTGAGAGACCGGGGCTCGATACCCATCTGAGATGGATTTTAATTTTTATATTGATTTTCATAAAAACAATCCAGAAGTTTTAAAGGCGTCTATCTGGAACGCGAGAGACCTGGATTCGATCCGTGATCAAGTCGGATATTCAAATTTCTCGGTGGTATTAAATATAGAAAAATACTCGGGTTGGGTATAAGTAAATGTATATTAGGGTGAGAAAGACTTTTTTAATCGATTATATTTCTAAAATAAAAGTTTTGTTTTTCAACTTCCCCTTTCCATATATAATCCGAAGATATAATAATTACCAAAAATTTACAAAATAACATCATCAATAAAGCTCTTGGATCGAGTCAGCGAGACCCTTTTAACTCCAGCTATGATGGGCATCGCGGGAAGAACTCAACAAAATATCTCAAGTTTGTGTTTGTTTAAGAGTAACCTGAACCGCGATCTCAGATTTCACAAGGTCATCTCCGCGAGACGCAGAGTGGCAGGACGACTCATGCGCAGAACGGAACCAGCTGCAGCTGATGACACGGTGAGAGGTTGGACTTAGGGGATGAATGACAGGTGGACTGAGAAGATCTAAATATAATCAATATTATAAACAGGAATATGGGATAATCAGTACATTTTTATTTGTAACAAGATAATAAAGAGTTACGGAAGAGTAGAATACATATAGGTACCATTTCGTTCATTGGATTATAACTTTCCCCTTCCCTTTGACTACCTCCCCGACGGCGACGACAGTGACAACACGGACGGATGATGACAGACGGAGACGACCACGACGTGGGGGAACCCCTGCCCTCCCCCTACGCATGTGGCTGGTTCTGACCAGCACAGGCCTGTCCACCCCTTGTCTCACCGCGTCATCCCTTACTCCCTCCCTTCGTCTCGATTAGCCAAGTTGCATAAATATGAGACGTTCAGCAATATCCGATCAATCAATATTGTTTGTTTTGCTCTCTACCGGGCAAACGGAATATGTGACCTTGATAAGAATTGGAGGGGACCTCATAAATCTTTGAACTTAGATCTGCCAAGTTTTTTGATTTTTTGATTTATAATACGATATTTTCGTGATATTTGGGTCGATTCTGACCGAACGGGTGGGACATCAACGTTCATATTTTACATGGACATTAAGTTAATGGTGATGTAGTGCCTTTTGAAAGAAAAATTGAAAAGTTAGCCAGAATTCATAGAAATAAAGGTTTTAATATAAGCCTTTTACAGGTATATAATTAAAAACTATAGAAACTTGACAACAATCACCTACAATGCGTACAAAAAGCAAGTTATTTGGGCCTCGAAATATTTTTCATACAATTATTAATTGTTATTACCATAGCAATTAATACTACTTATTAAAATTAACCTAATTTCACAAAACATTATTTTGCAATGAAACTTGAAAAAGTAATGAGATCCCACGCATACATAACACAGTAATCATTGGACATAAATAGTCAACCAAAAAAGCTCATCCATCAACGCGACTAGAAAAAGCGTTACCTAAGCGGCCTAGTATACGTGAACAGAGTCGAGTGGCAGCCTTATATCTGGGACAACTCAGGTTATGATATTTTTCAATGACCTAATTTTGAAATTCAAGGAACGAGTTGAGTCATATTATATTATATTATATTATATTGTATTATATTATATTATTTATATTATATTATATTATATATATTATATTATATTATATTACGCCACACGTCAACACAAGATTTGAAAATCATCTGCGCTATCTGCATTGCACACAAAGCTTGGTGTATATCAAAGGGACAAAGGGGGTATAAAGTTAGGTGCTATGCGGTTGGGTGTGTGGTGGACTGTGCAGTATAATGACAAACTTCTCTCTTAAGCTTTGCGTGCTGGTGATTCTAAAAATATATGTTTGTTTTTGTTATTGATAATCAAAAATTGTATAATAATTCAATGAATTACAAATTTGTATTGTTAAGACAGGTAAATGAGCTCGGAACATAAAAAAGTACTTTCTGACCTCCAATTTTCAGCCAAACCATTTTTAAACTTTGGGGGGTTGTTAACAATATTTGAACTGCACATGGCGCAATCAGAGAAGACGATGACGACCTTAACGACCTTCCCTACGACGACGACGATGACACTTCGAACGATGACAAAGACGATGACGACCGCGACGTTAAAACCCCCCTTTCCTCCCCCTACCCGTGGCTGGTTCTGAACATCATGGGACTATCCTCTCCATATCCCCTAGGCTAGAGTGGCTCATTATGACCTAACGGTTGACGCGCCATTAATTAAAATAAATTAAACTTAACTTTTATCGATCGAAGCACGCATTCTAAAACGACATACTGGTGCAAACTAAGGCCCCATAGAAAAATAGGTAGAGCCTTATAGTTATGTCATTTAAACCTAGTTTGCCCGAGCCCATAAAACATTCTAGAAAGCCAACTGCGAAGTGTGGATATATTTGTAACGATTCTTCATTCTATTCTACCGTTCACTCAACGCTTTGAATAACACTACAGCCTTGCCTTTCATTAATTGTAAAGAGCTCAATACGCTTTGAATACAAACATTATTTTCACCAACATCAGCACTAATGAAAATCTAGTAGCTTCACCGAGTTCAAACTCAGTCCATTCTCCTCAAACTGGTGCAGGATGCGAGTCCATTCCCTGGCACATCACATTAGAAACATGAAATGCGCACCCAAGTGACTATTCCATCCGCTGGAGAGTAGAATGATTTACTCTTGTACCAATCTGTTCCGTGCTTTAATGATTAACTGGCTGGCGTGCGGTAAACGTTGCTGGGGCTAATGGCTGTTTAAACGCCAAGTTCCTGATACAGGATGATCGTGAATTTAAGAGATATCCTTATGGTATCATCATTTAGTCATTAGTGAGGTATTTAGTTAAGAGCCAGTTTGATCGACAGTAAACTTATTCGGGGTTTATAAAAACACGCGTGAAAAACAAGGATTTGTTCGAAGTTATTCATTCACAAAATAAAAAGGAGCTCAAAACTAAAACCTGGGATTGTAAACGCAAAATTGTAAAATGTAACAAAAAATCAATAAACTAAATTCGTATTTAGAGTATACTCAGTCACATAACTGATTTTCAGTGATATACATTAAATTTAAAGCCTACCAAACCAACCCTGTAGGCACGGATACTATCGAAGAGCGGACAAGGACCAAATATCGCCGTTTCCTGATTCTGACAGGGTCAGCTTGGGGTGTGCATTAAAAAAATTCTTTTCTTTCTATCCTCTCACTACTGTTTATCTCTTCCACATTTTCCCAGCAATCTCCTTTTGCATGTAGTCCTATTTTAATTAGTCAAAAGTGCATTGAAATGTTCATTTTCAGTGCTTTAACCCAAATTTCTTAAAAATAATCTTGGATTAACTTAAGTTTGACCTTTCACTTGTACAGGTGTTTTTATTTCAGCGAGCCGCCAAGGAGTCAGGAGCAACTTCTTCACCGAATCTCTTCATTACTCCCAAGACGCTGAGACAATTTTACGTTTCTAATGGAAAATGGAAATTCTCGAGTAATAAAAAACTATCAAGCTCTCCAGGTGAAAATTAAGTTTTTAAATTTCTTTGGAACGAGTTTAAAAAGCAATTCCATGTCCAGGAAGATGAGACAGTTGTAACGTCATTAAAAATACATCAACGGGGCGGGAAAACAAACGAATGTAGGGGGAGTAGGGGGGGAAGGTCTTAAGGGGAGAGCTTCTACAAAGTGGCTAAATTAAAACCGAGACGTTCGAGTAGCTCGACGAATCAGAATCAGAATTACAACTCACATTCGAAAGGAACCAGAAGTTTATGAATGTGCAGAGTTAAAGATATCACTTTTACGTCGGTTATATTTAGTCTTCTTGTAATAACATAATTTTAATCTTGATTAAAGCAAGAGTAAAGATATCGTTAAAAAAAGAAAACGATAGGTTGGATTAAGATCATCTTCCAGGGCTATCATCTAGGGTAGGGGGTAGGTAAATTGGTAGGTGAGTTGGTAGGTGAGTAAGTTGACAGGTAGGAAGGTTCATAGACTTTTGTTGCTTGATGTCTCTATTATTGGATATTCTAGACGATGAGTGGTAGTAGATGGGAATGAAGGAAAATTACGAATACCCATGCCTTCGGGATTCGAACCCACGTCCTCGTAGAGCCATACACCTCGGACCAGCGCAATGATAGTATGTGGCCGCGGACGGGAGATAGAAAAAAAGATCTTAATACGTAAGATTATAATACGTAAGACATTTCTTCTATTGGTATCAACTAGGGTAGATGGGAGGTAAGTAAATAAGTACGTGGGTTGGTATATAGGTAGGTGGGTAAGTGGCAGGGTTGAGAAAAACCTTCTTTTTTTTTTTAAGAAAAACAACCCGGGCGGGTTTTTCAGTTTTTTTATTTTTTATTTAAAGTTTTTATATGTGTAAAATGTTTACTTTTATACTTTGTTTCTTGTAATACCTTGAGTGGAATATTAAAGAAATAATTAATATGAATCTATTAGTGTGTTTTACTCAAAAAACCCCAAAACCGCCTTTAACTGGCTTTTTCAAGTGGTTTTTTCCGGTCTCGGAAAAATGTCCCAACCCTGGTAAGTGGATGTATAGGTAAGTAGGTTGGTAGGTAGTGGACTGCGCGGATAGCTATCTCTGTTCGTCTACCAGCACCAGTCTGCGAGTCTTTAGTGAGCAGGAAACTGGACCGTACTATATTTCCTACCGAGCGAAGAAGGAGCTTAAAGTTAAACCCTTTCCTCATCCAAGCACACAATGTAATTTCACTCTACGGGATCGCTTTTAAAAATGCTTACACCAGACGTTATGCAAGGCCAGCTTTGCCGAAGCAGCGAAATACTCACCACGCATTCAGAATAACCTTTGCAAAAAATATAAACTGGTTACATTATGTTTTTAAATTAATTATTTTTTTAGTCATGCCTGAGTAAAAAATGTGTTTTGCTATCTTTTTTTTTTTTTTTAATAACATTTTAATTTTGAATATTAAGAGTTATTTTTCCGAGTCTAGCATTAAGGCATTAATTTTTTCTTTCCATCAAAACCCTAAAATAATGTGAGAGGTTTCTTGCACTTCTAACTGCATCACAAAAATAAAGAAGAATACAATGCTAAACTAATTCCATTATGTACTGGAAACCTTATTTGTAGTAAATTAAGCGTTTTATAGCGTTTTCAAACATATATGTTCATCGATTTAGCATCAAATAGCTAAAACGCTAAATTTACGCACCCCTAATAAAATTTAATAAGCATTGCATGGCTTGTAAAACTCTAATACGAATGTAGATTGTCGCTGTTTGGGTTCATGTCATTCGGTTTGTTTGATTTCATTTTTTATTTACTCTTTGCAGACAATTTATATTGACACTCCAAGAAATATGTGCATTTCGTTTTATAAAACCACTGTCAAAAACGAAACTGTAAACATACCATGTAAATATCGAAACACAGGAGTTACTATAAATAAAAGTTCAATCTAGAATATTAAATTGTTTATGAGAAAGGGAGGCAATCATGAAAAATGTAATACTATGCGTTTGTGGAAAATTGCAATTAAATCATTTATAAAACCGGTAAACTTTTTCCATACGAAGGTCTCCCCCCACCCCCCACCCAAGATGTACATGTGAGGAATGGGTACGGAAAATACCAAGGAGTGTAAGATGAAATAAATCCCAAGCTAGCCTATGATTGCGAAAGAACTTATGGAGGAGGGGGGGGGGGGGGATTCAGTCAGTATTAATATACCATTTTATTACCGGTGGCTGTGATCTGAACATGGAGCGACCTCCCTAGTTAGTCGCGTATGTAAGTTACGTACTCCGTCACTATTGATAACCAGTAAAATATGCCTTAAAAATCAAATAAACTGTTCAGAGTCAACACAGTTACTTGAATATTAGTTGGGGAGAAAAATATACAATTTTTAAAATCACCAGCAATATCGCGCGCAAGGGAGAATTCATACTTTAAAATAATCACACACATGAGTGTGTGACGGACTGCGTTTCCCATACAATCCTTGCAGTCCGTCACACACCCGAATATTGGCATCAGCGTGTTAAAACCACGGGTTAGCACCATGGTTAGCACTCACTTTGTCCCATAATGCTTTGCGCGGGATACAGAGGGCACTATGGATTAATCGTATTTTATAAACCAAACCGAGCCAACCCTCGCTACCGACGCCATCGCCGCGCGAATAATAGTCAAATCGAGAGTATGCTAGATCCCCAGTCTCCAATACATACAGCCGAGAGCGTAGCAAATTGAAGCGTCTATCTGACCTATTCAATATGTCGATTTGGCGTTTCAATTTATGCTACATATTATGTTTTAAATGGAATTAAGTATCTTTCTGGATTGTTTTGATATGGTTTTAGCTTGTTCAGCATGGGAATACACAAACGGAAACAATAAGAAGTTATTGAATAAGGGAATTTAGTAATAATTTGGTGTTACTGGCTAATATGCTCACCAGTCTACCTGACAGCCATCTTGAAAAATATTTGGGCTACAAATCACTCCCACCTACTTTAACATAGAAACTGACCCATTCAAGATGGCTTCTAATTGTCACGCCAGTGGACCAATGACTGGGGATCTAGCCTACTATAGATATTGAATATCATTGAGTCAACAACTCAAGCAAAGATCAGTATTTGGAAAAGGAAATCGCTAGCAACTAGTTGGGTAAAATTCACACGCGTTCGTCGCCAGCATATATCGAAACAACCTAAGCATATTGATACATTTCATCGTTTATGTAATGTTTTTCAAACTAGATAAGTTTATCCAAAATATGTTTGTAAATAATTTGTCAGTATGCTGACTGAGAGAAAAGAGATTTATTTTTACAATTGTCTTCCCTGTGAAATTTTTCGTTTGGAGGTATTTTGTACCGATTTGTACCGCCAAACGAAAACATTTGCAGGAAAAACAATTGTTAAAAAAATCTCTCAGTCAGCCTCTAGAAAACCAGTTGAAAATTAATGTCACAAAAACACAACTTCCTACGTTGAATGACGTGTGCTTGAGCGAATTGAAGTTTGAAATTATTTTGAAGATGCGATATTTGCCGTGTGCCCGATCAGAAAAATTTGAAAAAAATAGTTTAGATTTTCTTAAAGTGCCAGGTTTCAAAGCCATTCATTATATTTTGACTTGGTATCATATTTGTTAAAATAGAAAAACGCGGTCAAATAGCCCTAAATTAAATAAATTTACTCGAAAAGCACACTTGACTGTGACGGTAGTAAAAACAGAGCACGCGAATCCGTCTCTAGCAGACTCGGATACCCGACCCCCTTGCACCGATAGCCGGTATCGACCTAGCATCGGCTGCAACAGATGGTTCGCGGTTACTTGTTATGAAAGTCGTTGAAAATGTTCAGTGCAGCTTTGTTTCTTTTCCCCGCTCACGACAAGTTTTCGTCGTGGATCTAGCAAAGTACGGCACTCAGGAACTTTGAAAGAAATTTCTAGGTAAAGTTCGCTAGTTTTCTAAACTTTGACGTTCTTACGTGGTTTGTTTGTAGTTACATGAAGGTAGTTAGTTATACTTAGTTTGTTAGTTAGTTAGTTAGTTAGTTAGTTAGTTAGTTAGTTAGTTAGTTAGTTAGTTAGTTAGTAAGTTAGTAAGTTAGTTAGTTAGTTAGTTAGTTAGTTAGTTGGTAGTTAGTTAATTAGTTAGACAGTTAGTTAGTTACATGTGCATGGTTCAATGTTAGTTCGATGAGCGTAGCGAGCGTAGCGAGCGAAGCGAAGATTCCATTTCCCTACACTGGAGAAAAAAATCCGGAATGTTTTTTTTTTTTTCTTCTTTTTTTTGTATTTTTGTGTGTCTGTGAACACGATTCCGGCTAAACCAATACTCCAATTGCGATGAAATTTTATGGAGGTCTATGAAATCTCTGAACAAAGAACTGCACGGAGGGAAAAATCGATCAAAAAATTATTTCTCATGAAAATCACAATTTTACGAGATTTTTCGATTTTTAAAAAAATTCTTCGACTTATAACACCTACATGCTTTATCCCATTGTAATGATTTTTTCACAGAACCTTAATTTTATGAATTAATATATTCGTGTGAAATTTGAGCGCAATCGAAAAATTATCTATTAAAAAAATCGCAATTTTACGCTTTTTTCGTTTAAAAAAATTACGCTCATCCATCAACGCGGCGGGACTTAAGCGTTTTCCTAGTAGTATCATCTTGGTAGTTACATGACATGTTCTAGGATACACTTTCTTTTAGACATGTTCGTAGTAACATGTATAATAATATGTACATGTAGTTACATACTTGACTAAAGGGACATGTTTGTCCAATGCGTATAAATCTCAATGGTTCGTCGTTACTTGTTAGTCTATGCCTATTGTTGCAAATCAGTTGCCATAGTTGTAAAGGTTGTAATGCACATTGTTCGTAGTAGTAGTTTCTACACTATCGGCGCCGTGCAGTCTTCCCACATTTCAACCGGAACTCGGTCCATTGTCATATCTGAATATATTTTTATTTATATACTCACGATTAAATTTCGCAGGTCTTCTGTGATGCAGTTTTTTAAGTTGTATGTTAAACGTTTTTATTTTTAAATTTAAAAAAAAGGAAAATTAAGATCGTACCTTCAGTTTAGAATTGCACGGTATATAAAAAATGTTAATGGAAAAATATACACCACGCAAGTACACATTTTATCAACAATTTTTTTTTCAAATGTATCACAATTGTGTGTGTACTTGTGTAAAACTGCTAAAATACGTATGCATATTGCGCCATTATTTTAAGCTTTTACGCTGTATTTTTTTACAATACGACGAACGCAAGTCAGTTCGAATTACAGTTTCATCACAGTGAAACTTCAGTTTCTATGGACTCCTGTGTACCTTAAAGTGAGTGTAGAAATGCGTAGATGACTTCTACTTCAGTAGTAGGCCTAAAATTGGCCCGCGAGAGTTTAAACCTGAAGAAACTTAACAAATGTTTCTCAATTTGTAATTGCGATTTTAATTGCGATTTTCTGGAACACGATTTATCTAGTTTCTTCTTGTTATAAGCTAGAGGCTACAAAACCAAACGCGCCGTTTATAATTCACGTTCTGTTTGTAAAAGCATTAACAGTTAGTTCCGTGAGCCGACGACTCCACTCAGTTAGGTAACATCCTGATACAGCGCGTCAGACGATATTAGAGCAGATGCGTATAATTCCGTTCGTATAGGTAAAAGCTATTAAACAATTGTCTCATGTGAAGCGATTAATCGATTTCTGGAAACACATTATCCGTCTCGTAAACGCTAGAGGACACCAAACGCGCCGTTTATAATTCACGTTCTGTTTGGTAAAATCTATTTAAACAGTTAGCTTCGTGTAAGCTGTAAGGTCCACGCTAGATAAAACACCTCGATCAACCTCGCGTCAGACCGATCATTAGGACGCTGCAAGGTGATACAATTATACCAATGGTATTTAACATCTAGTAGGCTAGATCCCCAATCTCCAATACGTCCATACAGGCTCTAGCGTGCCAAGCGACAATCTGACCTATTCAAGATGGCCATTTGGCGTTTCAATGTATGCTTGACATCATTTATGTGTGATGCGGTTAAGTATTTTTCTGGATTGTGTGATATGGTTTTAGCTTGTGCAGCATGGGAATGCACTAACAGAAACAATAAAAAATGTATTGCATAAGGGAATTTAGTAATCATTTAGTGTTAGTGGATAATATGCTCACCTGTCAACCTGACAGCACGCTTGAAAAATATTTGGGCTACAAATTGCTACAACCTACTTTAACATAAAACTGACCTATTCACAGTGGACCAATGGCTGGGGATCTATTTCATTATACCGCAACTGTTCTCATAGATGAAGACAACTAAGCTTGGCTTGCAGATAATATGTGTCTAAGACACACAACAGAACTGAGTGTGTCGGGTAAGTTGTTTCTTTTACTAGGAAAACGCTTTAGTCTCGCCGCGTTGATGGATGAGCTTTTTTGTAAGTTTTTAGTTTGCGTAGGACTACTTTTCCTTTGCGAGTGCTTTGTGAATGCATTGTAGGTGATTGTTTTCAAGTTTCTATTGTTACTTGTTAATTGTTATTATAAACCTAAAAAAAACTCATATTAAAACCTTTATTCTATGGATTCTGGCTAACTTTTTCAACTCTTTCTTTCAGAAAACAATACATCACCATTACCTTAATGTCCATGTTAATTAATATGAACGTTGTAGCCCCACCCGTTTGGTCAGAATCGGCCCAAATGTCACGAAAATATCGCACTAAAAATCGAAAAAAATCGTAAAAGTACGATATTAATGAGAAATATTTCTTCGATTGTACCCAAGAACAATACACCTCTAAGTTCAGAGATTTCGAAGGTCCCCTCAAATTTTCATCAAGATCGCATATGCCGTTTGCCCGGTAGCGTGCAAACAAATAGACAAAAAAACAAAAAAAACAAAAAAAACAAAAAACAGAACAAAAACACCCGAGCTAAATTTTTTGGGGGGTCAGTGAAATTGAAGTCTTCGCTTCGCTCATCCAATTAACATAAATGTTGTAGTTGTATTAAACTAAAAAAAATAAACATATAAAAAATATCGTAGAATCGTAACGTGTATATCGGTGGTGTCGACTAGTTCCATATATTTATATTATGGGAAGTAGGGCTTAGGCTATACATTTTCGTCATCATATTATATAAGGGAATAACAAAATGTATGCTAATCATAACGTGCGAGACTCTGATTCGGGAGGTCCGAGTTCGAATTCCGTCGAGACCGGCAATCCTAAATGATATATTTTCATAGGTTTTCCTCAGTCGCCAATGCAAATGTTAGGGATTGGGTCCCCTTAAACAGCCCTCGGAAACCCTTCACACATGTCCTAAGTCCTATACCCCTAGCTATATGACATCTGCTGGAGAGGGCATACATCGCACACAGTGCACGTTCGCTCGAGAAATTTATGCACACAAAGTTGTAGCATACTATATTATATTTAAATCATGTTCATATTTTCATGAATATATAAACATAAATTCGCATTATAATCACACTTATGATTGAAATATAGCCACAATTGTAGGTAATGAATTCGAATAACATTGTCAGAATTGAAAACGGTTATCTTTAATTATGTTATATTAAATTAGGTATTTACATTTAATCTGGATCGACCAAATCGCATTTAAAGAAATGTTAAGAGAGGAGATTTAAATCATGAAACAAAAAAATTAAAAAGTCTGGTGCCACCCTACAACTTATCAAGAATACTATGGTGTTTTCTAGATAACTTTGTTCCCACTGAGAACTTCCCTGGTGGTGATCCCGATCACAGAATATCGTCACGCCACCTTGAATAAACCATTATCACTGCCTCTACTATCTTCATTGTTAATTTACACTAACTTCATTCACTTTTAAACACAAGCTCTCAAGTCTACCGTCAATTCCACGCTTTACATAATTACATTTGCATAAATCCCGACACCATTAAAATAGATAGCAATTTGATCGCCCGCTTTCTCAGCTCATTATTATGTCGGCGTCGTTATAATTATTTCTCCGGCGTCGCGACGCTTTGTGACAGCGCGTACCTTAGCGTCGGGGCTCACGACATCAAGTTTATTGAAAAACGATTTTTAGAAACTCGGAAAACACTTGAGAAACACAACATGATTTTTGACTTCGTTAGAAAAGTTTTTCGTGTTGCACGGAAGATAATGGATAAAGTTGAATAAAGTGGAACGGGTGAAAATCCGAAATAATCAACGCTTCTTTATTCACTTTGAGTTGTTGAAAACTAACAACGTTTTTGTGTTGACGTGACTGGAAAAAAGTGAGTTTTGTCTTTGAACTCTAAAGAAATCAGAGGATCTAGATATCGGTGATCTAAATGGCGTGATCAGGCATCAGGAAGAGAGAGAGAGAGAGAGAGAGAGACAGAGAGAGAGAACACGCTATTCAGTTAGCTTCCGTGTCGGATCAACATTGTTTGTAAATAAATTATAGGCACTTGCCTCATATTTTCTGCAACGTTAGCCCTTTCCCTCTTAAGTCTTGCGTGCGGACGCTCTAAGAGTGTAGTACTTTCGTACTTCTTAAATAACGTGGAGATGAATCAATATTTCCTTGTTCTGTTTTCACCCACCGACAGAATAACTACATACTTATTTCTCGTACATAGCATTTTTCATCCATTCAAGTAACAGATATTTTCAGTCAAACCCTCAAAGTCCACACAATTGCAATTTTCAGTCGATAGCAAAAAAATTGTGTGTGACCAAACAAGGCCAAAATTTGACAATTTGGTCGGGAGGATTGGTATCGCCTTTCTGCGTACGTTCAAGAAAGGGCGTAGTTTGAACGCACATTTTCACCTCGAATCGTAGCGTTTCATCCCAATTTCATTGATATTTTCAACTTCGTTTTAGTCACACACAATGATGTTTACAATGCAAAGAAAAACTCTCATATTTAACAAATAAAAAAAAGAATTACAAAAATCGCAATCAAACGGGGATCGAGCTCGGGTCTCCCGCATGCCGGTCGCATTAAAATCACTTTAGACTACATAGCCGGTAACTTAAATAAAATCCGAAAATCCAAATCATTAAGTATGCTACAAAAGTACACAGATAGACTACATCGGATGCTTCATGGCCGAATGAATAGATTTGTAGAATACAAAAATAAATGTGGCCTATTTCATTGACTTGAGGGTATGCTGAGGCTAGAACGGAGGCGAGTTTAGGCGCTCAGCTTTCTGGCTTTTTCGGGTAAACGGTTTATAACACCATTATCAAATTTAACACTTACTTTTATCAAGAATAAAGTTATGTTAATTATTATGCGTATTCCTAAATTAATTCATTGATTTTGAATTAAAATTTAGTGAAATCACCAAAATTTACTCAATTTTGGTCAACTTCGGGAATTTATTCCAAGTGAACAGATTTTTTTAACTCAAATTTGCATAATGGATAACAACGTATAAATCCGTGTGAACGGGCAGGTCAATTTGGTTTTATCGTAAGATAAACGGTTTGGTGGGAATTTCCAGAATTGTAATCCATGTTTTGGATTTCCCATCTATTCACGTTTTGGACTTATGTCTCGCAATGGATCTTTAAGGCTTATTTTGTGCAACCAATTAAGGATTTCAATATAAAAGTACTTTATTAACATCCATTCAAAATTTGGTAATGATATTACCAACCGTTCAGCAGGAATCATCAACACCTGTTTGCGCGCATTTGAGTTGGGCCAAGCTCAGCGTACCCTCTTAACATTATACCAAAAACCAAACTAAAAATGATGGTGTTTAGTTTTTTAAATAAAATATTGCACACAAAATTGCATCAAAAAGTACTTAACATCGAATGGCAAATAAAATAAACGTATTATCTCTCCTTTTAAATTGTAATGTAGAAACATATTATGTTTGATACAAACACCCCCGTCCAATTTATTTAATTGAATTAGGTACCTCCATTCATTCACAGGCGCAATCAAGGGTCTACAGCAAGAGGAATTACAAGTCGTAGCGTAGGTGGTCTTTACGTCGCTGTTGCACAAACTATCATCGTGCAACCACCTTGGTTCTGGTTTCAATTATTAAACGCTATTTAACAATTAAAACAATCCAGTTTTGGATTCCAATTAGTAATTTAGATCGATGTGAGGTGAGCGGTCGTCAATTAATTCATTTCGTTTGTAGTAATCACCATGGGAATGTTATGTCTACAATCTTGTGTCTACACCTCGTGGAGTAACGATGGCAAATTAATGCTCAGACTAGACTTGTAACGATCAAAAGCGGCCGCTTGTCTTGTTAATGATAGAGTCGTTATAGAAGTTTTGCTCCTGGGAGATGCGATGAGAAGCGCTGCTCGTTGGATTCTGGGTGGAATTAAGAGAGTAGGACATGCGTTTTAGGCAAATTGCTGTTCGCTCGTCTGACTGACACCATAGGTGTTTGAAATTTTAAACATAAGTCACAAATGTGAACACATTTCCAAATTTTGTTTTAAAATAATTTATTAAAAAAAATGTTTTTACGAATTTTGATTTTGTTAAAAACTCCAAAATTGACCTTATTCGTGATTTTTTTGCTGACTGCTTAAGACAGAATTTAAAAAATCGATGACTATATGGCTGTCCATGTATGCTTTACTGATAACTTTGCAAAGTAACATATATACGTCGGATGCATCTTGGCCGAGTGAATAGCTTTTTTTATCGTGGGAAACCTGTTATAGGGTGCAATTAGCCCCTCTTCAGGTGAACTAGGTACGTGCGGATAGGACAATTGAGGAGGGATGTCCGAGGGCTGTTGAAGAGGACTCAATCCTTGCATTCGCCTTAACGACTGAGGAAAACCTCGGAAAAAACCTTCAGTCAGGATTGCCGGTCTCGACGGGATTCGAACCCGGGACCTCCCGAATCAGAGTCGAGCGCTTAGCGGCCGAGCTAACACTGTCGGTAAATAGCTATGTGCCAACTGCCAAATGTGTCCCATTCCTTCAGCTAATCTGAACTAGGACGGTAGATGATTGGGTGACTGAACATAACGAGTTTTTTTTTCTTTATTGGAACTACCATTCAACAAAGATGATACAGAATGTTTTTGGTAATCCATGAGGGTAACGGGGAGGGGGTGGATAGTCCCCCTAAAATTTTTAAATTCATATACCCGGCACCATCAATATTTATGAATGGCAAGAACAACCGAGGAACATTTTTAATGGTAAGTTTGGTCTCACCCGGCGCCGCCACCTAAGAGATCGACGCACGAAGAATTATTTTGTTTATTCCGATATGTTGATTAACTAGCTTCGCTCCTTCTTTTGGGGACTCCCGTACCCGTGTATGGTATTTTCATTATTAATTATGACCCTCATTAGTCATTGCCAATGTAAAACTAAACGTTATAATACAATCAATCAAATTTTAATACTTAAATAATTATTTTGTAATGGCTTATTGTCATTAATATGTAATCATAGATAATTTGCTAATTTTGTAAAAACTTGTGGGTAAATTTCAAGCTCTTCGAAAGTTATGTTTTCTATCTTATTTAGAGTGCTACTTTGAGCACCAGATAAACTAACATAATTTTAAAAATAATATTAAGAACGTGGTTAATTGTGCGCTCTTTGACACGGTAGTAAAAAGTGTTGGAAATGAATCTCGTCGTATTTCGTGCAGCACTCTATTACAATACGCACCTTATTACTGAGGGAAACATAATGAAAATGTTACAGTAGACATTTACTAAATGTTGCTGTTTTTCTAAAGCATATTTTTCTAAGTTTGGTGGAGGTGCCGGGTCAAGTAAGAATCCCACACATAACAAAAAACTTTTAAAAAAAACAGCCAAACTTTACACAATCAAAATCAATTAGATCTAAAAGAAATGCCAAGCTTATGTACCCTCCTACATTTTCGCAATGCACTTTGCCCTCTGACTGCATCCTTGCAAAACGTGGCAAAGTTTTATTTGCAACTATTGTTTTAAATGTAAAAGTTTGTGCAAATTTATTTTGCCAAGCTTTGCAAGGTTGCAGTCACAGGGCTAAGTGGATTGCGAAAAGAGGAGGACATAAGTTGGCATTCTTTAGATCTCATTGCTTTGATTGTGTAAGGTTTGGCTGTTTTTTTTACAAGTTCTTTTGTTATGTGTGGGATCTTATTACTGTTTCAAGTTCCATTACAAAATGTTTGTTACATACAATAATTATCAAAGTCGATTTAATTGCTATGGTATAACCAATTAACAATAAAATGTAAATATATCTAGTTGTAAAGACTTGTTTCTTGTAAACAATGTATGTGATTATTGTCAAGTAACTATAGTTACTTGTTGATTATATTCTTGTAAAATGCTTATATTTAAACCTTTATTTAGAAGCCTTCCAGCAAACTTTTTCGACTTTTTTTTTCAACAGGCACTATATCATTATTACCTTAATGTCGTTGTAAAATATAAACGTTGTATTCGGCATATTTTTTAAAGTTTGGTGGAGGTGCCGGGTAGAGTAAGAATACAATAAAATGCAATAGCCTAGTTAGACAATCGCACGGGGTAAAACTGATGTGCATCCAGTTGTTCATGCAATTTGGCTCAGAGCATGGTCCTACTAATCATAAAAGGCGAGGAAAGAGGTAAAGTCCATCTCGCAAACATTAGCTAGTAAGAAGGCGAGTTTATAACTCCCCAAATTTAGAGGCGAGCTCTGGCAGTTGTCGTCTGGGAATTCTCCCACCCCTTGACGACGTCAATGACAACACGAACGATGGCGAACATGACGACCACGACGTGAGAACCCCCCCCCCCTTTCCTTCCCTTTACCCGTGGTATGGCTGGTTCTAACTTACATAGGCCTTTCCTCCCTACATCCTTAGGCTCGAGTGGATCATTATGACACAACGGTTGAAGCGCCTTTAAACAAAATAATTCCCTCCCCCCCAACAATATTGTTGGGTGCATTAAATTAATGATCCCCTTCATAATTCACACGATATCTAATCGTACATAAGACTAGCTTGTACCAAGTTTCTAAATGAGAACTACGTTGTACGTTATACGTTCTACATATCTCTACCTAGAGAAACAGTCTAGGACCTAGACTGTTCACATTAATAATTCACCGGTAAACAAATTAAACTAGGAACATCATTCTTCATTCAACCGTTCACATTTCATAATGAACACAGTTGCTGATTTACGTTCTAAAACGACTTTAAAAATTTAATATTATCACTTTCATAAACAAGGGAAGTTAGTTAGTATTATTACGTTGATGTAATTACCAACCTTGCAAATCTGGGGCTTACTCCGAGTTAAATTTAACTCCACTAATTTAAAACTAAGCCCAGCTAACAAAATGCAATTAGTAGATTAAACACACAATTTACTGCATTCAGCATGGGACGGTGCAGATGTTAGTGTTGTAAGTGGAACTTCAGTGTAATTGCCTGATTGTTGTGCTTGTTTTACAGGACAAGCAGGGCGACCCAGTGTGACCCAGTGGCGACCAGTGGCGGAGAGCAGAACCACGTGACACGGAGGTTCCAAGCTCGAGGCACAAACAACCACGGTCATTCTCATACATAAGAATTTAGAAAACTTTGCCAAAAAAAAGTGCGTCAATTTTTTTAGATCATTACTTTCTCTTCATCAGACACGAGGGAGAGGAAGAGAGCGGAGTGCTCTCGAAAACTTAATTTAAAAAATATATAACCTTAGTAAGTGGAAAATATAAACTTGTGTTATTTCTTACTTTGAGAATATAAAAACTTGTTCGTGTTTTCATTGTGTTAAAATTAAAGATTGTAAAAAGTTTGAGAATTAAAGAAAAATGTTCGCAAAGTTTTCTAAAAGTTGAAAAGAAAGGATTATTTAAAATACCAACTTAAATTCGCTCGAATTGTAGATTTTTCTATAAATAGATAGAAAAAATAAAACATTTTGAAATCCTGAAAGCTGTTTTGAAGGTAGATAATAGAGACGAAACTTTGTTTTATAGGATTGCGAATTGAGAGAGATTATTTCAAACAAATTTAGTTATTTCTACAATTACTTTTGATCCCCACAAAAATAACGTGCAAATCCGCTTATATGTCTGGCTGCAAATAGCAGACAGAGAACACAAAACGAGAGAGAGAGAGAGAGAGAGAGAAGAGAGAGAGAGAGAGAGAGAGAGAGAGAGAGAGAGAGAGAGAGACATCTGGTACGGATAGAGCACTCGCTACATTGTCATAAAAGAATTTAATAAAACCCTAGGACGTAATAAGATTGAAAAACTTGTTTGTCATCCAGATACAAGTTTAATTAAAAAAAAATTTTTTTAATTTTTTTTTTTTTGATCTCATTGTAGGAAGTCTCAAGCTGTAGTCAAAGTACACATGGTAGACACTAAATATTTTAATTAAATCTTGATATAAAAATATGTTAGTTGTCGAATTAAAAAATAATACAAACTTTCCTTAACATCGAAGGTCAAAGATATAGCCCGAGTTAAATCAAGATTATTAAAATGCAAGTTCAAGTAAAAAATAAAAATAAATTTACCTTTTTATGAAACTATTCTTTCTTTTAATTTTAATGATTGTGTGTACCCAAATTACGACAATAAAAATTTGTTCGTAAAATTTGATACAACATTAAGTTTACTTATTTGATAAGTCTAAAGAATGCTTGTTCTAAAGCGTACTTCTCAATGTACCTACATTATTATAAAAGCGAAGCTCTCAATCATCCTCACTTTCCTGTCTGGCCGAACTTCCGAATTATTATTTTATTGAATTTTACCTGCCCAAAGGGCAGGAAGGCTAATGCAGGGCAAGTGTGGCCCTCTGTAGCCTGACATAGTGATTACAGATTTACAAGTTTAACAGTAGGCTACATGAAAAACAACAAGAGAACATGACATGTATAAAATTAAACAAATTAAAATGCAAACGGCGGATAAGAGTACTTGAAGCGGGGTAGCGGTCTGAAGGCTCGAGGACGTGAAACGAAGTCGTGAAGCTCATTCCTGCCGCCTGCGTGAAGACGTTTCACGTAAGCCCCTGCGAGGGTGTCGAGTCGAGCGCTGATACCACCGACGCCGGTTTGCGTATCCACGTCTTCATTCCGCGTCATCGGAGGAAGCCGCGCGATGCGACGAATGATCCTTCGCTCCAGCGAGAAGTATTGCTGGAGACATCCTCCAAAGACGGGTGTCAGCGCCGGGGCCGCGTATTCAAAGAGGGGACGGATGAAAGTTTCATAGGTGTGCCGTAGAGTACGGAAGCTGCATCCAGAAAGTCGCTCACAAAGCATCACGAGTAAATTTAGTCTCGACCGCGCACGGTTGATGACGTCACGGCAATGAGCACCCCAGTTCAGAATGTCTGTAAAGGTTAAATTATTATGCATCGATGGCAAAACTCGTAAGGCTACAATTTTTACTACGGAACGCAAATTAAAACTTGTTTTATTTTAAATGTAGTTATCCGTACCAGCTCCAAGTTGATTATATATTCACCCTTACATTAATTCAATTCGGTTACCATCCCTCCTCCACATGCGGTAATAGAATTATGTCGTCTACTTCCGTCTCTTGTAACTTACACTTGACATCACAACTACGCGCAACTAAGTTTGCTTCCCTGTTATTATTTAAATAAGATCGTTCGCGTCAAAGTGAGCGCGAAGTTAACTAAATACGTGAGCGTGATTTTCAGTTAAGTTCAGCTCAAAGGCGAAGTTGTCTCGCGGGTATATGTTGATAGTAAGGCATGTTTCCATGCAGTTAGTAGACGCGAGAGATGAGCAAGACAGAACCATGTAGGAATTGTGTTTCAATTATACGTCTGAGGAAGAGGATTCAGCCTTGTTGACTGGTATTGTAATATCTCCTGGCATGAAACCAATGATCTTTACGAATTAACTTATTAACATACTTTGTGGCAATGCTAAGGGCGTCCAGGGATTACTTCTAATTAGTTAACTCCATCTCCTCAAATGTCACATTTTTTTAATTCGTAATTTCGATTTTCAAACAAAATGTATTGTATGTATTGCATACCGTTTTTTAAACCAATCCTAAAAATAAACAGGTAAAACAGTTGCTTTTTGGCATTTTTTTGTGGTGGGGAACGAGTTAATAAAAAATTAATACCGGGCCTCACTTAGTAATGCCTTAAAGTTTGTTAGGGGGGAAAAAACTCGTAAAAACCCTTTGTGTACAAGTCAAAGGAGATATTACGATACCAGTTTACAGGTTTTTAAGGTAGTATCCAATTACGCAGATACTTATAAGTAAACTTCAGCCGAGGGATCGCAGCACTATCGCCCTCACACTGTGGCCACGAGTAAGGAAATAATAACACACGACCGCTCTCCAAAACCATCGATATTCAAGGTCTGTTCGTTTGTCGTACTCTGACTGATCTAGATCAGCCAGAGTAAGTTATCGGCGTTCTTTTGTAAAATCTTACTCTAGATCAAGTTGTGATGCGCGTTCTTTTGTACCAAGTAACTTACTCTAGAGTTAGCGAGAGTACGAATATGTACTCTGGGTCTATAGGTGGAGTACGTAGAGTAGAGTAAGAAAAAATGGCCGAAGAGCGGTAAATGATCGAGCTGGAAACCATAATCTAGGCTAGCCTATTTGCTAACTATGGCTGAGGCGTCGCAAGATATTATCGACGCCACTTTAATTTTAACACCTGAGGGGGAGCCAGCACTACTAGATGGGTGCTACTCGTTCTTAATGCTTGGTAAGTATAAATAATATTAAAAATTTAGTTTTACATCTTGGCTCTAGAGGCAAGGGCATGGATATAGGCTAACTTTCATATTCGTCATCATTGAACAATTCCAACTCATCCACAACACTCATTGCGACAATTTATCATGAATTTATCAGCAGAACTGTCAAGTGTCATTAGATTAAGTTGACCATAATTATGTTCTTTTGTCGTGATCCGAGAAGCTCTGGATCAGGTTATGACGTTTTTACTCTGACTCTAGAAATATCGGAGTAACTCTACTTTACTCTGGAGTAAGACAAACGAACAGACCTTAAAACTGATTCCGAAATGAACACAACTATTTGAAATAATGATTTCGATAAACCGGAAGATTTAAATAGTGGACGAAGTGCAACAGGCAACATATGTTATCTGAGCCTGAACACTGGCATCGAGGAGAAGCAATACCAACAAGAGAACAAAAATCAACTTTTTAATAATCTATAATCTAATACTATAAAATATATAATCGTTAATCCTTTTCTTTTACTATGTGAAAGTTAAAACTTATATTGTGACAAAACAGTTTAAACCATAAAATATCGAAACAGTATGATAACCAATAGTTATTTTTGCGTTCGTGTTCTGCCAACGTTTGGCATTCATAATTTTATCTTTCTTTTTCCGTTGGTATTCTAAACTGACATCGCGTTCTATAGTAAAAATAATTTATAATTTATTGCATTTTACCTCCCATAGGGCAGGAAGGGGTGGACCTCCGTAGCATATAGGAGGAGGAGGAGGAGGAGGAGGAGGAGGAGGAGGAGGGGAGGAGGAGGAGAGGAAGAGAAGTAGTTAAATGTATTTTACTTGTCCCATCCGCGTATAGGTATAGGTTGCTGACTCGATCCCAGGAAGGATTACCATGAAAGTAAATACTAACTAGGAAGCTTCGCAAACGCTTTTTCAGTCGCGTTGTTGGATGAGCGTATGTTTTTTTAAACGAAAAAAGTGTAAAATTGCGATTTTCATGAAAAATTATTTTTCGATTGCGCTCAAATTTCACACCAATAAATTAATTCATAAAATTAAGGTTCTGTGAAAAAATCATTACAATCGGATAAAAGAATGTAGGTATTATGTCAAAGAATGTTTTAGAAATAAAAAAAAAATCGTAAAATTGCGATTTTCATAAGGAATAATTTTTTGATTGCGCTTGAAGGGGCACTTGAACTATACTAGCGCAGAATATCCAGCCAGCTCTCAAAACAAAGCAGAGTTATAATGAGGTGTCATATTATAAGATTCCTCCTCCTGCTGTTGCTTGTACAGCGGGGTTATCGCGACGATATCGACACGAGTGCAGACATAATTAGTTTAGGCTGCATTGCATAGTGGACCCTAACTATCATACCCCCCCTCACTTGTAGCACGCCCCTCGCTTGTAGTACCAACAGAATCATCGATGTTATGACCACTGATTCAGAAATAATTATCACACACAACCCCCCCTGACCCCACCAGACTGAGATAGAAAGACACTTTTTTTACTTTAAAAGGAAAACTAATGGGTTGTTTTAATAGATGTGCTAACTCATCACACTTGTTTTGGGTGAATACAATTTATTTATAATATTTAAAGTTCGCATCGCACCCTCACCCCCAACAGCTCCTTGTAATAATATGTTGTAAATAACTTTAAATTAAGTTCCTCTCTAACGGTCGGTGACCAAGGCCGCGTTGGCTGAAACGTACGACATTGAGTATCTTGTTTTGTAGACCAGTTTCACTCAGCTGCCCATCTCGTTTTGGTTACACCCAAGAACAAAAACAAGAGCAAGAATAAGTTTATGTAAACTTTTTAAAATATACATGCTCTATAAAGTTTAGTTTTTAAATAAATTGGTTAACGTATTAGAAGAGGTCAGAAGCGGAGTTTTCAGTTTTTTGTTTCAAGAGCGTGGCAACCGTTAGGTCACAATCCGCCACTCTATCTTTAGAGATGTTGAAGGACAGACCCATGCTGGACAGATCCAGCCACAGGATCAGCAAGTGAGGTTAATTTCAACATATCATTACCAAAGATGTTTTAAAATATTCTTGAGGCTACAGGTTTATTGTGAATAATATCTGTGATTATCAGGCTTGTTCAAACGTTGGATGTTATGCCATTATTTCTTGTGCTATCTTAAATACAGCAACCTACAATTAATACACAGCCTAAAAAATTACTTGCAAACAATCGGGTATAGCTACACAGGACAGTTGACGACATGCAGTTTGAAACTTCGAAAATAATAAGCTATACGATAAATTGAGTTAATTTACCCAAAACTTTAAAGCCAATATTATCTTATGAGTACACTGTTCAGAAATGATAATACGAAATTTATGATCAAATATTTATTCCGTTACCAAATCCATTTACTGAACATTTGTCGTTCTCTCTGAACGTAACTCATATCCCCCGAAATCACCAGGCAAACAGCCACGCTGGATTAACACTGTCTAGACAGAAAGCGAGCAAGAAGAGGCAAGACTATGAGTTATTCATGCATTTCCTAGCAGAAACTAAACGATTTACTTCAAGCGCCCGTGTCTGTGATTGATGGATCTACTTTTAAGAATATTAAATGGATTTGTGGATATTAAGCAGAGATTACGTAGTACCTCTTCTGTTCATCCACACTAACACAGAGAGAGTAAGAATAAGTATTGATGCATTTTTATCACTATGGGGTTTGATCCAAAATAAATTAGTGTAGAAATAAATTATGCAAATGATTGAAATACTACGCCCGCGGGTGATCGTGTCCAGCTTGTTTGGTCGGTGTTTCCCATGAAAAATACCGATTACACGCCAGCCATTTGTTCAAGCGTCGATGGCGTCGATGCCGACATGGGTGACTTAATCCACATCAAATCTAAGTCCCCCATTGAAAATGTGAAAACGTGTTACTGAGCGCGTTGACTATTAATTCGAAGTTGCATTTTTTTTATCCATTTATAGGGCATAATGTTGAGACCCAAATTTTTTATTTCTACCTTAACAATTTGAAATACGAGATTTTTTAAACGAATTTTAGATTTACTATTTTATTTTTTCCTTCGATTTTTTTCGGAAAATAATGCTGATTTTGAATTCCAAATTGGTATCAAAGTTGAAAAAAAAAAAAAAAATTCTTTTTTTTCAATTTTTCATTTTTTTCAATTAATTTTTTTTTAAATGCATTTAGAGTCTACCCACTCAGTTATATAGCTAATTTTCAGTAGGGGACAGTAAATCAAAGCGACCAAGCCAACCCTGTAGGCTCCGACGCAATCGACATTTTTACAATTTGCAATTTTTTTGCATGTTCAAATTGAATCTACTAAAGGCAAACAAAATATCCGGGGCATCCCAGAAATTTGTATATTTTTGTGTTTGTATACACAATTCAATTTTTGATTAATTACAAAAATCGTTCTAATCATTAGAATTTAGTAAGGAAAAATGCTACCAATTCAGAACAAAACAAAGCAGCTTTTTGACCGGGTTAAAAGTATGAAAAACTGGCAGATTTAATTGTGTGGATTTTGAAAGTTGGTGGTAAATATGGAAACCACTGCCCTATAAAGGGAGGCTATGGTCCGTATCAAACACCACGCTGCAAGCATCAAGCGCGGTACTTTCGTACTTTCCGAACTACGTGGAGGCACAAGATCGCCACATCACCATTATTTCAGCTCTCTTTTTTCCTGCATGTCCTCAAAGTCAATTAAACGTTTTCATTTTGTATCAATGTTAACGCATTTCGTATCACCAAATCGGACCAAAAATGGAAAAAAGAACATATAATGTTGCCTACTCGACGATAGGAGTAGTTTTTTAAAAGATCATTCTGAGCCAAAAAATAATGTAGACGTAAATTTTTAATACAATTCAGAAGTTATAAAATCCATCCCGATCGGGGCTCGAACTCGAGTCTCCCACATTCCAGGTAGGCGCCTTAGCCAACTAGACCACCGAGACGGTAACTATTTAACTTCGAGTTTGAACCCCGATCGGGATGGATTTTTAACTTCTGAATTGTATTAAATATAAACAATTCCACCTACGGGAGTGTTTCCCGACCAACCAAATCGAAAAATGTATAAGTAGTTTGAAAAGTACCAAGACACATTTTCAGCTCGATTTAGACCGATCTTGTGCGAGTTTTAGATTGAGTTTGAACGAAGTCCACTACACAATGCTCTTAAGTGTACAAAATCACTATGATACAAACAACTACACATTAGGATTCACTATAATTACATATTGTAGGGGATGGGGAGACACTTTAAGGGTCGTGTCTAGCATCCCTTTGTGCAGTAGTTAAGACCTTATTATGAAGAAACTGTGTTATTATAATATTGATTTTTGTTATAATATTGGATTGAGTGAAATATCGTGTAACAGATAACAAAATATAAAGTATACTTTTTTTAATTTTAATGTATGTATCACTTTCTACAAAATAGATTGTTGATTATTTCAATTATTGGAGTGTGTAATACCAAGGATACTATTATACACTTCGTTTGTAATACGATGCAAAGTACATTACTCGATTGCTTAATTCTTAATATGTTGTAGGGAAATTGTACTAAATATCAATCGAATGAGCCCCATCAGAAAATAGTAAAAATATTACAAATTCTAGATATTGTTTTGCTCTTTCTTTCTCATTTAGTATGCAAACAGATAACAATTATACACTAAAGACGCATTATGTAAAATTTTGGAATTGCGCTTTCTACCACGCCTATTATTATATTTTCTAATTCAGGTTTCCAAGCTTGTGATGTTGCACTGTTGGCGTAACGTCACACGACAGATGTAGCTCTCGCAACGCATGTAATTCTGATTCTGGACGTCGCGATTGCAATAACGTTTAAATAACAATATTAACAGGAATGTGTTTATGCTGTTTATGGAAATGCTAATGACCAACTACAGTCCAATCACGGATCGATAAAGTCTTTTTATATCACACTTACTGAAATAATGTTACATATACATTCAAATTCTAGGTGACGGAAAAAGATAAACACTCAATTCAAATAGAATATTTCGTAGTCCAAAGCATGGGATATCTAGAGGTTCCACTAAATGAAACGTGGCAATGTTTATGGTGGTATTGTTACTAGAAACAGAAATAGTTATTGTTTACTGATGACGAGGCTTTAGAAAGTATTTCGTTTTTCATGTTCTCCCCTCACCACAGTAAAATGTATCCCCCCAAAATACAAAAATTTGTAAAAAAGACGGCAGCCAAGCTCTCCTTCAAAAGTCTTCGGCTGTGAATGCTGTGAGATATAGAAGTTGAGCCAAGCTTTTTATCTTTCTCCCTAGTTTCGCTTTGAAAATATGTAAGATCATTTCGCCTGTTGACGAGCGCCAAGCCAACGATTTTTGTGGTAAAAAAGTAAAATTTTTAAACTCGAAATCATAAAAAAATTCTTGGCCATGAACCAAATTCAATGGCCAAGTCATTTTTTTATGATTTCGAGTTTAAAAATTTTACTTTTTACCACAAAAATCGTTGGCTTGGCGCTCGTCAACAGGCGAAATGATCTTACATATTTTCAAAGCGAAACTAGGGAGAAAGAATAAAAAGCTTGGCTCAACTTCTATATCTCACAGCATTCACAGCCGAAGACTTTTGAAGGAGAGCTTGGCTGCCGTCTTTTTACAAATTTGTGTATTTTGGGGGGATATCACATCTTTTTGTTGTTCGTTCGCTATCAAGGTGTGAATGATGGACTTTGAATGGATAAATTTGTTAAGTTCAAAGTCGTTTTTTTACATTTTTGGGCCCACGGTCTCCCCAAAGATACCCCTTAAATAAATAAATTAATTAATTTTTATTTAGAGTCTACCCACTCAGTTATATATAACTGATTTTCAGTGGGGGACTTTAAATCAAAGCGACCAAGCCAACCCTGCAGGCCCCGACGCAATCGACGAGTGAGCAATAACCAACCAAAGATCGATATTTTTAATAGGAAATATATCAATCAGTGGCATGGACAGTGCGAACATCCGCGGATCAACGCCAGAATCAACAAGGCCGATCCAGAACAACTCTGAAATTTATTATGTGCTTCGTTGCTAGGACGGCTCCAAAGTCACCGTTTACAAACTCCTAAGACAAGAACTGATAGACTTAAGTCCAAATCAGAAGTTAAAAAACTTCTGACTTGAGCGGGAATCGAACCCTGGCCCTTCTGCATTGGAAAGCAGATACGCTAACAACAAGACCACGCACTAGCATAAGCACTAGATATTTATAATGGTTAAGAGCATGTTTAATTCAAGCTTGTATACAAATTACTAACGCCTGAGTAATTAAGCGTTTTGATTTTGCTAGGACGGCTCCAAAGTCACCGTTAAAGACACCAATAAGATCAAGAACTGATAGACTTAAGTCCAAATCAGAAGTTAAAAACTTCTGACTTTAGCGGGAATCGAACCCTGGCCCTTCTGCATTGGAAGCAGATACGCTAACAACAAGACCAACGCACTAGCATAAGCACTTGAATTTATAATGGTTAAGAGCATGTTTAATTTCAAGCTTGTACAAATTACTACGCCTGAGTAATTACGCGTTTTGATTTTGATTTTGATTTTGATTTTCCCCGGTCCCAATTGCCCGGTTTTTGTTATATGAGGTACATCTGAGTGTGGCCCAAGTTTCAAAGTTCTAAGATGAACCGTTTTCTCGGTATAGCGTATTATTCATAAGAGTACGGAATTATCTACTTTTGATAATTTTTGGGTTTTTTTTTTCCGGTACCCGTTAACCCAAAATTTTGCCTTCCATATTCAAAAGTGATAAAGAATGAGAGATATCAAAATGTATTCCACGTTTGAAACATCTCAGTTGTAGCGTTTTTTGGAATATTCATTTCTTAAAGTTCAGATATTTTTTTGTCATTTTTTGGCCCATGGTCATCCCAAATTTAGCCCTTGTGTTTTTGGACGCAAGATATTTAAATGGTTAATAGCATTTTAAAAATTTTCAAGTTTGTACAAATTACCACCCCTTGGTAATTAGGGCGTTTTGATTATCATCCAAATTTTGATTTTCTCCTGTCCCTGTTACCCGATTTTGGTTTTGAAAGCAAAGGCACTGCGTCTGAAATACACCTAAGTGTGGTCCAAGTTTCATAGTTCTAAGATTACCGTTTTATCTGTAGGCTAAAGAACTCTCCGCGGAGAAAATCATAGCCACCCACCCACCCACCCACCCACCCACCCACCCAGCCAGCTTTTAAAGGGAAATTTGACGATGTTGAGAGCCTTTTTAACACAGAACGAGTTTTCGGATGGGTTGATTTTTTTTTGGTATGTCAGGACCACATACCAGGTTCCATATACCGAGTTTCAAGATGTAAAATCTTCGGGGCGGCGGGGTGCAGATAGCTGAAAACCCCCCAACTCTGGTAGGTGTATATAGGGCCGGAGTTCGGTGTCCCTAGCAGCGCATTCGCTTGTCTGCCCCGGGGGACGACCGTCGCCCTATATTATTCCTGCACCGCTATTCTTCTAGGACCCTACACAACTAAACTTCAATGCACAGAAACCACAATATCCGTACCTCGGAACTGTAAGTGGTTTTCTAATGAGGTGTCGCGTACGTGTTACAGGGGTAGACAAACACATCCACTTGCTGGTAATATATAGTGTACAGTTAGGCTATCACGACGATAGAAACATCACACTTCACAATTTACATGCCTCTTTGCTACTAAACCGCTATCGTCACAACTTACCCAACTAAAACATACCTAATACAAATTTGAGTTGCTAATAATAATTAGGTCTGCGCGGGTAGTGGTTTTACCACTAGCCTATAGGGAGAGGGGAGGAGGGGCCCATGCTGGTCAGAACCAGCCACGGGTAAGGCGAGGAAGGGGGTTTCATCTGGTTGGCCCATCCTTACAAGCTGTGACTAATTTCCCATATGAACTTTGTTTGGTTAATTAATTACGATGAATTAATTGATTAATTAGTGAATCTGTTAATTGATTCATCTATTTTCATCAAGAATACGTATGTGTGTAAAATTTCAGCTCGATCGGACATTGGGAAGTGGGTGAAATATCGATTGTAAGATTCTGTCCAGACAGATAGACAGACTGACAAACACATGAAGCTAATATAAGCGTTGTAATAATAAAAAAGATCGCGTTAAAAAGGTTCCTTCCCCAAGTATGTGCACACGAATGGAAAACTGCGTTCATTTCTTGTGCAGACTTTTCAAGTCTTCGCAAGTCTACAGAATAATAACAGACACTTAAAATACTCAAATTTAGCACAATTCTGTACTTTTTAGTATGTAGGTTTTCATATTATTTTACGCCTGTATAAAAAGACAATAGATTAGATACCGCTCCGCCACTTTCAACGACATCAAATTAAGAAACTATTTCTATTTTTATTCCCGCGTAATGTTAAAAGACTGAAATAATGTGGAAAACTACAAAAAGTAAAAAATTAAGAAACCAATTTTTTGTGGTAAACCTGAACATGGTGTCTAACTAGGTTTGCTGAAGTTAGGTTAATTGTCAAGGGATGTTCGAGGGCTCAATCCCTTGCATTCGCAATAACGACAGAGGATCACCTCGGAAAAACCTTCAGTCAGGATTGCCGGTCTCGACGGGATTTTAACCCGGGACTTCCCGAATCAGAGTCGCGCGCTTAACGCTCAAGCCAACACTGTCGGTTATGAACTACCTTGCTTCTAATCCTGCAGACTTTCTTGCGTGCAAGTTGAAAATGTCTCCTTAAAAAATAAACATTGTTTTGTTATTCGTGGTGTACATGTGATGAGCGACCAGCGAAACACTGGGCTACGCCGGTGTAATTTTGACGTGGGTATAGGAACCCAGCATAAGCCTAGAAAGTTATCCCCCCCCCCCCCCAACATCGTAGCCAGGCCGCCTCGCTAATGGAATTCTCGAAAATGTCGCCAACTCGTGAGTAGTGCTTCTCATTTCCGGAACTTAGTCAGGCGTAATGGGAAGATTTTGACGACAGTTTCTGTCTGCATCGTTGCCAGGTATGAGTTTAGAAAAACCAGCATGCGTACGGAACGAATAACGCGCCATGCCCTGCGCATAAAAAACTTGGTTTCTTGAACAGAGTTGCATGGGTTGATATGGTACGGAACAACCGGAGTAATGATATTCGTTGTATATTGTGCTGCTGTAGTGGACACCATTAAAAATCGCTATTTATAACTATATAATATTATCATGCATGCATACAATTAATCAAACAATGATTTAACTTGGTCCCAGGTGCATCAACGGACGCAGCTCGAGTCGACATAGAAAATATATAAACGTGGTCCAAGTGTTGCATGCCTTCTCCCACCCCTCTGGTACTACTTTGAGCCTTTTTTGTCTCAGAGCATCAATACTTATAATAAAGAGCTGCATGATCGATTCCCAGTTAAGAATTACGTTTAAACTAATATTTAATACAATTCAGAAATTAAAACGTTATTATTGGAGCACAGTCCTATTAATAACATGCATCATTTCTCTGTCCTTCGATCGCCTGTTAGTCACGTCTCTCGATCAAGACAAACAGAACATGATTTACAAGGGACATTTCGCTTTAACAAGAAAACCACAGAATGTTTTAGTGACCTTGGGGATCATGATGGTGGGACTAGCACAGACCAAATGGAGGATTTCTAAAACCCGGCACCTCCACCAACAATATTTATTTCAATCTGTTGATTAAGTAGCTTTGCTCCCTAGTTAGCACTCTCGTGTCTGTCCCGGTACTGGTTTCTATCACATACAATCAAAGCCTATAAAACGTCGCTTCCCAACTCTTGCACAACCAGTTTCCAAAGGTCAAAACAACTTTCAGTCAAGATTGCCGGTGGCGGGTATCGACTGGCGACCTCCACAGTGTCACGTGTTATTATAATCCCCACCCACAGTTACCTAACTGTGCATATCGAGTATAGAAACTAGGTACCGGTATTAATGATTCTCCTGCCTTTGAGGTAGAAACCCATGCTATTTGCCTCCCAGTACCTTGAAACTAAACAAACAAACTAACACGTTTTATGTTAACTCTTAAAACTATTAGTAGGTAACATGAGGTACAAATCGTACAAGTATAGTTTATTTGTACCACGTCGATTAGAACAGGTAACTATTATTTAAAACCTTTTGGACTGTTCACTGTTGTTTCTATTTTTAGGGGACGGTGTTTATGTGTTCATTGTTGCCATAAGAAGGGTAGGCCTACTTAGCTTCATACGTATTAGAATTTTACTTTACTATATTCGCTATATTATCAAATTATCAAAATTAATGTGTAATAGATTTAGTCTTTCGCTACTTTAACATGTATTTTTTAATTCTTTAAATTGTATTTTTCCAAGCGAGATGGAAATTGTAAATAACATGACATTGAGGGCACAGTGCCCTCTTTAGCCTTGAGGGTAGTTGAGAAAGGTATGTCCTAGGGCTGTTTAAGAGGACTCAATCCCTTGCATTCGCATTACGACTGAGGAAAACCTCTTAAAAAACCATCAGACAGGATTGCCGTTCTTGACGGGATTCGAACCCGGGACCTCCCGAATCAGAGTCGCGCGCTTAGCACCCAAACAAACGCTGTCGGTAATAACGTGCAGTTAATCTTTTACCAATTGCCTTATTTTAGCCTACTTACAACCAGATTTGGGACGGGATAATTTAAAAAAATACCTTGTGACGCAAGCATAATATGCTGACTTATCACTTTATTCACGACTTGGCCTGTAGTGACTTATTATTTAACATTTTCAAAAGTCTGGGTGCACAACCACATTATTTACATTTCATACAAAGTGATTAAACTTGCAGGTATTGTCATAAGAGCACGCCTTACTAAAGTTAAAGCCAAGCAATAGCTAACATTGTTATTCTCAGAAGAGCGATGAGTTTTATTTTAGAGAACTAATGGGAGCTCTTACACTGCACTTAGGGGCACTTCCTATCTCGAATCAACATCACACATCCATGCACTGACTGCATAATGCCGTCAAGTTTGAAACTAGGTTAGTATACTTGCGTCTTATGAAGAGAACTGCATTAAGAGTCTCTTTAGGATTTGCATTTACAACAATGATCTCAAACTGACTTGATTGGTATGAGGCCGGCGCAGTCGAAATTGCGACGGCGTCTCGAAGTCATGTGAGAGCTTCTTGGAAAGGGGGGGGCTACTAACATGGTAATATTGTGGAATTAAATATAAAATGCAGCCATGTCGAGATAATAACCATTCAACTACACTCCAGCATATAATTTTATTGGGGATTTGGAATTATAATGTATTTCTAATGTGCATTTTATCGAACCTGTCGATATTTATGTATGCTACATGTATTAGTTATGCTATGTAGTCCTATAATCAAATCTAATAAACTGAGTGAATTATGTATAGTGACATGCATTTTTTACCTTGTGTGCCTAATCTGATTTTAGATTTTTAGTTTTTTTTTCTTTTCTTAAAGCATTTCGAATTTTCTATCTTTGTGTCTTGGGGGTCACATAGTGTATTCTGCTACAGTGCCTTTAATAAATAATGGTAATAAACAACCCATTACAATCTTTTATTAAAAAACTATATGATTTAACATTAAAAAGATTAGTATTCAGGGAATAATTCGTAGATATACGCTAAACCAGTTAAGATTCTTCTCGACGAAACTTAGTGACAGCATGTGTTGACCTATGCCAACAATTAAACAACTAACATTATTTTATGACTACTAAGACAATGCTGTTCAAACCTTATTTATTTTTGAAGCGGAAAAAATTCAGGGCACATGACTAGCGCGAACGAACATCGATGATCACTGAATCCCTCCTCGTTTCTTATGAGTACCGGTATCGCAGAAATAATAGACATTCGCCCATCACAAAAAAACATGCACGTTTGACATGTGCGGTACCAACATCCCCAAAACAAAAAATCAACTGTGACATCGTCACGTCGAGGAATGAACAAAGTGAATTAATACAACAGTCTCACACAAGCCTCTGATTGACGTGTTCAACCAATGCGTTTCCTATCTTTAAAAAAAACTTGACGTCCAAATATCACGAGCAAAATAGGTCTTATAACAAGAAAATACAAATAGGTTCTTTGTATAAGCTTACACTCACCAATGACCTGTTCAGCTGACGCTGTCTACGGAGGACGCTACCACAGAATGTAGGCAGCTTGCCTCCAGCCCCAGCCAGCACTGCAGCACTGCGCTGGACCCTAGGACAGATAGAAAGAAAGACTTCGTTAAGACGGTTGTCTGAGCTAGAGCTGCGGAAACACTGGTGTTGGCTCGGGCGCTAAGCGCTCGACTTTGATTCGGGAGGTCCCGGGTTCAAATCTCGTCGAGACCGGCAACCCTGCATTAAGGCTTTTCCCGAGGTTTTCCAACAGTCGTTCATACGAATGCAAGGGACTGAGTCCTCTTAAACAGCCCTCGGACATCCCTACGCATTGCACCCTGAAATTGGCAGATTTCCCGAGATTTTTTTCTTTTTTAAGACTATATCACTAGACGGGGAATCTTGTATTGAGCACATTGGCCGCAGCCTGTAACGACGACGTACAAAACGCATGAGCTACCTCTATCGGCCACCGATACTCGCCACAGTCTCTGCTCGCTCGTTCTGACTATGCAGAAATCAACGTGTATCCTCGTTCGCTGGTATATTGTTATTGATATGATGATGGTTACTGTTATTGGTATTGATATTGTTACTGACGCTCGTATCTACATTGCTTTATATCAGCGCACGGTAACCCCATGGTAATACCTTACAGGAAAGCCATGTACAACGGTCGGATGAGAAGACATGGTATATCCCAATTCTTTTATATAGCGAATAAAACCAATTTTGATTTTCTGTGTTCATTCACGCGTAAAATATCACGTCAGCTGTTTGTTGAACTGTCATTCTTTTATTAGTCAAGTACAAAGTCGTGCTTTAATATAAACCAATTTATTAATTATTTTATGTATAACAAAACTTTTTATGAATTTTATTAAAATATTGTATACTTGGCTGTCATGTTTTATAAATCGAGTTTAATATTACAGGATTTTGTGCATGGGATCTTCTTATCTTCAGTCGAATGCATTACACTTGTTTACTTGTGTGCATGCTTGTAGTTTCACACCGAGCCTATGGGCTCATTGAAAGAATGGTATTATATCTTTGAAGAGGAAACTCTTTTTCACTTAGAGGGAGAGGGGTAGAGGAGGAAAGGGAAGGGGATCGTGCACGATATTCTAATAAATGGTAAATATCGGCATATTATGGTAAAGAGCTGCATGTCGGTGTGGGTACGGTGACAGCTGTCGTTGGGTAAGACAGGGTAAATTGAAAGCAACGAAGTCACCCCAAGAGCCAGGGATACCCTATTGATTACCTTCCTCGGTCCAAGTCATAATCAACACATCAATGTTCGTTAAGACTGGAGGGAAAAACACGGACGTGGAAGCAACAAAAACAAACTTTTCCGTGCAGGAAGAAAAGTATAGAGCTGAAAGAAAATCTCTGATTTCATTTTCTAAGCATCACGTTCAAGATCATCCCCGAGATATAATATGAGATACAATCCAGAATTGATTAAATCTAACTCCAATCCGGGTTCAAGTTTAATCCTCACCGACAGTTGAGCGTTAAACGCGCTACTCTGATTCGGGAGGTCCGGGATTCAAATCCCGTCGAGACCGGCAATCCTGACTGAAGTTGTTTTACGTGTTTCCCTAAGTCGTCAATGCGAATGCAAGGGATCTTGGACAGCCCACGGACATCCCTTCACAATAATTATTGTCATAACTCAAATATACCTGAAGGGGGGAATGCATTGCACCCTAGGCCGGATTCTCCAGAGAAATTTAAAGAAATGAAGTTTGGCTCGTTGGTCTTGTGGTTAGCGTATCTGCTTCCAATGCAGAAGGTCCAGGGTTCGATTCCCGCTAAAGTCAGAAGTTTTTTAACTTCTGATTTGGACTTAAGTCCATCAGTTCTTGTCTTAGGAGTTTGTAAACGGTGACTTTGGAGCCGTCCTAGCAACGAAGCACATAATAAATTTCAGAGTTGTTCTCAATCGGCCTTGTTGATTCTGGCGTTGATTCGCGGGTGTTCGCACTGTCCATACCACTGATTGCTATATTTCCTATTAAAAATATCGATCTTTGGTTGGTTATCGCTCACTCGTCGATTGCGTCGGGGCCTGCATGGTTGGCTTGGTCACTTTGATTTAAAGTCCCCCACTGAAAATCAGTTATATAACTGAGTGGGTAGACTCTAAATAAAATGTATTTATTTATTATTTATAACTCAATTCTCGGACAGAGTAGGATTGTTTCTAATTTCTGGTTTTAATTTTTGGTGGTCTAATATAAATAACCACCCACGGAAGTATTTCTCGAGCTATGAATCTTGAAATAAAACTTTACATGTAGTTACGCCAAGAATGAGCCACTTTCAATACTGCTATACTATCCTGACACCCACCCGCACACAAACATAAGCAAATAAATGGAGATGCGATTAAAACACTAACAGAGTAGCCATCCAATTAAAGACTATTTAATTTAAAATATTTCTGTTTTGGGAAAACTTAACATTTTGTAGCATTTATTTTTCCCCGTGCATCGAAAACCGAATTGATATGGGTTCCTTTTATTTTAAATGGGAAACGATGAATAGGTCATACAACATAAAATCAATTATTTTACTTTTAATATATAAACTACAATAATGTAGACTCTCAATGGTCTGTGGAAAATCCTATTGTAGTAAAACCAGCACGTTGTCGTGTATTCCGAATTCACCACAAACCGAATAGCAAACTACACCTAACTGGGTCTTAGCTGGGGCTGGCGGTCACTAGGCCCACTCAGTCAATAACATTTAATCACCATCCAATATGCGACCAAACATGTTCTCATTTCCTCCCCTACATCTTGATCGCTATCCTAGCATTGAGTAAGCTATATTCCCTCCGCTGTGTAGGATGCCTCGCCTATAATGCCGGGTTCACATACCCACGTGAAACATTTCGCCGGCGTAAGACGTAACGACGTAGCGCTATATCCTTTTGAAAAGGAACTTTTAAAAGATTCAATCAAGAAAGAAAAAAAGGCAAAATGATTATTCATTTATTCTGGTTTATGTTTGGTCGTATTAAAAAGTGCTATGAATTTACATTTTGGTTATTTTGTTTATTATTATTATTGAAAAATAACTGTTCTGTTTATATAATCATTTTGCCAAGCATGATTTTTAAAGTTAATTTTCGACAGTGAATTTTAGACTTCAACGACGGTCACTGTTGATTTGTGACTGACTGGAGTTATTATAATAGTATTGAATATCACCTACTGGGGTTGGTGAGAGTTAAAAATTGACTCTGATGACTAAATAGGTAATCAGTAAATTTGGATAATAACTAAGGACTATAGCAGAACGCAACCTCTCTTAAAACCACTTAGTTTTATTCATTGCCCTCTTTAACCTACAAACGCTATTCACTTCGTAAGTGTTGTACATTTTTCTTGTTAACCCTGCATTACTCGCGTGGGGTAATATATACCCCAGTGCTGTCAAATCTAATGATTCTCAGTAATTTTCAAACTTACCGCTCTCTCCTTCTATGTATTCTCAAGTTATTCTATCTTTTATGTTTTTCTGCAAATCAATGTTAAGCGGGGTTTTTAGTTTTAGCAGGTTACATGATTGAAGTTCGTTGGGGTTTCTATGATCCCACGCGATGACTGGCGCTAGCTTCAGACGGTAGGCGGGAACATTGTTGTTGATTATCAAGCTTGTTGTTTCTCCAGTGAAAAGTGTTTTGAAGGCTATTTGGTATGTAATATCTATCAAAATTATATGTTGTATTAATATCTCTTTCACCTGTGACCGTATCAGCAAATTTGCGTTTACACTCAAAATAAGCTATTATCTAAAAACTTAAATTTCTAGGTTATGTTGGGTAGGGGTAGGGGGGACTGTAATTTTAGTGGAAATATTGCAAATGCAATTCTTAATGCATTAATGGCAATGCAACCATGCATTTGGAAATTTTAAAAAATTGTAGTATTTTTTTTTTTTTTTTTTTTTTTTTTAGGTTTGGATTTGAAAAAAAAGATAAAATATTAAATGGCAAATTTTTACAGTATATAAGTACAAGATAAGTCAACAAAAAAAAAATGAAAAAAAAATCCAAATATATTATCCTTCAATTAAAATTTGGTGTTTAAAGATGTTACTGCCATTTCAAAGTGAAATATGTTATGTTTACATAAAATAAAAATTTCAGTCATTTAAATTCCTTAACTGATGTTGTTATCTAAAAATAGTAGTCAATAACATTCCAATGGACTAAACCCTGCACCCAAACTCCATTCCAACTCCAAATTACAGGTAATTCAATTTGGGGTTATATATACCCCACGCGAGTACTGGCGTTAAAAAAACACGCGCGAGTAATACAGGGTTAAAATGTAGCTTAGTTATACGTGTTTATAGAGAACTAATACATCTTGATTCCTATACAATGGTCATTTATAACATTCCCTACTTCAGGAAACTTCCTCAGAAGATGAAAACATTCTTCCTTATCGAGTCCTCCAACCTCCATCAAACTATCTCAAAACGTTTTAAATGTTGCTAATGTTCGTTTGTTATGAGGTTGTCTTGAAGTTAGCGGCTAATCCGTACATTAATCTTCAACGACGGAAGTTGCAAGAAATCTCTAGTAATGGTCGCGGGCGGTCCGGCCACTACGACCAACGCACGAAAACGCTCAGTTCAGTTTAGTTTTAACATGTTCGTAGAGACTAGGATCAAGCGATCTGGTTTCAATTCATAGAGTGGTCTAATTCGCGCATGAAAAATGAAGAGATGAGATAAGAGAACGTTTTGTTTTTCAAACACGGCGCTATTTATAGGAGTTAGGTTATAAATTATTGCACAAAGTTGAAATACACCGCTTTGTTTTGCGATTGAACATTTTTGCAAATTTATATACAATTAACAAGTTGTAAAGCAGTTTTTGGACACACACACACTTTTTTCACGTTTAGCGAAATATATTATTGTTAATTTAATACATGTAACACAATTTCTACTAGGATAGAATAAATCAAAACATCATGCTGAATAAATTCAACTGGCATTGCACTGATATGTATATAAAAATTACACTAGATCCTTTTCTTAATAATTTAATGGTTCTAGATTATTTAATCTTTCAATTCGGGTAAATAAAAAATATTGCAGCTACCGATTCTACTGCCATATTATACGATTTAAAAAAAACACCTTAAAACAAATTAAACCAACATAAATTTCGAAATATCTCGCCCATCCACCCCGCTCTATATTCTACAAACACGGAGCTGCAAATATTAAATATTAATATTTTCGATGCACGTATCGCTTTGAAGATGCTAAAATATTTATTTTCCCCATTCCAATTAATTAAAATTTCATCTAAATTTGCCTTCTGTGTTAACCGAAAATATATGTATAAGTCTACTCAAACCTCGCTCAATTGCGAAGTTGACTTTAATGTTTTCCAGTGTGGGTTCGTCGTCTTGACTGATGTCGTAGGAAACAACAAACACAAACAAAAACACCAGCATTGACTTAAGAGCCACCCCACTCCCCCCAGAAAGTTGTTAAATAGGGGAAGGTTCTGTGGTTGACTACAGGTCTACAAACTCTAAAAGTTACCAAGTGAAATATCTTGTAAATTAATTAGGGTTATTTCTCTTTGCGTCTACGTCGCCTTCATCGCCCGACAGCTAAAACAATGGGTGACACGACCAGTTATTATGGGACGTATCTTTGAAGCTAACTTCATGTTTGTTTGTCGAGAACCTTTCACAAGGTGGGTACGAACAAGTACGAAGACATTGCCATCAAAGCGTATTTATTTCAAGAACAACTTCGCACTTAGTTCCGTGTTCGTTTGATGACGTTCACATTTTTCATTCGAAGTGTATGATACGGACATAGACATCTCAAGATATCTATGGATACGGAAGACTACGTGGGAGGGCTGGGGGCGAGGGGGTGCCTTGTATTGTATAGCCTCGTGATTGTGGAAGTATCTACATGAAGGGTGGGGGGGCTTTCTATGTCATTCTCTATCACAGTCTATCCAGGTATTTTAATCCTAAATTAAAAACATTTTTCTGTACTTCATCTGTACTTCATGAAGTATTAGTCTCGATTAGCCAAAGTGCATAAATATGAGACGTTAAGGAATATCCAATCAATCAATGAAGTATAAAATAACTACTTTTTATAAGCAATAAAATAATTATGATCCCCTTGTAAAAATAACATAATTTAATTCCTTGTAAAATCTATATTTATTTATTTGTTTTTTGCATTGCGACTTAATTTTTTAAAGAAAAGTTTTGGAGTCTCGATAAAACAATTTTGCCGTCTTTGAGGGGTCAATATTGAAAAGAATGAAAGAGACACTAGTTGATAGTTTGACCCGGATGACCACGTGGTCGAATAAGACCCAAATGAGCATCGTACCCTCAGGTTTGCCATCAATTCACCCTGGAGGGAGAACGCGTCCAGGTTAAAGCACTGTAGGTAAGAATAACATAAGGTCTTGTGGCCTGTAACCTTCGACGGGAAGAACGTCGTCAAACGAAAAGTATATTTGTTTCTTGGTCGTTATCCTAAAAACCCGATTACTCTTTTAACAGAAAAAACGTTATCGTAGCATTATTATGTCTAATTACAAAAACGGTTGCAATTTTAAAACATTGAATAATTAGTCACTATGTCAGAATTTGTTCACTGCTTTAAAATATATTTTCTGAGAAATACTGCGATTCTACTATTTTCCATACATCTTTATATAATAAGCCAACCTAGTTACAAGAATTTTATTTTTTGAATTTAATAATATTTTCAAACATCAACGAAAAACTATTCAAATGTTAAATTAATTTTACCGCGGCAGACTGCATTGCTTGAAAAAGATTAATATTTTAAAACTAAATCTCAACGTTTTAACTTTCAATCAATGAAAACGCACTTGTATTTTTTTATCGTAAGATAAACGGTTTGATGGGAACTTCCTGAAATGAAATCAATGTTTTGGATTTTTTGATTACTTATTTTCTGGAGTTATGTCTAGCGATGAATATTATGCATTTTAATTTGCACCCAAGAGTGTACATCAATATAAAAGTACTTAATTAACATTCATGCAAAATTTGGTATTATTATTACCAACCGTTCACCTACAACCAACGAATACAACGAACGAATGCATTTAAAGTTGCCAAAACCTCAGCGCCCCCCCCCCCCCCCCCCGCCTTTGAAACCCATCAATCAAGCCTTACGTTAAAGGTAGTTCAATAAAATAAATGAAATAAATCCGTATTTAGAGTCTACCCACTCAGTCACAAAACTGATTTCCGACGCAATCGACGAGAAAACGATAAAGTTGTTCTTCTTTTTAATCATTTAGTCGTTGGCAGTTTAATTTTAATCTCAAACTCAACAAAAGTCAGACTTTTGGTGGAGGTGCCGGGTACGCTATTGAACTATTAATATTTGAAGGATAGTACACAATGTTTTTGGTGAACCTAAGGGTAAAAGATGAACGGCTGGTTCACCATAAAGTTTAAAAATTCCTGACCCGGCACCTCCACCATTACAATACAAAAACAAGCAACGCACATATTAACTGAACGCCAACCCGGCACATCCACCAAAACTATCGACGCACTGAGATTTTTGAAATATTTTTAATCGTATTTCTATGATCTGTTGAGTAAGTAGCTTCGTTCCCTCTTTTGGATACTCCCGTACCGGTGTTTTATTGTGCGTCTCATTTATCATGGCATTATTTTACCTTCTTACGTATTATCCTTAATAGTATGACGCTCTAACAGTTTTTATTTTAAAATTGTTTCATTGCTGGCAGTTCATTGTTAAAGGTATACGTACATCAAAATTAATGTCGCCATAAAATGATATAATTAATCTCGAAACCGCACAATAACATAATATTAAAACCGACTCTAGATAAAACACTTGGTTATAGGGTACTTTTATGACTTGTGTTGTACTTCCTACTTTCACGCATATTATGCATGTAAAGAAGTAGTCACACCTAATGCTACGTAGGCCTACTTATTCTATAAACATATTTCCTCGTCCATCCTCTATAGTCTGTATATTATCTACCGCAGTTCCTCACTACGCTTGTGTAACCAAGGTCGTTCTGCTCGAGCGTGTTTTATACTGAATTGCATTTAAAACTAACTGCTATGTAAGGGGCAATGCTAAATATTATGTAGAACCATTTTTATTTACGATAATCATGGCGACCCTGCTAAGGTGTTTTATTTAATTTATTTAAATGAATTGCAAGAATTTTAAATTTGAATGCTATGCGCACATCTCCACTGGAAAACTTGAAACAATGTATCTTCCGGCAAGCGAAAAACTATCGCGGTTGATGTTTTTAATTTCTAGATTGTCCCCGTTTTCTCGGTTGAATTGTTTATTACAATAGTTTCATTCACACCACTCTATTGTCATTGACCCTGGGCAACAAACTTGCAATGGCCGTCTATAACATCTTTGCTTTTTTGCATTGGGTTTGTCCTAAATCCTCCAAAAATGCTCTTAATTTGTATAAAATGTAAAGAAATAAATTTTGTAATAGCTTGTCCTCGGATACGGTTTTACTATTTGTACCTCGTTAGGTATGAATTAAGTTCTGAGGCGATATATCAATTTGTATCATGTTTTGTAATATGGACAAAATTTACAGGTGTCACTTCTTCAAGGCCATGGAAGCCTGGTGCTACTTACACCAAAGATTACTAGAATATGACAAATATATGACATATATTTTGTTTTCCTTAGTTTTGCGGAACTAATTTGTAAAAATAAAATTGAAAATTGATTAAAAGTCGAAAAACATTTGGGTTCGATGCCCGGCTGAGGTTGCTTTTTTATTTTCTGAGTGATTAAAAACGATAATCAACTTTGAATGCTGCATTGTAGAAATGAAAAGATATAAATCGATGTAATTTGTAATGTAGAAAGTAGAAACATCATTAGAAACTTAATATTTAATACAATCCAGAAAATACAAAATCCATCCCGATCGGGGTTGATTTTTTTTTTCTGGATTGTATTAAATATTAACAATTCCACCTACGGGAGTGTTTCCCGACCATCCAAATCGAGTAATCATTAGAATGCATTGTAATTATTAACCGCAGGTTTCAATTACATTCTGTTAGCAAATAAAGTGAGAGAATTATTATTATATTTAAGAAAAAACTTCTCGATCGCTTTAAATAAGTTTAATCATTTACGTAAATGCTCACTGATAGAAGAACCATAAACGTTGAGGTATTTGTCGTGGAATCGATAATACCCCCAGCCTTAGCCCTGAGTTGCTTATCTCGCTAATCTCCTGAACAACTTGACGTCATACCAAGCAAGGGCTACCAGCCCGAGCCTACTATAGCAGTCAGCAGTGCGTTCGTAATTATCTCCATCCATTCGATGAGTTGTGTCGTCAGGCAAGATCATCCTCAGTTTCGAACAACTGAGAAGAATAAATGTTTAATCAGTAAATCCAGTTTTGCACGAGCGCGCAGATGATGTAAATATTAATTATAGTTATATAAAAGCTTAACAAATAAAATGTAGAACTAGGCCTACTAAAGTAACAACAAAATCGAATTATGAAAGACGGCTTTTATCACAGAAAATTTTATTGACACGTTAAAAGTTAACGTAGATAACTAAAATTTGAAGCACAATGATAATGATGTGACAGTAATAGCTACAGCCAAATTAATAAATGAATATACAAGATAGCTTGAAAAGTCAATGACACAGTCATCATCCACGAAGGCATGGGTTTAGTAACCAAGTATTGTGGTAGTTATAACTACACCAAAAATGATTACTGAAGATATACGACAGCTGGAATAGTCGATGACACAGTCATCATCCACGAAGACTTGAAGAGAGAAGACTTTGAAGAACCTGCAGACCCAGGTGCAGTCACTGGTGCAGGCAAAAAGCCTAAAATAACGCAGCTCTCTCCGTTATAAATCAGAATGACCGACAAAACTAAACTTATAAACAGTCTTTTATTATGTCAGCACCCCCACTATGCCTTGGGTATGTTAATATGCTTGTCAGTATAATGTTTTGTCAACTTAAACTTATATTGTTGTATTGTTCTTTATTGCATGTTAAAATTCACATTTTACAATTATTGGTCAAGCCCCCCAATGAGCCTGGCAGCTCGCTATAGGGGGCTTTCAGCAATGGATTACCCTTACCCTTTTATGTTATTAACTTTTGTTCTAGACTGAATTATAATTATTATAAGTATTTTAAGTATGCTCTACCTAGAATAGATATCTAAGTATATAAAGTATATCTGTGTATTAGAATATCTACTATTTCACACTCTCTTCGGAGCAGTGCATATCTGTACCATGTACACGATCAAAATGAAATAAAGAATTATTATTATTACTACACCAATAAACGTGTTTTGGTAAGAAACGGATTGGCATAAAGTTACAGAATGACAGGTCGGTTTGTGGGCCCTCAATGGATAATGTTTGAGAAGCCAAAGGATAAAGTTTGAGAAGCCAAAATAACAAATCTTGAAGAAGAATAATGTGCAGTATTGTTATGCTGGCATGTCAAGGCCGTAAATACAAGTATTACAAGGTTTTTAAGCATAAGCCCGCTTGAAGGACAGTTAATGTAACAGTTTGCCCCGACTGCGATTCGAACCCAGAACCTCCGGCTTAACGTGCCACAGTCCAATAGGAAACCTAAGTTTTGAAGGCGGAAGGAAATTGGTTCTCTCTGGTCTCAGCGCCCATAAGAATTAGCATGGTACGAAAATGTAACTCGCCGTGTCTTTTGACTCGCGCAAAATAAATCTAAACCAATTGCATCACAAGATGCATAATTTTGTGAAGAAGATGATGGCATTCTACTTTGCTCGATGACGTTTCCAAAATTCAAACTATTATGAGTTAAATGTACCCATGTTTGCGCGCTGTCGCAAATGTACTCTGACTAACGGCAACCTAAGCGAAACGCACCCACGTTGTGTGCAGCTGTGGCATCCTCGCATACCACGCGCCTGTCCATGGTTGCTAAATGTACTTCGCATTCAAGATTTTGTTGGCACATTAAAGGATATTTTATTAGTAATGTATAATCTAGTACAACCCAGTGGCCTCACAGTAGCCACAAAGAAAGTCGGATACCAAATGTTATGCTAATGCCACGGACAAAATGTTTTTACGTACTTTTTCATGAGCAGTTTGGAAGGTTTGGCAACAGTGTAAATGTAGAGTTCACTTCAACTCAATACAAATGTCATAAATATTTGTGATAGAGCAGAGTTATGTATATCCACGCAAATAGAAAAGATTATAGTTTCTTACAGTATGAATATAATTCCGGTCCGTGGTCGGGTTCTCGCGCTATCGCTTACGAAACATTTAGCACGGGTTAATCGCCTATACACGCTGACCGGAGAGAACCGGACAACGCCCACTTAGGTTCCCTATTATGATGATGAATGTATTACTAGAGCTATTGCCGAGTAACAATCAAGTGAAGGGCCAATTTCCAGACAAATCTACAGAACATAAGCTCATTTAAAAACAATTCAACCCTGCCGTTAAATGTAATTTCTTGCTTCAGAAAGTTTTATCATTACAGCACAGTAGAGCTACATAAACTTTGTAAGTAGGTTTAAGCTACTTGTTAAGCTAATTCTAGAAAGTAGTGGTGATAATTAACAACGTGTTTCATTTTGTCACTAGGGACAACTAAAATAGTTCAACTGTACATATTATTAGCTATTACGTAGGTTTAAGCGTGTTACGCCAAAAAAATAAAATGCAATTATTAATCCTTGGAGAATAAAACAGAAGCGATAAATTTCGCCAGTTTTAGTAATTGGTAAAACATTAGTTACGGTATTTGAACTTCTGCAAAATTAAAGTACCCTTTACTTCGCAAAATATGCAAGTGTTTAAAATATAGCGCGCTACCAGACCCGTTGGTGGAGGTGCCGGTCCAGACTTGAATTTATTCCATGTTCTTTTTAGTTTTGAATGTCACAAGATTTCAAACTACCAACTCGACATTTAAGACTGTTCATGTTCATTATTACTCGTGCTCAAACACAAGAAGATCACGTGACTGCTTGTTATAGAGGACACAACTCCATGAAATCGGAATTCCATTGCAATAATTTGAATATTTTTTGTAGAAATTATATTTTTTTCACTTTTTTATTTGATATTCCTAAGTCATATTCAAACCAGATAATGAAAGTAATTCGTTGACATTATTTGATTTATTGAGATTTTTAATCCCAATTTCTAATCTATTGTCAACATGACAATCAATACATATCTAGAATTACCAGTAAGGAAATGGCAACGGAGGAAATTATATCAAAAGCTTCTTGTCAAGTGAAATTCATGATCCATTCAACATGCAGCATTAAAAAAGTAGTTTTTTTCTACCAAACCAGATTGTCAAAACCTTTACCCGCACAGCTTTAATAACTTGTAAATAATACTTTGGAATGTTTGCCAATGCCACCGCCCCGACGACATAAAAAAAGGGCCGAACCACTGGACACTAAACTTCTACAGCACTTTGTTAATTACTTGGGACCATCTAACTTCTCGGTATGAATTTATCTGTGAGTCAATCTTCAACTTAACTGTAGTTCATTGTTGTGTCTGCATCTATGTAATTAGATTTATTTAGTTGTCCTTCATTGTAAATTAAGTTTTTTAACTGAATTTGTCAGACGTTAAATAAATAAAACAGAAAACACTGCTCACAAGCAGTGCTAGTTACTAACAAAAATAACGAATCTTTATTTAATTACTTATTTATTTGGTTAAACTATAGCAAGTGTTTCATTAATCATAAAGTAACTATATTTCTCCAAGTGACTGTACTTGAACAATCACCTTGTCCGACTTATCTGATTTACCTGGATAGACCAGTGCCAATTAAAAACTCCCAATTAGGCGCAAAACTATTTACAGAAATGTGAATTCGTATCATTCATAAACCACATCCCACATCCAAACTTCTGAAAGATGTTAGAACAAGCAAAAAATGAATTTAAAAAAAACACATAAATGTTCAACTAATTTAAATAAAATAGAATTACATAGCTGTTAATTTGTTTTTTTTAAAACTACAGTAACTTAATTTTATTCTACTTTTCTCCAATACAAACTTAATTTTTAAGCAGTTATGTTGTTTGTTTAGGGACTAACCAAACACTGCCTACTAGCAACAACAAACAGCGGCCACATTATACAATAATTAAGCGCAAAAGATTGGTAGCCCTAGTAAAAATATTTGGTTGCCCAATGGTTGCCAAGTGGTCACCAACAGGTCACCAACTAGTTCACCAACTGATGCCAAGTGATCGCCAAGTGATCACCAACAGCAGCCAAATGGTCGCCAACAGGTCGTTTTTGTGTCAAAATACTGCATTGCAGAGTTGGTGACCCGTTGGCTGCCTTTTGGTGAACGTTTGGCTGTCATATATTTCTTTTGAAATTTCGGTGGCGACCCTTGGTAATCACTTGGTACCTTGTTGGCGATCAAAAATAAGCCTTGGTGATCTGTTGGTGACCGCTTGGCGACCGTTTGGCATACAAATATTTCTACCCGGGAGGGGTACGATTCTTCCTGACCCCGAGTTATTACAAGGCTTCGGACCAAGGGCAAATTACAACAATACATAAGCTTATTGCTTTATATACAAGTAGTCCGTGGAACAAGCGTAAAAACATTTCAAATCCGGAAACCAGCACCAAAGGAGCAGGTAAAAGACGTATTTTAGAATGTTATTTTCACGGGGGACACGCATGGTAGCAAATAAGTCACCTGTCATGGCGTCCACAAGATGGCTGCCAAAATTATTCTTAAAATTGCTATAACTGAAGAAGTAATCCTCAGATTTGGATACACCAGGTATTGTTTTATTCGGCTTTTAATGCTATACAAAAAATGTCATTAGAAATTTTACCGTAAATACAATAGTTTTAATTATATTTATATATTATTACAATGAATTGCAATTATAGCACTTTTTGGTATAAATATAATTATTTATACGTAGAATTCGCTAGATTGTCATAAAATTTTCAGACTATACTAAAATAACGCCAATAAATCCAAAATTTTAAGTCCAAAAACGAAATTCCTGTAACTTTTTGATTAATTAATTTATGAAATTAAACATTAATTAAATCCCTGTTAAAAGTATCTTATTCACGTACCAAAGTCACGTAGTGTATCACACGAGAACAATATGACCACAATGAACCAAAAAAATATTGGTTCCAAAAATTAATTCCAATCACTTTCCTATTAATTAAATTTATTCAATCAATTAAAAATAATGGCAATAATCTCAATTAATTTTTTTAAATTAACACACTGTGGTCGACCTTGGTATCATTTTAAAGCTAGTTTTAAGACGAATAAATGTAATAGAAAAATTAATTAATTAAATTAATTTATCACCGAATTAATTACATTTTAGTTAAATTATCTCACTTTTGACATGTCTTGTTATGTTCACCTAAAACTCGATCGATCGTCAAAAAATTTTACCACTTTACTAACATAATGCCAATGAATCCAAAATGTCATGTCACGAAACAAAATTCCTATAACTTACCGATTAATTAAGTAATTAATTGAAGAAATTCTTTAATCTCAATAATTGTTGTTTACAACCACGTAGCACATACAAAATGCCAACAGGAGTATCAAATATAAACAATGCAAGTATAATTTTGAAAATAAATAGTCTCAAAATTAAGTTCATGCTACTTTCCCGTTCATTGAATCTACCACAAATTTATTTTCCCGTAAAATAAGCTTGCAAACGGTTCCTAGTTTGGCTGTGCTAATTTTACACAACAAATGGTGATTACATCAATTAATTTAATTAATGCATTAATTCAATTAACGGGAAAGTAGCTTGAACTTCATTTCGGGACTATTTATTTTTAAAATTATACTCGCATTGTTTATATTTGATACTCCTGTTGGCATTTTGTATGTGCTACGTGGTTGTAAACAACAATTATTGAGATTAAAGAATTTCTTCAATTAATTACTTAATTAATCGGTAAGTTATAGGAATTTTGTTTCGTGACATGACATTTTGGATTCATTGGCATTATGTTAGTAAAGTGGTATAATTTTATGACGATCGATCGAGTTTTAAGTAAACATAACAAGACATATGTCGAAAGTGAGATAATTTAACTAAAATGTAATTAATTCGGTGATAAATTAATTAAACTAGGAAAACGCTAAAGTCCCGCCGCGTTGATGGATGAGCGTTTTTTTTGTAAGTTTTTTTGCGTTTTGTGCGTTTGTTTTCACATTTTTTGTCTTTGCAAGTGCTTTTTGAATGCATTGTGGAGGTGATTGTTGTCAAGTTTCTATTGTTATTTGTTAATTGGTATTATAAACTTCAAAAAACTCATATTAAAACCTTTATTTCTGTAGATTCTGACTAATTTTTTCAACTTTTTCTTTCAAAAGGTACCACATCACCATAACCTTAATGTCCATGTGAAATCTGAACGTTGTAGCCCTACCCGTTTGGTCAGAATCGGCCCAAATGTGACGAAAATATCGCACTAAAAATTGGAAAACTAATATTAAAACCTTTATTTCTATGGATTCTAGCTAACTTTTCAACTTTTTCTTTCAAAAGGTACTACATCACCATAATCTTAATGTCCATGTGAAATATGAACGTTCTAGCCCCACCCGTTTGGTCAGAATCGGCCCAAATGTCACGAAAATATCGCACTAAAAATCGAAAAAAATCGTAAAAGTACGATATTCATGAGAAATATTTCTTCGATTGTACCCAAAAACAATACACCTCAAGTTCAGAGAAACGAAGGTCCGGTCAAATTTTCATCAAGATCGCATATGCCGTTTGCCCGGAATCGAGCGAACAAACAGACGGGAAAAAAAAAAAAAAAAAAAAAAACACCCGAGCTAAATTTTTTGGGGGGTCAGTGAAATTGAAGTCTTCGCTTCCGCTCGCTACGCTCATCCAATTAATTCATTTTTAACTAAAATTATTCGTCTTAAAACTAGCTTTAAATTGATACCAAGGTCGACCACATTGTGTTAATTTGTAAAAAAATTATTGTCATTATTTTTAATTAATTTAATTATTCAATTAATAGGAAAGCGATTGGAATTAATTTTTGGAACCAATATTTTTTTGGTTCATTGTGGTCATATTGTTCTTGTGTGATACACTACGTGACTTTGGTACGTGAATGAGATACTTTTAATTGGGATTTAATTCATGCTTAATTTCATTAATTAATTAATCAAAAAGTTACAAGAATTTTGTTTCGGGACTTAAAATTTTGGATTTATTGGCGTTATTTTAGTATAGTCTGAAAATGTTATGACAATCTAGCGAATTCTACGTATAAATAATTATATATATATATATATATATATATATATTGATGTTTAAACTTATATATATATATATATGTATATATATATATATATATATATATATATATATACCAAAAAGTGCTATAATTGCAATACATTATGTTAATATATAAATATAATTAAAACTATTGTATTTACGGTAAAATTTCTTTCGACATTTTTTGTAGAGCATTAAAAACTGAATAAAACAATACCTGGTTTGTCCAAATCTGATTATTACTTCTTGAGTTACAGCAATTTTAAGAATAATTTTGGCGGCCATCTTGTGGACGCCTTGACAGGTGACTTATTTGCTACCATGCGTGTCCCCCGTGAAAATAACATTCTAAAATATGTCTTTTACCTGCTCCTAAATTTTGGTGCTGGTTTCCGGATTTGAAATGTTCCTATAGTTTTGGCAGCTTGTTCCACGGACTAAAGGGAGAAAGAGACAGACAAGAACTTACCTTCAGAGTGGCACACAGCATTATATTACACAAAGACGTAACTTGGCCCAATTGTCCCCATGTATCTTGGTAGCAGAATATAATATTATGGTCTTCATAGTGAATAGTATAGTGATTGTCTGATTGACTGTATCAAAGCTTGGCAAAATGAGGAGTGAAGAAAGTAGGAAGAAAGTTGTAGTTGACTTATGACTAGCTTCTGTTAAAAATTGGAAAATTAAGATTGAGATTGTATGGACACCAGTGGTGGCTTGAAGGTTCCAATATGTCTGGTGCCATATATTTTCTATAGGCCTACAACCCACCCCAGTGGTGAGAAGTAATTTTGGGAGGGGCTACCAAAAAAACAGGGGTCCGGGGGCTCCCAGACTTTTTGCCTTTAAGGTTATGTTTGGTGGTAATCTGTGCATTCTAGAGCAGCAGAATGCACAAAACAGATTTTTAGATTCACAATAAGAGAAAAAAGTGGGTGGGTACATGGGTGAGCTGGCATACCCACTCCTAGCAGGTACCGATGCCAGGGCACTGGTCAGGGTATAGGTCAAGCCGCCACTGTATGGACATATGTATGTGTAGCCTATGTGTAATGGACAAAAAGAGAACACCGAGAGTAGAATTTATTTGTAAGTGGAGATATGAGCATGAGAAGACCTGGTAGACCAAGAGAGAAGTGTCAGGATCAAGTAATAAATTATGTTGAAGAGAGAGATGTGTGTTGGGAAGAAGTACAGCAGGAAAGAAGGAAACGGCGTGAGCTGGTGGTAAGAAACAAAAAAGAAGAGGATGAAATAGAAGAAGAAATAAACGACAAACAAACTGAAGGAGAAGAGTACACAACAAACATGACAGGCCAATGTTATTTAACTCTGTGTGCCTAAGAAAACAGGCAGTTGGCCACCTTCTGACCTGACTTACGCTGGAAACCGGAGCAAAGAAATATATTTAATGGGCAAGTCTTAATCTGCCTCAAAAACTGTAAAACCCTAGATAAGTTTAGGAATCAACACATATGATCCAGACCTAGCACCAAATGTCCTCAAGTATTTGGTGGAGGTGCCGGTTCTGTTGTCGCAAAAAAGATTGCGTGATGCACTACAGACTACACAATAGCGACACATTTAGTGAGAAATAATACAAATTTACTGATATTGAACTCCAGTTATGATAAAATTACATAGGCTACCACTGCACAAGTCTTACAAAACATGTATGGGCTAACATATTTTGCCAGCATCCTAGGACTTCTTCGGATACAAGGTTGATGTAATGATGAGGGGTTACTTACCTTGTTGTGCCCCACATTATTATAGTGACAGTTTACATTTGCATGTAAACATCTGAAAACTATGGTACGGCCTACAATTAAGTAATACGAAAGTGTAGTAACTAGTTGCTCATTGACCCCTTCAGGCACAAAGACTTGTGGGCGCAAAGATAGACGGATTGTCTCCGACGATAATGTTTGGAGATCAATGAAACAAAATATGCAAGCTCTGAAAGAGTATTTCTAGACAGAAAATAGCAAACTTTTATTAAATTATGTGTTATATATGGATGGTATATATATTATATTATATATAGTATAGTGGTCAAAATTGACAATATTTATCACTCACCTTGGAGTACTAGTGATTAACGAAAGAAATTTCTATAGTGAAGGTCGCGGGGTTCAAATCTCACTCACAAATGTTTTGAACTTTGTTGCAATTATTTACTCCATATTTCACGTTTAATGCCTGCCTCGCTAGCCTATTATGAAAGAAAAGATGTAGGTCTAGAACAGAGAGGAGACTGGACTGTGATGGAAGTAGAGGAGTGGTGGCAGGACAGAAGAAGATGGAGAGGCCCGTCTTCAATGCCGACCCAACGCAGAGCTGGACGTGGCAACAAATAATGATGATGATGATTGATGATATGAAAAAAGCGAGGGTCAACATTTGCAGCACGCATCTATCGAACTGCAGACACAAGTCTGCAAACACAACTATCTTTGTGCATATAGTGTTTACAGCCATATGATTTCTCATTACATTTGCTTGAAAATTCAGTCATTTTGAACGCAACACAACTTTGCGCTGATAAATCTTTGTGCATGAGGAGGTAAAACACCTAGAATTCAAATTGTGCACTAAATAAATAATAATATCAATAGTCATCGTAACTCAGTTCCAACTATGTCGGGTCGAGTGGTGGTTTTCCACCAGCATGAAACTCTAGATACTAAGTTTGCCAGACTCAGTGTTTCTTCCTCATCATCTAACTCTAAAAATAAATAAGAAATAAATTTGCATTTAGAGTCTACCCACTCAGTCATGTAACTGATTTTCAGTGGGCGACATTAAACCAAACCAAAGCGACCAAGCCAGCCCTGTAGGCCCCAAGGCAATCGATGAGTGAGCAATAACCAACCAAAGATCGATATTTGATTATTTGTTTAATAGGAAATATAGGAATCAGTGGTATGGGCAGTGCGAACACCCGCGGATCAACGCCAGAATCAACAAGGCCGATTCAGAACAACTTAGGATTTATTATGTGCCTCGTTGCTAGGACGGCTCTAAAGTCACCGTTTACAAATTCCTAGCCCAAGAACTGATGTCTAGATCAGAAGTTTACAAACTTCTGCCTATAGCGGGAATCGAACCCCGGATCTTCTGCATTGGAAGCAGATATGCTAACCACAAAAGCAACGAGACACACTAAATGATTTCAATGGGAAAATGGCTGAACAAAAATGTTAATTGTATTATAATTAAACTTTGAACTCCACAGCTAGTTCTAAATCTACTTATTTTATTAGGTAAATAAATTGTCTTTAATAAAAAGTAAAAATCATTAAAAGCTCACAATGGTATTTTGGTTAGGTAGGTAGGCCTACACAGGAGCATCAGCAAATGCATCATGTCTTCAAAGAACTAGCTGGCGGGGGTAATGACTGTCCACTGTCAGTTGTTTCTAGTGGTTGACTAATGGAAGTGGTATTTTCTACGGTAGGTTTAATAGGACTTTCAGAAGAAGTTTCAGCTGCTGCCAGATTTGCTGCCATTTCTGCGTACTTTTTATTTCGGTATTCTTTCCGAGCCTCGTCTAGAAGAACGTTGTGGATCAGGTTGCGGTTGTCATTCGTGCTCGGCCTCAATGATGGATATGGATTACCTGCAGACAGATAATCAACAATCAGTACGCACTACTATTGAGAAAAAATAAGGATTTGGGTTGTAACATTTTGTATTGCCATTAGGCGTATTTTTCTCTCATTTGGAGACAATTTTGTAGTATGATTGGAGAAGGGTTGACAGGTTGGGAAAGCATAGAGAACATAAAGAACATAAAACCCAGCCTGAAGGACTGGGGGCGACAAAACTTTTCACCTGCTGATGACAACTGCAGCTAATTTAAAGATGTTTGTTACCTTAATCCACGACGCATTTTGTCCTTCTGGGACTCATCAGGCGGATGGTGGCCACTAAAAATCAGCTAACTTCATGCAAACAAAACTCACAACACATAACCAAACCTGTGGTAGGGCCACGCAAGAAGTAAATTCTGCATGCATGTTGTCATCAACAGCAAGGTTACTTCACACACCATTCATACTGGGGCACACAGTCAGCACCGACAGTAAGGGGGCTTCCCCCCCAACTCTGGTGCTCTGGAGACAAGAAATCCATGACTTACCTTGGATTTGAACCAGGACCCTTGGCAACAAGAGAAAAGCTGCCCCTCCTGCTGTTGCTGGGTAAGAGTGCCTCTTCATTCATTCTAAGAGAAAAGGTTAGAGATAGGAAGGGTGGAAAGTCACAACACAGCACAACCAGTGAGGGGGCTTCCCTCCTAGACTCTGGTGCTTGGGCGACAAAAGAACCATGTCTTACCCTGGATTTGAACCACATACTTTAAATTAGCTGCAGTTGTCATCAGCAGGTGAAAAGTTTTGTTGCCCCCAACCCTTCAGGCTGGGTTCTTTATGTTCTCTATGCTTTCCCAACCTGTCAACCCTTCTCCAATCACACTAAACTAGCCGATTGGCCTTTTCCTAATTGGAGACAATTTTGAAATTTTAAGCAGGCCTTCAAAACTTGCCTAGGCCTACACTGTTTTCAAAGCAAAAAAAATGCTACTAGGCCTAGTAGCCTTGCAGCAATACCTATACGATTAAGTACCGGTAGGCTAGGCCTAGTAACTTTATTTAAAAATTGTATATCTTTAGACAGTGGCAAACCTAGCCCTTGTGTTTCAGAGGGAGGGAGCAAACATTTTTGTAACTTCCAAAGATCAATAGCCAGCACAACTAGTGAAAAGGGTAGGGGCCTATGTGGGTACAATAAGTGGTGCCGTCCAAAATTAATTTACAGCTACACGCTTTTTCCAGGTAAAGTCCTATAGATACGATTGGGAATATGGGGGGGGGACGCAGTAGATGCGGGTCCGGGGTGCACAGCCCCGGAATTTTTTCCGATTCGAAGGATGTGATTGAAGTAGGGATGACGAAAGACACAACCCGACTTTTGTACGACCCGGGTACCCGTCCACATTACCCGAGGAGTAACACAAACAATAGATTGGGGTGTCTAATGAACTGCTAAGAATCACGCTCATCAATTATTGTAATAGGCCTAATCGAGATGTAATGCTGTCCTATAAATAATGATATGCATTGCTGTTGCCGAAGAAGTAGTTGAGCGAGCGTCTCCACTTGTCTCTTATGGCTCGAATGTCTGTTTGTTTTTTTGTTTTTTTTTGTTTTCTGTTACTGCTTCGATACAGGTCGCACCGTTTCTCTGATCAACCTGAAATTTTTTACACATGTACATACCACCTAGGCGGGTTGCTGTATAGTTTTTAAACAAAACCCAATCGTTGGTTAAAAAATAAAAAATAAAATAAAAATAAAAAAAATAAAAATGTTCCGATCGTTATGAAATTTTGCAGGGTCACCGGTCAATAAGTACAACATTCTCTCCTATTTACCAAATTTTCAGCTAAATCGGTCAAGACCTTAAAGACTTATTGGTATGTAACATTATGGGAATGTCGTACTTGGGTCGTTGTTGCACGTACCGGTGCTCGCTCAACAACGCGACGGGACTTTAGCGTTTTCCTAGTTATTTCACAATAACGTCAGAGGAAGAGCAGGCCATTGAGATAACGCTCCCTGTTCCTTGCATATCTGCTTAATATCTTGTCACAGTCTAGTCAAGGTCACTCTGCGGGTTGAGGAGGGGGGGGGGGGGGGAGAGCGGGACTTAATTTAAGATAGCGTCTGACTCTAGAAGATTGGATACATTAGTGATGTTTGGACTATGGTTATTAATTTATTATTATTATTATAAACAAGGTAGCAATACATTTAAAACAAAAATAAATAAATAAATTTTATTTAGAGTCTGCCCACTCAGTTATATAACTGATTTTCAGTGGGGGACTTTAAATCAAAGCGACCAATCCAACCCTGCAGGCCCCGACGCAATCGACGAGTGAGCGATAACCAACCAAAGATCGATATTTTTAATAGGAAATATAGCAATCAGTGGTATGGACAGTGCGAACACCCGCGAATCAACGCCAGAATCAACAAGGCCGATTCAGAACAACTCTGAAATTTATTATGTGCTTCGTTGCTAGGACGGCTCCAAAGTCACCGTTTACAAACTCCTAAGACAAGAACTGATGGACTTAAGTCCAAATCAGAAGTTAAAAAACTTCTGACTTTAGCGGGAATCGAACCCTGGACCTTCTGCAAATTGGAAGCAGATACGCTAACCACAAGACCAACGAGCCACACAACAAGACAACAAGATCGCGTGAGAGGTAAGGTGGGGGGGGGGGGGGGCATATTCATAACACACTACCACAAGATGATGGCATGAACAAAGGACAATAAATCAAAAGAAAAATGCCGCCAAGCACAAAAGATATGAGAAAGCACTGGCATTGGTCTTCGGTCTACAATGTGACACCTCAATTCAGGAACCGGGTTTTGCAGGTAAACGGGTACCGGTACCGGAAACAGGTAGGTTTAAAAACCTGAGCTTGCTGGCTGGGTAACGGGTACCCGTCGTCATCCCTAGAGTGGAGTTCTTTGACGAGTTTTTTTGACAATAAGCCTTACATAAAAGGTGTACAAAAAAAATTGCAAAATAAGAAAAGTATCCCAATATTTATAAAGTAGGGCTACCTACCTAACTTAACTTGATAAATACCTCATGTCAAATAAAAATTGTGCCCCCTCGCCCCCCAGACTGAATTTGCCTCCCACGTAGTTACGCCTACAGCCTTTAGGCACACACATGTTATAGGCCTAAACTACATTCTTTTCCCAAACAGGCACTCTAGTAGAAGAAAGTCCAGTAGGGGAAGCTTGATGAAAAGCCGTACCTTTCAACTCGAGCACTGCCTTCTTATACGTCTCTCCAGGGTATGGCCTGGGGGCTCGATACATCCGCGTGAAGGAGACACTATAGTTTTCGTATCTTGGAACCAACACCTTAAAAAGTTTATGAACAAGCTGTTTTTCTAATATCCAATAGTCGGCCATCTCCATTGTCGGTCGATGGCAATCTCCATGTCTCAAGGCATCAGAAATTAACTGCAACAGAAACAAAATATGCGGTTGGTACTTTATAATTTTAGGCAATACTAAATGCTTATGGTAGGGATCTCCGGATAAGTAGGACTGTAGGACTACCGATGCGGTATTTTACATTTTCTGATAATTTCCTTGACTTTCCCAGTTGTTGGGAACTCTGAACCCTATGTTAGTTTGGGCAAATGAAAAGAATGTAGGTACCAGGCTAGGATACCAAAAAAATGGGCAGACCGAGAGACAAGTGGGCCCCTTTCCGTAACTGGCCCATTGACCCTAGGCTAGGTTAGACATGGCCCATGGCAAGGATAAAGGGCAACAACCACGATAGCCTAGTACCGGTAGTCTAGGTGACAGGGAGGGACCACAGGCCTCGTTACGGATGGCCATTACCAACCCGTGGTAGCCTAGCAGAGCGGGGTGACAGTCACGGCCATGGCTCTAATTGGTTAATCAATCCAATGACATTTGGGAACGTGTTTGGTTAGAGGGTGGTCCAAAAAAAGTCTAATTTTTTTGCAAAAAGCACCCAAAAAAGAGCTTTCCAACATTTAAGAAATGTTCTTCGTAATATACATTAGGCCTACAGTAATAGTATCAACTTACCGTACTTGGTTTTGTTGTGTTTTCACCAAAAATATGGGTTTATCATTGACTCATTGCGCCAGTATGACTGCTACATTTATACAAGGCTAGGCCTTCCAACGTTGATAATGCGCGTGATGTTATTATTTTGTTTTGTCAAAATGTAGCTCCGCCCTCCGCTTACGAGAGTTGAAACTGCGCTTATTTGTTACTAAAATCACCGCCGTCTGGATGTATGTAAAATTTGTACCTTTACATACATCTAGACCGCAGTTACTAAAATACCATTTGTTGTTGCTGTTGTCTTTATCTTTTATATTTGTTTAAAAATGCAATCGATGTTTTCCCCCCCGGCGCTTTGCGCCTACCCCCAACCACCCCTAACCTACTTTTCATCGCAAAACCAACCCCCCCTAACCTACTTTTCTTTGCAAAAATATTTTAAATAAAAACTACCTTGCAATTTAAAGTAAGTTGGGGATGGGGGTGGGCGCACAGCGCCGTGGGGGAGCCAAGCTATCCACAACCACAGCACAGCAAAGTTTTGAACTTTTGGTAGGCCTACATTCTTTATTCACACACAGACAACAAAGCAATCGATGTTTCCCCCCAACGGCGCTTTGCGCCCACCCCCAAGCACCAACCTCCGTAACCAACTTTTCAAGATAATGGACTTTCAACCGAAAAGGACTTTTGTTTAAAATAACAATGCTTACTTACTTTAATTGTCACTTTTGTATTTGTTTGTTAATAAAATACCTAGGCCTATAAAAAAAACACCATTTAAGTTGTTATGAAAATTAACCCACAAAACCTTTAGGCTAACATTGCTATTTTAAAGATAAAGGACTTAGGCTATGTTACGGGAGGTCGCAGAAATACTAAATAGATTTACGCGCAGTATCAACTGGCGGTGCATTAAGCCAGGTGACTGACAGATGAGATGTCAACAAAATTCAGTTATTTCATGTAATTTGATAGATTTTAAAGTTGTTTTTTGTACTGTGAAGTGCCCGCAAGACTGCTAAGTAGTGGTATTATTAGTACGTAAGTACATTCCTGTTTTATATGTGTATTTGACGTTGAAGTTTTCAATATTCTGTGAAAAATTTGGACCCACATTTTTGTAACGATGGTGAATGAAATGAATTGAAATTTTTCATGAAAATTTTCACGTGAAAATTTTCAAGTCCCAACACTATGAATAACTAATAAGTCAATAATAACGATGTGGTATCACTAAACACGCAGAAAATACACAATTCTATAAGTTAATTACACTTACAAAACACTCGCATATTTCACCGTTTTCTGTCAGCCATCTTGTAGGCCTAAGTCTGTTGTGCACTGTTGTTCACTCACTGCCAGTAACCTTACAATCTTTCATAATCCAAAATTTAATAATCACATTTTTGCTGTTATAGGCCTAGGCCTAGTAAAAAAAAAAAAAAACTTTAACGTCGCTATTTCAAACGAAAATACTTTCCGTTGAAAGTTTTTTTTTTAAAATAGTGACGTTAAAGGTTTTGTAGGTGGAGTATTTTTGTGAATAAAGTTGGTACGGAGTGAGTACAATGAAAGAGGAGTGAACTGCGCATGCCCTACACGACAACCTGTGCGAACAGTGACATCGCCGAATATTTGTGTAAAATATGTATAAATTAATGAATAATATTGTATATTTTCATACCGTTTTCTATCATTAATAATGTGTTGATTTACATTTATTTCTCGTTTATAGTTGTTTTTCAGTGTTTTTAGTGTAAAAAACTGTGTTATAATAGGGGAGCACACCAACCGAAAGAGTTCCAGCTAGCCTATAGGGAACACACACGTGACGTCACAGCTCAGCGGCAAGTGGCCGCGGATCTTACTGATGGACAAGCATCCTCATTTCGCAAGTTGACGCCTGTTGAACGGCTCAACAAATATCACGCTCTAACTTTTAACCTAGGCCTATTCATTATTTGGACAAAACTTAAGAGGAATAATATTTAGCAAACATATCATTTCTTCTAATAGCGATTAAATTTTGATTTTTTTTACAGAACCGTTAGCTTGTTATAACAATGTACGCATTATAAATGACAAAATTATCAACAACTTTAAGTCTTTTCAACTTCAATTGACACAAAACTTCTGATCGGATTTCAAAAAGAATTCTTTCTAAATACCTATGCATCTAACTAATTAGACAAGAAATAAATTAACTTTCTAGATAGAAAATGCACTGAACGAAAATTTACAGCATAGCGTGCAGTTTTTCACGGCTCATCTGCGCGTCAAAAGTGCGTATTTTAGATGAAAACACATACCATGCATATTACCCTATGCTGTAAATTTTCGTTCTGTGCACTTTCTATCTAGAAAGTTTATTTATTTCTTGTCTAAACAGTCCCATGCATATTTTAAAAGAGGTCTTGTCGAAATCCGATCACTAGGTTTTTGTCAATTGAACTTGTTTTAATTTAATTTTATAGCCTAAGTAGGCCTAGGCCTAACAAGTAAAAGTCTTAAATTTTATTTAAATATGTACATCGAAATAACAAATTAACGGCCGTCTAAAAATTCAAAGTAATCGCTATTAGAAGGAATGATTTATTTGCTAAATATTATTCCTCTTAAGTTTTTCCCCAATAATGAACAGAGTTAGAGCGTGACTACGTAGCCTATTACAGAACGTCCAAAGCGGTTTGTTCAAAACGCTTTGAAAGGAATCGGTTTGAAATACGCACCGTATATCAAACAACCCAAACTGATTTCTAGTTTTAAAGTGGATCCAACATGGCTGCACTACAGGCCAGCCATAACCTCTTCGTCATAGAATTAAATATTAATAATTATCTTCTACTAGCTTTGACGTCGCAAGGTTAAGAATTCAAAGGAAGTGTGCGAAAACGGGAAGCCTATACTGCCAATGCTTGATAAACAAACAACAGATCGCAGGAGGTGGCGAAATGGCGTGGGCGTGGCGTACGGAACCGCTTTGAAGTGTATATCAGGTTCAAGCCTTCGGATCGAATACTCCAACTCGCTTCCCTAAAGTGAATTGGATCAGAATCGCTTTGGGTCAAATTCGATATGTATATCAGACTCGGCAATCGTTTTGAACCAAAGTGCTTTCGTTTAATGTGAATTAAACGTGCTGTAATACAATGACTACGTATTACAGGACGTCCAAAGCGGTTTGTTCAAAACGCTTTGAAAGGAATCGGTTTGAAATACGCACCGTATATCAAACAACCCAAACTGATTTCTAGTTTTAAAGTGGATCCAACATGGCTGCACTACAGGCCAGCCATAACCTCTTCGTCATAGAATTAATAATTATCTTCTACTAGCTTTGACGTCGCAAGGTTGAGAATTCAAAGGAAGTGAGCGAAAACGGGAAGCCTAGAGGCCTACTGCCAATGCTTGAAAAACAAACAACAGATCGCAGGAGGTGGCGAGATGGCGTTGGCGTGGCGTACAGAACCGCTTTGAAGTGTAGATAAGGCCCAAGCCTTCGGATCGAATACTCCAACTCGCTTCCCTAAAGTGAATTGAATCGGAATCGCTTTGGGTCAAATAAATTCGATATGTTATCAGGTAATTATGCCGATTACGGTTTTCCGAGAAAAAATGCATAAAATGTTTCCAATTTTTTCACAGTATGTGTAATTGAAGTCCCTAATTCATTTTCAGCTACCGCATTACGATCTTTTCACGGTTAAATAATGTTTTTCGTCTTTTTACCAGTGTAAATTGTGCTGTCACTGTACGTAGACCGCCATGCTGGTTTGGAAAGCGCTATCTCCTCCGCTACGTCTCTTCCGCTGCGTACGCAGCATAAGAAAGTATTTTGTTTAAAATAGCGACGTTAAAGGTTAAAAAAGGTATTTTTGTTTAAAATAGCGACGTTTAAAGGTTAAAAAAGGTATTTTTGTTTAAAATAGCGACGTTAAAGGTTAAAAAGTATTTTTTGTAACTAAAACGGCAACAAACGATGACGACATAGGTAATAGCACGCCGTGTTCACGTAAAAAATTAATTAGTTTTTCACTATCCCGAGTTTGCAAAAACAAACCTTCAAAACCTTTAACGTCGCTATTTTAAACAAAAATACCTTTTTAACCTTTAACGTCGCGATTTGAAACAAAAATACTTTTTTCCGCTGCGTACGCAGCGGTAGAGACGTGTCAGAGGAGATTACGCTTTCCAAATCAACATGGCGATGTAGCATGTGTACGCACAAATGACGGCTCAATTTCCACTAGTGAAAAGATGAAAAACATTGTTTACAAAATTAAAAACCATAATGCGGTACCTGAAAATGAATTAAGGAACATTAATTACACACACTGGAATATGGTAAGTAAATTTTTTCATCTTTTTTCTCGGAAAACCGGTAAACGGCATAATTACCGTATATCAGACTCGGCAATCGTTTTGAACCAAAGTGCTTTCGTTTAATGCGAATTAAACGTGCTGTAATACGTAGTCATAGTCCGTGATAAGTTGTGCGACGTTCAGCAGGCGTCCACTTGCGAACCGATGGTTGCTTGTCCATCAGTTGGGCTCAAAGCGGAATGCGTGACGTAGGCTAGTTGTGTGTAGCCTAGGCCTAGGGTAGGCCTACTAGGCCTAGGGCCTGTGCCAATACACACAAATAGGCCTAGCAGGCTCCAACGCCTTTATAATAGGGCCTAAGCCGCAACCATTATCTAGGCCTAGCATAGTAGGCCTTGCAACTCACCCGTTCGGCATAACCTCTTGCTTCATCGGCACGGTTGAAATTGAGCTCTATGCGTTCATGTTTTATAAGTGCCGTCACTGTTTTTCTTAGCTTATTTAACCGTCCTTCAGGTCCTTCAGGACTTTTAAGGTTTCTATGCCGTGGATTTATCGATATTCTTAATTGTGATACTAATTTTGAGACGTCTGCTTGATTCATTGTAAATTTCCTAAATTCCCAATACAGCTGAGGTGCTGCTTTAAATGTTTATTCGTTTCTCGCCATTTTGAACCATTCTGCCAAACCAAACCATAACCAAAAATACCTGCCAACCACGCTGCCAACTGCTAAACAACAAATAAACAAACATAACAACACCAAAATAACAACCCACAAACAACAAACCATTTAAATTTTAAAACATTTTATTCCTAGCGTCATGTGTTCTTAAGTTTAATTTAATTTAATCAAGAAAAATGATATAAATATTGATTTAGTGTATTTATTAAAAGTTTATGCCAGTTTTAAATCTTGAGCTTAGGTATATTATACTGTAATTGTTGGCACCAGTGATGAGTTTGGTGATGTTATGAAATGTCACTGCTTTTTCCGGTTCCGACACGAGAGTGACGTGAGGCAAATAAGTAGACAGCTGGTTGTGAAAAATAAATATTATTAATTAATAATGTTAGATTTATTTAGTATTTTTAGTAAAGGTGGGATAGTTTTGTGGTGCTTTCAGAGTACATCACACATATTTACCCCTTCGGTAAATGCTTTGATAAGAAGCGTTATTTTACAGGTAAGATATAAGCATGCCAATCAATAAAGTAGGCCCTAGGCCTGAGGCTAATCTGATAACACTTATAAATGACGACGCATTTAATTAATCAATTACGTCTCCTTTTTTTCATTTAAAGGAGAGAACGGGCAACAACTCCTTCGAGCATAATGATCTTACGTTACAATACAAGCTGGATAACGAGTTTGAGCTTGTATTTGTTGTTGCGTATCAAAAAATTCTCCAGCTGTCGTACGTAGATAAATTCCTGAATGACGTCCATCTGGAGTTCAGAGACAAGTACAAGAATGACTTGTCTCAAGGAAGGCATTTCCAGGTAGACTACAGGCTACAGCAGCAGTTTACATGGTGTTGAAAAAGCCTAGGCCCCTAGCCCTTGCCCGATGAGGAAGACCAGAGTTTTCTAGGGGCTAGACCTAGGACCTAGACCCATCAATCCCTCTGAAAGCTCAATCGGAATCCATTTAACAACCAATCTGCCAATGAATCTCTCCCCACCCTTGTGTTCTCTAGAGTCCCAGTACCGTATGTACAACTTCCCCAATCTTGCTAGGGCCTACCTATCCTTTCTCCTCCTTCCTCCCTCAACCTAGTTCCGCTACCATTGCTGTCACATTTGCAATCTGGTTGAAGAATGACTGAGACAATGCGCTTGTATACCGTACCCCTAGGCCTAAACTTTTGTAGACTAATGCCCAGTTCACATAAAGTCGTAGTCCTAGTCACAAGCAATGGTAAAGTATAGGGAACACGTCGTATGGTTTAGTCTTAGTCACAGTCGTAAGAAAAAATGAAATGATGAAAATTTTCATCTTTCTTACGACGAGCGAATCAGAGCTTGAAACGTCACTTACAACAGACCAATGAGATGATACCTACTCGAGTCAGTTGCGCTACTATGTTGAGAGTCAATTGAGAGACTACTTCCGGTTCCCGTTTCTAACAAGGTTTTACGTGGATGACGTCACATCCAAATGCCAAAGAGCTTCGACAATAAATGACGCATCTTCACGCGAAGTTCTTTGTTAAAACCATTGCTTGTGACTACGACTAGGACTACGACTCTCTGTGAACTGGGCATAATGCTAACTCTTGACTAGGCCCTTAAGCCTAGCAAATCAGTGGTGTTTCCTAACCACTTGAATTTGATACAGAGTCAACCCAGAAAAATCTTGTCAAAATGTAAAAAAATGCCTAAACAACCCTACATTGTAAACACTGACAAAAGCACATGTCTACCAGTTTATTCCTAATAGTTATCTCTTATCTGTACAGTATTAATACTGGTAGTAGCCTACCTGTCGATGTACAGTATTAATACTGGTAGTAGCCTACCTGTCGATGAAACTGTAGTTAAATTACTTTTTCCCAGGATTTTGATTTCAAAACCTGCTACAACTCGATACTTGTATCGGCGGAACATTGGGGCAAACAGCAAGCAAAAATTCCCAAGTTAATGAGGTCGTTTGAGGATTCTGTCAAGTCGAAGAAAACTGTCTCTTCAATGATAGAAAGGAAGGGAGATGAGAAAGAAAATAAGAAAAGTGGTAAGAAATTAGTGGAAAACTTTTACTTGCTGTGAGGCCTACTAGTTTCTGGACTGGGATTACTGGTGTCACTAACTTAGAATTAGGCTAATCTCTAATGCTTGGTTTTAATGCTTGGGTCTATTGGGGTTTATAGGTAAAGCAAAGAAGAAGGGCAGAGATTTACAGAATGGTGGATGTTTTAACAGTAAGTTCTTTCATATTACGCACTAATGTCTTAAAATTGCATGCTCTTGTTAGTATATCTGCCTCCTTTCCTAACATTAACACTACCTTTATTTTTAAAATGTTATTTGAAGGAAAGGAAGAATGAGAAAGTAACGGCTTGAGTTGTAAAATGACCTTAAAGTACAAGTACTAATAGCCTAGGCCTACCGGTACTGAAGTACTAATAACATTGTTTTTGACAGTGAAAATTGCAGTGCCAGTGAAGGAAGTGCCAATACCACAGGCTGTGTCAAATGGCACGTTGGATGAGGAAACTTTGATGCAGAATCGTCTACGTCTTGCTCAGAAGATGTCTAAAAGTCCCAAGATAAAACCTGAAAAACAGTAAGTTTTAATGAAAATTGAACAGGAATCTTTTTGTGAGGCAGAGCTGTGTAGAGCCTATAATTGAAAAGGATCATTCTTCCAATTCAATGCACTGGCATGAATATGTACATTTTATCGGACTCTTGATGTCTTAACACATAAGCCCTACAGGCTTGACGACAGCTGTGTACAAGAAATATTTTATTATTTTAGTAGGCCTACCGTCAGAAGCAGGAAACGGCGATGGATGACGATGATGAGTACAGTCAGGCGTGCAAGGCCTAATAATTAGTGTAGAACAGCATTTGAATACTGTTTTGTTTCTGTTCTATAGGAAGAGCCCAAAGCCTGAAAAGGCCGGCAAGAAGCCACGTGTTTGGGATCTGGGTGGCAACACTAAAGACGTTGGAAACCTTGAGCGGACCAGGGATAGACCTGAAGATGGATTCATAAGAGAGGAGCTTCAGCCAGATACGACGGTAATTAAATCAGTGTGTGATTCAAAGTTTACAATTCTGCATATTTTGGCCTTGTTAGTAGGTACCATAGCCTACTAGGTAGAAGAAGACTATATGCCTAGTTATGAAATTAAATGCAAAGTGAATTTACATTACAATAGAAAAATTATGACAGTTTGGTTTGTCCAAACTCCTCCAACAGCCCTACTTATAGTACACCATACACCAAAGTTGACAAAAAGTGAAACCAATCAAAATAGCGAGTAACTTAAGAATGCAACTTTCAGCAAGACGGGTAGCTGTATCAGTGTTCTTTTTATATGTAGTTAGGCATAGCTCTTAAAATAGCAACACTACCAAAATATTATAGAGACTAGGCCCTAGTCACTAATAGCCTAGGCCTCTATTGGTGACTTTTAGGTAGGCCTAGTATAGGCTGTGGTTTGGGGTGAACCAAATCCTGACTAGTTTATTATACTTTCTGATGTGATAACGTTTGTTTTGAATTGAATTCTGATTTCTGATACAGAAACATTGCCACCAATTCTGACTAGGTAGCCCTACAAATATTTAAATAATCCCAATGTGATAACACCTGCCACTTACAACAAACTACTAGTAATTAAGGAGTTCAATAAACTTTGATCTTGCCTTCAGATGATCGGTCAAATGAAGGGAGGGATCCAGGATCTGGAAGTGGAGAGCTCGTCCGACGAGATTGAGTCGTCTGACGAAGAAGAGGAGGAGGAGGTGGTGCAAAGAGTTTCGCAGAAGGCGAAACCAGCGTCCAAGGGGCGGACTGTTTTCTCTTTGTTCAAAGGTCTCGTCGGCAGCAAAAGTTTAACCCAAGAGGATATGGCACCGGTGTTAGAGAAACTGAAGGACCATCTCATTACGAAGAATGTGGCGGCGGACATTGCGTACAAACTGTGCGAGTCCGTTGCAGCTAAATTGGAAGGGAAGGTACGCTATGTGTGTCTTCTATCCTGAATAAGGGGGGTGTTGTCTCACAAATCAGTATTGTGAAGTAGACCTAATTGTTATTGAATAAATGTTTATATTTATACAACAGATGTGCCAGTGTTGTGCAGCCTAGCTTTATTAATTTGAACAATCAGCAAGGTTTCAAAAGACAAAAGAATGCTTGCTTCATTATCGTTGACAGTAGGCAGTCTAGTGCACACGTCCCATAGGTCTATGGGGTTGTGATTTAGCCGTCTCGCAGCCTTGTTCATGTGCACAACAACATAATTAATCACATGCAAAAATAATGGAGCCGACTGCACCGATTGTTGAATGGCACCGCTCGCAGCGTGTCTGTCATACGGTCTCCCATTCAAATACAAGAAGCCTACAACAGCTGCTGTTCAGTAGGCCAACAGTAAATTACAACGAGACCACCATTTCCAATGTTTTGAATCTGTTTTTTGTTCCTAGGTCCTCGGTACTTTCGAGAGCATCGCAAACACAGTGAAGACAACACTCACCGATGCGCTGGTCCAGATCTTGTCGCCACGACGACGCGTGGATATCCTTCGCGACGCCATGGAGGCCAAGAAACAGGGCCGTCCGTACGTCATGGCATTCTGTGGGGTCAACGGGGTGGGCAAGTCGACTAATCTTGCTAAGGTGAGTTTGTGTCAAAACCACCCTAAACCGCACCAGGCCCCATATTTGTGGACTCAACACTAACAAACTTATATTGTTATGTGTAGGCAGGGCTGAATGAGACTTGTGCATTTGATGCATTATAAAATGGTTATATTATCTCCTCAGATATGCTTTTGGCTGATTGAAAATAATCTGCGTGTGCTCATTGCCGCTTGCGATACATTCCGCGCAGGCGCCGTAGAGCAGCTTAGAACCCATACACGCCACTTGAACGCCCTTCACCCTTCGGACCGTCATCATGGTAAGTCGTCTAGGCCTACTACATTAATTTAATAAAATGATTTTTCAATGCAGAAAGAAAACCGTTACTATTAAGTATGAGGTTAATTCCTAAACGTGCTACCTAGGCCTATTTATAAATGTTAACACAAATCTTGCAATACAGTAATTTATGGATTGTCTTTAAGCTATGCTATGTTAATTGTTAATGCAATACAAACATAACACAGTTGAAACACATTAGGCCTACACTATGTTACATTGCACAAACATATAGCCCTATTTGTATGCAGATTTGTATTAGTATTTATTTTAACAATGCAATTGGCAACTACTTATGGACCTATGGTGTACTACTCTTTATTATTCACCTTATGCAATAAGCAGGGTAACCTTATTTCAGACTTCAGACAGGTCGACTTCTTTGTGCAAATCTGAATTAAGCAGAGTACTTGAAGATGGTAGGCCTAATAATTCCCCAAGACAATACAATGTCATGTGTTTTAGCTGTTAGGTACTAAATAAGCCCTACAAAATTTAAGAGTAATTTGTTGTCCCAGGCCAACAGATGGTGCAGCTGTACGAGAAAGGCTACGGTAAAGACGCCGCGGGAATCGCTATGGAGGCAATTAACTTTGCCAGGGATCAGAAGGTCGACATTGTTCTCATCGATACAGCGGGACGCATGCAAGACAACGAACCCCTCATGCGGGCCTTGGCCAAGGTACGTTAATGAATTTATAGAACATGACTATGAGGCTGTATTATAATTTGAATTACTGGTTATTACTATTGTTTGTGATTCGGGAAAGAAGAAAGGAGACCAACAGCTTACCTTAAACGAGATGGGTAGGCCCATCTCCAATCACAAACACTAACCTAGCCGATAAGCATGCTATCACAAGTTCACAACCAACACTGGTTAATACTACTAGTTTCATTTGTGTTATTGAAGACATATGTATACCTCTAGCTAGGGGAGAGCCTGTAATATAAATCTAGTGATGACATCGGGTACCCGGAAACCGGTTCCAAACCGGTTCTATAGCGACCCGGTTCCGACTTTTCAAACCGGTTCCATTTTTTCAAGTTCTGCTATGTACAACAGTGAACTTCACAGACACGTTTTCCCGCCATTTTCCCGCTTACATGGTAATTCTACGCACCGTTTCTTGAGCGGTCTATTTCCACGGAGCCTGTGATGACGTAGCCAGCTATCTATCCTTCCTCGCCAGCTGATTATCAAGCACTCAAACGGCCTTGACACACGAGGCTGCTACATGACACTAGACTGTCGACAGTCTTACGTAACAAAGCGCGGGCGCCGAAGCCAGAAGACGCACGTAAGGCTATGACCTAAGACCTATGTGGCAAATGAATTAATGAATTAATGAATAATGATTGATTAATGATAATCATAGACGGACATAAAATCATGCTAACCAAGAAGATTTGAAAGAATTTTCAGGATAGGCCAGTTCCCCCTTAAATTACTTTTGGCCACCCTAGCTTAATAGTAGGCCAAGCCTATAATTTAGGCCAAGGTTTAAAAAAAGTTAAGTTTTTAAGAAAGTATTTAAAGTGAAAAAACTCTCATCTTGTGATCATCATCAGACTCATCACCATCTATTGCCATTTTCTGTTTCTGGCAAGGTCAGCTTGGGTTTTGACTTTTGCAACCAAATTTTTCCACTTCTTACTATCCTTCCACAATCGTATCTTTTCCAGCACTCTCCTCTTTCCTAAGTCTCCCGCTATTGTCTCCTTCCATCTTTTCCTTGGCCTTTGGCCCTTTCCCGTCTTCTGCAACAGTCAAGTTGAATAAAGTTACCTAGATATTCTATTCTACTTTCTTCACCTAACTTCTCTGGGCCAAGCATTTCTCATGTAGGGCCTATGCCCATGTTTCTGACCATGTCATTTCTTGTTTTACCCACTGTGCTGCTTAGGAATCTCATCTTATAGTCCTAGTTGTCGCCACATAAAATATAAAAGATTTTCATGTTCGTAAGACCTGCACAAAGAATTAAGAAACATATGTAAAATTGGCATGTCAACATTATGATATTTTGCGTCTCTTCTTGGTAAAATTCTAAGCATTGTGAATAATAACTGGTTCTAATAGAAAGTGTTGTTGCTTGTTACCCCTTGCAGCTCATAAAGGTGAACCAACCAGACCTGGTCCTGTTTGTTGGCGAGGCGCTAGTGGGCAACGAGGCTGTTGACCAACTGGTCAAGTTCAACCAGGCGATGGCCGACTATTCCTCGTCCGTCAACCCACACCTCATCGACGGCATAGTGCTGACAAAGTTCGACACGATCGACGACAAGGTTGGCGCCGCGATCTCCATGACCTACATCACCGGTCAACCGATCGTGTTCGTCGGCACGGGTCAGACTTACACCGATCTGAAGTCACTCAATGCCAAGGCTGTCGTGCATGCGCTCATGAAGTGAGCATGGCCGATAGGTTTGTGCGGCCGTCTGTACTAGGCTAGGGGTGGGATAGATCTTTTCATTGCTTAAACATGCTTGAAATACACACTTTTTATACAACGTCTACTTACCGTATTGTTCCGAATAAAGCACGACCTCGAATATAACACGACCCCCAATTTTTCAGAATCATTTCAAGAAAAAAGAAAAAAATCAAAGAAAATTAAAATGTACATGAAACACTTACAACAACACACTTACTACTTACTTAAAACATTTTGAACAATGTTAGGGCCTAGGCCTATGGTTTTTTACAGGGTAGGGCCAAGTACAAGCTCACATGTCAACCACAGTTCACCAGTCTGATTCCTGGTTTTCAATGTTTACGTCGTGGGGGGGGTGGGGGGTGGGGGTTATACTAGGCCCTAGTATCTATGGTCGTAGGCCTAGGCCTAGCTCCTTCGCAATCCCTTGCTGATTTGTAAGGCAGAGGAACCTTTCTTTTCCACGCGATCAGCAGTCTTCATTTGTTCATCTTGAGCCATTTCATCTTCTCCTTCATCACTCATTATTACGTTACGTAGACTCTTAGCTCTTAGCAACGTAGATAGACAACCCCGACAAACAAAATCTATGTAGGTCAAGCTAGGTCACGATGTGATCACGGCTAAGGATTCTGACGACTAGCAGACAGTTTCGCCCAAGGTTCGGCCGAGTTCAGTGGCTCCGAGTGGGTGGGCGGGGCGAAGCGCAGCAGACTATGCGCGGGAGTTGTATAGAGGCGTGGCCTATGTTCAGGCGCTATTTCAAATGCAAGCGCGCGGAAATAACGCGAGTGCTGTTTTTGAGATTGTATTTTTGGAAAAAAACATCGCGCTATATTCGGAACAATACGGTAATAACTTTTTTGACACATTTTTAAACAATCTTATATAGCATCTATCTTTTAATTTTATAAATGTAAGAGAAAGAGAAAAAAACTAATTTATTAATTAAATTATTTGAATTCTCTAAGAAAAGCCTGAAACTATTTCAACGGCCCTTGCAGGTGCTTAATTATTATCCCACGCCTATACTATAACCCGTTATATCCAATAACCAGCTTTAGACGGAAGCATATTCAAATATCTTTTCAAGATGCAATCAAGCATTGTAGAGATAAATTGCGCCTTAAAATAATAATTGACTCGGCAGAGGAAATTGTTAGGTACTTAAATTTGTAGGCCCTATCCCTATTTTTCAGGCAATCATTGCTCACCATACCAATGGCAAAGCCAAATAGTGTTAGTTCTTGCAATTATTGTGTCCAAACATAGCTTGTTTCCATCTTGGCTTGGTCTGTTGATTGCTTAGTTACTACTGGTTCTTTATTAAAGATACGTAGCCTACTGTAGGCCTATTTTGCATAAAATACAAAACTACAGAAGACATTACTTTTATGGCAGGGTTAGACTAGAACAAGATACTAATTACAGTATGTACTTCACTTGAAGCCTCAATCATGAAATCCAAATTATTAATAATAATATAATGTTCTGAACCAATCTACTAAAAGGTTAAGAATTAAGATGCAACCAGATGTTTTCTGGAAAAGAAATGTCTTCACGGTCACTGCTATTAATTATTACAATTTACAAAAATGGATTTCATTCACAACTAGATCTTTGCAAACTCATCTCGAAGCTTTCTCAATAATCATTAGTAAATAGCACAGCCTCCTAGATGCTAATCGTGGCTCCTCGTTCCCTGCCTGTCCACATGCACAGTGTTAATTGTTGTTCTGGCAATCGCCAGGACAACAATTAACAAACAAAACGGAGCTCTTGGGGGCGGTAACTAGCGCTAGAATGCTCATGGCGGCAAAAAAGTATGAATGATTGATTGATTGATCAACAATCAAAACCTGTTGCGTGGACATGCAGGGAACGAGGAGCAACGAGTAACATCTAGGAGGCAGTGGTAAATAGTAACACTAATACAAGAACAGTCATTAGGCCTGTACAAGAGAATATTTTTTTAATGAAATTAAGTAATAGATAGGTGATACTGATATGTATATTACATGGCAACTAGCCACAACTTAGTGCAGTCTAGCTTTTAACTATGCATTACAAACTGAGTAGGATGATATGGTAAACAAATACATAAATGAGAAATGAGGTGAACTTCAATTGGCAGTTGGCACAGAGGTTATTTGGGTCAAGAAAACATACAGTAAGCCTAGGCCTATTTAGAAAGGAAAAACATTTTTTTAGCACTATTGAAGAGCTTGACTGAAAGCGGAATCCACATTTTATACATTATTTAACAAATGCTGAGGCATTATGTGGACTACGAAATAGTACCTACCAACAGGTGCCGTTTGCTTTTCAAGTTTTGTGGTTATTTCCATGTTGTTTTCTTAATGAATTTCTATATTGAGTAGACCTAATGCATATCCACAATCGGCTAGGTATTTTTTGATATGAACTGAATAGTTTAATATTAATTAATCCTGTAGTAGTACAGTACATTGTATGCAACATGTACGTATGGTAGAAGTATTACATTATATATTCATGAGTTATTAAAAATAAACCAGGTTAAAAAAAGAAACGGTGGAATACATAGAAATACCTCCCCTACTCTACTTTGACAGGAATTTGAGAAGAGTTCTTCAAAAGTTGGGAAAGAAAAGAGGATGATGGGGCAGGACGAGACATGGATTTTTTGTCGCCAGAGCACAAGAGTTTTGGATTAAATCCCCCGTCCAGATTGTGATGACCAAGTGTGCATGACTTATTCAAATGGGTAGAGGAGAGGTTATGAAAAATGGTGATATAAAAACCCAAATTTTGAGTTTTTTGCAATTCACAAAAATTGTCAAAAACGTTACCGGTACTAAAAAAAAAAAAAAAACGGATCCCCTTAAGTTCGGGATGACATTGATTCCAAAAAGTTCAAATCAATCATTGTGACCTCCACCAAAATTCGCGTAAATTCTGGAATGGCACCTCCACCATCCCCCTACATTTTGCACACTAAAGGTTCAATTTTGCAAGGACCAGTTTCATACAATTTTGTTCGTTATTTTGCGCTATGCGCGGGATTTGTGTTTTTAAAATGTGGGATTTCCATCTCTAAATGATGTAATTTGTTGACAATATTACATTTTAGGCAATAAAATGGACATTTAAAAAAGTTTGCAAATTTCGTTATCACCATTTTTCACTACCTCTACAAATGGGTTGTGAAATGACCTTGACAATGATAACATACCGGTACATGCAGAACTTCTTGCGTGGCCCTATCACAGGTAGCTAGTTATTAGTGTTGCTAGCTGAATATTAGTAGCCTCGTCTGCCCTATTACTATTAGTCCCAGCAGTACGAAACGAGTCGTGGATTAAGATATATGAAGGCTTTAAATTAGCTGCATCGACATCGTTACCAGGTAAAAAAGTGTTTTTGTTTAATTTTTTTCAAATGATTTCAAAAATGATGTGTCAAGCTTGGCAGACCAATGCTGATTCCTGGGATGCCCAAGATCAATGGTGGAAACACCCCTTTACACAACTAAATTGGTGTTTGAATAAAGAGTAGCAATTTAGGTATATAAATATTTACTTCACGTACAGTTTGTTTTGTTTGTACATATTTGAATTTTGTTTGTTTATAAGATTGGAGGAGGGTTGTGAGTTTGGGAAAGCAAAGAGAACATAAATCTCAGCCTAAAAGGCTGGGGGTGACAAAACTTTTCACCTGCTGATGACAACTGCAGCTAATTTAAAGTTGTTACCGGTACCTTAATCCACGACGCATTTCGTCCTTCTGGGACTCATCGGGCAGATGGTGGCCACTAAAAATCAGCTAACTAGTACATGCAAACAAAACTCACAACACATAACCAAACCTGTGGTAGGGCCATGCAAGAAGCAAATTCTGCATGCATGTTGTCATCGTCAGCAAGGTTACTTCAAACATCATTAATACTGAGCCACACCGTCAGCACAACCAGTAAAGGGGGCTTCCCTCCCAACTCTAGTGCTCGGGAGACAAAACATCCATGACTCACCCTGGATTCGAACCAGGACCCTAGGCAACAAGAGAAAAGCTGCCTCTTCTGTTGTTGCTCGGCCAGGGCCAGGGCGCTTTTTCATTCATACATAGAGAAAGAGTTAGAAATAGGAAGGGTGGAAAGTCACACAACAGCACAACCAGTGAGGGAGCTTCCCTCCTGACTCTGGTGCTTAGGCAACAAAACAACCATGTCTTAACCTGGATTTGAACCAAGACCCAAGGTACAAGAGATACAAGATACAAGATTGTAATTTTGTTACAATATTGTTTAACACATCTGTCATTGGCCCCTAAGGAGTGTCGAGCGTAAGTGCACATCATAGAAAGGGGTGTTCGTTATGCCCTCGATTCTTTCCCAAACCAGTGAACTCTTATCCAATCCAAGTAACAAAGCCATTGGGCCTCAGTAACTTAAGGTTAGGTAAGGTAAGCCGTTTGAAACCTACTGTAGGGCGGAGACCCATCTCTCGCTACTCAACCACTGCAGTAGGTAACTTTAGGTTAGGTAAGGTAAGCCGTTTGAAACCTACTGTAGGCGGAGGCCCATCTCTCAATAACATTTTTGTCTTTTGGCACTTATTTCAACAAAGGCTTTTTATTCAGAACGTTATACACTCATCCCTATTTGGTGCTGGAAAAGAATATTAATTTACTTTTGTCATCGAGAATACAGATTGTTTGCCCCATCTGACCAAGTGTACCTGCCTTATGGATTTTGTAATTCAAAGCACTTGACGGCTTGAGGATAATATTTACGCAAACTTAAGTTGGGTAATTAATAATTGTGAATATCCATTGAGATGCATGAGTGGCATGATTCATTTTATTTGTTATGCATGTTATCATTTTTGAATAAACTTGCACCGAGCAGGCGAGCCTGAACTTTTCAATTTTTATACTAGTGCCTTTACATTTTTCAATGTTATGAAATTTAAGCCAAAAGCTTTTTTTAATCATGTTTTTGACCCCTCCACAATTGATTTATCTTGTGCACACAAGACATGTATATGTCAAAGTAGTATTACAGTTGAAATAGTGTCACTACTTACTTAACTATGAATAATGAATAATGATTAGTTCCTATACAATTTAAATAAGGGTATTGACATCTCAAGGACAACAGAACAAGATTATTCTAATGAGGAATATTGGTGCGTATAGCCTACTACGTATATCACAGGTAATGGAATAATTCTAGACTACAACTTTAAAATAACCCAAGGGTCGAGATTAGTGGCAGACTTCTATTAACAATCTGTAACCTTGATATGTTATGCTCGTGTGTGTATCTCGAAGCTCTTATTTATTCGCCTGTAAGAATGTAAATAGACCTGAAGGTTAATGATTGGTAGAATTTATATTACTACAGTATATTACACGTTGTCTGCGACACAAGACAATAACACTTAGGTTATTGTTATACTGCACCGTTCACTGCAGTACGGTCTTGTTTGTATGCTTAGGCCTATGCGTGTTTCACTATCTAAACGTTGGCGAGCGCCGGGCACTAAGCATCGAATTCGAAACGATTGCTCAATCCTCTGTCTTAGAGCAGCATAATATTAACAAAGAGTTGCAATGGTTATTACATCATTTCTGTGTTTAAAAAATATCATCATTTTATGCATGATACTACACACACATGTACATTAATTCAATATGTCAATCATGCTTGATAAGTTGATATCTATGAATTTATATCATGACGTCAAAACGATCGAGCCACACTCGGAAGTTGCATAATGCAATCATCTTCAGTTCTGTCTAGTTGTGATTGGTCGAATCAGCCCTTCGGCATCGAGTGGTAGATAGTGAAACATGCATTGCTATTGTTATATTATGTAGAGAGATAGTTAGACCTACTAAGACTACACTACATACATGGTATATATTATCATGTCACTACCATGTAGCAGTAGTGGTGTAGAAAGAAAGCTGTATCCCTTTAGATTTATTTCAATTTAATACTACATAATCATGTTTTTTTAAATTTAGAATTGTGAAATAGTGAAGGCTGCAAGCTATACTTATACTCACAGGAAAAAATTCCCAACTTCAATTTTTTTTTTAGATGGTAGGCTTTCACTGCCCGTTCATAAGTTCTGGGTGCAACTGCCCAAGGATCATTCAGATCTTTTAAGTTTTTATTGCCTGCTAGGATTATGTATGCTCAATTTAAAAAAAAAATTAGTATGCTACTATATTTACTTTTTGTTAAATATGTGTACTACTACGTCGTAAAGTCTAATGATGTTATGTTTGGGAACAACGTATGGGTTGAAATTGAACTAACCGATCTAAAACCTTGTAAACATATTTATTTGTAAAAAAAAACATTAGACCTAACATGTATTCATATATAATATATTGTAGGCTATGATTTCATTTAGTTGTAATTTACAATTGCATATTATGTACTATGCCTAGTTATTTCCCGGGGAATTTTGTTTTGTCAAAATGGTGGAATGGAATCATGTATGTAACAATTATAAAAATAAAAGTTTCCAATATGTATAACCGGATTTAGTGTCTTCTTGATTACATTGACTACCGCTTGTAGAGTGGATGCCATAACCACAATACTACTACCGAACCGGTGGATTGTTGGTGCATTACGTATAGTAGATCTAAATCGATGAAACAGAACTGAAACGATTCAAGACGGGCATGCAGCTCACTTTTGTAGTTTATAAAGTTTGGGAAATAGAATGGGAACCCGACTTTTTTACTTATATTTCTAAATCAGGCAACTTTATGGGATGACATAACACCGACTAGTAAAAAAAGACATAACACTATTTTGACTTTTAAATCGCATGTGCATGTATACTAGCTCGAACGAAAGAAAATAATGCAGATGCTTTGTAGTGGTGGGGGTAATATGAATGCGCGGTACAAGTAATGTCGCCTGTGTGTATGAAAGAGAAATATATTTTACCAACACAAGCAAAACGTATATGTGCTAGATCACAAGAGTTCCTCCGTGTGCTAGATCCACGCTGAGCTAGCATGAATAGAGTTGTAGTTGGTATGATGGGAAAACAATTTTGAGCTATCTGTATTATTTTGTTGGAACCACTATAGTAAGGTACCAATCAATGACAGTACGTTGTCGCTAGGTCCCCTCATCCCCCTGTTTGTCAAGGCCAAACAGAACAGACTAGAGCCAGCCACGAGATGTCAGTGTAAGTATAGATAGAGTATGCACTGTATGGCATTGTATTCTTTTGATTGTGCTGTTTCCCACTAAACCACAATAACTGAGATGTAGGCAAGCGATAAGATGAGTAAGATGTTGCCACTAATTTTCTCTCATGGGCAATAGGGCACACAATATAACGGAGATTAAATAAAATATACACTACAAACCACAATCAGTTATTTCTTATAAAACAGGTCATCCTCTTCTCCTTTTTCCTGGTTAAGCGAGTAATGATGTCTTCGAACCACGATTTGCGTGCTTCTAATTTACAAAAAAGCTCTTTCTTGATCAAGAATTTGCTCATTGCTGTAGGTCTTTCTTGTTTCATACATGAAAAGCTCCTGAAGAACTAATTGAAGGGATAGTGCCTACCAAACAAAACGTACACTTGCCCGAGAATCTTATTTAGTTTACTCAAAATGAGCAATTTGATCGCGGCACTCGCTGATAATGATGAAAATCTTAAATCTGCATAGATTACTAGTTCTGATTTTAAGCAAATAAAATCAAAGCAACTCGCATAGTACTTTGTAAGCGAATCAAAAACACTTTTGGGAAATGAACAGTCAGCGTCTGTTTCAAATCATGTGTTGTCAACTAAAGCTAGTAACTCGAGATTTTGAAGTCACTAAATCGCGTCCGAAAAATGTTGTCAATAATTTTGAAATAGTTTCCTGTATTTGTCATGACATGGAACCGGTGAGCCGCGGCTGCCAGAAGGAGAAGACCTGTACGAAACATTGTGTTCTCGATGTACTCATTTGCTCGGATATCATTTTTTTAAAATACAGTTTTATGTAGTTCTCTGTATTTGAGTGAAATAATACTTCACATTAAATATCTTTTGTAAAATATCAAAAAGTATGTGATTTTGAAAATGTCACTGTATACAAGAAGAAGGAACACAAAATGGAAGCCATTTAGTTCAACTAACAATTGCATCAACTTGTTGCTGGTAAGGTAAATCCATTGCTTCTGTTACATCACAAAATACAAAAATCAGAGCATCTCCGTGTGTTAGGATAAAAGCAAACAGCTTAAGAGTTCGAGCTCAAACGCACTTCGGTATACAATGGAATTCGCTTCTTGACAATACGTGAAAGAACTTTACTTTGCTTTGATGAAGTGTGAAAACACGTCGGAAAGTTGTGAATTAGGGAAAAGAAAACGAGCGTTTCTCCGACATACCGTATTTACTCTATATAGGACACCAAAGAGTATAGGCCGCACCCTTATTTTGACCACTCAAACTTTGAAGAGGGAGATATAAATGAAATAAAATTGAAAAATGGCCGCAACCCACATTTTTTATTTTTAACTTTTTAATTTTATTTTAAATAAACCGGGGTCCTATACTTACATAAAAGTAGAGTAGATGTATAATTAAGCGAGCGAAGCGAGCGTTTCCATTTGACTCTGCCGGAAAAATTAGTCACTGGTTTTGTTTTGTTTTTTGTTTTTTTTTTGTTTTTTGTTTGTTTGTTTGTTTGTATGTCTCGCCATAACGTTCGAACGGAGGCTCGGATCGAGTTGAAATTTTGACCATCCGCAAGCTTCGTTCTCGATTGAATGCCATTAGTTTTGTGGCAAAATCGTTTAAAAAGTTAAAAAGTTACATTAAAGTTAATCGAAAGTTTTTTTTTCAAACTAAACGGCGACAAAATCTGAGATGGCCAAATCATTTAGAATGTCCGTCCGGTCACGAATATGTTAATTTTATTTTGATCCGATAAGTAGTGTAGTTGGAAATTACATTATAACAAAAGTAACGTTACCATGGCAACGAAAACTCGCACGAGGTTCGCACTATGCACTGCCACCTAGAAGTAATCAAAATACTATCGAGGAAGCAGTGTATTATTTGTTTCGTTTTCCCAAAGAAATGATGTCAAGGTCCTCTAGATGGCGGTGGATTTTATCCACAAATTAAAGGTTTACCCAAATAGGCCTACCTTGGCAATAATAAATAATATTGGAAACATGGCCCCGTCGACAGTGAACGTCTCAAATTTTAAAATTGAAAAAAATTGCAATGTGGGTCTAGCTATAGCACGTGCTCGCTTATCAACGCGTCCAACTGAGCGTTTCCTAGTGTAAGTATAGGCGTAGTCGAGTTGGTGAGCCAAGCAATGAATGAACAGAGCTTAGAATGTTTGGGTTACGGACTCGCAGTATATATACTAGTAATAATATGCACCCACGGTTCGTGATAATCTTCTATTCTATTCTTTTATTCAAGACAAACTAATATCTCTCTCTCTTTGTGCGGCTCGTTGGTCTTGTGGTTAGCGTATCTGCTTCCAATGCAGAAGGTCCAGGGTTCGATTCCCGCTAAAGTCAGAAGTTTTTTAACTTCTGATTTGGACTTCAGTCCATCAGTTCTTGTGTTAGGAGTTTGTAAACGGTGACTTTGGAGCCGTCCTAGCAACGAAGCACATAATAAATTTCAGAGTTGTTCTGAATCAGCCTTGTTGATTCTGGCGTTGATTCGCGGGTGTCCGCACTGTCCATACCACTGATTGCTATATTTCCTATTAAAAATATCGATCTTTGGTTGGTTATCGCTCACTCTTCGATTGCGTCGGGGCCTGCAGGGTTGGCTTGGTCGCTTTGATTTAAAGTCCCCCACTGAAAATCAGTTATATAACTGAGTGGGTAGACTCTAAATAAAATTTATTTATTTATTATTTATTAGGATCTTGGCTTGCAGCCCACCATCACACTTGCCCCATCATAGTAATACAAAATATTTTAGTTGGGAAGACAGATCCTCCAACACTGATGTTACAACTAACTTCGTACAAAGCTACAAACCATTCACTGTTGTATCTTTGCTGGCGTCATTAAACCAAGAAACCGTTCTTGAAAAGTTCCAATGTCTTAATGTGTTTTATTGGTTGAGAACAACGTTTGTCCACGATCACGCCCTCCATTATTATTAGTTCAGTTCAGTTCAGTTTATTTAGCAGTTTCATTACATGGCATACATTTGTTACATTTTATCTAGGTGCCCGTTAGGGCGCCGCAGCCAAGCCGCGGTGCGCTACACACTCAAGCACCTTATACACCAAGCAGAGTTGGGGTGATTTCGAGGTGTTACCCAGCCGTCATGTAACGTGATGTGAACTTGAAAACTATCACAATCGAGGGGATTTAGGTACCTGACAACACATGCCAAATTTTATTGGGGTACGATTTGTCTTTCTTGGGGAAAAAAAGGCTTGAAACATGCTCAAAATCACTTTAAGGATGTTAGCTACTGCTCACTGCTACTGCTACTGCTACTGCTAACATCTAATACGTCGGCCCGCGATTCTGACCAGACGGGTGGGACTACAATGTTCATATTTTACATGGACATTAAGGTTATAGAAATATAGTCTCTTTTGAAAAAAAAGTTGAAAAAGTTTGTTGGAAGGCTTCCAAATAAAGGTTTTAAAATAAGCCTTAAACACTTGGCATACAATCAACAAGTAACCATAGTTACTTGACACTTGTTGACGGTATAAGCAGAGTTAGGCGGGAAAGTGCGATACGTAAACAAATAGCGGACATTTAAAATTTTTCTTCTTTGTGTGGAACGAGAAAAGGTGTCATTATACTCTCATAAAACAAATCAGAAACCGTCCCTGGCCTAGGCCCAGATGTGGAAAATTATTTATAATGCAAAAGTGTAGGTCTAAAGTTCCATTTGGCTATAGGACTAGTAAAATTCATACTTACATTACATGTTTGACAAGCCTAGCCAACCCTATGCCAGCACAACATTGTTCTGATATGAACTTGCTCAACTGTTTGTTTACATAATTGCAACAATCAAATCATTTCATACAACTCGTCTTTCGATTGGCCCGCGTTTATGAAGGCACTGCCATCTAGAATAAATATAGAACTTTTTCGAGCTCTTTGCTATACGCAAATCTTTTTAAAGTGTTTGGATTTCGTGATACTCTTTCAACCATATACATCCTATATAATTGGCTAGACCAGCAGTCGGTGGTCCACTTCCGGTACAATTAGAAGCCATCTTAAAATGACAGTTTACATGTTAATCAAATGGGAGCGATTTGTGGCCAAATAGTTCTCAAGATTGCCGCCAGGTTGACAGGTAAGCATACTAGCCTTTAACACCAAATGATTACTAAATTCCCTTATGCAATCACTTCGTATTGTTTCTTTTGTTTAATACCATGCTGCACAAGCTAAAACCATATCAAACAATCCAGTAAAATACTTTATTGCATTAAAAAAGCATAAATTAAAACACCAAATCGCCATCTTGAAATGGGCCGGTTGAGTCTTCAATTTGCTACGCTCGCGCCTGTGCGGAGGTATAGGAGACTGCTAATCTAGCCTACTATAGGGGTTTAATATCAATGCTTTCAACTCACAACCCATGACGTTTTCCACGATACCGTTCAAGAATACCAATTCCTTCGAAAACGAAAACGACTTCGTTTTCAAATTGCGTTTTCAACTCATCTCCCACGAACTCAAGAATTGGGGTCCAGTCCTTATACCGTCGTTATACCATGGTTATACCACCTATACCCAGGATGTACATGAATCCGGGTCTAGATATTTTACATCCTATATTGTTACTGCTAATACCATAGAATTTAAATCAACTTTGATAAAAATATTATATTTTAGCAAATAATTTTGTAATGGAACTTAAAAAAGTAATGAGATCACACACATAACAAAAACTTGTAGAAATACAGCCAAACCTTACACACTCAAAAGGAATGAGATCTAAAAAAAGGGCCAAGCTCATCTACCCTTCCACATAAACGTACAGTGTCCCATAACAGCATCCTCGAAAAGCTTGGCAAAATAGAATTTGCATGTTATTACGTTCAAATTAATTAGGAAAAAAGAACTTGGATAAACTATTACGTTAAATTAAAAATCGCAAATTCTATTTTGCCAAGCTTTTCAAGGATGCTGTTATGGGACACTGTACGTTTATGTGGAAGGGTAGATGAGCTTGGCCCTTTTTTTTAGATCTCATTCCTTTTGAGTGTGTAAGGTTTGGCTGTATTTCTACAAGTTTTTGTTATGTGTGTGATCTATATAACAGCCATAATAGTTTGCTTGGTATAGATGAGGCCTAAATGGCTAGGATACTTAAACTGGGAACATGAATAAACATGTTTCAGTGGGGGAAAGGTACAGAAGGACGACAGCTTACCTTGAAAAACGTTAGGTAGGTCGCACAGACACAAATAGATGAGTAGACAAAGTTGCTGATACGTTTCGACCAACTAGTGGTCTTTATCACTCAGCGTGAGTAGAGATACTAAAAGTAGTTCTAAAAACAACAGGGATACTACTTTAGTATCTCTACTCACGCTGAGTGATAAAGACCACTAGTTGGTCGAAACGTATCAGCAACTTTGTCTACTCATCTATTTGTGTCTGTGCGACCTACCTAACGTTTTTCAAGGTAAGCTGTCGTCCTTCTGTACCTTTCCCCCACTGAAACATGTTTATTCATGTTCCCAGTTTAAGTAACAGCCATAATACATTGTCAACAAGTACACATAATAATCACAGAACACAAAATATACACCAAATACTTCATGCATTGTCATTAATTTACTGGTAAGTACCAACTGTCCAAGCAACCATACACATCTTATTGCCAACTGCCGTGCAGGGCATAACAATAGTAGTAATCACTTACTCACTTTATAACAATAATAATACTTATAACAATTAAGAATACCAATTAAAGGTTTATTATTAAAATTAAGATTAAAAATTGAAAATTAAATTAAAAATTATCATATGACTGTTAATTGGATGAGCGTAGCGAGCGAAGCGAAGATTCCATTTCACTACACTGGAGAAAAAAATCCGGAATGTTTTTTTTTTTTCTTTCTGTATTTTTGTCTGTCTGTTAACACGATTCCGGCTAAACCGATACTCCGATTGCGATGAAATTTTATGGAGGCCTTTGAAATCTCTGAACTTGGAACTGCCATGTTTTTGAGCGCAATCGGAAAATTTTTTCTCATGAAAATCGCGATTTTACGATTTTTTTTCGATTTTTACAAAAATTCTTCAACTTATAACTTCTACATGCTATATACGATTTTAATGATTTTTGCACAGAACCTTTATTTTATGAATTAAGATATTCTTGTGAAATTTGAGCGCAATTGAAAAAATATTTATCATAAAAATCGATATTTTACGTTTTTTTTCTTTTTTTAAACAATTCTTTGACTTATAACACCTATATGCTTTATCCGATTGTAATGATTTTTTCGCAGAACCTTTATTTTATAAATTAATATATTTGTGTTAAATTTGAGCGCAATCGAGAAATTATTTCTTATAAAAATCACAATTTTACGATTTTTTTTAACAATTACGATTAATTAAAACAAATTTAAAAAATTAAGTTAATTTTTTATTTAATTTAATTTAATTTTAAAAACATTTCAACTTAATGATTTTTCCACAGAACAACAGAAAATTCGCATAACACATGGCAGCTCAATGCACCAATTACGCTCATCCAACAACGCGGCGGGACTTAAGCGTTTTCCTAGTAATAGACATAAGACTCTCAAATCTCTCAGATGGTAGTCTTGTACACACCTATTGAGGGAAAATTTAAAAAGCTTCTTAAAACATATTCTCATGGTAACACATTAACCCTCTCCCTTGTATATTGCTGCTGGGCAGGAGAGACATTACTTCACTACGCTTTAGTACGCTATGTGAGGGAGAGTGTTAAGCCCAAATCTAGAAATCCTCAACTCTATAAAGACAAATACCCAACATATACTCCTTTAATTTAGACTTAAACAGAGTTATACTTTCAGTTGACTTTATATTATCAGGCAATTTATTAAAAAATTTATTCCTGCATGATTGAGCCTTTCTCCCAGTTTTAATTTACCAGCAGCGACAAAAATGTTACCTTTATTTCTCGTCTCATGATTGTGAGTGTCGCTACCCTTTGCAAGCTTATGATAGAAATGTTCACGAACATAAAGAATGGAGCAATACACATATTTAGCAGGGACAGTTAAGATGTTTAGTGATTTGAAATGTTCCCTACACGAGTGAAATCTTCTTAAATGAAATATACATCTTACCGCTTTTTTTTGTAATTTAAAGATTCGATTAGTGTTCTTCCTACTACTGTTTCCCCATGTTGTACTGAGCGAAAACAAAATATATATAACAGCAAGTAGACTGGAATGTGGTGGAAAGGGAAGGGTGGGGGCAGGAGAGAAGAAGATGGAGATCCCCATCTTCAATGCAGACCCAACGCAGAGTGGGACGTGGCAACAGATAAATATGATGATGATTGATAATGAATGAATAGGTATACGTAATAATAAAATCATTCATAGCAGTAATGGTGCTGGGTAAAACACGGGTGAAAATAATATGTTGTACCCAGCCCTCCAGTATTCTTACCCAACCAGTGACATTTTCACCAATCCTAGTAAGATAGCCAGGCATTTGGTAAATAAATAATGTACATTATAAATGCATTATTCATTTCAAATCAAATCAGGTAGCAAGGTGTCTCTAAAGGCAAAAACAATTGTAGGCCACATAAGATATGCATCTTTTATTTATTACTGAAATATAATGTACCTACATGTTCTTCAATCAAATGTGTAACAAATATTAATTATAAAAATTCAACTTAAAAATCTAGTTCACTCAGTCAACTGTTATGAGTATAGTACCGGTAACAACAGTTTGTGACTTTTGTGATATGATGACCAAAGTACGTGCTGTAATGATAGCATTGAAATATGGTGTAACATGTAAGAACCAGATAATCACATATACGAGTATGTTGCGTTTTAAAATTGCTTTGCAGTAGCAGTAAGCCTACTTTCAAAATGGCAACTTTCCGTGACCTATTGACATTATAAATAATAAATAAATAAATAAATTTTATTTAGTTGCCGATGGTTTTGTTTTTACACAAATGCAGTTTAATTTAATTTTTGATTCTATTGTTAAAGTACGTACTATGCCACCATGCAATCAATTCTATTATCAATACATACTCAACATAATATTCTGCCTATATTTTGGCATGAAACTAATACTTAACATAGTTGAACACAATACAAATTGAAATCAAACTTCCCAACTCAACTGTTAACTAACTAAAGAGGTTTTACTTTTAATTTTTAAATAGTATCAAATACACAAAAATGAATGGAATGGAAATGTTAAGTTTTTTTCTCCAGCACTTTCCTGCGGTGCAGGTGTAAGTTGTAGGCCAGAAACAGTCGATAGTGCAGGATGTATAAAATAACCTGTGTTTTCTGCACAGGGACAAAATAACATGTCAATGCTCTACACTGTACACCACATGGCCACCACACAGCTTGAACAAAGCATGTTAGTGATGCAAAACTTGCTTGGAAAATGTCATCATTGCTTGCTAATAATACTGTACATATTATTTACAAGCTCGGTATACAAAGTGAATAGGTACTATAGTTTTGGAAGCTATCAAACTAACTACCACTGTAGTATTATGGGCAAATATTAAAGATTTTGGGGCCAAAGCATAATATAAAGAAGCGCAAAGCAATATCGCAAAATCAAAATATATTAAGAAACATGTTCCAGACCACCTAAAACATCCGAGATTTTGAGCCTAAACATCGAAAAGGGCAATTTTGTTTACGGTGACAAGAAATATACCAATCTCTATACGACTTATATTTACTTACGTAGGTCGTACGTAGTTACGAATTGACTGACTGCCATTGCAAGATGGCGGGATTGTTTCGGTCATTTAGTAACAATAAAAATGAGCAAGATTTTTTATGACTGCATAGAAATGCATGCAAACACATTCACTATTTACGTACATCCATCGTAATAATCAACAGATAACGTTGGTGGAGCTTGTTTTTGCTTTTGTTTGCTTGAATTGTGTAATCAACTAATCATTAATCAATCAACTACTATACACATTACATAAGGTATCATCGACGAAGGCGAAAATTATTAATAATAAATAATGTCTCTAGCTGCATTTAGTCATCAAATGTGTAATGACTTGAGTTTTTGTTGCAAGTTGACAGCTACATTGAAACACTGTAATGAACCAATTGTGCTATTGAGAGTTAAGACTAACAAAGCCAAGTCACACTTATTTTATTACACAACCAAACGTAGGCTGGTTGATAGAAATTGATAACAAAGAGATCATTTATTCATATTACCGACACTTCAGGTAACAAAATTCGTAATTCACAGCTAACAGCTTTGAGTTAGGAACTAGGTACAAACTATTTTAGTACCTACCCTTAAGTAATAAAAGTAAAACACAATACATAGTAAGTATATGTGTATGTCATAATGACTTGGGTTACAAGAATTTAGAATGGGACACAAAACCCCACTTATAATTCCAAATATTTCTACAATAAATTTAAATGGTTATATTTATGAAGTACCTACTATACTTACAAAAAGCATCTCAGTGCAAAAATATGAACTCACAGTTAAATAACCGGACTAAACTACCTAAAACTAAATCCCTAGTATTGGGTAGAAATGAAAAAAGGATTGAATGTTACAAAACATGTAGGATTTTGTGCAGATTTTGTTAAAAACCAACAAAATCAGATCTGCACTAGGCTTAGCGCCTGCCAAGCATACTTCCATGGCCTACTGCCTCAGTCCACGCCCCGCTCCGTGACCTGGGTTTGCAGGGCGTCCTCCACGACCTTGACCTGCAAACAAAGAGCCAGCAAGTTAGTTTAGCCCTTTCAAAGTGTTGTTCAACAAGTGCTCTTTTAGTACTTAGGACACCACTTTTCTGAGAAGCCACACCAGAAGCATGGGAAGTTTGGGAAAATCTGGTATAGAAATAAAAATAAGTAGTTAAGACACTATAAAGTATAAACACATAGTTGCTATAGAGCAAAACTGAAAACTGCAAACCTTCAACTATCAAAAGTAACTTGCAAGCCAGAAATCCTACTCGCATGGGCAAGTCGGGGGTCTGGGACAGAGCCCCCGGCCTAAGGCGAAAATGCTTTTGCCGTTAGTGATATGATTAAAAGTGGTTTAATCCTGATCGGGATACCTGCAGAGGCCCCCGCTGTAATTCAGCCTGTTTTTAATGTTTTGCTGGATTATTTTCACAAGTGATGAGTGAAAAAGTACTTTCTGAATGAAGGGAAATTTACTCGCAACCTGTCAAAAGTCGCACACAACTTGCAAGCCAGCAAGTAGAATGTTGGAGTTTTGTGCTATAGTATAGATAAAATGCTGTCAATTACAAATAAATACAGTAGAATAATAAATAATAATAGTTTCATCCAAACCAACAACATTATTTTTTGAAACATGCAACATATTGAGTGACACCAGCACACACAAATATGAACACCTTAAAGTGGAGGTCAGCTAATATGCAGATTGAGATAAATGTCAAAAACAAAACAAATTGTTGGGGGGTTAGTCATTAAAAATGTTAGTGACTTTAAAAGAACCCTAGTTCCTACCTGTTCACATTAATCACGAATTTTTTTAATAATAAAAAAAACTGGTTTTACCAGTTGAAAGACATAGGCTTGTGAAAATATGTTGCATTTATTAGTGAAGTGAAATGTTCATACATAATATGTATAATTTAATGATATATTGATCAATATCATACATTATTATTATTATTATGCTTTAAATGGTTAAGTAAGGCCAAGGGGTTAATAATAAGTTAATAACCAATTAAGTGGCTACTGGACTGCTAAACAAAGCTATACCTGATCATTAACAATAATCAAAACACACATAGACCTAAACACAAATAAAAAAACAACACACATTTAGCGTAACAAACACCAAAACACATTTACCAAGACAATACATATTATTATTGTTTCATAGTGGCATCCGCATACCCAATTTACAAATACACACAAACCCATGCAACACCTAAAACAATACAACATAACATAAGGGCTATACCAAAAACCTCATCATATAATATTAAACATGACAGATAAATAAATAAAATCACTACACACATAGACTAACACAAATATTAATTAAATAATAGTGACTGTTTAGAATTTAATGAAGTGCACACATAACTATGCCATCTATTGCAAAATTAATAACAAAAATAACAAAAATAACAATGTCACTTTATCACATACCCATTGCATGAGAAGTCCACACCACAGAACTTGGCTACGTGGTCCGACTTCATGTATTGTCGGCTTTGTTGCACAGGAAATAGGCATCCATCTGTATTCGCCTTTAAAAAGAAACGACACGCGCCAAGCGGAGAAACGGCGAAACGCTCAGATGGGGTCGCTCCGGAGGTGGGCGTGGCGCTTGCGTTTAAAACTTCACGGCGCGGCGAAGTTTTCGTCAAAGATAATGTCGAATAGTGAACGATATTGTTGTGTTCTGAGTTGCATATAAAGTAAAGCCACTAAGCCAACCATTATAGACGGCACAATTATACCAAAGAAGATGACATAGCAATAAATAAAGTAAGACTAGGTTCTCAAAGTTTTGTGAGAATACAGGCCTGATTCTAAGTAAATTCCGAAGATAAGCATTTACTTTATATTATTTCTAGCTGACGGTGTAATAATAGTAGTTTAGGCCTCAAGGTTGAAAAACAAACACTAAGTATTTCGATTTTAGAACACGAAACAATAATATTGTAGGTATGGATTGTAATCAGAATAACAATAATAATTGTACTTTTTCAGTACAGAATATATACTATGTATAGCTAGTCTGCTTTATTCCACGGATGATAAAACTATAAAAACTCAGTAACTCGCTGAAAGATGTTTTCAATTGTTTATTAAAGGGTTCAGTAATTTGCAATATCGATAGTGGTAGTTCAAACATCCCATTGCCGTTCACGTGAGACACATATTTGAAAGGTCGACGAGTTGATTCCCACCATCAGAAATCTTCACTGAACGTTTTACCTAAGATTTACTCAGTAAAAAGTGAATGCTGGATCAGTCACATTTGAATATCCTTGGTATACATTTCCTCCCAAATATACTCACACGACCATGTATAGGGCCTACGTAGTTAGACAACAGAAGACAGACAAGTTTGTCCCTTGGCAGTTGGGACATTTTAATTCCTACTAAACGAAATATAAGATGTTTTACAATTGACGTGTAGCGAACCTGCTTATTGGATGAGCGAAGCGAAGACTTCAATTTCACTGACCCCCAAAAAATTTAGCTCGGGTGTGTTTTTTTTTTTTTTTTTTTTTTTTTTTTTTTTTTTTTTTTTGTTAACTCTCTACCAGGAAAACGGCATATCCGATCTTGATGAAAATTTGAGGGGACCTTCGAAATCTCTGAACTTAGAGGTGTATTGTTTTTGGGTACAATCGAAGAAATATTTCTCATGAATATCGTACTTTTACGATTTTTTTCGATTTTTAGTGCGATATTCTCGTGACATTTGGGCCGATTCTGACCAAACGGGTAAGGCTAAAACGTTCATATCATACACGGACATTAAGGTTATGGTGATAAAGTACCTTTTGAAAGAAAAAGTAGAAAAAGTTAGCACGGAATTCACAGAAATAAAGCTATTAATATAAGTTGTTTTGATATTTATGCGATATATTCGGGCCATTTGGGCCAATTCTGACCAAACGGGTGGGGCTTTAACGTTTATATTATACATGGACATTAAGGTTATGGTGATAAAGTACCTTTTGAAAGAAAAAGTTGACAAAGTTACCCAGAATCCATAGAAATAAACCTTTTAATATAAGTTTTTAACGGTAAATAATAACAAATTGACAAGTAACAATAGAAACTTGACAACAATCACCTACAATGCGTGGGCAGCAAAACAAAGCAACAAAGCACTCGCAAAAGTAAAGATATCCCACGCAGTCTAAAAACTTTATAAAAAGCTCATCCATCAACGCGGCGGGACTTTAGCGTTTTCCTAGTTTAGTTACAATACAAAATAAAATGCATAGAAAGATACTTATTAAAAATTGCTTACGATTAGGCCCAAGTGTAGTAGAAAACAATTTTTATTATCTACTTTCGAATTTTATTTTCATTGTTTCCAAACAACTATAAACTTGGCAATTTAGTATGAAGTTCTTAGTACTCCCAATGAATGAATCACAAATAGGCTCAATGGTGTTTAATTAATGGTTAATTACCATTATTTTGGAGCTATGTCTGGCATAATAATTATTATGTCACTTTTTGTTTGGAAATATATGTGCACTTCATTTATTTCCATTTATACTCGGTAATTATTTATTTATAAGCGTTTATTTGTGTATTTGATTATTACTTAGATTTAAGATGTGTGTTTTATGTCCACTTGTAGGGCCCTACTGTCCATTTCAATTCGTATATTCATACTTTGTTATTGAAAAGTATATTTATTTTACGTATTATTTATTGTTCAAAAGATTTAAAATAAAAATATGTAGGCCCTAGTCACCTTAGTTTTATTTCTGTAAAGTTTATTTGCAAAATAATTAGGGAAGTGCTAAGAATTCCTATTACGGCCTACTGTGAGTTTTTGGATGAGCGAAGCGAAGACTTCAATTTCACTGACCCCCCAAAAAATTTAGCTCGGGTGTTTTTTTTTTTTGTTTGTTTTTTTGTCTGTTTGTTAACTCTCTCCCAGGCAAACGGCATATCCGATCTTGATGAAAATTTGACAGGACCTTCGAAATCTCTGAACTTAGAGGTGTATTGTTTTTGGGTACAATCGAAGAAATATTTCTCATGAATATCGTACTTTTACGATTTTTTTCGATTTTTTGTGCGATATTTTCGTGCCATTTGGGCCAATTCTGACCAAACGGGTGGGGCTACAACGTTCATGTTATACATGGACATTGAGGTTATGATGATGTAGTACATTTTTAAAGAAAAAGTTGAAAAAGTTAGCCAGAATCTATAGAAAAAAAGCTTTTAGTATAAGTTTTTTGATTTTTTGTGCGATATTTTCGTGCCATTTGGTCCAATTCTGACCAAACGGGTGGGGCTACAACGTTCATATTATACATGGACATTAAGGTTATGGTGATGTATTACCTTTTAAAAGAAAAAGTTGAAAAAGTTAGCCAGAATTCACAGAAATAAAGCTTTTAATATAAGTTTTTTACGGTAAATAATAAAAATTGACAATAAACAATAGAAACTTGACAACAATCACTACAATGCGTAGGCAACAAAACAAAGCACTTGCAAAAGTAAAGATATCCCACGCAAACTAAAAACTTTAAAAAGCTCATCCATCAACGCGGCGGGACTTTAGCGTTTTCCTAGTGTATGCAAACTGGACTATTTCGATCCCTTTGATTTTTCTATATTGTAAGTAGAATACTTAGTTGGAATCGAATGTAAAAGTAACCAGTTGTTTTGCGATATTGTGTTCAAGATAAAAGTTGATTTTCAGCGTTGTGCATAGGCACATGTCACAGCAAGTATGACATCGTGTGCATATTCATTCACACCGACAGATTATTAACTATAGGCACCAATTAGTACACACATTAATTTTTTTCAGTTGTGAGAACTATGTAATGGCATTCCAAAATGTCACTAGATCAAAATAATGTAAATAGCCCCTGTTTGACGGGGCCCTCGCATACGGAGCCTCGTGAGCGACCTCATCGTAGCCGACATCTTTGTATTCGCGCGATAACCACTAGCGCCATCTCTTGACAATTTTAAAGGCGTATTGTTAAGAACCTACCCCATGAATTAGGCTACTAGAGAAAACAGTTACCACTGTTTTTGTAGATTATTTGAATAAAGGGCACGTCAAACCGTCTGGTATAATGCGCCACTGTAGCCTGGGAGAAGTTACCACTGTTATCTCGAGACATTTTGACTCATTTCACTGGAATGTGTCAAGTCTCCTAACTAGTCTGAATCAAACCTTACATGAGAATTGAGTAGAGCACAGATGTTTGATGTAGAGCTATAGATAAATGGACTCTATATAAATCAAAATTCTGGATATAGTACCATAAGATCTAAACAAAGTACCTAAACAAAAGATACCATTTCATTCAAGTTTGTCAAGTGGTGGTGGGCCTCAGGAAGGCCTCACAACTGTTACAACATCATAATACTAGCTTGTATCTTCTGGGTATGTCAAAGTTCATAACTGATAAGTAAAACCTACAAAAAAAAATGTCTAAGAAGAAAAAAAGAATGAAAAGAAAAAGAAAAAAATCAAAAAAGAAAAATGAAAATGAAACATTATTTCCCCTTTAGCATTCAGCAGCAGAAGTTTATGAATATGGATTCATACAAAGAAAAGTCGTAATCGTAAATGATAGAGAACACATTTTCAGCACAGGTTATCCATTATCATGTTACTTATATAGCCCAGAGATGCTAGAAATAGGCCTACACTTTATATTAATGACTTTCATACTTAGCATAATCACAATTAACATGAAGATTGGCACATTTCTACATTCTTCTTAAGTTACATCAGATATGAGTGTTACAATAGTCAACATACCATATTTAATAATCTGATGCAGTTTTATACTGTTGATTAAATGCTGTGATTAATTGTTTTATAACTAAAAGTAGCTTAAACGATTGCACCTTTTCTAACCACATTCTACATATTTATTACAAAAGTTATCTATGTCAACGATTTAACTACTTCCCAGTAGTCCAAGATTTCCTTTCCTTGGTAGATCACACATTGTTATAGTATCTCAGCTTATAATGGATTTAAAAAATCTACTTTGAAGTACTGTTAGCTTCCTCTTAGCCTGAATTTTAGACATGGGTACAAATATGGTTTATTCCATTTGTAGTCATGTAACTCTGCATGAAACACACAGGTGGTGAAATAACACTATGAGAAACTCTAGGCCTACATAAGATAACTCAAGACTAAAACAATTACCTGATTTTTTATAAATTATATATTTTTTAAACAATGTCTGCAAGACTAAACTCAAGAGGTTTTAGTTCTTTGTAAGCTTAAGTTTCTCAAACTGTTGTTTATTATTATAATAACCAATTTTCTTTGTTTACAATAGTATATATATCACCTTTATTAAAAGCTCAGTTCTTTCAGAAAATACATCTTGAAATAGCATACGTACAAAAATAAAGTACACCTAAATGCATGTTTTACTTGTATGTTATGCACTAACATAACGTAGTATATACACAAACAAACCAAACCAATGTCAGTAATGAGCTGTACACCAGGGTCCCATTCTATAACTTCTCTGGCTCAAAACTTAGTCAGTAATCGCAACGATGCAAGTTATTTTAGCTTTTACTGTTTTTTGCTGCTTATCCCACAATAAATATTAACAGAGACACTCAAAATTGATGTGATTACAAACTAAGACTGATCAAACGACATTATAAAACGGGTCCTGTACATGAAAGTAGGCCTATACAATAGGGGGGTGTCTTTTTTCAACATGACAGTGGAGTAGTGATGTGGGTCCAGAAAGATTCAATTTCATAAAATAAAATAAAATCTGGTCATCCATATATCATTCATAAAAAGAATTGAATTTAAGCATTTCATGCATTTGGTGGTCACTTAGGCCAAATAGAATGACAAACTCGAGCAAAATAGAGCAGTGACAAGGGACCAGCCGACGTTTGGAAATTAAGATTTTTCAACAAAGCCAGTCAACCAGCACAATTGTATTATCTTATAAAAACACAATTGTCTTAGTTGTTATTGACAAATAATAATTTTGAAAAAAACATGATTATGTTAATATTTAAGGAGATGGAAATTTTCTGGAAAAATTGATCGGAAATTTTCCAATCTGGAAAATTTCCCAACCCACATCCCTACAGTGAAGTTAGAACAAAAACATTTATTTGTTACAAAAAATAAAACTAGGGTTAAAAGAATGGCAAATGCTATCAATTTCAAGTTCAAACTTCAGTAGTCTTCCGCTTAGTAGGATGAAAGTTGGGGATATATTGGTAGGGGGCGGGGGCGGGGAGGGGGTTACCTTCCGTCTTCATAATCATTCTTATCCCTAATGTAGGCCTACTATGCTGGTGGCAGCTTAGAAAATAAGTGTTTTGAAAGAGAAAAAAAGTTAAAATTGTTAATTTGGATTGCTCCTCCTCTTTTTGGTCCCAGAGAAAGAGTGATTTTAAACAAAGAAAGTAAGTGTTTTATTTTTATTGGTTTAAAACAATGTTGATCCCAAAAGATATCAATAACCTATCCTACATAATGTGCAAACTGCAATGCAAAAGTAAATTGTTTCTTAAGAGACCCGCTGAGCTTGGCCCTACTCAAATGCGTGACTCAACTCAGGTGTTGACAATTGCAGCTGAACGGTTGAATATCAAATTACCAAATTTTGCATGAATGTTAATAAGAGTTCCTTTATATTGATATCAACACTTGGTTGCCAAGAATTACTCTTAAAAAATCAATGCCAGAGGGAAGTCCAAAACCATGAAAAAATCAAAAATCAAAAACATGAATTTTAATTTTGGAAATTCCCACCACACCGTTTATCTTATGACAAAACCAAATTAACGTGCGCATTCACATTGATTTAAACAATGATACCCAGTATCAAAATTTTATTAACGTTGTGAAATATGATACCAATGTTGTTAGCCGTTTATCCAAAAGAAAAAAAAGATGAGCGTCTAAACTCGTCTCCGCGCCAGCCCCAGCGACCCAAAAAATGAAGAGCAATCAAATTAAAAATTAGGGAAACACAACAATCCCTGTATGCAAATCCCAAATCTTTCAGTCCCAACTTTCTACTAATTGTTAACACGAATACAGAATAATAAAACTGTTGTTTTATCAATCACAACATTAACAAGGGGTAATCTATTATGATACTACAATTAACTCTACAAGTGATACAATGTATAACATTTAACAATCAACACAACATATATTATATAGGAGTCCTATCTTTACTGGTTGTCAAGACACATGATGACATAGATATGTCAATGTGGGCATAAGAGAAGAAGAAGATATATTAATACAAATGGCCTAACCATAGTTAAAAAAGTATTTTTTTAAACCATATCTGGACGATTTGAAAAACAAACATTTTAAGGGTTCAGAGGAGTTGCTTAGGCCAGCGTAGGAAAAGTCCAAGCGCTTAACGGATCGCAGCTGAACATTTACTAATACAGTAATACATATAATTATCATCAAATTTTGGAGTAACATTAATGAACAACCATTTTATTGATATCCACTCTCGGTTGCAAACAATCATTGCAACAAATAAGCCCAGAAGGTCAAAACAATGACAAATCCAAAACATAAAATCAAATTCCTGAAATTTCACATTAAACCATTTTACTTACGATTTATAAACCGAGCTTGCATGCCAAAGTTTACCTAATCATTGGATCAAGGAAAAAATTTACTGTAACAAATGTAGGCAGTTGTAATAAATTCCTGAAGTTCACAAAAATTGAGTAAATTACTGAGATTTCACAAACAAGTTTAAGTTTTTCCAAATCAATTAAGGAATGTACATACTGGATATCATAGATTGATTCTTAATTACCGTATTGTCCTGAATATAAGCCTACTCTTTTTCATTATTTTAAGTCTCAAAGTCCCCTGCCAGCTTATAGTTGCATATGCTTTTGCATATTTTTTTTAACATTTCAACAAGAAAAGTTAGGGGGTCGGCTTATATTCAGGGTCGGTCTATATTCGGCACAATACGGTAACATTTATGTGAAATATGAAAAATAGTGATTATGTCAACTCTTCATCCGAGGAAAGAAAAAACTCTGCGCCAGTCTCAGCGATGACTCCTCGTACAACTTAAGCTGTAGCATCTTGTCCTAAACCAACTTTGTTTTTCACTAGCTACTGAACATCCTAACACCTAACTACAATACAACAGAATACAAAAAGAGAGCTAGTATTTGACAATGAATCTCTTCACAACAGCATTGAATTATATCAAATTCAGAAGGGTTGACAGGTTGGGAAGGCTGGGGGCAACAAAATTTTGCACCTGCTGATGACAACTACAGCTAATTGAAAGTTGTTTGTTACCTTAATCCACACTTTGTAAATTCAAATACCTAACAGTAATTTAAACAGTAACCATACTTATTCTACATATTTATACATCACAAATATTTTCCTTATACATAGGCTTATAAGTTAATAGGCCAAAATTCTTAAGTTATCACTTATTAGTTATCAGTCACTAATGAAACTTTTCAAGACGGTTTCAAAAAACTCCAACTTGGTACTTAAGAAAAAACAATTTGCCTAAGCTTGTTTTAATTGCCCTTTTTGACTTTTGAGAAAAGATTACTGACATATTAATATATTTTAAGCTGCCCAATGAGGGATTTTAAATTAAAATATTGATTAAAGTGGTCACTATACTGGGATAAATGCAACTAGGAACTACCATAATATATTTTTTTTATTACCTACTAGTATAGGCCTATTCAAACAAAACATTCACGTAATAAATTATAAATGAGCAACGTATTTGCAGATTATTAAACTGGCACGGACATACAGATACGGTACATAATGTTTTCGGTAGATGGCACCTGTTAATAATTCATCTATTACTTTGCACACCTTCAAACATGTTGTGCTTCAGAATGCTGCCTCGATTATCATTTGTTGGACTTAAAAGACAGCAGAAGTGCAGCTAAATCGACGATACATTTTGGACGTGAAATATTAAAGAATTTAACAGTTCTGGGAGCACAGTACAAAATCAAGTTGAAAGGACGTAACGTTTTTGCCTGTAGGCACAGACATCGACAAGCGACCAATTGTCAACCCAAGATCGGTATATTTTAAAATTAAAAAATAGTTGGGCACAATTCGACTGCGAGCGTCACCGGAATAAACAAGGCAAATTCGAGCAAACTTAATACAATTCCTTATGAACTTCAGAGCCTGTTGGACTTGGCTCCAAAGTCACCAATCTATTAAATTTATATTGTATATAATATGTATAAAATTATAATTTTGAGACTGTGCTTAGGGATACTTTTGCAATCAATAGTAAAAATTATAATATTCATAAACAATATAATATATATATATTTGAATACAATTTAATTTGCAAGTGGCACCGTTGAAGTGACATGAGATTTTTAAGTACATAAGTACAATGTACATATCTACAATTGATGCTTTGATTGTTTCAGCATACTGTTGTTTTTGTTACCATTGGGCAGCATTATCAGTTATCACGCAGTACTTTTTCTTAAATATTAACCTTTCTACAAAAATAATTGGTGCGTACGCGCTCTCACATAGCACCAAAATAAAAATACACTGAACAAATGTTATCTAGTAACTACCGTAGTCTGAAGGAATAAAACTTTTAACAAATATAATTGGGGATTTTATTTATTTATTTTATGTCAAAGTTTCAAAGCTTGCTAAATTCAATCACATATGGTAATTATTACATAGCTGAAAGGCCAGAACTAGCACATGTAGTAGTAGTAGCATCTTTATTAGCATTCTGCTTTTTTTACATGACATGTATACATGACATGACAGCAGTGTATTGACAATAATATCTTGATTTCAATGGTAGAATAGAAACTGGTTATGCTCTTTAATATGAATAGTACTACAACATCAAGTTGGAACAGAAAACATGCACTAGTACACTAGTCTGGAAGGACAGCCTGTCATGTCCCAAAGGGCAAACCTCAACTCTCCATGAATAACTAAAATCCTATTCAAATGAAGGAATATGCAATATACACATAACATATTACACATACAGCTCACATAGGCATACGCGAGTTATTTCACTCTGGGAGAATTTACTTACTTAGGCCTATAATGAAGTAGGTAGCCTACAGTAATAGTGGAACATTTAGTAAATTTTAATGTCATGTTTTTTTTTTAGATTAGATGTTTTTAAGCTCCCATACCTGGCTACTACTGACTGCATCAATATAAATTTATTACATTTAGTAAGTTGCATTACCAACATTATGGAAAAGGAGAAAGAGCAGACTTGTCTTTATTACTTTATAAACCAGATCTAGCTTTCTGGGAAATACGCGTTTAAGCCCGACAGTGAACATTAAGCCTAGTTTACTAATACTCCACTACCAGCTTAATTGAGAGTTCTTGAGATGTTGCACCGAGTGCATCTTCAAAGATACTCTACCATCATAATTCATACGGTTTGTAATTGGCTATAAAATCCAATATTTTAAAAGGGAACAGACTAACAGGTAAATTATACGGTTGAAGTCCAGAATGGTCAACAACAAAGAAAAGTGCAACAGTTACATAAAGCTTCACTACACTCATTATTCATGATGTTCCTAGTGTCTATACAAGCCCCTTGGGCCTCCATCAATCTATAACATCATCTGTGTAGTGAATAGGGTGTGCGAGTAGCATAGTTTGAATTCGAGTCGAGGAATACCCGAGTATTCCTTTCAATTTTAATATTTTTAATTAAGTAGGCCCACTTTGGAACCTATGTTATGTTTTTGTCCGAAAAAATTTCTCCAAATTCGCACTTGCATTAATATTCGCGGTCTAGGCATTTCCAATCCCATTTCAGCAAGTTTGAATATTCCGCACCCTTGAATGGAACGAGTGCCAGCGATTGCCAACGGAGGGCACCACGCGTGCGCTCTGGGCTATTTTTGTTTCCATCCAATTGCTTCGCTCGGTGAGTTTGACCTTCAAGCGAGGAGTGAATGCAAGTAAAGATGGAAGAAACATCGTCAAACTACGCTCCAACTACGATTTTAAAATACGTTAAATACTAAAAAGTGCTTATAAATGGAATATTCACCGGCATTCTTTCTTCACGATAGTTGATCGGAAATATTAGTTATATAGAGAAACAAACCAATAAATAGAGCCCCTTGAAATTCGTGACTGACGATAAAACCGAAATATGTGCTAACCATTTAATTTCATAAAATGAGTATGAATTGATCAAATCTAAACCAGAAAATTCCAAAATTGAATCACCGCCAAACACCGAAATAGGTGTAAATTTCGTAATAACACCAAAATTCACAAAATTAATGTTTTTATAGACGAAAAGCACTTCAAATGGGAATTATTGTTAAATTACGGTGTAATTTTCAATATTTTATGCAGTATAGTTGAACCAAAGAAAGTTTTTATAAAATAAAGTTCAGAAAAAATTATAAATTTACTCGTAGTAAATTACACCAGTCTGAACATAAGTACATTCAAACTTGTTTGTTTTGTGGCTAGAATGATATGCGAGCCGTGAACGAATATTACACGCATATAAATTGGTAAATATAGATAAAACCGCTGAAATACAGCTTTGAACCAATAACACCAAAATTTTAAATTTAAAAACGAAATTCACTTCAAAATAAAACCACTTTCACGGACCTCTACCAATAAAGGATGTTTGTTTTCGACGACGTGTAGGCTAGGCCTATTCCTTGTTCTTGCATCCAAGTCTCATGTTGTTTATCAAATTTTGAAAGCATGCAGTCTAGGGCCAAGGCCTACTTCTTGCCGTTGCATACACATGTAGTAGGGCTAGCGAAGGTTGTTATAGGCCTAGGCCTCTACACGAGCCCTACTGTGATGATAGTGCTTTTCAGTTTCATAGGTGTAAAACTAGACTCTATGTAGAGTATAGAAAAAAACTCAAAATTTTGAGTACTCGCACACCCCTAATAGTGAGTTATATATATATATTGCACCCAGTATGGATAATTCTGGTTAAATACTCCCATAATATCATTATCAATAGGTATGTACAAATTATTAGTTAATCCTTTATCAGTAACCCAGAATACAATTAGAACATTACTTCTTCAAGATGACAAATGTTGTTTTGCAACATTGAGATCAGTATTACGGTTACCTACAAAGGATGACAAATTGATAATTGATAGTTTACCCTTTACACTAATAGAATCTCAATTGAAATGGAAGAGATAAAGGTGGAAATGAACATGAACCATGAATGTGTTACATGATAATTGTACATATAACAAGACTATTTAATATATTGTATACCACCTAGCGTCACTAGCGATTATGCAACAAATAAAGCAACGGAGTAACTAACTTGATTACAATGCCTTCCAAAAATTAAATACATATAAACATGGCAATCTATAATATCATCTTTTAGTTTTACATAAAGTTACTAGTAGGGTTGTACAAACGGGTTCAAAAATTATTTTGCAAGCCGAACCCCGAACCGAACATTTGAAATGGGAATTCCCGCTTACTGAAGTGAAATCACAACTACAGCAGCGACCGATTGATACAAGTCCGCCGCTCGATATTGAACTAGGGCTGCGAGAGCAAGTACGATTGCATCATATCATCGACGCATCAGGCTAAGATTTCAAGAATGTTCCGTACTTAAAATAAAAAAATAATTACAATTGTGTTGCTCCTAAAGGGGGTTTCAAGAGAAATTCATAAAATGTTCGGTGTTTTTACTTAGAAATGGATAATTTTTTTGTGGAAAGGAATAAATAAAAGAAACGTCGTTCATGTGGGTATGACGGAGATTACAATGGGGCGGGCAGCTAAGAGTGATAACTAGGGCCCCGTAAATTAAGAGTTAAAAAGTCAATTTAGGTGCATTAATTATTGGGAAATCAGCAATAATTATTAATCAGCATTAATAAAGGCAAAAAAATAGCGTAAATCAATTTTGATTAGAAATCCTGACAAAATCGTAATTTTTAAAACTTTCAATTATACGCGCCGTTATTTCAGCGGTCTATATCCGCGGAGTCCGTGATGACGTCTTCTGACCGCCACGTGTCATGGGACGATGTATTGTGTAACGTTGTGTTGTCTTCTGTTGACCGTACCGCCTGCCCCATTGTGTACAATCGGCGTCTGGCAGGAATCAATTTATCAGTATCCCTAGTAGAAACACGGAGCACAAGTCGAAAATATCTCAAATGTCGATATTGCGCGGTCAAAGAGTCGAAAATATATTGAATGTCGACATTCGTCAGTGACAATTGGTAAAGTAGAAAACTGTAAAAAAAAAATGCAAATATTTGCTAAAAAATAGTAAAACAGGCAACTTTAGTTATTTATTTATCGCTTATCGCGTCGTCAATATAAGCGGAATTTCGTATTAAGGTAACGGTGTTATTTTGCATATACACGCCTTTATCGCTTTAATTCGCGAAAATAAAACCCCTCAAAATTGGTCAATACTAGGCTATAACATGCAACACATTTTGGAGTAGGTTTGGCACCTTTTTGCAACATTTTGCTTTTATAGTTAAAAACCAAATTTATAGGGCCCAAGTGTAATCCTAATAAAAACCGGAAACACCGAACATTAAACAGATGCTATGGCGTACGAAGAAACCACTCCAATATCCGATGCAACGTGCAACGTAGCAACAGTGTAACAAGAGACTTCTGTATTTACCTTGTCATTTTTTATATTGTCGTATGTCGTTATATCAGCACTTTTTCTGGAAACATGTGTTTTTTTATCTTATTGGCAGTATGTTATTCCTAGGCATCTGTGTGTGATCACATGATTTATTCTGACAAATGGAAATGTGTTTAAATAGTGGTTTACAAAACCTGCTATCAGAGTGGGCTTGAAAAGTATCTGCAAAACCTCCTATGACTATGTGTATAAGGAATGAAGGACGATGTTTATGTAGGCAGAGTTTTGCCAGGATGTTTTATTATTGATAATCATACTCTCATTAGCAATTATATAGAAAGCTAAAATTACACAGTTGTTATCTAAAATAAAGATGAGTCAAATAAACAACAAAATTTTAAAGCAAAATTTAAGTTTATCTTGGCATTCTAATAGGTGTTTTCTGTTTTTACAATGTTTGAAATTTTGTAATGTTTTTGCAAATATTTGCAGATAGGGTTAGTGTCTCCTGAACACTGACAAGGTTTTGCAGTTCCAGCGACGATATCCTGACCTGACTCAGAACCCACAATTAATTAAATTTGTGAAATTTAAATAAAAATCTATGGACTTGAATACATTAAACATTAATGGTTTTACAGTACTACTACCATAAAACTTGTGAAAAAAGGTTTGGTTGAGAACCTTTTTATTGCAGGTTCGAGGTTTGGTTTGAAATTAAAAAATTCAGGTTTGTTCAACCCCCTAGTTACTCTCTACAAGCCGAGTTATACACTATCAACTTGTTTACCAGAATATGTAGATAGCATGGAAATTTGATGCTGCTGTAACACACTGAAATTATAAAATATGTTGACAAGAAGTTGAACAAGTTCAACTTTTGAGCAATGTTGACAGATGTTGACGACGTTCAACCAATGGCTGAGCGACATTTTGTAACGTGATTATTTCGTTGAGTGTACACTTTTATACTGACGTATTGCGTGGTGAAGAGACTGTATCAGTCTCATTGATTCATGGACTATGGAATTCTTTTTACGCTTCACAAAGCGCGTGTATTGTTTTTGTTGTTGTTATTATGTATTATATTTGTTGTTTTTGTTCCGTACGCTCGCAACAATGTGATATATAACCTAGTTCTGTCAAACCAAGCTAGACCTACTAAGGCTAGGCACTACATCAATGGATGATAATGGCAATAGGTGGCATTAGTGTCTCTGTCAACAGTTGATGGAGGTGACACACACAGAAAGTATTCTATTCTTGTCAACAAGTTGATAGTGTAACACGGCTTTACAAGAATCGTTTAAAAGGAGAGAAAACAGAAGAGGCTAGCCATGTAAAACACGTACTTGGTACTCAAGAGCTCTTCAAACCACTAAAGAATCCAAACTTTTCAACTGTCATTTGTAGGCCTATGCTATGCAACATTTCATCAACAAGCAGTCTGGCTTTCACCGTCCACCTTTTGAGTTATAGGCTAGTGTATGGCACAGAAAGTGCACTCTATGAGCACATGAAACCCTGTATAAGTCTTGAGCAGTGTACTTTCCTAAGACATCACAGTAACCATCATCTGGTTGAAATATCATCTACTACACAGTACTCACCACTGTAGTATTGAATAATGTATACATTTATAAAGCCAAATCTAGCCTTGCTATTGCTAGGATCAAAGTAGGATTACGTAGGGACGTACCAACATGAATAAGCAATACTATGTTAAAACATTCAACTGCCATCTGTGTCAACCAGGCAGTCTCAGTCTGATGATATAAGAGTAAATAAAATAAACCAATGCATGGCATTATAGTTCTCGATACTGGTTGCGTTCCGTTAACTGCTGGACGTACTGAACCAGCAGCCAGCTTTACTGACGAATACTGGGCGAAAAACCTCCAGCACTTCCAGTAAACTGAAGGCGCTGGGCCAGCAATTTACGGGACGCTCAGCACACTGCTGACAGCAGTTAACGGAACGGGTCCAGTAAAGCTGGCTTACTGGTTCAGTACTTCCAGCAGTTAACGGAACGCAACCACTGTGATGTTTTGGTACAGACAAAGACACAGCTGTAATTAGGCTATTATCTTTCAAAGTCACTGTTGCTTAGCATATAATATCTTTCACATATTACACGCATGTGCTAGCAGTCCTGATGTGTACGTACTTCAATTGATTGCCACGCAAGCAGTCAAATAAGATAACTTTGTGAAGTAATTTTGGATCTTTCTTCGAGTTCTTCAGTCAGGCATTGACTGACTTAAAAATATGGTAAATGAGATCGTTTGTGGATGGCAATTATTGAAGGTCACTGGTCAATAGATCCTTCACTAGATAGAGATACCTTTGGGTTGGTGACATAACCGTATTGGATGTCGGCCAGAACAGAGCGATTAATGTGGATGTGGGTGTTTAGGTTACTTATATTTTAACTTGCCGGTTTTCTGCCATTGTTTGTTTATTTTTTGGCAAGACATTCACATCGTAAACGTTTACACGTGTTCACACGTTTTGTCCCTGTCCACATCGTTCAAAAAGAACTTTCAATAAAATTCTTAATGCATTAAAATTAAATTAATGTAATTTAGGTCTACTTCCCAAGTCATATAATTTTACCTATGCCTTCATTGATGATATTCAGAACAGTAATTAGATTTTATACTGTTATAAAAGATATGCAAAGTCGTATGTGTGAATGACCTCCAAGATAAAATAATTGGTCAATTATTTTTGTAAGACTTACAATGTAGGGGCTACAGGGTCTGCCTTTACAATGTTGATTCATCTTGGCTAAACCTTATTATCAAAATTATTTGACACTTTCGTGAACAAAACAAATTATACTTGCAATGCATTTTCTCAGCAGAATTCACACAATCCAGAAATGTGTTTGAACATCTTTCCTACTCTCTACACTCAAACCCATTTTACAGCATTCGATAAGGGTTGCTAAAATTAAATTAGGTGTCCAAAATTCCAAATAGGTCATTTATGACTTATTACGGGTGTAATCTTGGATCAATCTTAGTAAGGGTTAAACAATGTGAATAGTATAAATTGTGTGAATCTGGCTACAGAATAAAGTATCACAAACGAGTCTGATGGTAACTTAAAAATCATCGATACCAGCGACGTGTTCAAGGAAACTTCAGCAAGCCTCGACCGCGTCCCACACCACCTGGAAAACAGAGTCCGTTAGGTGCGGGCATGCATTCATTCATTCATTCATTCCAATTGCCTCCAAGATATTTCAGCTACTTTTCTCTTTCCCTGCTTGTCCATGCAACAAGTGTAGATTGTTGGCGAGTCATTCACCGTATTTGGCCACGCTAGCGCTAGTCGACACCCCGAGAGCTGTTAACAACATAAAATCCTCAAATACATATTTATTAACTGAATCACTAGTACTCAATTACTTTTACATAAACCAGTAGGTTTTAGGGATGACATCAGGTACCTAGTTCTAGAAATTACCCGGAGCCGATTTTAAGATCCGGGTATATTTTGCGGACGTTTTTAGGCTAATTCACCAGTTTAAATTAAGAGCTATGTGGTTGTGGTCTTTCCCGCGGAGCGTGCCCGCTGCCTAAAGAGTAACTGGAGTCGACGACAAGAGCGCGTTGTAAGCTATCAGGTGCTTCCGTCCGTCTCAGCGAGTCGTGCCCATGCCACGAGTGAGTGCAAGAGAGATAGATGCAGCGATGTGATTTCGGGCACTGCCGTCTGCGCGGTGCGCGTACGATCCAACCAACTCACAGCTGCTGCCAAAATGGTTGGTGTAGAAGAAGAATTCGCGATGCGATCATGTTGCAACCGATTAACGAAATTCGTAATCACGACGCATAGGATTGTTATTCCTGGGCTTATCTTCTTTCTTTCCCAGGCTTATCTTGCAACGAGAGCTTCAGCGCGGGTGATAGCAGTGAGAGATTTTCCCACATGCAATGCGTGTTTGTTTTCCCCTGCTTTCTGCGCATAGGCCTAGGCCTACCTATGAAGAGTTACACTGCCTGTACAGTGTAATTGGTAAACTAATCTTTGGGTGTAATGAAGAATGAAGACCATTGCCTGGTTATCAACGCGACTCTTTAATTTGTGTACGATTATTGCAAAAGTTTCCAGAGAGTAGAGACGGAACGGAAACGTAGTCAGTCGGTATGACCTTTAAACCAACTGGTAGGCCTAGGAAACAGCGTTTCCACACATCGTGACGTAACAGGATCCGGGTACCCGGGTAATTTGAGTGCTGGAACTGGTTCCGAATTTTACTACCTGAAGCCATCCAGGCTTACAAGATTATTTTAAGAGTAGGCCTATAAATAGGGACCCTGAAATTTTGTAAAGGACTTTTTTCACTAAATGATGCCAAATACTATCGGTTTTATTTTAAGTAGCAAAATAAGGCAATAATCACTTTTTCTGCTAAATTAGAGACAAATCGGGAACTTTTTCAGTTATTCTGCAAGTTTTAGCTCCAAAATATGCAATTAATTTGACAATGAATAGTGCATTGAAATCAACATTTCCGTTTTAACTAGAGATGTTCAACGATATCGATATCGCGGAAAAATTGAGCCTATTTTCAATATCGATACCCCGCCGTCATATCGGAAATATCGCGATATCGTAGCTTTATTATTCTCGATGTTAAATGTCCCGCCGCGGTCTGCACTACATGTTCCTGCAGTTCAACGGAACGCTCCTCCCACTTCTCCGCTACTATCCCCGCCAGTGCCTAGCCGATGCGCGCGCACCTCCTACACTGAGAGTGGTAGAGATAGCGCTTTCCCCTCCAGGCACGCCATCGATTCACGTAACGCGCTGCATGGGACTTCAATCAAGTTGCTCCCGTCGCTGTGACAACATTGACAACGCGGCTAATTATCTTTACACGCTCCAAGTTCAAGCATTATTTATTATGAGGTATAAAAAACATGTTTCAAGTAGATTCACTTGAAAATCTCGATGACTTAACTAATATACCATCAATATCAAGCACACAAGACTAGCATTTAAGATCACGTATGAAAAATTGTCATTTTCGGGGCCGAAAAAAATTCGATGTTGCGATATCGATATTACTTTTGAAATTTCGATATCGCGATACGATATCGGCAAAATTGCGCCGATATCGATACTGTAAAAAATATCGTTAAACATCTCTAGTTTTAACTTTTAGGCCTAGTTGGATCCATGACAGTTGAAAATATTATTATTAAACACACCTAGCTAATTCCAAATAAGTTAACTTTATATGGCCTAAATAGTAAATACTACAGTAAAACCCCTATGGATCGTTCCCGGATCGTCCGTTTTCCCGCCATGATCGCTATATTTGAAAAGTTTTTGCAAAAGTCCCATTTACACAATCTTAAAAATTCCCGCATCCATCGTTCCTCAATCGATCGTTTTCCTCGCTGTACCGTTCAAAATGTTGTGTTTCTCAATGTTAAATTTACCCTAATGTATCGTTTTCGCCTTTGATGAACACCGACCGACGGACGAAGCACTATTTCCTGCAAGACAATACATCATCGACAGCGAGCGCGATGTTTTGTAAGCTGTAGTCAGGTTCACTTCACCTCCCCGCCGGCCGGCAGCTGCCTACGAGACCGGTTACCCCTCCCCTCCCGCTCGCGCTGCCAGTGGCACGGCTCTCTTCTCTCCTCTCTCGGCCGGCCTGCCTGCCTACACACACACATTCTCTCTCAGCAGTGCCGTGTATTTCTTACGCGAATGCGATAATAATAATTACAAGATCATTGTTTTCAATCAATGACGATGTCAATACAACACTTTTTTAACTGTAGCGCGAGTGTTATATGAGTTGAGTTGCTGTGTCTTATTCTCGGATATAACACTGCCGGCTGCCCCTACCAGCTAGCCGTGTACTGCAACATTTGAAGCTGAGACGATCTCGACCTTGGAGACCCGGACCATTCCCTAGGGACTTCCAAGGATGCAGTTCAGTGGCCCGTGCAATTTTCTCTCGTCGCAAGCACGATTCAAAATCGTAGTAAATATCGTTCCCAGAGTCAATGAAGAGATACAGGGAAATGTGATCTTCAAGCACGGAGCATTGATCGATATCAACGGAAAATACTTAATCTTCTTTAAACACAAGTACACCCCGGACAATAGGGCGCAGCGACCGAGAAAACAGATAACGTGACAATCCATTCACCAAGCACGTGCATGGTCAGCTGTGAGGTCTCGACCCGACGAGTAGATTCTTGCGCCGCCGATTCCCGCGGCTGTCTCTCTCGCACTCATAGCTTACGCGCCAACTCACCCGCGCCGCGCATGAATCAACACTTGTCTATCATCGTTGTTGATTTTTATTTTTTACCTCATTAAGACAAGCTTTTTATTTTCTTTACGTACAACAATTATTATATAACTGTCTTCTGAAAGTCGTAATAGATACTTGATATATTATTATCCAGATATTTTGAGTAGGCAATGAATTAGACTGAAAATTTTCAAAATTCATTTTTTTTGTTATTTTACTCAATTTTAGGCATATTACATCGTTTTATTGGTTTTCCCGTTTTGACCGTTTTCCTCACTGCATCGTTTTTTTGTAAGCTACCCTGAAAAACGATACATAGGGGTTTTAGTGTATTTGTTTATTGGATTCGAGCGAAGCGAAGATTCCATTTCACTACACTGGAGAAAAAAATCCGGAAAGTTTTTTTTTTCTTCTTTTTTCTTTTTTTATTTTTGTCTGTCTGTTAGCACGATTCCGGCTAAACCGATACTCAAATTGCGATGAAATTTTGTGGAGGCCTTCGAAATCTCTGAACTTAGAACTGCCACGTTTTTGAGCGCAATCGAAAAATTATTTCTCATGAAAATCGCAATTTTACGATTTTTTATGATTTTTAAAAAATTTCTTCAACTTATAACACCTACATGCTTTATCCAATTGTAATGATTTATTCACAGAACCTTAATTTTATGAATTAATATATTCGTGTGCAATTTGAGCGCAATGGAAAAATTATTTCTCATGAAAATCGCAATTCTACGATTATTTTTTTCGATTTTTTAAAAATTTCTTCGACTTATTACCTACATGCTTCAACCGATTCAGATTGTAATTATTTTTTCACAGAACCTTAATTTTATGAATTAATATATTCGTGTGCAATTTGAGCGCAATGGAAAAATTATTTCTCATGAAAATCGCAATTTTACGATTTTTTTTTGTTTTTAAAACGTTCTTCGACTTATAATACCTACATGCTTTATCCGATTGTTATGATTTTGATTGATGATGATTTTTTTAAGGAAAGAGGGGGAGGGAGGTTCATAGATTCATGATTGCAACGACCAACGAGATAGAATTGTAAGGTGATGTCACCGTGGGGGGGGGGGGGGGCATTAGGCCTACTTGAACAGAAGTCGGAGTCCAACAGCATGAACAAACAAAGGAAACTAACAAAGTGGCATTCGACTGGCAACTTGGCGGGGCGGGCATTTAAATTCAGCGCCTAGTATTACTAAACGTGTAAACACCCTTGTCATCCCTACTAAGCAATGAGTATAATAAATATGATCCGGTTCTGCTTCCAGGTCAATGTTCGTTATAAAGTAAGCTTCGCCTATGCACACATGCGAATCCACATTGTGCAAATATGGTGTATTTCTCTGGAGCTCGTGACCGAGATGACTTTGTCAAAATTGATCACTTTTTTTAACGAGTCGCAACTTTGCGCCAGTAAATCTTTGTGCAAGAGGGGGCTAATTGAATACTGAATTCTGATGATTGAACTAAAATAGATAATTTGAAATTCATAATATTGGGCACAGGTAAGATTTTTGTATAAAACTAGGGCTGTGCGAATATTCGACTTTCGAATAATATTCGCGAATAATTTTTTTCCAATATTCGATTCGAAATTCGAATAGTAACTATTCGAAATTCGAACTATTTTGGCTTCATTGCGAGTCTCGCGGTAACTGTTAAAAAGCCCGCTAAAAGTGCAAGGAGTTTGAATTTTCGCCGCCAGAGCTCGACTCGGGTACAAGTACAAGTACGTTTTCGCCGATAGATCGCGCTAGTGTCGACTAAAGAAAAATTTCGTGATGGCAACAAAAATGGCATCAAAATCTTCATAACCTGTCTTTGAACTGCTTCATTGTGATTGTTTTGACGAGTGTTCGTTGTCTTTGCGATTTTTTAATGATTAAATTAATTATTTTGGTGTTCTTGTGCTGTATTAAGTTGTGGAAGATGACGCGCTTGCAAGGCATTTGCCTTCAAGTTCAAACCCCATTTGGGACTTGTTGATCTTTTGACATAGGCCTACTAGGCCCTACCTTGGGCCACAGATAGTGTACTCTATTATCTGTGCTAGGGCCTAGGCCTAGCCCCGGTATAAAATATTATGTTCTGTTGATTGATTCTAGGCCTAGGCCTAGGCCTAGGCTTTAGGTTTAGAAAGCCCTAGGCCTAGCCTAGACTAGCAGCTAGGCTAGGCCTCGGTTTCACTGAAATTAGTGAAGGCTAGGCCTATCACTTATCTTGTGATTAGGACCAGTCTAAGGCCTAGGCACAGATAACAGAGTATGGCCTAGGTACCTAGGGCATGTTATCAAGTCAGACATGTCTTGATTGGTGGTAGGCCTAGGCCTAAGCCAAAGGAATTAAAGGCTAGGCCCTAGGTTTAGGCCTAAGCTAGGCAAGGGTCTAGGCTAGGCTAGGCCAGGCATGTTATCAAGTCACACTTGTCTTGATTTTCAGTAGGACCTAGGCCTAGGCTCAAAATATAAGCCCCTATATTCATCTTAGGTGCTTTTTTATTTTGCTGCAACATCACCCCTCGTCAAGTCACTTGAAAAGACACGTGGATATGTTTTCTCTTTTAAAGATAGCAAGCCTAAGGTTGGCCTACATACAAATCTTGACGTTGATCTCGTGTAAATATCAAACACTAATTAATAAAACTCAACTTAATGAAAAAATGTTGTTATTTTAATCATTATTCGAAACTATTTGAAAGAAAAAATTATTCGTTATTCGATATTCGAACTTTTTGCATTTGAATATTCGATATTCGATTCGAACCGAAAAATCACTATTCGCACAGCCCTATATAAAACCCATTCAAGCACAACCACACCAACACAAAACCGGTAGGAACAATACTCCCATAAGAAACAACATGTTGCAGTTTTTACTCCTGCTCTAAGGGGCAGAGAGTAGGCCTAGTTCTTCTGTCTAGACCAAACTTGTGGATTGAGGATGGCTTGGTAAAATCCTAGTCCGATGAGTGACAAGGCTGACTTATTAAACTAACTCAGTTCTTTAGCTATGCATGCTATACTAGTAAATGCAACTTACCCAACAGCAGATTCTGTCCAACGTCTCCACCTAGGGCCTGTTGTGCCAGCATAGCGTTCTCCAACAAGCTCGACTTGCCCTTACTCTTGGGAAGACGAAGGGGCGCGTCTTCATACGCATTACGGGGCGCTGACGGCGGGGGCACATAGTCACTGTCGTCAACCACAAACTGTGGAAACAGAACGTGAAATTAGCAAACCGGTTGTAAACTGTAGAACAGCACGAGAATTATTTGTGGAAAAGGGTGCAAAACGAGCAAAAAGATGCAAACTGTGGGAATTGCACAACTAATCAATTTTCAACAACAATTTTGAAAAGTTCATAATTAATTTACTTTTATCCTTTCAAACCCGTGTTTCACAAACTTGACAAGCCAAATAGTGACATTTACCTTTGAATGGTCAATAATAGTAATCGGAATGTCGTTCACTATTTTTTCATTGGAAGAACGGCTCATGGTTGGCTCGTTGTTTGAAGTTCGGCTCGAGGGTCGGTCGTAGTATGAAACTCGGCTTGTGGATCGATCGTAGTTTGATACTTGGCTGGAGGATCGGCTACTCGATGCCATCGTCCATGAGTCGTGGTTTGCTGCAAAATCCAAACATAGGTTACATCAGAGGTTGAAAAATATTTCAAAATGTAGTAGCCAGGGGAAGAAAGTTAGGAGGCAGGGAAGTTGTGTGGGAAAACCGGGGTCTGGGGCAAAGCCCCAGCTGCCGGAGGCAAATTCGCCGCAGGCAAAATTTTTTGCATACCGTATTGTTCCGAATATAGCACGACCTCGAATATAACACGACCCCCAATTTTTCAGAATCATTTCAAGAAAAAAGAAAAAAATCAAAGAAAATTAAAATGTACATGAAACACTTACAACAAAACATTTTGAACAATGTTAAGGCCTAGGCCTATGGTTTTTAACAGGGTAGGGCCAAGCACAAGCTCACATGTCAACCACAGTTCACCAGTCTGATTCCTGGTCTAGGCCTAGCTCCTTCGCAATCCCTTGCTGATTTGTAAGGCAGAGGAACCTTTCTTTTCCACGCGATCAGCAGTCTTCATTTGTTCATCTTGAGCCATTTCATCTTCTCCTTCATCACTCATTATTACGTTACGTAGACTCTTAGCAACGTAGATAGACAACCCCGACGAACAAAATCTATGTAGGTCAAGCTAGGTCACGATGTGATCACGGCCAAGGATTCTGACGACTAGCAGACAGTTTCGCCCAAGGTTCGGCCGAGTTCAGTGGCATCGAGTGGGTGGGCGGGGCGAAGCGCAGCAGACGATGCACGGGAGTTGTATAGAGGCGTGGCCTATGTTCAGGCGCTATTTCAAGTGCAAGCGCGCGGAAATAATGCGAGTGCTGTTTTTGAGATTGTATTTTCGGAAAAAAAACATCGCGCTATATTCGGAACAATACGGTATATACAATTGAACGTAAGTGCCCCTAAAATGGGTTTGGAAGATTTATTATCCACTCTTGTAGAGTGTACAGTTACTAGGGGTGTGCGGGATCCCGACATTTCGGGATCGGGATACCCATTTCCCGATCCCGATTTGTTTTTTTTCCCGAAACTCGTCGGGATTGCGTCAAAAGTCGGGAAATCGAAATTCCCGCCTATTCAGTAAGCAGTTGGCACGGTGCCCGCTAGATCGCAGCACCTTCCGCGATGGTTAGCGTGCCTACTTGATGCATTAGTAATAGTATCTTATCTAGTGTGCAGTGCCTCGTAAGTCGAAATAATATTCAATTTTCGACCTGAAACAGCTGGGAAATAGGCCTCCACCAAATTAATCACAATGACTTGACTTACAAATTGACTTTAGGCAAGGGCCTAGGTCCATACTCGTATTTATATTTGTCTAAACCTAGGGCCTAGGCCTACCCAAAATTAATTATTTGGTTAGAAAGAAAGGCCTGTGGTTAAGATAAGCCCATGGATGCTAGCCTAGGCAGGCCCTAGGCCAAATGCATTTGGTAAGTTGAAAATTGTTAGTTTGTAGCCTAGGCCTAGGCATAGCTTACAACTAGCTAATTTGTAGGGATGTGCGGGTAGTGGTTTTTGAACTCGGGTCGGGCTTGGGTCGGGTAATTGAAAGTACGCTCGGGCTCGGGTAATTGAAGTACCCTGCGGTCGGGCTCGGGTAGTGAATTTTTTTTTATTTGTGAATTCATTTTTTTTTAAAATCCTACAAAACAGTTTTGCATTGGTTGCAGGTAGCCACTCTGGGCTGTGTTGACACAAAGTACTTCCAAATCGGCGTCTTATGAACTTTTACTTGAGTAGGCCTAGGCCTAGTACAGTGAAACCCCGCTATTATCATTTTCCTGCATCAATCGTTCGTTATTCTCGGAAATAATATCGTAACAATCGGTTTTAATATTTCCGATACGAAAACCCCAAGAAAAACCGATGCGATCGCGTATTTTTCTCTTCCGGCGACGAAATCATGCGTTTGAACCAGCCATGCATCTGACGAAATCGCGCGTTTGCACCAGCCTTTCGGTCTGACTCCGCCCAACACTCTGCTGCGCGCAACGATGCGCACTAGATCGGACTTCTAGATGAATTGCAACTTTGTTTTAGGCCTGCCGCCTAGGCATTAGACGATGTTTATTAGCGTTGTTCTTTTTTACATTCGCCCACGTATGTAATATTCAACTTGCTTTATGCCGTAATTAGCGTTGAATAACCAGAAGACGAGTAATGACGGTCAGTAGGGCCTATTATATTACTCCAGCGGGAACAGCGCCGGAAGAGCCAAGGACACAGCATCATAGCATAGCCGCGCCCACGTCGTAGCGATTGGTCCGCTCCGACGTCAGCTGTTCGTTTGGCGTGCGAGCGGGAGGTTTAAAAGGAGCAGATTGGCGTGTTTCTTTATTACTTCTACCCGACCCGACTTTTCGGGTAGGAATTGACGGCCAGACCCGAGGTCGGGTAATTTTACCTACCCGAAAATTACCCGTTTTTCGGGTACCCGCACATCACTACTAATTTGTAATTTGGTCTCTCTTCCCAGTTGGTCTTAGGCCTAGGCCTAACCTTCATGGCTAATCTAAAGCACAGGCCATTCTTTCTAACCTAATTATTACTAGGGCCCTAGGCCAATTCATTTTGAGTTAAGGCCGATGCACAATTGCCCGGTAACGAGAACGGGAACGACAACGATAACGGGAAGACGGTAACGTTAAGGTCTTCGATGCACAATGGCCCGTGAAGCGGACGGTAAGAAATAAAATGTGAGGTTGGTTAACATGCAATTTTTGTTATTAATTTGTTGCGCATATTTGGTACACCTGGTAAATAACATACACCACAGCCTTTCTGAAATACCTACCAGCTGATACATTTATTGTACACTTTTAACAGGCCGTGGACATCTTGATTCTGATTGGTTCCGGTAAGGTACTGGACGAGAACGTTACGGAAAGTTAAAACTTGGTGATGTTTCCGTTGTCGTTGCCGGGATACGGGAACGACCGGCAACGGGAAGCTTTATTGTGCATCGTGTCGTAAGTTAACGTGTGATTCAACTTTCTTCCCGTTATCGTTAACGGTAACGTTATCGTTTAACGTTATCGTTACCGGGCAATTGTGCACCGGCCTTAAGGCCTAGGCCCTGCAAGTAGCTAGGCCTAGGCCCTTCAAGTAGGCCTAGCTAGGCCTAGGCCCAAGCCTAAAGTCAAATTGTGAGTCAATGTGATTAATTTGGTGATCCTTTGCAATTTTTGTACTTGATAAAGTGATATAAAGATGCTGCATTTTATTTATTTATTTGTCGGAAAATTTCCCGATCCCGTCCCGATTCCCGGATTTTGTAATGAAAATTCCCGATCCCGTCCCGAGTCTGAAAAATCCTTTCCCGCACACCCCTAACAGTTACACATAAGCATTATGTCTTCTGATAGATTTAATCGGGTTTTTACCTGTGCTAAAAGTACATAAATACAAGCCTAGGCTCCAGCAATGAGGAGGTAGGCCAAGTTAAAATGGAATCTATTGGTGCAGCTCCAATAACTAGGCCTATATTGCCCTCAAATTAGGGATGTGCGGGTAGTGGTTTTTGAACTCGGGTCGGGCTCGGGTCGGGTAATTGAAAGTACCCTCGGGCTCGGGTAGTGAAATTTTTTTTTATTTGTGAATTCATTAAAAAAAATATATATACAAAACAGTTTTGCATTGGTTGCAGGTAGCCACTCTGGGCTGTATTGACACGAAGAACATCCAAATCGGCGTCTTATGAACTTTTGCTTGAGTATGCCTAGGCCTAGGCCTAGGCCTAGTACAGTGAAACCCCGCTATTATCGTTTTCCTGCATCAATCGTTCGTTATTCTCGGAAATAATATCGTAACGATCGTTTTCTAATATTTCCGATACGAAAACCCCAAGAAAAACCGATGCGATCGCGTATTTTTCTCTTCCGGCCAACGAAATCATCATCATGCGTTTGTACCAGCCATGCATCTGACGAAATCGCGCATTTGCACCAGCCTTTCGGTCTGACTCCGCCCAACGATGCGCACTAGATCGGACTTGTTCTAGGCCAGCCGCCTAGGCATTAGACGATGTTTATTAGCGTTGTTTCTTTTTCACCATTCGCCTACGTACGTAATATTCAACTTGCTTTATGCCGTTATTAGCGTTGAATAACCAGAAGACGAGTAATGACGGTCAGTAGGGCCTATTACTTTAGCGGGGACAGCGCCGGAAGAGCCAAGGACACAGCATCATAGCATAGCCGCGCCCACGTCGTAGCGATTGGTCCGCTCCGACGTCAGCTGTTCGTTTGGCGTCTGAGCGGGAGGTTTAAAAGGAGTAGATTGGCGTGTTTCTTTATTACTTCTACCCGACCCGACTTTTTCGGGTAGGAATTGACGGCCCGACCCGAGGTCGGGTAATTTTACCTACCCGAAAATTACCCGTTTTTCGGGTACCCGCACATCCCTACCTCAAATACTTTATGAACAGCAGCCAGCCTAGGCCCATGCATAAAAGATGACGTGGACTGGCATTGGTTTGTGTCAACGTCATGTATGTCTTCATGTTCTATGGGGGTGGAGGGTATAGGCCTACCTATGCTCTACGGTCACATCAGGGTTAAATCTCAATTCTTAAAGTTTTTGTGTAATGTTCATTTGGATTGCTTAGCATTTCTGTTGTTAGTCATTTAAAAAAAAAAAAATTAGTTTTTTGTTGACATTTAGTTAGTCGCCGGGCCCAAATTCTAGGCGCCGTGGCGACCTGGCGCCTGGGATTTTTCAACCCCTGGGTTACATACATTTGTTATGGCCTACCTGATTTCAGTAGACTAGGTTCACACTGTCATCTTTAGGGATACACACGATAATCAATATTATCGATCGATAGGGCCACAGATTTATGGTAAATAAAAAACTTATATTTTGTCACTAAAAATTCAAATATCGTGAAAAATGCCAACAATATCGTTAATCGCCATCTGGATTTTTAGGATTTTAGGAACGGAATCAGCACTAGATTAGCCCTAGGGACTAATATGAAGTACCCTAGTCAGGATAACTTAGTGGTATTAAAATAAGCTTGGCCTAGGCCTAAAGCCTAGACAAGGTTAGGCCAAGAATCTAGGCCTCGGCCTTTTAGACCCTAAGCTTACAACGAGGTTGTAGGCCTAGGCCTTGGACTACAACAAGGTTAGGCCAAGACCTAGAATAGAACGTAAAGCATTGCTAGGTCTAGGCCTGGCCTACTAAATAAGGTTTGAGCTCAGGATGAGAATCTGTGGTTCAGTGGTTGATGGTCTTTTCTCACCCAATCCACACGACTATTAGTGTTTGCACATCAATATTCCTTTATTTTGGTCAAAAATACAAAAAACATTTTTCTTAAACTCGTTAAATCGGTCCAATACAGTCACAATTTTAGGCATGAGTGCATGACTAAGAAATTGATGCACAGATCTGCACACATCAACAGCTGCTTGAGTGTGGGTGTGGCCAGTGTGTCTACGGATGTGACGTCACACACAATACCACAAGATGGCGGTGCAATTGAGCATTAAGAAGGCATTGGAAAATATTTGTATCTTTGATTTTGAACCTCTTTGGAATTTTTATGTAAAACTTCGTTCTAAGACTAAAAATTTTGATTTTAGACTTCGGAATTTATTAGACGAGTGAGCGAAGCGAATGAATGTATAACGCCACTTGATCAGGTCTTCGTCGTGACTAATGTGTCTGTTTGTCTGTTCAGTTCAGTGTCATACGGCCAAATGACCAAACAGATTGAGCTGAAATTTTAAATAGACATCCGTGACCAGTTAACTGACAACTGCTAACAAAAAAATCAAATTCTGTTGCGATATAAACCTACAAGAAATAATAAATTGAAAAATTAATATAGGCTAAACATGTGTAGGTTTCATTTTAACAACAATGCTTTTTATTGTTCTTGAAGAAGTCATTTTTATTGAATAATTGTTGTCAGGCTGTGATTGTGATTACATGCAGTGACCAAGGTGTATCGAATCGTGCACACTCAAGATAATTCCGCTGCGATATTGAGTAAATCTTGCTACCTTTACTTGTATTTTGTACTGGCTGTTTTCCATAGTATTGTATGCATTTCAAAACATGTTTTATAATTTTTAAAATACAATCCAGAAATTAAAACATCTTTCCCGACCAGGGGTTTGAACCAAGGTCTTCCACATTTCGGGTATAATGGCGCCTTAGACAACTAGACTTTTTTAAGACTCGCTCACTTGTCTAACAACGAATTTGGTGTTTTCCTAGTTTAAAATACTATGCGTGAAATTAACAAATTTTGCCTGAAATTCGCGAAATACAATCTGATGAGGCTTTGTCCGGAATTCCATTCCTGTTAAGTTGGTAACCATATGTGTGACAAACTAAATTCCAAACACAAATTCATGCCAAAGGGAGTCGCAGACTGCCTCAAGTTGTGTTCCATGGCCACTGAAAATCAGTTCTAGGCCCTAGTAAATATAAGGGCCCACAATAATAACAAATTGAAATAGGAATGACTTCAGGTTAAAAAATCGGAACCGGTTCTTCCCTAGGAACTATTTATTTCGTTACCACTTTCGTTACGCAATGTTTTGAAATTTGTGGTCCGAACCAGACTGTAGGCATGGTCAAAATCCAAAATTGTTATCAAATTTCAGACCTTTAATAATTGAAAAACAGATAACCGGAGCAGCTGCATGGACTAATTCTAGTGTGATAACTTACACGATAGTGGCGACCGCATAGAACGGGAACTAGGGGCAGAACGCCCATCGATGGGCTTGCCTCTACCACACGACTCCCTCGGGCTTTCCACGTAGTCCTCAGGCTGTCGACAAACATAAAATGCATATTAATTGTGGTATGTCGTACATGCAGCACTTGTGGTGGAATAATTGAACGACGAAACAGAGATCAGTTCAAAACATTTTCAGACAACAATGTCAATAGGCTAGCCTGGAACTATAGTTAGCCAAATAATAATAGCGCATTTGCTCGAAAGCAAGCCGATCTCCCCACCCCACATCTTTTAAAACATACAAAAAAATTAAAATTAGTAATTGCAAGCCAAGTTAATACTTTTCTTTGATGGTAGAGCAAGGCAATTGTAACTGGATACACACAAAGTTACATACAGTACAGTACAAAGTAGGGATGACATCGGGTAGTAAAATTCGGAACCGGTTCCAGCACTCAAATTACCCGGGTCCCGTTACGTCACGATGTGTGGAAACGCCGTTTCCTAGGCCTACTAGTTGGTTTGAAGGTCATACCGACTGACTACGTTTCCGTCTCTGGAAACTTTTGCAATAATCGTTCACAAATAAAGAACCGCTTTGATAACCAGGCAATGATCTTCATTCTTCATTACACCAAAGATTAGTTTACCAATTACACTGTACAGGCAGTGAAACTCGTAGGTAGGCCTAGGCCTACGCGCAGAAAGCAAGGGAAAACAAACACGCATCGAATGTGGGAAAATCTCTCACTACTATATCCCGCGCTGAAGCTCTCGTTGCAAGATAAGCCTGGGAAAGAAAGAACATAAGCCCAAGAATAACAATCCTATGCGTCGTGATAACGAATTTCGTGAATCGGTTGAAAGATGATTGCATCGCGAATTCTTTTTCTACACCCAACCATCTTTGTCAGTCAGCTGTGAGTGTGAGTTGGTTGGATCGTACGCGCATCTCGTACTGCGCAGACGGCAGTGCCCAAGATATTCGCCGCATCTTTCTCTCTTGCACTCACTCGTGGCATGGGCGCGACTCGCTGAGACGGACGGAAGCACGTGATAGCTTACAAGGCGCTCTGTCGTCGACTCCGGTTACTCTTTAGGCAGCGGGCACGCTCCGCGGGAAAGACCGCAACCACGTAGCGCGTAATTTAAACTGGTGAATTAGCCTAAAAACGGCCGCGAAATATACCCGGATCTTAAAATCGGCTCCGGGTAATTTCTGGAACCGGGTACCCGATGTCATCCCTAGTACAAAGTACCGTATTGTCCCGAATATAGTGCGATGTTTTTATCCAAAAAAATTTCCTCCAAATTCGCACTCGCACTATATTCGCAGCCTAGGCATTTCCAATGCGTTTTGAGCACGTTTGAATATTCCGCGCAACGAGTTCCAGCAATGGCCGACTGAGCGCGAGCGCGCTACGAGTTCCAGCGATGGCCAATAGAGCGCGCCACGAGTGTGTTGTAGTACTGGTTTCTAGCTCAGTTATTGGCTAGGGTCGTCACGTTTCCATCCAATAGTGACGCTTCGGTGGGGTGAAAGGGAAGCAAAATGCAAAGATGGAAGATGGAAAATGTCGAGCTACGCGAACTACGATTTTAAAATACGTAAAAAGTGCTTAAGTGGAATATTCTCCGGCATTCTTTCTTCACGATCGTTTATCGGAAATATTAGTGATATAGACGCAACAAAACCAATAAAGGATGATTGGACATAAATATTCCAAAAAAAGCTCATCCATCAACGCGACTGGAAAAAGCGTTCGCGAAGCGGCCTAGTTAACAAACACGCCTGCTAATTCCAATTACGTTCCAACTTTATATGGCCTAAATATTTGTTCCTGTGTAATACATGTTCATTTCGCTCAAAGGTAGTGATTGCAGTGCTCTTTTGATGACGAAATGATACCTTTACCTTGAGTTTATATACTGAAATTGAAAATTTTTTATAATGAAATGAGAACTTTTTATTTGGTATTTCTCAGGGTCCCTAGCAGTAAGCCAATGGCCGAAATATTAGGCCTATCTTATTTTTTAGCTACCTAACTTGATTTCGATTAGCCAACTCCAGACTTCGATTCGAGAAACAAATGGCGAAAACAACTAATTTCTGGAAGTAGCGTAGGCCTACTCCCTACTAAATACACAAATGGTGTTACGTCTTACCATTGGTGTAGTAGGCTTACTCGCCAGTTTCATTTCGTTGATCTGCGTAGTGATGATCACAGAATTGAAGTTGATGCCGCGAGGGGTGTGACGCTCGGGAAACACAGGCACGTCCAGGTTGGCACAGAGATGATCGCTGAAGAGGTAACTCCAACGAATGACGTATGACCTTGAACAGTGCTGACGGACATCCTCATCTTCATGGAACTAAGAACCAACAACACAAACAACAAGTCTATGTTAGTGTCAAATTTTCCAAATGTATGCGTGACATTTTACAACTAATAAAACTGTGAGGTACTTTACATAGATACCTACTAATACAAAGTCTTATTTGTGCAGTTTGGCGGCATTAATAAAGGACACTATAAATTAACAGAAAAATACTGCCGAGCACAAAAGATACGAGAATGCACATGTTTATGAGAGTCTACGATACGACACTTCGGTTCAAGAATCGGGTACTGGAAACATGAACATCTGGACCAGACATGGTCATGAGGATATCGGGTACACATCGTCTTCCTTAATTGAGACGGATTGAAAGACTGGACCTTAGGATTATGTAAGGTTGCACATGTTACAGATTTGGACTAGGTTTATACACTAGGTTTATACCAGACATATTATGGGTTACAAAGAATCTAGTGCCTCTACGAGTTGTGGTCAATGTCGCCTTACCATTGAACTCATGAAGCAAGTGGATGTTTTGTTCTTCAAAAAGATGTTGACTGGCTGTGTGGACCTTGACCCATTCCATCGGGTGTCTCGGAATCTTCGAGATTCAAGACGTCACCAGGCCCACTTCATCACACCACCATTTACCCAAACCAGTGCCTACATTATACATAAGTGGGTTCTACTGCCAAACTGCCAAAATTTGGAACTACTCCCTATCCGATGAAATACAAGGTCTTGCTTGCCATGTCTGCTTTCAAGAGAGCTATGTATTAAGTCTTCTACATTATGATTGTCTAAATTGATAAAAGCTTTTTTTTGATATTATGAATTTTTATATAGTTTTGTTAATTTGTCTCTTCTATGTTTGTTTCTATGTTCTATGTTTTATAAGAGCTTGTTTATTCTCACAATTTGTTGTTTACAGGCTTTTTTTTCTACTACACTGAAGAAGAGTGCCGTGTGACTAACGAAAGTGCGCTGTATATATGACGTGTGCAATGGTGCGCGTCACTCACGTCTCGGGTGTGCGGCCTTCGCCCCACCCTGACAGCGGGCCTGTTCCCGCCTCACCTGCAGCTTCAAGGAAGGCTGCATATCGTTTTTTTAACTCTGTAAAACTAAAACCTAGAGCCGGATTATTAGTGCTAGGCACTAGGCGCCGACTTTGTACGGGAGGCTCACAGCCGTTGAGTCCCCACAAGAAGAGGCAACTGAAGAAAAAAATCCGGAATGTTTTTTTTCCCTGTATTTTTGTGTCTGTTAACACGATTCCGGCAAAACCGATTCTCCAATTGCGATGAAATTTTATGGAGACCTTCGAAATCTTTGAACTTAGAACTGCCACGTTTTTGAGCGCAATCGAAAAATTATTTCTCATGAAAATCGCAATTTTACGATTTTTTTTATTTAAAAAAAACTTCTTTGACTTATAACACCCACATGCTTCGGTGATCGGATAATGGAGGTTTTACTGTACTGTGTAATGTACGGTGTGTTCTCTTGATTTTTTATGTAGCCCAGGGCTGCCGTTTTAACGGATTTTATCCATTTTAACGGATATTTAGGGTGCAAAACGGATCAACGGATTTTCAATTTTATTTACGGATATTTTGTTAATTACGTTTTCTATGCTTATTTTCGTATATTTGAATCTGCGCGGGCTAACTTCGATTGTAAACATTGAAGGCGGGGCGATAATCGATTCGACTTTCGATAGGGGCGGGAGCAAGGGCGAAGCCCTGTTCTAGACATGGGAGGAACTGCCTTCTGCCAGAACAGTTGCTTTTGGAACAGCCAAGAACAAACAATGGAGATTGGAGCCTACAATTGTTTTCTTTTGTTTTTGTTTATAAAGTTTGGATTATGTGATCTTAAACATGAAAAATAGAATTAGTATATGATTAAAATGTTACCAACATGTTCTGCAAGACTGCAATGTTATTAATAAACACAACACATGGGCCTAGGGCAAAATTGTGATGCAACATTCCTAGGGCCCTAGGCGGCTAGGCCCTAAGAAGTTTTTAACCAGGTCAGATTTAAAACAGATTTTCTGTAAATAAGTAACATTTTACATTTTTATGCAATCTTAATTAAAAAGCAACCACGGGCGTTTCTGGCTCATTTATTCTCGTCTGTGCATAGGCCTAGGCCCTTGGCAACTTTTGGTTTAAAAATGGTAACAAATACAAACATAACATTTAGCCATTTTCATAGTTTGATCAATTAAATTAACGTTTTTAGACTTTTCACGGGTTTTTGCGGATTTTTAACGTCCTCCAACAGGATTTTTTTTAAATGTCAGTGGCAGCCCTGATGTAGCCTATACTGAGCGGTATATTATATCACAGATAATAGACTACACTACGTGGGCAGATACGTGACGGGTTTAGGCGAGATGCTGCGCAATATGGCCGAATTATTCTGAAGTGTGAACCACAAACACTAGGCTCGACTGTGAGGGGTTTGAGAGCGAATGTGCCCCTACCTGGGAGCAAACATTAACAACACAAGGACGAACCCTTTTCCGACCTCGTCTGTTCGGGGGGTAAACTCGCTTCACGCGGCTGTGTTGCCAGAGCGTTTTGCGACCTTCAATGACCGCCTCGGGGCTCGGGGCCCATCCCTTGCTTGCTTGGCAGACGGGATCAAAACGAGATCAGAAGCGACTAGGTGTCCGTCTGTCTATCTGTCTATCTGTCAGGCGACGGTCATCAGTCCTTCCCTCACAACACAGATATGCGTAGCACAACTTGATACGAGCAATAAACCCTCACGTCTGTGACGCGATCGCATTCTGTTGTGAACTTGTGATTATGGTTTATTATGGTTCTTATTTATTTATAATTATTTATTTAATAAACACATAGTGACCATGGATGACGTGACGAGCCCTAAGGATGGGGGCAGGAGGCTATAATATAATGACATCGTTGGCCAGGTCACTTTCTGAAAATTTGTCTGAACTCTTAAACAATGTTCGTTCACCCAAACAACTTTATCCCGTTTCAAATTTCAAATTTACTTTAATTGGTTTGGCAACCACAGATAATGTCTTTTTTTATGAATTAACTTCAAGTGGACAATAAAAATGGTAAATTTGGTTTTGAATGAATTCGCGATGTTTTGGCGTCACTTTCAATTTTCGGGGAGTTTTTCCGACATCCAAATAGCAAGCATACATACACAAAGGCGTCATCGAGTCTACCACAGAAACAAAACCACGCGGCTCACTCCTCTCGACAGGCGCCGGCACTTGACAAGAGGCTAAGTAGGCCTACACTACGAACAAACGCGATACCCGGGGGGGGTGAGAAATAGGTCTGATCAGTGGAAAAAGCAACATTCTTCGATGTCATTGACCAAACAAGGCAATTCATAGAAGTAATCAAAAAAGTAAACTCAACCATTTATTTTTCAAATAATAATGTCTCTTTCTTTACTCACCAATACATCGAACCAGCACAGTGTTTGTTGAAGGCAAAAACGTTTGCTTTTGTTTCCTAGTGGTTCTTACTTTATTTAGAAAGTGAAAATAAAAAATCCTACTAGGTGACTCCTCGGTCACACTCACACAACTGTTTTTCAGTGGGGGACAGGGACAGAAAAACCAAGGTCCAACCCAAACCCCGCAGGCCCTGACGCAATCGACAGTGAATGATAACTAACAAAAAAATCAATAACTTTATACTTTATGAATTTTTGCCCACGACAGAAAGGTCGTTTGTTGTTTACGTCGACTAATTTGTATGTTTTTTTAAAAAATCTGATAAAAAAAATCGGAATAAGTTATAGGAAAAACCTACAGAAATTACAAAATCCATCTTGGTGGGGTATCGATAGCCCCATTTTACTTTTTTGACGTTTTCCCCGAAAATAGGAAATCGTGAGTAGGGAGGCTTAGACAATTTTTTTAAATGAAAAGTTTTATCGATTTTATTATACGTGAAATATTTCTAGTTGGTGGAAGTGATTATAAAAGACGCATCTCCGATACCCACTTTTGATTCAAAATTAAATTTCGATTTTACAAAGCCTCCACCAACTAAAAAGAAATTAATGCTACTTTTCCCCGTCAAGCCGGTGATAGTTTGTCCGGGGTTTTTCCATCAAGTTGTAACAAAAATAAAAATAGACCAAAAAAAAGTCCTTTGGGTGCGCTTTGATTGGGAAAAGGAAGTTTTTAATTTTAAAAACACCGGCAGTATCCCCGACCACGGGAGGGGGGGGGGGGGGAGGGGGAGACTTTTAAAGGTTTTTTGTATTTATTCATATGACTGGAAAAAGTCTTATGAATAATTGAAACTTAACACCCGTGTTTTTAACTAAACTCGGGGCCCCCCCCCCCCCCCCCCCCCCGTCGCACACCAACACCCTCTTCCTCTCACGGTAGACCATTGCCCTTGAAACAAACGAGCACGTGTGACAAAGGGCAACCCCTTCTTTTGAGAGAACCAAAAGACCAAACCACAGATAAAGAGTACACTTTTGCTTGTTCACTTGTGCTTGTAGTTTTACTCTGTTATCTTGACCAAAAGCTACCTGACAAATAGGGAAAACAAGGAAAAACAAGCATCCCAACCCTAAAACCCGACCCATTTAGTTTTTATACGATGTTTTTACACCATGCCGCCGCGTTTTTTTTTTCTTGCTGATTTGGCACTGTAAGTTTGTTGCACGTGATACAGCTACTTTTACTTCTTATTAAATATACAATGGCAATGGGAATTCAAGCTATTTTTATTAATTATAATTGATTCATAACAGTACTTGATGTTGATTGCGACAAAAATATTCACATTCATTTTTTTGGGTTTGATGTGTTTAGGTAGTGGGTGTTACGCTTTTTGTAGCCCCCCCCCCCCCCCCCCCCCAAAAACCCCCACAATTTTATTAAAGTTATAAATAAATAAAGTTGGTGAACCTACAGCATGGTCCATGTAAAATGTCAAAGCGTAAGTGCCGACCGGGGGGAGGTTTTTTCGCCATTCAACTTATCCAAGGTCACACTTTAGTTATCGTGTCTACGGCGAGAATTTTTCTTATTTAATACGTTTTTTTTACTTTTAAAATAAAATTAAAACTTGCGGGGGCCTGTTTATTAAACTATACCATTTGGTGTCCGCTTCTAAGCCCCCGTCTCCTAAGCCCCCGGCCTTTTTTTTGGGTTCTAAGCCCCTGTGACCGACGGTTTTTTCTAACGTTGGAAGCGGGGCTAAGAAGACTAAAAGTTTCTTAGGCCCCGTCTCCTAAAAGCCCGCACGAAAACCTTTTCGTTCCCGACCATAAGAAAAAGATAACGAATTTTGAAATGTTTATTTTTATCGTTTTTGGATGAGCGAAGCGAAAACTTCAATTTCACCGACCCCCCAAAAAATTAACCCGGGGTTTTTTTTTTTTTTTTTTTCTGTCTGTTTGTTCGCTCTCTACCCGAATACGGCATCGGAATCGGATACGGATACGGATACGGAATCGAAGAAAATATTTCTCATGACTTTCGTTTAAAGGAACTCTTTCGGTTGGTAGGGCCTATGGACAGTTTTTGATCAGTAGGTCGGCCTACTTTAGATTTAAAATAGCGACGTTAAAGGTTTTGTAGGTACTTTAGATTTAAAAATAGCGACGTTAAAGGTTTGTAGGCCTAGGTGCACATAAAAAAAACTGTCCATACCAACCGAAAGAGTACCCGTTTAAAATAGCGACGTTAAAGGTTTGAAGTTTTTTTGTTAATTTAACAGCAAACAAACGGAGTTGAAAAGTTGGATCATTGCATATTAAAACAGGCTTTTGCAATGCCTACATGATTTAATTGCAACATTTTCGAGTCAAATGAGACGTTAAGCAATATCTAATTAATCGAATATTGCTAATGATTTATTTTATCCCCCACCCCACCCACCACCAACATTTGGGAATTTATGGTTTTAACGTGGACCGAACCTCGAGCAAAGTACAGCCCGCCTTGCAACGTGTGCGACCGAACAAAAACATCGTGCGGGCGTTAGGAGACAGGGCCTAAGAAGACTTTTAGTCTTCTAAAGCCCGGACCGGTTTGTCTTCTTAGCCCCGCTTCGCAACGTGTAGCACAACCTTCGGTCACAGGGGCTTAGAAGCCAAAAAAGGGTCCAGGGGCTTAGGAGACAGGGGCTTAGAATACCGCCCCTACCATTTTAACCAACATGAATGACTTACAGAACGACCGTAACTAATTATGGGAGTTGTGGTACTTGTAAAGGGCATATCCAAGGGCTGTTTCAGAGTAGTTATTCCGAATAACGAAGTTACACTTACTCCCTTGCATTCGCATTCCCGAGTGAAGATAATCTTGGAAGAAACTTTCGGTCAGGATTGCCGGCGGCGGGGATCGTTCGATGACCCGAATCAGAGTTACGCGCTTCGCATGAACTCATTGTAACAAAGTTATTTGTGACCCCTTTGAAGATAGGGAATATGCATGGATATAGGATGTGTATTATAGTAGCCTTGATTTGTAGTAAGAATCAGGGGATGGGTATGTATGTATATATATGTGATTAAGTAATAATTATATTTTATTCCGTGTATTTTTATGTGCCCGAACTCGAGTTCCTAGAGTCTGCACCCAGGTATACCCCCCCCCCCCCCCCCCACGTGCCGCCATCATCAAACCTCGGCCCGGCGGACGGAAGGGGAGACAAGCAATCAGGTTGAATAGAACTTGAGAGCCCTGTCATTGTTTACTATCGCTTGTACCTAAAACATAAATAGTAGCTAATTTAGCCTGAGCTGGTGATTCACGTTCTCAACTGTAAACAAAGTAATAACGCGTTCGTCGTTTTATTACTGTATAATAACTCGTATCGTACCTATTGTATCGTAGTGTATCTGTTATCTGTGGTATGATGCAACATGCAATAACAGTTATAGCACAGACAGAAGCATTGATATTATGTTATCTGTGGATGTACAGTAGTAGCCCGTGTTAGTAACTAACAAGTATAATTCGTAATTTAGTTGGGACCGATGTTGGTGTTTTTAGCGCGCAGTTATGATTGGTTATGATTGGTAGTTCACACAACACCGTCATATCAACAATATATTATTATTATCATATATGATATCAACGTAAGCCTACAACAAAAATTACAAATGTTCGGAAGGTGTAATCGGTGATAGTTAATGTGAATGGTACCACACGAATACGCAGTGGCGTATCCAGGAATTCATAAAGGGGGGAGGGGGGGGGGTTCAGTCAATTTTTTCATAGATGTGCCGAAGGCTTTTTTTTTAAATTTTCTTCTTCAAGGTCATTTTGGTGAAAATCTGTGCGTTTTAAAGCATCACAATGACCAACTTTGTATCCACTAAAATCCTATTTTAGTCAGATGGTAATTTCAATTTGTAGTTAATTTATTTTCTCCTTTACACTTTTTTTTCAAAAGGGGGGGGGGTTGTCCCCCCTCCCCACCCCTTGGATACGCCACTGCGAATACGTAACTATAATATGCAGTTTGGCGGTTTGTCATCAGTCACTAATAAGTAGTAACATTGAGTTGTAATAATGTATTGTAATTGTAATGTATTGTATTGCACTGAATTGTGTGCGATAAAGGGAAACTCAGAAATACTTTCAGTCAAGCAAGTCGTTTAAAATTGTGCATAAAACGGTGACATTTTAATGTTAATAAATAAAAAATGAATTTTATAAACTAAATCCTACAATTTTGTCAAATTAAATAATTGACAGATCAAAACAATCTTTTGAGAAAGCTTTAGATAGGGGTTGCAAATTAAACATTGCTATTTTGTATGAAGTTTGATGAAGTCGATAGTATGAAAAATTTACTGAAGTTTTGTGGATTAGGCTAAAGAGGGAAATTGAGCCCTACAACGGCCTCCTCGCCCAGTGGCGAGAAAAATACATTTAAATAAATAAATACGTACTTTGGAAACCGAGCCACTTGCCCAAAAATGGTAAACGGGAGTTCGGTTCTTGTGTCAAATAACAATGTAAGGTGGCAAGGAAACTCAGGTGTAACTATTGAAAACTTATTAGGGCGCAATTATGTTCTTATTTACATGAATATGAATATTAGTAGTTTTAGAGATTTAATCGCGCCTCCAAGATAAAACAATTTCTATAAGTGTGAGTTACCACCATGTATACTTCTTTCCAAGGGTAAAGAAATGCTCTGTGCACGAGCTAAATACAGTTTGTAGGTTTTGTTATTGTCGATTGACGAACGATAATGGCATGGTATGGGATGGGTTGCCAGCAGCTGTCACAGTGCGTGCATGGAATTCCGACATCATGAAGAAACAATCTTACGCTGACGCATAATATGAACACTTGTAATCTTAGTAATTTTACTAATTTGGATAATAAAAGAGTAGTGAGAGGGGGCGTATATTGCCTGAACTTGGATTGTGAACTTCCGACTTATCTATTTTAGAAAAATAGGCGAATGGAATACAGAGATTAAAAACTAGATACAGATGAATGCATTCTCTGGAAACCAGTGCACAGCACAGCTGAGCGGTCAAGGCCACACGGGCTTTATGCACATAGTGTACTCTGTTATCTGTGCTTTATGAGTTTATATGGCGATGCTCGTGGTTTGGCGGTGGGGGGGGGGGGGGGGGCACTCGGTCGATAATAAATATAATGCAGTTGTGGTACATTATTTTGGTTTAAAAAAAATAAGGGGCCACCCGTCAGGCGGTCTAGGTTAAATAGTTGAAAATTCGTTTTGGTAACTTCTGACATTGATGATGTATTGATGATCCAATCCAAGATTATTTTGCATTGCGTCTCTATAAATGCTATTGATTAATGGATTGATGTTAAATAAGGTTCACTGACAATTAAAAACTCAAGCTGCTGCAGACCGCGCACAATTCCCAACTGATGAGTAACCTCGCACGGCCCTGTCATTATCTTCAAACTGACAAGAACATACACCCTGACTTTAGGTCTGTTCGTTTGTCGTACTCTGACTGATCTAGATCAGCCAGAGTAAGTTTATCGGCGTTCTTTTGTAAAATCTTACTCTAGATCAAGTTGTGATGCGCGTTCTTTTGTACCAAGTAACTTACTCTAGAGTTAGCGAGAGTACGAATATGTACTCTGGGTCTATAGGTGGAGTACGTAGAGTAGAGTAAGAAAAAATGGCCGAAGAGGCGGTACCGGTAAATGATCTAGCTGGAAACCATAATCTAGGCTAGCCTATTTGCTAACTATGGCTGAGGCGTCGCAAGATATTATCGACGCCACTTTAATTTAAAATTAAAATAAAAAAAAATAAAAAAATTAAAATTAAAATTAAAAATTAGGTAAGTTGACCATAATTATGTTCTTTTGTCGTGATCTGGAGTACGTACTCCGAGAAGCTCTGGATCAGGTTATGACGTTTTTACTCTGACTCTAGAAATATTGGAGTAACTCTACTTTACTCTGGAGTAAGACAACGAACAGACCTTTTGACTTCCTGTGCGCAAAGAGATGGATAGAATGATAAGAGGACAGTGGCTGGGTCTCAAACTGATCTTCAAATCATGATGATTATAATTATGATTGTTTTATTATTTTTAATCGTGTATTTGTCTTTGAAAAAATATATAAATAAATGTTATTATGTGCAAAGATGCACATCATGACTGATGAGTATTCTCATCGTTCACATTCGATTCTGTGAGTGAAGGTATCTGTCCAATGTGCAAGCACGTTTTACGACCCGGTATTTGGGGTAGTGGTCTTTGTTCCATCGGAATGCGGTTTGGCTGGCCTGGACCTCCTCTCGACTTTCGAGGAGAGAATGCATGCATGCAACACTGTAGGTCTGCGAAGCAGGTACCTGCTTACCCGACCTTATCCACTGAACAAAAGAGGCTCGTACCAGCAGTTTCAAACACAAACTATAGGGGTCAGTTAACTCGCACAGCGCGCTACACTAGCGCGGCAATGCGGTTGTTGCAAACAAGTACGAAAAAACCCGCGAAGCACATTTAACATGGAGGTTACGTATCTGCCCACGTAGTGTACTCTATTATCTGTGATTTATATTCTTTTTGGGCCTTCCTGCAGCCGTTTGATCTTCTACTTTCTTAAATCTGAGAAACAATAGTAGGCCTACTGTTCCAATCTATTCAGATCTAGAATGCACCAACAATCCAGATGTTATGAAATTGACCGTCCCGGTAGCTTAGGGATAAAGCACTCGACCGGCAATCAGGAGACCGGGGTTCGATACCCCGCTGAGATGGATTTTTTAATTTCTGGATTGATTTCTATAAAATATTTTTGTAGGTCATAGTAATTTTTAATTTGCACGTCAAAACATTTTGAATCGAACATAGAGGGTAATACAAGTTGGGGAAGCCCAGACGGTAGTTACGCCACTGACACTAGTGCAGCTTGCCCTAGCCGTCAATGTCCGAAGGGACTAGGACTAGGCGTAAGATTATGAAACGTTGGAACGTGTTTAAAACTAGTAGGCCTATGCTATGCCCAGCATTGAAATCATGCACTGCCTAACATTCATTTCCCATGAATATAATTTAGAGACATGTTAGTTTGCTTGGTGATAAGGAATTTCCAGGATGATAGCAGTCATGTTTTATTCCACAAGAATACACTTTAAAAACTCAGTACCTAGGCGGAAGTAGTAACCTACCTGGCATGCAATTCCACCAGAGTAATCATAAATGTCCCCCTTCAAGATATCAGCTGCATTAGCCAAGTAAGGAAATCCCTGATCTTCCACGCCGTTGAAAAACAAATGCTCTCCTTCGGGTTTGAGGCCAAACTTTTTCATCTCGAAGAACAACTGTTCCAAAGGATAGATGTTGGAGAAACGGTTGTCTGAAAGAAACACAAAACCATAAATGACTAAAATAAGTCTAGTCTGCACATTCATACTTTGTCCACTGTAATGTTTTTGTTTCATGCTTTCTTTTGAGGGAACAAAACACAATCAAATGCAACACTTTTAAATACAAAATAAATTGACACAAAATTACGATTTTTGTTTTGAAACCTAGGCCACCGCCCACCTAATTATTATTTTTTTAAAAAGAAAATAGGGCTTAAAACGATTAAATGCAAAAATTTAAAAGGGGTTAAATGTAGGAAATTAAACGCTTTTTCCCATCCCTAGTCTCTACTGGGCGGCTAGACGCATGATGACTTTATAAAGTAGATGCGGGCATAAGAAAACAACACATTACAATATCCATGATGACACACAGTGGTGTGCAAATTAACAAATTTATTCACCGCTTTTATTTACCGCTTTTTGACGAGTTTTGATTTTAACACAGACTTTTTGCACCACTTTTTAATATTTTTTTACCGCTTTGTGGTGGTTTTATTTACCTATGCATGTCCCTACTTAGGTATGTATATGTTAGTGCTCATTGTAGATGTATTTAGAGTGTAAATTTCACCATTTTGCAATGAGAGGAATGCAAAAAGGTAAATAAAACCTAGGGCCTACACCATAGATTAATACATTTTGTAAAATGAAATGCAGCAAAAAATAAAACCAATGTACAAATACCTTTCCTAAAAGATAGGTTACGACTAGTTTTAAAACCTTTTACTTTTTTTAAAGACTGGCATAAGAACACTCACCGCTGGGTACAAACTCATTTCCTTTGGCAATGAAATCCACAGCCTCCGGTATACACTGAGTCAATGTGTACATGGGAGGTGGTACACCATTCTCCAGATCTCCATTCTAGAAAGGAAGTAGATATTGTGAGTAGGCTTTAATGCTTACACGAGTCTGCATGCGTCACCAAAATTACCAGGATGGGTATGCAGAGGCATGCATTTGTGGTGGAAATGATTTTATTTCAAATGATTTGGCAAATAGAAATTCATAATCTAGTTTTCCCTGGTGGTAATAGGGAATATTCCACTAACTATTTTATATTTTATTTTAATTCTCATGTCTTAATAGTCACTGTGCTTTTTTTTTTTTTTTAACAAGTCTATTTAAACAAGAAGTAAATTTGAACCCCAGTATGAGCGTCAAAATCGAGCGTGCGCCATCTTTAGACGGTACTACGTCATAACTGTGTAGAGTCAAGGGTCAAGGCCAATTTGAAGCCTAAATGTACGTATATTTGTACATATTTTGGCCTACATACAGACGGCGGTGCTCGCCCATCCGCTCAACAACAAACACAACTCCACAGCCACTTAAAACGTCAGATGAGCCAAAGAACGATGTACATTTTCACCGACTTTTGTTTTTCTTAAATTTCGTATTAGACAGGAGATTGCGCGATATCATCGTGATAAAGGAATACAAGTAGGGATGCACACGATAATCGATATTATCGATCAATAATCAATAATGGATATTATTTCGATAATCGATAACCAAAATTCATTATCGACTATCGAAATATCAATTGATTCGTCAATAGTGGCACGAACTTAACTCTAAAAGACGGAGATTATCTCTTGTTGTGCCATACACTAGCCGGGATGATGGTGTCACACTTAAGATTTATGTTTGGAATTGACCTATCAGTCGATAACGGAAACCAAACACATGACATCGAAGACAACCAAGCAGTAAAGGAACGCGATTGTTTTGTTTTGACTTACAATTACCACACTTGAGGTTCCACTTATAGGTCGGCACAGGTTTTGTTGGACTGATATCGATATTATCGATTCGATAATGACATTACCATTTTGATAATCGATAATGAAAAAAGTATCGATGTGCATCCCTAAATACAAGCATTTTTGTCTTGAATTTTTGCATAGCCTAGGACTATCATGCTATTCTTTATCTACATTAGGCTTTAATTAGTCATCAAAGTAAGGTTTTTGAGCAGGATATGTGTCGGAACACGGACGTGCAGGCTAAGCCTAGGGGTTGTCAAGTGAGTAATTTTAGTATTCACATATCAAGGCCTATATCCTAGGAACAATTGGCCTAGACTGTTATAAATAATTTTTTACGCCTGAGCCTAGACCTAGGACTGTTTAAGTTAAGTTTTATTGTTTGAGAGCAATGTCAACTTTTCTCGTTTTCCGGCTAGGCGCTAAATGTAAAATGTCCGCCATCTGTTTACACTTCTGTAGGGTACGCTAGACGCTGCATTTGCAGGGAAACAACCATTTGGAGGCAACACAGTTCCGACGTCATCGTCGTTTTTGCCACGCTTAAAATATTTTTTAGAATGCTGTTTTTAAACGGAGCCCCTATAAATCATTGGAATATTATTTCACGGAAAAACAAAGTACATATTTGTAATCAGGACAAAATGCTTCTTCTAAAAAATCTATTTGTACCCTACAGTATTTGACGGAAGTGGAATATTCCTTATAATGCTCATCAACCCTAGACTCTAGAGGATAAAACATTTAATGCTGTTTTATCAATTACTATGTTACCTGCATTGTTTTAGGAGCGTTTTCCAGAATCGCAGCACAGTAAGGATGAACATTTATCCGTTTTAAAGCATATTTCATCACCCGCGCGTAGGCCTACACCTTCATTGATAAAAGTAGCAGAGCGGGTCAGTGCATGCACGTACAGGCGCTGCCATGGTTGCCTGCTAACTGGTTAAATTTTTCAGCGCACCTGAATTTTCAATGCAGGCTTAGGCTATTCAAAACTTGCCCCCAAAAAAATGTTTTTTCTAAAAAGGAGTTTGTAGGAGGTTAAGAGAGGTGGCTTACATTTGGTCCCCTATTGGTGCGATCAATTTGTGTACAAAAAGGACTTTGGACTGAAAAGAAATTTGAAGGGGTACCGGTAGGCCCATATTATGGATGGCATGGTAACATCGGGCATTACATGATTTGGTCGCGTTTTCCATCGAAAGTAAACAATTTCTTTTTTGTCGGGGGTCGATAACGTATTTTTAGTTGTTACCTTACCTGTGTATCCCCCCCTCATTTTGGTAAATTTTGGAACAGGGATCTTGGAAAATAGGCTACCTACTCGTTGATGTTAATAAAACTAATGTTTTTGACAATATTTGTTGGCGCAAGTTACGAGTGTAATTCGAGCAGGCCTGGTCATTCCGGAATTTTGGTAGCTCAGGTTTGGATTTAAGTAGACGATTGGAGTACAGGACAAACAGCACCTGCTATTAGTTTTGTGAGAAGCTGGATTAAAGGAAGCAATTGATGAAATGCCAGAGGGCATGGACAGTAACGAAAGGCAGGCATGTCTCTACTGGACGGCTAGACGCATAATGACATAATATTGCACTAAGGCAATTTGAAACAATTAGTGGTGATAGATGAAGATGAAAGACGATTACAAAAAAATCATGCCTTACCCGGGCTACCTCGTAGGCCACATACTACAGACTAGACTAGTCTAGAGGGAGAGGGAAGGGTGAGAGACAGAGAATATCTTGCATTGCACCATGAACTGACTGAATGGTGCCAGGTCACACCAGAGATTTATGTTTGGGAGTGAGATTATCCTGCCGACAATGGGTGGCAATTTAAACAAGAGTGCAGACAGAGCGAGGCAACAAGCAGCTGATTACTTACTACTGTATATTGTTTTGACTTGCACATGCCACACTTGAGGTTCTAGTACGTAGGTGAGAATGGGCTTCTATTGGTGATAGGCCTATTGATATTACTGGTTCCATAATGGAATTACCATTTCAAAAAAAGTATTGATAAACGAGCATCCCTAATAATAGGCTATGGCATGTTTACTTTTTTAAATAAGATTTGGGGTAATGTTACTAAGAACAAGTTTATAAAAGAAAGAAAATAGTGATCCTTAAGGGGTTAAAATAACTTTTGTTCACTTACACTGTGCATTAGGCCCAAGATATTCTTGTAGATTTGCTGATAGTTGCTAGTTCCCAATGCATTGGGAGGAAGGGGACACTTGTGAGTGGCTTCCATTTGGGACTTTGCTTTGAAAGAATAGCCACTTGGAAGATCATTATTCATAATGAGTTCATGATAAATGTTTCCCAATTCAAAGCCTCCTTCGATACTGTAACAAAGCACGGCCACCTCGCACGGGATGAAGCGATGGTCTTCCATCGCACCATAATGGTTTACGTGAATGAAGTAATAGCGATTTGTTTTTAAACCTGTAAACAAAATCAAAATCCTGTATCTAAATAGCCTACAATGAAAATTAACATCCCAATTTACCACACATTTAGGCCCTATGAAAATGTCATGCAATTGTATCTAAGACCCTGATAAATCAAATAAACACAACCTACAGTCAGTCCACAGACATTAGGTACCGGAATGTGCAGCTAATTTCAATTTGATCTCTTCCTCATAAATGTTTGCATAGCCTGCTATACAACATGGAATTCATATTTAATTAACATAATTAGGGGCTGACTTGTTTAAGGATAAACGTAGTCATTCAAGACTAAAATACAATGCCTGCTTTGCCAAAACACTTGCAATTTGCAAATTAACCTGCCATATCCCCTTCCACATTCAAGATCAAAACACTGCTTTGCCAAGAGAAACAGCAGTGTTCCAGTTTTATTTTACCCATTCAGTGTGCGTGCAGCCTTTTAAGTTGGTCACTAGACTTTATCACGAGGTCAACTACTCCAAGGGGAAAATATTTAAGGCTATTCCACCGCGTTTTTCTATTTTCCAAAATATGCTACCAAGTTAAAATATAGTGAATGGCTTTGAAACATGGCTATTTTAGAAAATCAAAAAATTTTTTCCAAATTTTTCTGATCCGGTAGGGTACACGGCCAATATAGCCACCTCAAAATAATTTCAAACTTCAATTCGCCAGGGCACACCATTCAACGTACGGTGTTGTGCTTTTGTGACATTAATTTTTAACTGTTTTTCTATGGACTGACTGAGAGAAAACAGATTTATTTTAACAATTGTCTTTCCTGCGAATTTTTTTGTTTGGCGGTACAAATCGGTAAAAAATACCGCCAAACGAAAAATTCGCTGGAAAGACAATTGTTAAAATAAATCTGTTTTCTCTCAGTCAGTCCATAGAAAAACAGTTAAAAATTAATGTCACAAAAGCACAACACCGTACGTTGAATGGTGTGCCCTGGCGAATTGAAGTTTTAAATTATTTTGAGGTGGCTATATTGGCCGTGTACCGGATCAGAAAAATTTGGAAAAAATATTTTTGATTTTCTAAAATAGCCATGTTTCAAAGCCATTCACTATATTTTGACTTAGTAGCATATTTTGGAAAATAGAAAAACGCGGTGGAATAGCCTTAAGTATCAATGGCACTAGGCTGGTATTTGGAGAAAGGTGCACACTTAAATGTTCAGTCACATCAGTTGGTCGTTGTGTTAAACGTTTAGTGAATCAAACTAAATTGGGCAGACCTAGGTACCGGTAGTAACTGTATTTAACGTGGCATAATAGGTAGTAGGTACCACACAATAGGCTATCAGGAGAAAAAAGATCCGATGCAGCGCTAGTGAGCAATCAGCTGTTTAGCAAGATGGCTGGGTAAAAGGGGATAGCTGCCGTCCACATGCTTGGTTAACATTGCTTCGACCCAATCTTGAAACCTACTTTTTCAGTTGAAAACGTCCAGTTACATAATTGAAAATGATTCAGAACTATAGGTTGATATCTTATGGTATAAATAAAGTTGAAACATAATAAATATCTGTAAAGAATTAGTGATTACTGACTAGGAAAACGCTAAAGTCCCGTCGCGTTGTTGAGCGAGCACCGGTACGTGCAACACGACCCGAGTACGACATTCCCATAATGTTACATAGTACCAATAAGTCTTTAAGGTCTTGACCGATTTAGCTGAAAATTTGTAAAATCTGAGAGAATGTTGTACTTATTGACCCTGCAAAATTTCATAATGATCGGAACATTTTTTATTTTTTATTTTATTTTTATAACCAACAATCGGATTTTGTTAAAAAACTAAACAGCAACCCGCATAGGTGGTATGTACATGTGTGCCAAATTTCAGGTCGATCAGAGAAACGGTGCGACCTGTACCAAAGCAGTAACAGAGAAAAAAAAACAGACATTCGAGCCATAAGAGTCAAGTGGAGACGCTCGCTACGCTCGCTCAATTACATATAGTTAGAGGTACGTGTATTTCGCTACCGACGATAAAACCGAAATATGTGTAAATCATTTAATTTCACAAAATGAGCATGAATTGATCAAATCTAGAACAGAAAATGCAAAAATTGAATCACCGCCAAACAGCGAAATATGTGTAAATTACATAATTCACCGAAATTCACAAAAATCGTGTTTTTAACGACGAAAAGCATTAGAAATGGGAATCATTGTTAAATTACGGTGTAATTTTCAATATTGTATGCAGTACAGAATCAAGAAAAGGTGTTATAAAATAACTAGGCCTATCAGATATTATGAATTTAGTCTTAGTAACTAGAACCAGTCTGTTTATAAGTACATTCAAACTTGTTTGATATGTGGCTAGAATAATACGACAGTTGCGAACGAATAATTACATGCATATAAATTGGTAAATATAGATAAAACCGCTGAAATAGAGCTTTAAACCAATAACACCAAAATCTCCAATTTTAAAAACGAAATGTTCCACAAAATAAAACCACTTTCACGGACCTCTATATATAGTGTACGTACTTCCCACGTACTGCATTTCAAATGACTAGCGCCTATGGTTTGTTTACCCAACTTTGTTAATTATAAAACAAAGAGCATCAATTACTAATCCCAGAGTTTAAAATAACCTTGTAGTATGCTAAAGCGAGCGTGCACTAGTAATTTGACAAAATGTTAATGGCCTAGAGCTGTGATAAACTGAGAGAACAGCGCGGAAAATTGACGGCCGCCTAGCTTGGCCTAGCCTAAGCCTACTTCTTGCCAGTTTCAAGTTCAACAATCCCTAGGTGACAAATGATGACTCATTAAAAGCAAGAGCTAGAAGAAAACTAATAATTTTTGTTACAAAAATATAAATTTTAAAAATAGTTTTTCATGTTATGCGGAATCTAGTGATTTCACTCTCCGTTCTATCTATGTGCCTTGTTTGTATTTGTGCGTGTCCTGGGCCTCGAACCGATGATCCGAGAGGAAAGTTTATTCGAAAGAAACGTCATAGTACGGCGACTTCTACACGGGCGCATAATCAGTCAATATATCCCAAAACTATCAATTTATTTCAATAAATTGGATAGGCGTCAGCTGTGTTGTCTACCCTTGGCGTGTTGATCTCGCATTTACAGCCAAGTCGCCTAGGCCTAGCCTAGCTGACGTGCAAAACTCTGGCTGAAATAATAATATTCTGGCCAGACTTAATTTCGTATGTAGGCCCTATTTAAAACATCTAAATGTTATCACATCATTTCGAGCTTCTAATATTATTCAATGAAGAGACTACGGTACTTGAAATAATAAACATGTAGGCCTACTTTGACACCGCACCAAAGCAAATCTATACCTAAAAAAAATCTAGCGTGAACGGCTGACAAATCATTTAAGGCTATTCCACCGCGTGTTTCTATTTTCCAAAATATGCTACTAAGTTAAAATATAGTGAATGGCTTTGAAACATGGCTATTTTAGAAAATCAAAAATATTTTTTCCAAATTTTTCTGATCCGGTACACGGCCAATATAGCCACCTCAAAATAATTTCAAACTTCAATTCGCCAGGGCACACCATTCAACGTACGGTGTTGTGCTTTTGTGACATTAATTTTTAACTGTTTTTCTATGGACTGACTGAGAGAAAACAGATTTATTTTAACAATTGTCTTTCCTGCGAATTTTTTTGTTTGGCGGTACAAATCGGTAAAAAATACCGCCAAACGAAAAAATTCGCTGGAAAGACAATTGTTAAAATAAATCTGTTTTCTCTCAGTCAGTCCATAGAAAAACAGTTAAAAATTAATGTCACAAAAGCACAACACCGTACGTTGAATGGTGTGCCCTGGCGAATTGAAGTTTGAAATTATTTTGAGGTGGCTATAATGGCCGTGTACCGGATCAGAAAAATTTGGAAAAAATATTTTTGATTTTCTAAAATAGCCATGTTTCAAAGCCATTCACTATATTTTGACTTAGTAGCATACATATTTTGGAAAATAGAAAAACGCGGTGGAATAGCCTTAAAAGTGCAAAACAAAGGGCGATAAGGTTATTCCATTTTTCAAACATCTGGTGTAATCTGCTTACAAATACAGTAAGATCTCTCTTATCCGAGTTGGATGAGACCGGGGGCACCTCGGATTTGCGAAAAACTCGGATGGCGCGGATCAATTGTTTATTTGCTCTCGTAGCATAGCCTGATGTGGTAAAATGATATATGACACATGTAATGGATAAAGGAACATAAAATACACACGATACACTTCATACAGGGTATACTAAATGATTTAATAGCTTGTAATTCAAGCTCACGAACACACGTACCACACGTACACAATTAGGCCTACATGTCGTAATAAAAACGTATGTCTAGGCCTAGGCCTAAACTCGACGCAGTAGGCCTCGGCCTACAATGCAAACATAGGCCTAGGCCTAGCTCTCTTTCTCATGTGGGAAAAACTCACTACTATGCCCGCGCTGAAGCTCACGACGCAAGATAAGTCTGGGAAAGAAATAAGATAAGCCCAGGAATAACAATTCAATGCGTCGTGATTACGAATTTCGTGAATCGGTTGAAACATGATTGCATCTAGTTCCACAACGACCATCTTTGAACAGCTGTGTGTGAGATGGCTGGATCGTATGCGCACGCGCAGGCGCGCGACGCACACTGACCTCTATATGCTCAGTGGGTGGCACTGACGCTTACCGGCGATGCGCCCGAAAGCACACTGACCACTGAACTCTATACGCTCAGTACACTGATGCACACTGCTCGAAAGTCGAGATATATCGCCGATCTATCTTCTTTGCACTCACTCGTAAGGCATGCCTACAAATGTATGCGAGTACATTTAAAAAAGTGCGGCGCGGCGTCTGTAATTATTTTTATGTTTTATTTACGTATTTAAAACTTTAATTTTTTTTTTTTTTTTTTTTGGCGGCTCGGTTAACACGGAACATCGGATAAGAGGAGATCGGAAAAGAGATCTTACTGTAAACATAGACATTAATCGGTAGTGTAGCCTAATTGGCTAGATAAAAATATAATGTCCCAAACATATTCAATTCAATTCAAAATGCGTTTTATTTCATTGGCAATTGCAAAAGCATTGCTCACTTAAAATACATAATTCATGTACAAGTCTTGAAACACGCTTTAACTAATTCTAAATCAAATGAAATGAAATGAAATGAAGCATATTTTGAATGTAAAATATGCTTCATTCAAGAACCTGTCAACATTCACTGTTGAGACCCAAAAGTTAAGTGTGTGTTTGTGTGAGTAGGCCTAAATGGTTGAAATGGATGGAAATCTATTTGGTTACTGTATTTTATTGCTTCCTAAATTGCAATTTTCTTGAATTAAATATAAAATCATAATATTTCTTAGTATTTTTTTTTTTATAGACCGACGTGATTCATTGTTCATTTTCCTATACAGGTGGGCGTATGCGTACCTATCCCCATTTCTCTAGTTCCTCACTCTCGTGCTAGAGCGCCATAGTGTTCCTTGTTTCCTCGGATATTGAACATTGTTCAAGTGTTTTATATTTCATATAATTAATATTTTCCCTATCAATAGTTTTAGTAATTTACCAGGCCCCTTTAAATATTTTAATAATTTAGGCCTATATGTAACATGGACAAACATGGCAAAAACAGTTAAACTGTTCTTATTAGTATTAGGCCTTCCATAATGTATTGTCATGATAGTGGCTGTAGGCCTAGCCTACATAGGGAACCACAAGTCTAACGCGGGAAGCGAGTTCAGTGCATTATAAGAGAATGTCCCCATAAGAATAGCATTAGGCAATTTTTAAAACGCTTGTATCTTTTGAACGAGAAGTACGTATTTAAGAAATATCATTCACATTACGTCATAAAACATTATTTTCTTCAACTATCACATATGGTAGAATTATAATACCATGTTTAGAATTTAAATGAGTTCGAGTTTAACAAGATAATGTTTGCATTTTTCATCTGCGTCGCGCGCCGATCCTCCGTGATTGGCTGTTGAATCGAAGAAACTAACATGTCGGACAGTCGAGTTCGCCGTGCACTTGGATGCTGTACGTGCAAAGCTGCTCCTCGCTAGTCGGCCGTGCGCATGCGTTGGTTCTCTCTCTCTCTTCTACCGTGCGTCTCTTTCTATTGAATCGCTCCAAAACGCGAAACATACATGTGTTTCTAAAACGTTTATTCAAATTCTGTTGCGACTTTTGTAAATTGAATGCATCAAATGTGTCAAGAAAAGAACGGTGATTAACGTTATGTGAATGATATTTCTTAAATACTTCTCGTTCAAAAGATACAAGCGTTTTAAAAATTGACCAATGCTATTCTTATGGGAACATTCTCCTCCAATGCACTGAGCTCGCTTCCCGCGTTAGACTTGTGGTTCCCTATAAGTATTGAATGTCCATTTTAAAAAATGTTTAAAAAATTAGGCATCGTATAGGTCTACAGCAGGCTTAAGGGTAGGGGAGAGGGTGCATAAATGGGACACTTTTCACATTTTAATTATTATTTCCTCAAATTATGTTTTTTTCAAAAATTTGAAATAGCCAACTTTAAGAGCCACCCTTTAGACATAAATTTCAGATTTTGTTGTTCACGAACTATTTCTTTTTAATAACCGTACAGGTGCAAATTAGAAAGTCGACATGTGTCCCATTTATGAACCATGTGGTTGTTAAATGGGACAGGCCTAAAAATCACAGAAATAACCATCCATTAAGCATTCTAAAGACATCATTTTATTTATTTTATTTTAAATACAAAACATTATCATTTGTAAGCTCAAGGCTATTTAACTACACCATTAACCCCCTCAAACTTCACAAAGTCCATTGCAAAAAACAAGAACGACTTGGTCCGGGCAGTCCCGCCTCCTTTATTCTAACTGTCTGCGGCAGACGTTTCAATATTTGTACTTTGTGAACATCAGAAATGTCTTCTTGCTTAGGGTAGAAGAAGCTGCTACCACCTGCGTCTTTTCTACGTAAGAATTGACATTGAAAATGTCCTCGCTTTTTTCCCCCATAATTCGCCCCAGAAAGTTGATGTTTTTCTCAATACCATCTCCGGATGAAAATTTGTAAGCCTGCCTACTTGATGTAAGCCCTAGACCTAGTTAAGGCCTATGGCCTAGGCTAGGGCTTGGGCCTATTGGCTTAGTTCAGGCCTGGGTAGCCAAGGCCTACTTTATGGGGCAGCTATGTGGGTGAAGGGCCTTCAGTTAGGCCTTAAATAAATTATAATGTGATACATTGGCTCTGATAACCATTATTTATCCATAATCAAGCATTTAGCAAATGTCCCATTTAGCAACCTGCATCCATGTCCCATTTATGAACCTCAAGCATTGTTGACAACAATGTCCACTTGGCCTAAAAAATAGGCAAGATAATGATGAAACCAGAATTATTTCTTCTTTCCAGTGTCTCAATTAAAAGTTCCAGAATGGCATCTTCAAATTTCACAAGGTCTTATGTCTATTCTTTATTTTATTGTCTTGGAAGGAATTTCTACTTTGGAGGTAGCAAAAAACCAAAGTGGAATAACAATTAGAAATTGTCGGCCATCTTTATAATTTTTGTTTATGAAGAAGCAGTACCACTGCTGCCAACTTTTGGCAAAAAAGCTAAACTAAGAAAAAATCAGCTGATTAGATATAGCCACTGTCCCATTACCTCTGGCATACAAACCGCCCTTTTGACCCTCTCCCCATGTACATAATTTTCACTCAAACATACCGTTGCGACCTCTACATTGAACGTCGTGAATAATTGTTCTCAGCATCAACGCCTTCTTCGCCTCGGCCTCTTGTTTTTCACGTTCAACCTCGTCGTAGGTCTGCCCTTGAGTGTTATATCTAACACCTCCATTGCCACTCACTTTGGCTCTTTCGGCCATGTTCTCATATTGTCTCTTTGTTAGGGGATCAAGACCCTGAAATCAGAAAATCACCTTCATGCACCACCCTACTTAAATTCTACAATGAATACAAATATCACACACCCTCAATGCGCTTTGGATGAAATAAAGCGCCTTGGTTCCAGCTGGTTGCAGACTGTGTTATACACATTGACTTTGCCTCAAAGTGCTACAGATCAAGTCGCTTTCGGAAGCAAATTGGAGGGAACCAAACCGCCTTGACTTACGTGATATAGGCCCTACACTTCAAAGTGGCTTCGTGATGCATGCGCATCCTAAGCCATATGTATATTTTGCAACTGGCTTGGATTGATTGGATATTGCTTAAAGGGGCTAAAAACCCAAAAAATTATTTTTAACCACGTGATTATAGCACAAAAATAATTTAAAATGACCTTTTAAAAAATTTATCTTTAACTGGATTTAACACGAATTTTTAATTTTTTTGAGCCAGAAATGGAAAAAATTGGGTTTTTTGGAAAATTTCCAAATCGCTTTAGCCTGCTTTTTTTTTGGTCCCATAATACTAGAGTAGTCCCAATCTAAATGCCCCCTTAAACATCGTGTCTTGAAACTGTGCCCAAATTACCTCAAACCGCAAAAAATGCTTTCCCAAAATCCCCCCCATCTTGGAAATCAGCAATTTTGCCCGAACTATTGCCCAAAATTTAAAAAAAAATATGAGAATTTTACAGAAAAGGCTGTCGATATTCAAAAATGGCCAATATTTTTTTGGATAAAAAATCCTCCAAGGTCACGGGGCATAAAGATCGTCCCCATGTTATTTCTTATGGGAGATTTTTGCCGATGGGACCTAGCTTGTAAAATGCCATGTTTGACAATTTTTTGGGAGGTCATGGTGGCCCCAATAATGTTTCTGTTGATTGCTAAATTCATTACTAGCTAGCCTGAATGAAATATATTGTTTGAGTTTAGCGGTTAAATACCCCTTTAATGTCTCATATTAATGCACTTTAGCTATTCGAGAAAATGAGTGGTGATAGATGATGATGAAGTATGAACAGAAGGGAGGAGGGGAAACCCGGTACCGGCACGTATCTTACTCCTTTCGAAAAGTACCAAGGGGACCAACGGCTTAACGTCCCATCCGAAAGGACGGAACAGTCATATAGGTTCCTCCACTAACCTGGACTGCTGAGCAGACGTCGAGGAAAACGAAGCCGTTGCACTAGCTCTCGAATCCCCCATCTGCTCTAACTAAATTGTATATATATGTGAGTTTCATGACAGAGCGGTCACCCACTCTACCCCTGACCACGCCCGATTCTGCTTAACTTCGGTGTTCAAGTGGGAACCGGTTAACGACCTCGGCTTAACCGGTGGCTAACTGGCTTGGATGAATGTGCTTCCAAGTGTTGTGATATGGGCAGATCCTAAATCGAATTCATTGAAGGTGATTTCAACCGGAACTCTACTAGTTTGACGGAATTGCAATTTTTTGTTTTTTACTTTATTTTCTTTTCCAAATCACTGATATTTCAAAGAAAATTAAAAATAAATGCGCGGAAACCAATTAAAAATAATTTTCAGCTTCTGTTTTATAAACAAAAGTAAGTTATAAGTAGCGCGGAGCGACGCGGCCTAGGCCTACCGTGCTGAGATGTACTCACTGCAAGTTACCTTACAAGAACACAAAAAAAATCCAAAATAGAATCATCACGTTTTTACTGTTATAATAAAAAAAAACTTCAAAACCTTTAACGTCGCTATTTTAAACGAAAATCCTTTTGTGGTGAAAGTCCTTTATATTTAAAATAGCAACATTAAAGGTTTTGTAGGTGGAGTATTTTAGCAAAAATGGTTGGTAGGCTTAGTCAGTAAAATCAAGACGTAAATACCAAACATGGCGGATCAATGACAGTAAAATGACCGAGTGTTTGTTATTCTATTTAATTGGTATATTTTCCGAATGATTAGTATAAATAAATCGTTAATAATGAGGTCTTCTTCATTTGTTTCTATTTTGAAGTTGTTTTTTTATTCTTTTTCTTTGGAAAAAACTGTGTTGAAAAGTTGGACCGCACCTACTGAACTAGGCCTACCTATAGTACCAAAACGACCGATTCAAGAAACTAAAAGTGATTAAATAAGTCCAGAAACTACTTTCCGCGGCCCAAAACCAAGAAAATACATAATAATATTAATAATAATTCAGTTAGAAAAAGGAAAATCATAAATTTAAACGCAAATTAACACTTCCGTCAAATTAAGATTATACCATTTCAACCTGAGGCATAGGCTTGTCAATGACACTTGCTGTAGTCTACTCAAATCCTCTTGTAGAAGGCCAACCCCTAAGTCTCCCTGTATTTCCCTGTATATAACACAGTCGTCAGCAAATAGTCTAACTTTCGCCTTCATGGCCTTCATGGCCTAGGTCATTTATATAGCCTATATTGTACACAATACTGGTCCTAAGACGGTCGGACACTGGGGGACCCCAGAGCCAGAGATAACATAAACATTACCAGACATGGCATCACCCACCCTCACTTTCTGTGTTCTGTTTGATAGAAAGTCACTAATCCAATTTACCACCTTTCCTTTCCGTCATCAACTAGATCAATAATTTTTTCCATTAGTATTGAGTGGGGAACTTTATCAAAAGCTTTTTCAAAATCTATGAATACAGCGTCTATCTCTCCCCCCCCTATCAAGAATCTCAGTTAGTTCACTTACTAATAGTAACTGGGTTTCGCACGAATAGCCTCTTCTAAAACCATGCTGGCAAGGTTCTAACCAGTCCATATCTGACTATCATATCACTTAGTTAGAAGTAGTCCACCACTAATCTCACCATGATTTTTGACCCAACAGACGTCAGAGATATTGGGCGGTAATTACCAATTTTCCCCTTATTCCCTCCTTTGTGCACCGGAATGATTACGGCTTTCCTCCAGTCTTCTGGAATTGCCCCCTGTTCAAGAGAGCTTCCTAAGATGACCTCCAGATATGTGGCAACTTCCCCTATAGCAAGTTGGAAGAAGTCCCCTACTAGACCATCCTTGCCGGGCGCCTTCCTTTTTTTTAACCCTGCCAGTACTCTAGCTATCTTGTCTCTTGTGATTAGTACAGAATATTCACCTCTCTCATTTAAGTTGTCATTTACCTTCCTTAAGTTCCCCCTATTTTTATTGAATACCTACTCCTACGTAGAAATCATTTCATGCTTCAGCTTTTCCTTTGTTGTCTATTATTTCACCATTTTCACTTTTTAACATTGGAATAGGCCTACCTCCATATTACCTTTTTTTTGCTTAATATACTTGAACATCCTAGGCCTTAGGCCTATCCGTGACGTAGCTAGTAGCATCCGAATAGTCGAGCGCACGGTCGAGACGCACCAAAATCAAGTAATAAGAACAAGAATCGAAAAAAACACCTGATTGCTGATTCAGGTCTAGCTAGATCATGGCGGACATTATTGAAGTGTGTTAGCCCTGCCTAGGCCTAGGCCTACATACCATTTTCATACCAAATTTGATTCTGTAGGCCTACAATTTATGGTACTTCTTCGGCTAGGGGGGTCCAACTTTTATGGAAGTGGCTATTTAACCGTAGCTACGGGAAAATTACGATTCTCAATTCGTCCGTAGCATGAACGAAGATCAGCGGAAATAATCGAAGGTATCCGAATCGTCCGCGGGATACCACATAACTAGGCCAATAGCTTCATATATTACAGTGCATTGTGGCAGAGTGGTAGCGCGTCCGAATTCTATGCGAGAGGTCGGCGGTTCAAATGTTCGTTTGGTCGTTTTTTTTTTACCATTCTATTTGGGTCCATGTTTTTTCTACAAATGAATTCACTACATTCGGCCCCGTCGCAAACACAATTCTAGATGATAAAAGCGTTTAAAAAGTGCTGCGCCGCGCTAGTTCTAGGATACAATCGATAAGAGCGCACCCAAAATCCTTTCCGTTAAAAAAGAGTTTAGATTTAAAATAGCAACGTTAAAGGTTTGGTAAGTAGAGTATTTTATTAAAAAACGAGTTAAGATTTAAAATAGCAACGTTAAAGGTTTGGTAAGTAGAGTATTTTATTGAAAAGGTTGGTAGGCCTACTAAGTAAATGTCATAATAAACATGGCGCGCCGGCAACAGTGAAATGGTAGTGTTTGTGTTCAATCTTTATTAATTATAACATAATTCGTATATTTTCAGAGTGGTTATTATTGAATTAACGTAATTTACTTCCCGTTCCTACGGTTAAATTAGCAGGCCTAATTTTTCCGTACCCACAGTTCGAGTACCTTCGGTGATTTCCGCCGATGTTCGTTCATGCTACGGACGAATTGAGAAACGTAATTTTCCCGTAGCTACGGTCGAATAGCCTCAGCGAACTTTTATATACACTGTAACGGAAAGGATTTCGGGTGCGCTCTTATCGATTATATCCTAGAACTAGGCTAGCGCGGCGCACTGTAGCCAGCGGAAAGTTCGGCTAACCTAACGAAAGTACACTTTTAACATAAGTAGTAACAAGGCAATATAGCAGTGTTAACAAGGTGTATAAAAGTTGGACCCCCCTAGCCGAAGAAGTGCCCAATTTATTAGGTATAATATTATAATTACATTTAGAAACTTATTTGGTTAGGCCCTAGGCCCTACTCAACGTGATTTGGAAGTTTGATCATCTCCCGAGGCCGCCATGTTTTAGTAATGACTACGTATTACAGGACGTCCAAAGCGGTTTGTTCAAAACACTTTGAAAGGAATCGGTTTGAAATACGCACCGTATATCAAACAACCCAAACTGATTTCTAGTTTTAAAGTGGATCCAACATGGCTGCACTTCAGGCCAGCCATAACCTCTTCGTCATAGAATTAATAATTATCTTCTACTAGCTTTGACGTCGCAAGGTTGAGAATTCAAAGGAAGTGAGCGAAAACGGGAAGCCTATACTGCCAATGCTTGAAAAACAAACAACAGATCGCAGGAGGTGGCGAGATGGCGTGGGCGTGGCGTACGGAACCGCTTTGAAGTGTATATCAGGTTCAAGCCTTCGGATCGAATACTCCAACTCGCTTCCCTAAAGTGAATTGGATCGGAATCGCTTTGGGTCAAATTCGATATGTATATCAGACTCGGCAATCGTTTTGAACCAAAGTGCTTTCGTTTAATGCGAATTAAACGTGCTGTAATACGTAGTCAATGAGAATGAGAACGAGTGATATTTTCAACCAGACCTAGGGCCTAGGCCTAGGTGCTAGGTAGCTAGGCCTATTGAGACCAAGTAGCGGCCTAGGGCTAGGCCTAATGAGACCAAGACCAGTAGCCTCGGAAACTACAGAAGCGTCTATTCGGTAAGGTTCTAGGCCTAGGCCCCCTAGCCCTACCATCTTGATCAGAACCGGAGCCACTCTTTGGCCTAGGCCCTAGGCCCTAGGGGGTAGGCCTAGCCTAGGCGGCACTTCTTTACCTGGGGGGGTCCAACTTTTCAACAACGATTTTTTGCTGTTAAATTAAAAAAAAAACTTCAAAACCTTTAACGTCGCTATTTTAAACGAAAGTCCTTTGTCGTTTAAAGTACTTCATATTTAAAATAGCAACGTTAAAGGTTTGGTAGGTAGAGTATTTTTTGAAAACGTTGCAAAAAATCGTTGTTGAAAAGTTGGACCCCCCCAGGTAAAGAAGTGCCGCCTAGGCCTACCTATAGACCTCAAATAAGTGGTTAGGTAGGGCCTAGCCTAGGAGGACCTAGGCCTAGCATTGCTTACCTTCCACGACAAATCTGCTGCGTCAGAGACATCTTTTAGTCCTCTAGGAAAAGTATGACCCTCAGCTTCTTTCTTGCGCTTGAACTCTATCATATAAAAGTAAAACGCATTTTTGGGTGCATTATTTTTCTTCTTTTTGGGTGCCATTTATCAGACTAATAGTATAGGCCTATACTAGTATGGTATAAATGTTAAACAAACTTTGACAAATCACTGTAGAGAAAGTATATTAAGCCCACTATGGCCTATAAAAGCTGATAACAACAAAACAAATCGACGTGCATGCACGCAAAAAACAACGCAGTCGAAAGAAACGGACGAAACGAAACGGAAGTGAAATCGAGTAGGCGGTAAGACCGGTGCGGTGCACCGTGGGTAATTGGTACGTCACGTAATACGTCATGATCATAGGTGTTTCCGGCTGAATCTCCTAGAGGAATTTTAGGGAACCTCCGGCGAGCACACGGCGGGACTTTTGAGTTCGGACACCTGTTATTTTTGTATCGTATTTAGTCTTATCCTTGCCGCAGGTAGGTATAACCATTTGGTTGAAGCATAGAGATTAATCTCTGTGATTGAAGGCATGATTTGGCTTTGGTTTTAGATACCGTAGCAAAACACATGCATAGGGCCCTTTAACCAAATCCCTCAGAACCATTGATAATTCCCTTTGGGTTAGGGTACGAACATACCAATTAATTCTATAAATTGCACTTCTTTATTAAAAGTTATCTCTTCCTCTTCCATACATTCTTCATTCTTCAAGATCCAATAAGCCTACTCTTCATGGTCCCTTCATAGTTATACCTCCTCCCAATGGTGTAACTCAAGGGGGAATTTAAGGGGATTAACCACCCCCCCCACCGCCCCACACACACACAAAAAAGGTACTTCTGTACTTGGCGGGTCCCAACTTTTAACTTTTTCGGTTAGGGTCAGTCAATTGTTGTTGTAGGTGCGGCTGCCCACTTATGTAAGACTAGCTGGAGTCCAGGGGCGAAGCCCCGGTGGGGGTTGGGGGGCAAAGCCCCCCATTAAAGACAAGAAAATAATAAATTATTCCTCTAATGTCGCTAGACCTAGGCCTATTTTAAACGAAACATCTTTTGCGTTGAAACTCCTTTATATTTAAAATAGCGACGTTAAAGGTGTTGTAGGTGCAGTATTTAACCCTTATTTATAAGTTTAACTTCATTTGAAGGTGTTTTCAGTGTTTTTCATCGAAAAAAAAAACGTGTTAAAAAGTTGGGACCCGCCAAGTACAGAAGTACCAAAAAAAAAAAATACTTCCGAGGCTTTAAAAATTTTAAAGAGCAGAAAGTAGAAACAGTAGTTTGTGGAGGAGGTCAAAGGTACAACAGTTCACCTGTATGCTTCCGTTACTACGTCATTACATAAAAAATTATGTTGAAATTTACTAAAATGGTCAACCTCAGGTTCATCTTTTTGAGTTTTTAGATTGCAGATAGTTGCTTTTAAACATCGCATACAGCTAGAGTAGGGCCTACGAGTGCAGGAATTCTTTAGTTTATAATTTTGATCTACTAGGAAAACGCTTAAGTCCCGCCGCGTTGTTGGATGAGCATAATTGGTGCATTGAGCTGCCATGTGTTAGGCGGATTTTCTGTTGTTTTGTGAAAAATCATTACTTAGTCGAAGATTTTTTTTAATTAAATTAAATAAAAAATTAACTTAATTTTTTTAATTAATCGTAATTTTTAAAAAAATGGTAAAATTGAAATTTTCATAAGAAATAATTATTTGATTGCGCTCAAATTTAACACGAATATATTAATTTATGAAATTTAGATTCTGTGAAAAAATCATTACAATAGGATAAAGCATGTAGGTGTTAGAAGTCAAAGAATTGAATAAAAAGGATAAAACCCGTAAAATTTTGATTTTCATGAGAAATAATTTTTCGATTATGCTCAAATTTCACACAAATATCTTAATTCATAATATTAAGGTTCTGTGAAAAAATCATTACAATCGGATAAAGCATGTAGGTGTTATAAGTAGACAAAATTTTTTAAAAGTCGAAAAAAAATCGTAAAATTGCGTTTTTTATGAGAAAAAAATTCCAGATTACGCTCAAAAACGTGGCAGTTCTAAGTTCAGAGATTTAGAAGGCCTCCATAAAATTTCATCGCAATCGGAGTATCGGTTTAGCCGGAATCGTGTTAACAGACAGACAAAAATACAAAAAAAAGAAAAGAAAAAAACAAAAAACAAACATTCCAGATTTTTTCTCCAGTGTAGTGAAATGGAATCTTCGCTTCGCTCGCTACCCTCATCCAATTAAATTAGTAAGTTATTTCAAAACTGCTTCTATTATTGGCATAACATACTTTCATACACATGATGGTTTGGATGGCCCAGGGTAGAATGGGCCCAGAGCATGGCTCTGCTAATCGTAAAAGGCGATTCAAGAGAAAAAGTCCACCTCGCAAACATCAGTTAGTATGAAGGGTAGTATTTTACTCCCCGAAAATAGAGGCAAGCTCTGGCAATCGTCGTCGGGAACCTTGCCCCCTTCCCTTGACGACCCCTCGACAACGATGACGACATTGACACCACGAACGATGACAAAGACAATACGACCGCTACGTTAGAACCCCCTTTCCTTCCCTTACCCGTGGCTGGATCTGACCCCTCCTCCCCTCCCCTAGATTAGAGTGGTGCATTATGACCTAACGGTTGACGCGTCCTTAATCCAAATAAACCAAAATCAGCTAAGTGTATCCGTCATAAACAAAACGGTAGACCTAATGCTAGGCTTAGCTGCCGCGCACAGGCCGATGACCTCCGCTAGGATTAGATACAGGGGACCTTGGTTCCACTTATAGGTCGGAACAGGCTTTGTTGGCGATATCGATTTGATAATGACATTAGAATTTTCATAATTGATAATGAAAAAAGTATCGATGTGCATCCCTACTTTTTATGTAATTTATTTTGGACAACAACAAATACCTAACAATACCTAGTTAAGTTTCAACAGTTTCCACCGTGTAGTCCATTTTAGTTTTACACAAGTACCGGTAGTAGGCGGTTTTCAAATAGATATCCTATCCTGGACAACACGGTGGAAAATTGTTTGTACTAGTAAATACTGTATAGGCCTATATTTTCTAATGTAAAATAAAAATTATTACACAAGTATTAAACATAATGAATTTGACCAAATAGTAGGTACAGTATATGTATTAATACTGTACGTACGTACTGTACCTACTAAAGCATCATTCACAACTACTAGTTCTAAAGCGTAAGGCGCAAGGTCTAAGATGTAATATTTTGTATTGCCGAGTATGTGTTGCAATCAGAACGCACACAACTTGTCCCAAGTTGCAAGGCTTAAATCATAAGTCGTAACGAATTGCCCAAAATCCAATTCTTACAACTAAGCCTTACGACGAGCCAATCAGAACAGTGAGCCGTGTATGTGCGGGAGTGAGAAAAGAGAGAGAAGAGAGCGTCTAGTATGTAGGCAGTTGTGAACGACTCCAATTTCTTACGACTTACACCATGCGAGTTGGACCTTGCGCCTTAGAACTAGTTGTGAATGATGCTTAATAATAAAATACCATCATAAGTGACCATGTCACTAATCATTAATCAATAATCATCTTTTATCACATTGTCTCTCATATTAATACATAGGCCTACTGCCAAAAGCCAATGATACCAATACAGTTCTTAAAACTATTACAATATTAGGTAACTTGGATAAAAATAAATGAATAAGAAGAACATTAATTTCCAAATTTCAAATATTGTGGGGAGGCCATTAACAATAAACTGATTTATCATTACGGTAGGTCAGTTGCTGTAAAAAGTCATGTACGCTATAGTAAGCTTTTTGTAATAACAATTTTGTCAGCTCATTTATGAATTTAATATATTGACTATTGAGGTATATCTTTGATTTCTTCTGGAACAAGGTTGTAGAGAATTTTATTTACATAATCAGAGTTTTTATTATCCCCATATGTTTTATTCCATTTTTCATTTTGTTTACAAGCCTGTGATCTCTTATTCTCAATTATATCCAGCATTACTGATCGATATGAAATAACATTTAAAATAAGCAAATTACAGAAGAGTAATTGCTGAAAAAATATTTTTTCTTGCATTTATTTCATCGCCGAAAGGAAGGCAGATCGACGCTCTGTATTCTGAAACAACGCTCTCACGAGCTGTTTAACTTGCTCTGGTTGAAATAGATGGGCGATGGGTCCTTTACCATTTGCCCAGCGATCACTAATCTCCCTCAGACTTGCTCCAAGTATCAATGCAAGCTCAAGAAACGTATCCCACTTTTTCACATGGCGGTGGATTTCCTTCGGTTCCTAAGAAAACACATTAAAATTATTTAAATGCTCAAGTATGTTACTTTACCAATCAATGATTAAATATTTAAAACACTGCCAGCTAATAGGCTAATACTAGGTTATAAATACATCAATTGAAAAATTATTGTCGTGAATGATGAAAGTAAAGTATGATACATACTGTAGTAATTATTACAATTTTTATTTTTAAATTTATTTGATTTATTAATTATTTGTTGTATTTATTATTATTACAATTTACACTGCATTCTTAATATTTAATACAATCCAGAAATTAAAAAATCCATCCCGATCGGGGTTAGGGCGTCCACCCGGAAAGTGGGAGACTCGGGTTCGTACCCCGATCGGGATGGATTTTTTAATTTCTGGATTGTATTTAAATATTAACAATTCCACCTACGGGAGTGTTTCTCGACTATATAATAATAATAATAATAATAATAATAATAAGTTGTCTTTATTTCTCAAGGAAAAGGGCGTGGTTAAGCCTGAGGCTTAAGAGGCAAAGAAATACACTACATTCTATAACATCGCACAGGGTCGTCAATGAGAGTTGCTAGTTGCAGGAAACTTGCAGAAGTTTTGGAATGAACAACGTATTGAATAGAGACCTACAATATTATTTATCACATTCAGTAAAAATAAAAAATATAATGAGCCACAGGCTTTCATAAAACGGCTATGCAATGGTCCCAATGGAATAGGTTAACTTTAACTCATTCAGGAAGTAAAGCATTAATTTTTGAGAGATTTATTATTAATAATATTAATAGGCTAGCCGCTAGAGCACAGAATGGTATTGCAATTTCAGTCTAATTTTTTTTTTTTTGTGACATGTAGGCCCTATTACTAAAGACCCGATTTTATGGTTTTATTTTTTGGCAACTTTCGTTTTTAAAAATTGAAAATTAGGTGTTTTTTAAAAATCAAAAATTTGGTGTTTTTATGGTTTTATTTTAAGGGTGTCAGTAATCACGAAAATCGGATTTGACAAGTTTTTTTTTTTTTTTACTACTACACAAGTTTGGAAATTGTATTTTCACGAGGCCAAGGTACATTTTTAGAATGCCACCATTGTTGCTGAGCATCTTCGGAGTTTCTAATTTTTCGACAAATAAACCACAACTGATAAATTAAGGCCTCAGTGGTATCAAGAATAAACTCCTCCTTATTATTTACTACAATTCACAAATTAAAAAAGTCCTCCCCAACCGGGAATCGAACCACGGATCTCCCGCATTCCAGACAGGCGGCGGACTTTTTTAATTTGTGAATTGTAGTAAATAATAACAATTACACCTACGGGAGTGTTTCCCGACTAAACAAATCGAGAAATAAACCCTCGCTCATACCTGCGTAAAGGTAATGACATTATAATTAATGTTTGGTGGTCAGTTCAAAGGCAGCAGATATTTGTTGCAGTACTGTTCCATCCATTCAGATGTATAATGCAACTACAATTCAGAGCTTAAAATGTACCCGTCCTGATGGTCTAGTGGTTAAGACGCCTGTCTGGAATGCGGGAGATCCGTGGTTCGATTCCCGGTTGGGGCGGACTTTTTTAATTTGTGAATTGTAGTAAATAATAACAATTACACCTACGGGAGTGTTTCCCGACTAAACAAATCGAGAAACTCCTCCTTGTCTGCCCGTACTTTTTTGGCGTGAGAAAAACTGCCAGCAAGAGAAAGCTGCCTTTGTGAATTGTCGGCGACGTTCAGCTTCCCACTCTTATGCTTGTCACTTTCAATATGTTTGAGGACGGAATCGTTTCTTTCAAATTCCACTCGACAATCAAAATATTTTCACATGAAAATCTTTCCGTCATCGTCATTGACATAAAAACTTTTGCTTTTAAATTCCCTCGCTCGTGAATTAACAGTAACAGGAGCTTTCGGCATCGCACTAAACCAAATCCAGTGAAAACTGACAGCGAAGCGACGAAGTAACACTGTCAAGGCCAACTACTTCACTGGCTGCAGACTGGCTGTCTAAGCGAGGCGGCCACTTGGTGGTCTATGGGGGGGTGCACGTGAACAGCGGAACAGCCGGCGACAAAGGAATTATTCTGATATCGCCATTAGTTAATTTTGCTCTGCTGACTGGTATCCACTCCATTAAATTGGAGTTTAAAATTTAAACTAAGAGATCATTTGTTTCGTATTATTATTACTTATTAGGTTACTTGGTATCTTACATGGAAAACCTTGGGTATTCTACTCGACACAAGCTTGAACATTTCAACCAGCTGGGTGGCCGTAGCGGTAGGAATATCTTCTGCAGTTACAACACGTGTTATTAGTTCGTCGACAAATGCATTCACTAGGCAACCTGTAACAAATATACATACATTACTGTAATATAATGGGTATTTAAAGTAAATAACATAATTATTGTTGAAATGATTTTTTTTTTTTTAAATTCACTTAAGTAACTTTGGAGTTCAAAGCCACTTCCTAATAGGGATTTGCATTGGTATCCCATATCCATTTTATTGATTGATATTTGATTTTGGCAAATAGGCCTAAAGTATTTTCATTCAAGTATTGATATTAATTTTATTATTGATTTTTAACCACTTTGGTGGTGAGTTCTTTTACGCTAGCCGCCCCCATAGTGGCTACTTTACTTCACGGTCAAGGAGCGAAAGCAGAGCGGGCACGCGAGCTCTTTCACATCTCTAGTTCAATAAACTTATAAATTTATCTCCTGTTGAATGGAATGAATGGAAACCGAGATCTAGGCCCGCCTACATAAGACCAGCCTGCTTGTTACACGACAATAATCGCGTCATCATCTGAATAATACCCCGCATTGGAATAACTCTGATTTCCAGAATACCAAACTCGCCGTCACTGTCTGACACTTCTACAACAGTATTACTATCAAATTCACGTTCACTTTCAATAACACTGAAATGATTCTCACTACAAACTATCAATAATACTGTCAATATCAATAAACATCAAAGAACACGCTAACGAGATGTTGACTGCATTGTGTAACACACCTATCCCAAAACTCTGCCCTAAAAAGGTGGAGTTTCTTCGGCCAGCCAATGAAAAAATCAATTCACATGTAGCCAATGAGCCAATGAGTAAACTAACACGGAGGTTTCAAAGCCAGCGGGAATATTCAAACTTAAACACAGCTCGTTACGGCCACTGTCGGAGCGTTTCAAAATGCGTATGATGACGTAATATTACGTCCAGAGCACTGCGGGGACAAACCTGTCGTGACGAGATAACTCGTCATAGCCACTGAACTGGTTAAATAACACCTATACCGTCACACTTTATTCCAATTTAGTTGGGGGGGACGGGACTCAACTTCCGCGTGGTTTTGAATGTTTTGAAAAATCTGATTCCATCCATAAAGAAACAATTCCGACATTTGGTAGACTCGAGTTTTGTTTCCGATTGTCAGAATCAATCCATGACTTGCGTCTGTGGCAATGACTTTACCATTGTTGAGCCAATCGGAAGCTTCTTTATAATTTAGTAAGTGTCCACCGCCATACTTATGCAAGAGGAAACCAGCCAGCTGCATTTTTTAAAGGCAGTGAGTTTTTTGTGCAGCCGTGTTCTGTCTTTCTATCTTATGAACACAAACAACGTCAAATTTAGTCATTGTTAGACGAGTGAGTGAGCCATGTGTTGAGTACCTGGGACCGGTAACATTCCCTTTCTTCCTTCTACATAAGGCCTCTCTAGCCTATGATATAGGACTAGGAGTGGGCGCATTATGGGACTCAGTTGACATCACAATCACGATTATTATACCTTTATAATTCTAGGAAAACGTAAGTCCGCGCATTTGTTTGATGAGCGTAATTGGTGCATTGAGCTGCCATGTTTATGCGGATTTTCTGTGTTTGTGAAAAAAATATTAATAATGCGAAGAAATATTTTTTTAAATTAAATTAAATAATAATAAAAATTAACTTTTTATAAAAAATTATTAATCGTTTTAAAAAAAGAAAAAAATCGTAAAATTGCGATTTTCATAGAAATAATTATTCGATTGCGCTCAAATTTTACACGAATATATTAATTCAAAAATAAGGTTCTGTAAAAAAATCATTAACAATGGATAAAGCATGTAGGTGTCATAAGTCAAAGAAATTGTTTAAAAAAAAAAAAAACTGTAAATTGCGATTTTAATGAGAAATAATTTTTCGATTGCGCTCAAATTAACAGACATTCTTAATTCTAGAATAAGGCTCTTGAAAATAATCATAACAATGGATAAGTATTAGGGTAGTGTGTATATCGAAGAAAATTTTTAAAAATAAAAAAAAAAAATCGTAAAATTGCACTTTATAAGAAATAATTTTTCGATTGCGCACAAAAAACGGGGCAGTTCTAAGTTCAGAGATTTGGAAGGTCTCCATAAAATTTCATCGCAATTGGTACGTAGCGGAATCGTGTACAAAAGACAAAAATACAATAAAAAAATATAAAAAACGGAAAAACATCGCAAATTGGCGATTTTCATAAGAAAAATCTCATTGCGACTAAAAAAACGTGGCAGTTTTAAGTTCAGAGATTTCGAAGGTCTTCCTTCAAAAAATTTCAATTTCAAAATTCCAATTTTCAAAAATCAATTAAATTTTCATCGCAATTGGAGTATTAGTTTAGCCGGAATCGTGTTGACAAACACACAAAAATACAAACAGAAAAAAACAAGAAAATTGAAAAAAATCAAAAAATTGCAATTTTCATGAGAAATAATTTTTTGATCGATTTTTTGAACCGTGCAGTTCTAAGTTCAGAGATTTAGAAGGCCTCCAGAAAATTTCATCGCAATTTGGAGTATCGGTTTAGCCGGAATCGTGTTCACAGACACACAAAAATACAAAAAAAAAAGAAAAAAAAACAAAACATTCCGGATTTTGTTTCTCCAGTGTAGTGAAATGGAATCTTCGCTTCGCTCATCCAATTATCAAACTTAAATAAAAATGTTCCCGGGTACTCAACACATGGCTCACTCACTCATCTAACAACGATTTTAGCGTTTTCCTAGTCTTGTTGGCTAAGGCGCTCTTATACCCGAAATGTGGAAGACCAAGGTTCAAACCCCCCGTCGGGAAAGATTTTCTAATTTCTGGATTGTATTTAAAAAATTATAAAACATGTTTTGAAATGCATTCAATACTATGGAAAACATAGCCAGTACAAAATACGAGTAAAGATTGCAAGGTTTACTCAATCTCCCAGCGGAATTTAAGGGAACCTTGAGAGTGCAAGATTCGATACACTTTGGTCGCTGCATTCAATCATGGCCTGACAAAAACGATTCAATAAAAATGACTTCTTCAAAAACAAAATCATTGTTGATAAAATAAAAACTACACATTTCCAGAATGTTTTTCAATTTATTATTTCTTGTAGGTTTAAATCGCAACGGATTTTTCTCATTTTGTAAGCAGTTCTCAGTTACCTGGTCACGGATGTCTGTTTAAAATTTCAGCTCAATCTAGTTTGCCGTTCGGCCGTATGGGATCGGATAGACAGACAGAAAGATGGACATACAGACAAATTAATCACGACGAAGGCTCGTTTGAGTTGAATTGTTCGTCAGTCGCTCCGCTCCCTCGTCTAATAATAAAACAATGAAAACAAAATATTGTGCAACACTTAACAACTTATAAAGTATCTAATTGTAGTAATTAGTGTACTGTGGAGTGTGGACCAACAAATCAAGAAATATAATATGATGATGCTATGTTATTGAAATATAAATGGAGGATTTTGTTATTTAAGAATTTTCGATTGTGGGGTATGTTTCAGTCAACCTAATAGGGGACGGAATCGAAAGATTTGTCAAGTCTACCGATTGTCGGAATACAGCACGCAAAACAACTAAACCACGCGGATTCCGTTTCGAGTCACCCCGCAGAAGTGAAACCCAAGAAAAGTAGCAGTGAGGTGCTCCCCCAATCCGATTTATGGACAAGGTATAATTAGTAAGGATGCACACGATAATCAATATTGGATAAAATCTCAATAATCGATAATCAAGTCATTAATGATAACCAAAATATCAATACCTAATTGAAATATTAATAATTGGTTGAAAACTGACCAAAACACATAATTCGTATTTCCCGCTTGGGCAGACAAGATAGGTCACAACTCACAAGGGTTGGGTTCCGTTAACTGCTGGACGTACTGAACCAGTAGCCAGCTTTACTGGAACCGTTCCGTTAACTGCTGTCAGCAGTGTGCTTAGCGTCCCGTAAATTGCTGGCTCAGTGCCTTCAGTAACTGGAAGTGCTGGAGGTTTTCCGCTCAGTATCACCAGTAAACCAGCTAGTGTCATGGCGGCGTTGAAATGTCAGTTTGCTTCCAAAGTTAATAAATTGCTTTATTTGTCCAGAAAAAATGAGATATTTGATATTGCATTGGACTAAAAATGACAATAATAATTCGGGATGAGCTGAGGATATTTATTTGCGAGCTTACACCTCTTTTTTAATTCATAGCTTGAAATAATGGGTCGATGACTTTAGGCCTAGGCCTAGGCTAGATGACGGCTTTAAATATTCCGCCAAGAGAATAATTTATTTGTTAAATCCATAATCGAGAATAAATGTGAAATCTTCTCATTTCTCTTCAAGTTTACCCTAAATAAAATAATTAATATCATGCTTTAAATTGACTGCATGATTATTTTTCTGACAGCTGCAGTGCTTGTGCTGGATACTTCAACTGGGAACCATTCCGTTTTCTAGGCCTACTGGACTGTGCAGTCTAGCACTGTTGGCTCCCAGTAGAGCCAGCAGTTAACGGAACACAACCAAGGTGTCTTACACAAGATTTATATTTGTGAGCAAACTTAGCCAATAGCGGGAGGCAAAAACAGAGAGGACGTGGCAGCGAGTGGCATGAGATTATATTGTTTTGAATTTCATTTACCACGTTCCAGATTCCATCTATGTCGGAACGGACTTGAATGTGAGTGTGAAGCGGGCATTTCATTGTCGAAATTAACCTCATTCATGTGGAATCAAATAATCGATATGAATCCATGAAGGACAAAAGTTATGAAGTCGGTTCGTTAAGTTTTATTTCACTGGTTAAATTTAATGTAGGCCTACATCAAATTAGTTCAATATAATGGCGTTTTCCATTGGCATGCACTCGGCGAGTTGTCAACCTCCACTCGAATAACATTACAAAACTGAACAAATGAAAAGACAAGTGGCAATCCAGTGCGGACTAGGGCGCACTAGTGCGACCCGAGTGCGGCCAATGGAAAACGCCATTAATATTATCGATTGACATCAATATTTGCTTTTCGTTAATCGATACCCACATTTAATGAGGTTGTACGGTGTGCCTATCCCATCTCCCTAGTACTCTTTAAGCCTAGACATATACGTCAACATTAAAATAACATTAAGAATAATACATGGTAGGCCTAGATACTTTGCATTTATTAAGTAACTACCAGTTCATACATTGCTTCTTCCAGACCAAAGTAGGGTGCTTACCTAAGGCTTTACAATATACGTTATCAGGTAGAACAGGTTGCCAGACTGTCTGCAGAACCTCCAATTGGCGGATGCATTGCCGCAATGCCTTCTCTGTTCCTGAAGTCAAGTTCGAACTTGTACCCAATCTTCCAAGCGCTAGAACAAATCAATTTAATCAAGTGAATACATAAATCTGAAAAAAATTGTGGTGACTTGAATGTGTTCTAGGTACAAGTTTGGATAATGATTATTACACAAGTTTTTAGGTGACCCAGGATGGTCACTAAAATGAGTTATGGTTGTGACTGCATAGTCAGTTGAAGTGTCAGTCTCAGGAGACACGTGGTTCACCGCTCTACCAGGCCCAAAAACAAAGCACGACACACAAACTTTTCAACTGTCGATTGACGAATCGATTCCTTTAATTTGGAATTGATCCAAGCATAGACATAGACAAGCATAGATCAATATTCATAATCATGTCATCTTAATACGAACCTGGTTGGGTGGAAGAACGAGATGACTATACAAAAGTTTCAGAAAGACTTTGGGAGGCGCAGTATCTACTTACTTTGGGCCGTGGTGGGCAAATAATGCAATTTTAACATGGCTACGATAGGCGGATAGAAAGAAATCACGTATTTTTCATCGCCTACAATGATTAAAATATTTGTACGACGCAAAATGACAATATATTTGATAGCTATGGTTTTTCCAGTAACATTGGAATACTTTTTTTCAGCCACGAACGGTAGGTATATTTCTATAGCGTCGAAAGTGGCCAGCTGGCATAGCCCTTGGACCTGCTTTTACAGGGTTCCAACTTTTAATTGTTTTTGAAAAAAACAGCTTCAATTTCCATTGTTGCTAAATTGTTAATAACAAATATTAGAATACATATTCGATTGGTTTGAACTGCCAAATCTAATGCAGCTTTGAGGAATCTCCAATGAAATTCACTCTTTTAACATGGGTTTAGATGGCTCTAACGTAACTTTTCCCCACCATTTGGCCATGACAGTCGGTATGACGTCATCTGAAACTCTCCTAGCTTGATCCTAAACATTTTCTTATCTAGTGGTACAAAATTATATTGTGTAATATTTGATTGTCACTGTTATCTATAATAGAATAGATAGGCCTAGAGCAAGAAATAAAGATACATCTTGTATCTATCTACCCAGGCATATTTATTATTTCTCGAAAGTCGAAAATAAACAAGACATACCGCAGTCACGTATGATATCCAACAACTGGAACCGTTGAGTTTGCATGTGTTTGAGAAAGATAGTTGTGCCAATCATTCGTAGCTCTGTTACTTGGTCGACAAACGTTATCAGGTGATCTCGTAGAATTTGCGGCAGAAGGCTGCGATGTGAGTCGCCAATGGTCAGCAAACAATGAGACAAATACATGCAGTTGTTGTGAAACAAGGCTGAAATCAGAAGACAATTCTTATACATCTAACATAGGTAGGCCTAACATAAATAGGTACTGTACCCAGCACTACACTAAATTAATTAACTAGGAAGCTTCGCAAACATTTTTTGAGGCGCGTTGTTGGATGAGCGTAATTGGTGCATTGAGCTGCCATGTGTTATGCAGATTTTCTGTTGTTCTGCAAAAAAATCATTACAAACGGATAAAGCATGTAGGTGTTATAAGTCAGATAAATTATTAAAAACGAAAAAGCGTAAAATTGCGATTTTCATGAGAAATAATTTTTTGATTGCGCTCAAATTTCACACAAATATATTAATTCATAAAATTAAGGTTCTGTGAAAAAATCATTACAATCGGATAAAGCATGTAGGTGTTATAAGTCGATTTTTTTTTTATTGAAAAAATCGTAAAATTGCGATTTTCATAAGAAATAATTTTTCGATTGCGCTAAAAAACGTGGCAGTTCTAAGTTCAGAGTTTTTGAAGGCCTCCAGAAAATTTCATTGCAATTGGAGTATCGTTTAGCCGGAATCGTGTTAACAAACACACAAAAATAAAAACAGGAAAAAAAAACATTCCGGATTTTTTTCTCCAGTGTAGTGAATGGAATCTTCGCTACGCTCATCAATTACGCATTCCAGGCCCATTAGTTTATAATTGAACCATATTTAAAAGCTGAGGATACCAAGATTTAAGAGATTTTATCTGAGTAGAGCCCGCCTACCTCACCTACCATAGGACAGTAAGTACACACCTATGTATCCTATCCAGCAAATAATTAGGGATGAGCGAACATTCAAAATTCCGAACTTTAACCAAATATTTTTCCAAAGTTTAGTTTGATTCAAGTGCAGAGGCGGATTTATTGGTACTCACAGTGTGCGCAGGAGCAGGGCCTTGAATGGCTGAGGGCCTCCCGAATTCTGCCGTTAGAAAAATATAAATATATATCCTAGTCCTCCTTTGTAAATTACTGAAAAGGATATAGAGTTAAAAAAACAAATAAAACAAAACAATACCAATGAGCTATATGCCTTACATAGAATACAAGTTTTGAATTGTGTATTCTATTTTGAATCCTAAGTTGCGTACAGACAGATATGGGTAGGTCAGAATGGTTCCAAGTAAATGAGGGCTTGCGACAAGGTAGTGTGTTATCTCCAACACTCTTTACTGTTGTAATGGATGAAATTATAAGAAGAGTGGAACCAAATACAGATGGAAGGGACACAAGAACCTTAGTGTTTGCGGACGATGTGTTGATTTGGGGTGAGAGTACCAGAGAAGTGCAGGAGAAGGTGGACAGATGGAATGAAGTTACTACAGAGTTTGGTCTAAAAATCAATCAGAAAAAGAGTGAATGTTTGCGTATGCAAAAGAAGACAAAGGGCAGGCCTAGAGACCAGGAAAATATTGTAGGCCTACTACGTGGAGAAGTCTTAGAAGAAAAAGAATTTAAATATTTGGGAAGTATATTGACAAAAGATGCAAAAGTGTGTAGGGAAGTGTCATCTAGAGTGCAAAAAGCAGAAGGGTTTTACCAATTGGTGAGAAAGTTACTATGGAATGAGTTGTTTCCACAAAAATGTAAAATTTTGCTGTATAAGGCATATTTTGTACCTATACTAACATATGGGGCAGTAACATGGGCAGTGGGAACAAAAGAAGAGAGTCAGCTGGAAGCAGCAGAAATGAAGTTTTTAAGAAGTATCAAGGGAGTTACAAAGATGGACAAGATAAGAAGTAATGAAATAAGGAAAGAACTGGGACTGGAGAGATTGAAGTTTAAGCTAGGAAGAGAACGTCTAAGATGGTTTGGACATATGAAAAGGATGGGCAGAGAGAGGATTCCAAGACGAGAATTTGAAGCGGCAGAGGAGGGGAAAAGAAGAGAAGAAGGCCAAGAGAGAAATGGGAAAGATTAATTCAAGAAGACGTTGGAAAACGGGATGAAGTGTGGGAGCATGTGGCAAGAGTAAAGCTGTGGGAGGACAGAAGAGAGTGGAGTAAATTGGTGGAGAGGAAGGAGTTAGAGGATGTGGAAGAAACACTGAGTCTGGCAAGCTTAGTATCTACAGTTTCATGCCCTAGATAATGGTGAAAAAACACCACTCAACCCGACATAGTTGGAACTGAGTTATGATGATGATTATTATTATTATTATTTAAAACTCCCAGAAAAAAACACGTTTCCTTTATATTGTCAGAAATCATCAGTCTGCCTCTGAAATGTATGCTATATGCTAAATTGAAAATAAAATTAAGCATTAATATGTTGCCATGTATGCTGTGAATTGTAAGCTCGAGATGACGACAAAACAAATTGACATATACGAACTACATTGTTTCGGTATTGCATTCAGCCTATCACTTTTTCTAAAACACACCAAATGCACTCTTAAAAACCTGATTTTCAAAAAAATTCTCCCACTGCAATGGAGGGCTCTCTGCCCTCCATTATTATGTCCTAAATCCAATAGGGCCCAAAAAATGTTAAAGTTCAGGTTCATGGTCTATTAAAATTTTGACTATTACTCAAACTTAGACTTGAAATTACTTCCTGCTTCAAAGCCTTTATAGCCTAGCCTATATAGGCTAATGGCAATGCATGTTAAAAATTAAAACAGTAAATACTAAGGATGCACATCAATACTTTTTTTCATTATCAATTAATATTATCGATAATATAGATATTAATAATAAAAAATTCAAGACCGTACCGACATAGATGGAATCTCAAATGTGATAAATGAAATTCAAAACAATACAATCTCATGACACTCGCTGCCTTGTCGTGTTTGTGTTGTTCCTTTTTTAATCCCGCTGTCGGCTTACAACATAAATCTGGAAGTCACCTTTGTGACCTATCTCTGTCAGCCCAAGCAGGAAATAGGAATTACAAGTTTCGGGCCGTTCTCAACCAATTAGGCCTGTTGATATTTCGATAATCGATAATGACTTTTGATTATCGATTATCGAAATTTGATCCATTATTGATTATCGATCGATAATATCGATTATCGTGTGCATCCCTAGTAAATACTGATACCAAAATAGGATTACAGTAGATAAGCCTATGACAGTGTGGTGTTTTCAATCACAACTCAATGATTAGATAGTAGTGTGAGTGTGACAACATCCAGTCTTCCTGGACCCTTATTCTATAAAGTATGTTACTTAGCAGTTTTTGTTTCGTAGCGCTGTGAAAAGTTATCGTTTCGAACAAAACGACAATAGGCCTATGTTAAAACAGCGATGCTATACTGCTAACGAGAACTTATGGTTTCGTGAACACAGGGATTAAAAGAAACTTCAATTTGACTGAGCAATCATAAATTTAAACTAATTTCAACCAATCAAAACCTTATAAAACAATAAATAATAAACTTGCAGATTCAGCAAGCGGTGGTTTGAGCTTGTTGCTGGAAGGCACAATCGATTTTTTGTTGACAATATTTAGCATGGTATGTCAAAGTGTACGTCAAGCTTTACCTCTTTTAAATTGAAACTTTAGGAAATAAGTATGTGAGTAAACCTAAACTATTAAAATAATTTGCAATAAATTATAATGTTATAACATAACCAAACAAAACACTATATAATATACATCACATCAAATATGATTTGTGGGCAAGTGTTAAAAGTTCTGCCAAATATTTTTGTCAGGGACAACTTGTCGGTTGAAACGAAACGCCAATTCGCAAAATGGTGTTATAGAATACCAAAGTGAAATTCTTGTTTCGTTTCAAGTTCAAGTTTTCACAGCGAGTTATAGAATAAGGGTCCTGATTTTTAGGCCAAGGACTACTTGTTTTCAAAAAGATTTGAAAGAGATTGGTTCCAGTTTGAAGATAAAAACTTTTTGATTCTCAAGTTTAAGTTTGGTTTGAAACTTGAAAATCAAGGTTTGTGAATTTCCCTAGAAATAATGAAATAAAACTCTTACCAACGTGCTGTGGAATAGTCTCGAGAAACTTCTGGTGGTGGGTTGGTACGACAGCGCAATAAAGCTCAACGATATTCCGCGCTGTGTAAAACAATCTGACGGCACAAGTGTCGCTACTTGCCGCACATTCCAACAATACGTTGTTGATAAGATTGAGCAGCTCCATGGTTGACTTACTTATTTTGCATTTTGGGAATCTAAATGTATTTTTGCTCAAATTTATCTCCGGTTTAATTGAAGAAATGTTTTCGGTTTTAACGGAATCCTCATCTTCAGCGACCTATAGGCAGTGATAGGAATGTCAACTCCAGTATAATAATTATCTATTTGACACGACTCATAGATTTTGTAGGCTGGTGCAAATAGTAAATTTAATAATAAATATTCTTGGAATAAATTGGAACAAAATTTAGAAAATCCTAACTTTTTTGAAAAATATTTAATTTGACTAAATGTTGAATATTAACGTGAAGGCATCAATACTTAAGATGGGCATGGCCTCCTGTTTTTGGTTTAGGCTAATACTTTAATACAAAGGCAGGCCTAATTGTAGTTTCTTGTAAATTTTAATCAAATCTAAAATATTTGCACAGCTCTACTCAATAGGGAATGTGCACCAAGTCCAAATATTGATGTGGGTGTAAGAAATGGATAGAAAACCACTTAATAACACTCTAATTGCCATTAAAACTAATTTAAAGTAAATATTTTAAATTCTATTGAGGCACAAAGTTTGTAGTACAGTATTTTATTCTCCGCGCAAACAGCATGTGACGTCAAGTTTTGGGTCTAAAGCATGCTAGAGCATTTTTGACCAATGCGCAAAGCTGTTTGAGCCTTCTAGAGTACCTACACAGTTCATATCAAAGTTTGGCATCACCTTATTAGCTGATTCGCAACAATAGCTAATAGTGACGTGGTGGCTCGTTTTTCCCGCCATTATTATTGGTGCAACTTTCAGTTTATTACTTATATAAATGAAAATCTCATCTAAATACGTAATGAACAAATATGATTAACGTATTTCAGAATTAGATCCTTAATGTAGTGGAGTGATAAAAAAGTTAATGAACATTCCCTATTGCAACAAGTCATCCGAATGCAATCCTGCATTCCTCCACATTACTTACGGGTACATCAGTCTGTTCTGCCACTTCCATCATATCGTGAAGATCCTTCTTCATAATTTCTCTAGCTTCCTCCAAAAGGATTCGACAAGCCTTATTGGCACACAAGTATTCAACATTAGCAACATAGTCGAGCAACGTTTGGTCTTCTTTACTGAGAAAACCTAAAAAACAAGAATCCATTTTTCTAATTAGCAGTTTATTTATTTTAGTAATAAAACTGATTTGCAAAGGAGAACAACTAAATAAAACTAATTATCAGTGTGTGTAGACCTACATAGGTAGCCTAAATTACATAGGGGCCTAATTAGTAGGCTACATGCAATTAGTGTGGAAAAGGCCAACCGGCTAGTTTAGTTTAGATTGTAGAAGGGTTGACAGGTTGGGAAGGCATAGAGAACATAAAGCCCAGCCTGAAGCCCAGCCTCTCTAGGACTTGCCAACCCTTCTCCTATCTAAACCAATAATTAGTACATAAGTTGAGTAAAAGCTCTGTGCAGCAGTCCTACTGATAACAAATAGATCCCAGACAACTCTTTATCTTCCATAATATAAATATAGGCCCTAACATGTTAAATTAGCAAATTGCTTATGTTTAAAGCCCGGTTTACGATTGACAGCAACTTGGGGAGACTAGTTTTTAATGCCTGTAGGCCTAGCTCTTTTAAAAGAATGTTTAAAAAAAAAACTTGAAAATTTTAATGTTTTTTTTTAAATGCACCCGTAGCGGTAAACCTATTTTTTATAAAATTTGTTTTGGATAAAAAAATATTGTTAAAGCATTTAGGGATAACTGAATTTAAATGTTATTAACAATTTTTCTAACCCCTATTATACTTGCTCCAACAAAAGAATGCAGATATGCTTTGTAGTGAGGGGGGGGGGGGTAGTATGAATGCTCGGTAAATGGAATGTCGCCTTTGTGAATGAAAGAGAAATATATTTTACCAACGCAAGCAAAAATTATCTGTACTAGATCACAGTTTAGGGTGACCAGATGGCCAGGAGTGAATTTCGGGACACTCTTTGAGGCGAAAACAGCAGGGGGGTTTGGGGGGCGAGCCCCCCAACAACAGCGCCGCAGGCGAAATTTTTTAAAATCAGGGTTTTTGGAGTAATTTCTGAGCGTTTCAGAAAAAATATCGAACTGGATTTAATACTGAAATACTGTCGTTTGTGTAGTCAAAAACCAAAAAACCTTGTAAAAAAACATAAAAAAAACACTGCAATTCTCTTTGTGGGGGAAATCGTATCACCTACGAATCCATTTTGTAGGTAGTGAGCCTACAATCCTTAAATTTACAAAGCCGCTTCTTAGATTTCTTTGCTTTTTTGTTTGTATTTTCTAGTTGAAATTTCTAATTTTCTAATTTTTTTAAAAGCAAATAAAATAAAATTGTGAATTTACCAATTTCGGGACAGCGTCCCGAAATGAAATATTTCGGGACGCGGGACAATTGCGTCAAATTCGGGACTGTCCCGCATTTTTCGGGACGTCTGGTCACCCTATCACAGTTCCTCCGTGTGCCTGATCCATGCTGAGCTAGCGTGAATAGAGTTGACAAAGTTGTTAGGTATGTTGGGAAAACAATTTCGAGCCATCTGCATTCTTTCGTTGAGATCACTACACTGAATATTGCATACATACATTGTGTGCAAGTCTTACCAATTTCAGTTAGCTGTATCTGGAAATCAGACGTTTCAGTTACAACGGATGTGTACCCATTGAGTTGAGAAGTGTGGCTCGGAATTGTGGGCGATAGACAATGCTCCACCAATAAGTTGCAAAAGTCTTCGCCAACAACACTACCAACTTTATTCAAGAAAGTTAGGTTTTCGTCAATGAGGAATCCCAAGTAGCAATCAATGAAATGAAATACTTTTAAAAGGTTTTTGAAAACAATCTTATGAGAAGGCTTTTCACTGTCAGGAGGTTTTACCTCCACAGCTAACAATGCATTTTTTCCGCTTAGTTCGTTAGTCAAACATGCGCCGTGCATAATTATCGGTGTCAACATTGACTTGAAGATCTTCTCAGCAAACCTTTTGTAGTACAAAGTTTCAGGTTCAAGGTAGTTCAAAGCTAGCAACATTTGGGAAATTTCGTTTGTACGACTTACGTCAATTTGCAAAGAGCATACAGATAACTGATCTGAGACTTCAGCCTGTTTATTTTCCAGCTTGATGCATTCTCTCCACATGGTATGCAAATCATCCATAAATGCAGAACACTGCAGAGTATATTCATTTGCTAATGCTTGATATATATCTAACTGGTTGATTTTATTTGTTGGCTCTTCTAGTGTATCACGTAAATGAGTGAATGCTCTGGCCATTTCGCAATAGTCCTTCTTGTTTCGAAGCCTGTTTATTGACTGGAATGTAGAATCCATATCAAGTAGTTCATTGACAAAAACAGACATTTCACACACTTCTTTCAAGGAAGATGATAACTCCTGAAGCTCACTAGTAGTTTCCTTCAAAGAAGGCGAGCACGTGCGGGTTTTCACTTTCATTGCTAGTTCATCAACCTCAAGGTTCAATGACCGTGCTTTATTTAACAAATGACCATGTTCTTGGGCCAATTTCGTAAAATTTACGTACCTGTCTTCAATTACTTCCTTAACGCGGAATTTCAAATCAGACATTTCTCCACCCAATTTTGATAACAATGCTCGTAATTCCTCCTTTTCATTTATTGCTGTAAGGAAATAAATTATTATGGTAAGCCATAGGGCTTGTTATGGGCAGTGCAGGGCAAATTTATAGACATGTAGACCTAGGTTGTAGTTCTTCAACTTATGAAGCATTCCTTTCCCTGGGCCTAGGCCTATATAGCCCATACTAACGTCACTTTATCTTTTAAATACGTAGTGCATTTAGACATTTATGTGGTCCTGCCGCCTTTCAAATTCATTAGTTCCTAGCAAAATCCTAGCAAAGGCAGTGGTAACCATGGAAACAGAGTCGATAAAGAAGTTTCCTCGGTTTAGCGTCGGTACGAAAATTAGGCCTAAATCAACCCATGGATCAAACAAAGTAGGCCTACGCCTACCCTACAATGGGGTCATTCCATGTCAAATCAACCAAGCCGAGTAGAAAATAAAACTTGACCATCTCCAATTTTGGTAAAACTTAACAAATGTAGGCCTTCTAAGTACTAACAATGTAGGCCTAGGTCTCTAGGCTAGATTGATCGTGGAAAATTTTGTATTCCTGACACGCTTAGTTTTCGAGTAATGCCCCGCTCAAAAACTCAAATTTGGGGACACCGTGCGGCGTACTTGAATTGGTAACTTTTAAACCGTTGGACGTAAAAGGATTTTTTTTTATTTAAAGAGTTTTTTATTGGCAATTTAATTTATATGTAGGCCTATTTAAATGCATTCCTGACCTGATTGTGAAACCATGTAAAAAATTGAAATTTGTTTTTAAACCTAGGTACCCTGCAAGAAAATGTATTTTAAAAATAAAAACGTGTTTTTGATTGAATAGGCCTAGGATGGTTTTTACATGAGCCAATTTTTTTTTAATAGAATGGCATTGAGATCATGATAATATCACAGGGTCATGCACCAAATGTGTGTTATGTTTCAGTTTTTATCTTCCATTTACAGTGCAATTCAAATTTGCCGCAATAAATTTCTTTTAAAAATAAAAATGGAAGGTAAAAACTGACACATAACACACATTTGGTGCATGACCCTGTGATATATCGTGATTCTAATGCCATCCCATCCCATTCCATTTTTTTGTACATGTAAAAACATCAAAACAACAAAAACACATTTAAAAAAAAATACTATAATTTTCTTGTAGGGTAGGTTTAAAAACAAATTTAGATTTTTTAGAATGTCTCACAATCAGGAACGTATTAAATACATATTTATAAATTAAATTGCCAATAAAAAATTCTTTAATTTAAAAAAAAGTTAAGCCTTTTAGGCCAAGGCCCTATGTCTAGAGATACGTTTTTTTAGCATTTAAATTTAGATTATTTAGCATTAATTTTTTCAAAATTAGCATTTTGTAGCATCTATTTTTTCCTTTCCACTAAAACCCTATATGAGGGGTGTTTCTTGCACTTCTAATGATTAACGATGAATTATGGGAACATTTCAATCTAGGTGCCCGTTAGGGCGCCGCAGCCAAGCCGCGGTGCGCTACACACTCAAGCACCTTATACACCAAGCAGAGTTGGGGTGATTTCGAGGTGTTACCCAGCCGTCATGTAACGTGATGTGAACTTGAAAACTATCACAATCGAGGGGATTTAGGTACCTGACAACACATGCCAAATTTTATTGGGGTACGATTATTCCTTCTTGGTGAAAAAATGGCTTGAAACATGCTCAAAATCACTTTAAGGATGTTAGCTACTGCTACTACTGCTACTACTGCTACTGCTAACATCTAATACGTCGGCCCGCGATTCTGACCAGACGGTTGGGACTACAATGTTCATATTTTACATGGACATTAAGGTTATAGAAATATAGTCTCTTTTGAAAAAAAAGTTGAAAAGTTTGTTGGAAAGCTTCCAAATAAAGGTTTTAAAATAAGCCTTAAACACTTGGCATACAATCAACAAGTAACCATAGTTACTTGACACTTGTTGACGTATAAGCAAGTTAGGCGGGAAAAGTGCGATACGTAAACAAATAGCGGACATTTAAAATTTTTCTTCTTTGTGTGGAACGAGAAAAAGGTGTCATTATACTCTCATAAAACAAATCAGAAACCGTCCCTGGCCTAGGCCCAGATGTGGAAAATTATTTATAATGCAAAAGTGTAGGTCTAAAGTCCATTTGGCTATAGACTAGAAAATTCATACTTACATTTACATGTTTGACAAGCCTAGCCAACCCTATGCCAGCACAACATTGTTCTGATATGAACTTGCTCATCTGTTTGTTTACATAATTGCAACAATCAAATCATTTCATACAACTTGTCTTTCGATTGGCCCGCGTTTATGAAGGCACTGCCATCTAGAATAAATATAGAACTTTTTCGAGCTCTTTGCTATACGCAAATCTTTTTAAAGTGTTTGGATTTCGTGACTCACAACCCATGACGTTTTCCACGATACCGTTCAAGAATACCAATTCCTTCGAAAACGAAAACGACTTCGTTTTCAAATTGCGTTTTCAACTCATCTCCCACGAACTCAAGAATTGGGGTCCAGTCCTTATACCGTCGTTATACCATGGTTATACCACCTATACCCAGGATGTACATGAATCCGGGTCTAGATATTTTACATCCTATATTGTTACTGCTAATACCATAGAATTTAAATCAACTTTGATAAAAATATATATATTTTAGCAAATAATTTTGTAATGGAACTTAAAAAAAGTAATGAGATCACACACATAACAAAAACTTGTAGAAATACAGCCAAACCTTACACACTCAAAAGGAATGAGATCTAAAGAAAGGGCCAAGCTCATCTACCCTTCCACATAAACGTACAGTGTCCCATAACAGCATCCTCGAAAAGCTTGGCAAAATAGAATTTGCATGTTATTACGTTTAAATTAATTAGAAAAAAAGAACTTGGATAAACTATTACGTTAAATTAATAATCGCAAATTCTATTTTGCCAAGCTTTTCGAGGATGCTGTTATGGGACACTGTACGTTTATGTGGAAGGGTAGATGAGCTTGGCCCTTTTTTTAGATCTCATTCCTTTTGAGTGTGTAAGGTTTGGCTGTATTTCTACAAGTTTTTGTTATGTGTTCAATATAGCCACAACAAATGTTAGAATACATTGCTAAACTAGTTCTCTAAGGTATGGAAAAACATTATTTTGAGTTAAATTATCATTTTGTAGCATTAAAACAAAATATATGTTCACCAATTTAGCATCACAAACCTAAAACGCTAAAAATACGTATCTCTACCTATGTCCAACCGTTTTTTAAGCTACTAATTCGGGCATTGCCAAATTTGAGATTTTGAGCGGGGCGATACTCGAAAACTAAGCGCGTCAGTCAGGGAGTACAAAATTTTCCACAATCAATCTTCATGTTACCGGTAGTAAGAGTAAATTTGCCAGCTTTCATCAAAATCCAAGATGGTCATGGAAATGGCCTAATTTGATTTGATGTGGAATTACCCAATTGTTGAATATATAGTACAAATTTGCAGATGAGTAAGGTTTTATTTGTTGACAATGCATGTTACCGGTATGTATACATTTTTATAATAGAATTAGACATTATTGTTATTAGGTGTAGGCTCATGCCTTAGGCAAACTAGCCTATTAGAATATATTAAAAATGTATTTTGACAAAATTCAGTTACCTACATACTTTTGGATGGTGAGAACGCTACATTTTTAAGGTGGTAGGACCACAGAAATTTTAACACAATAACATACAATTGCGGTTCTCTATTAACGTAGTTAATATGATCCAGGCCTCTAGCCTAGGACCTACTAGTTAGCCTAAATCGGCAATTCAAAATGACCTTCTAGCACAAGATTTTTTTTATTAAAATCAAGTAGAGGGGCCCTACTCTTTAATAAGTACCAAGTACCAACACAAGAGAACTTATTGATTGACATTATGCAAAGTTCTTTAAGTAGGACCGTAAGCCGTAGGAGTAGAGTAGAGTAGTTTATTCACCAATTGATACATACAAAGTACATATAGGCCTATAGGTTTTGTCAGTTTAGTAATAAAATAAAACAGATACATAGCTAGCACATAGCAGGGACAGTCGAAGCTCAAATAATGGATTGTAGGCCCTAAGCTATAAGTCAAAGTTCTCAAGATAAAACTTTTGTAATTGTAATCTACCTTAATGCCCAGTTAACACATAAAGTCAAAAGGTTTACTATAGTCGTAGGACATCATAATTTTTAGATCTAATCCCGAAAGCCTCACTAAAAACTAAACGCTGAAGTCCCGTCGCGTTGTTGAGCGAGCACCGGTACGTGCAACACGACCCGAGTACGACATTCCCATAATGTTACATACCAATAAGTCTTTAAAGTCGATCGATGAAGTGAACTACCCTATCAAAACAACAATTTCTTTAACATTAAATAAACTTAAAACACCTTAAAATAATACTTTTATTTATATTATCATCATCTAGTACCTATTATTTAAAACGGTATTCAACACAACTTCATTAATTTATGTATTTTATACAAAGTAAATAATAATAGTGTTCTGTTCTAAATGCGCGTGTTGTATTTTGACTCCAGTAGTATATCATGCTAGGCACAATCATAAAACTAAATATTAGGCCTATACAATAATTGATGTATAAATATTTGTAGCACTTGAGTAAGAAATGGTGAAGAAATGCAAAACGAACATAAATTCTCTATATATATGTATTTCATCGACATTAAGATAGTCAAAACCACAAATTAAGATTTTAATTCTACCTTTCTTGTAGCAAATAACCACATGATGACTTCGCAACATAGCACTGGTTTGTTATGATGGCAGTACTGAATGTCCCAAAGGATGTAGCAAGCTACCAGCGTCCACCTCGAACATATATTATATACAAATAAATAGTAGTTGCGTACATCTGCAGAATATGGCTGTGTATTACGACAAAGAAACATTGGCTGATTGATTTGCAAGTGTAAACAGCGCCCGCATCGCAAACAATGAGCTTTTACGCTCGTTTTTTCTTAGCGTCCCTCAAACTGTCTTTCTGCAGGAGTATTTATCTGAGCCGCCCCAAAGCCGTGTACTCGAGTGGCAAAAGCGCAGCGTGTTCGCGTAGCATGCAAGAGGTACCCGGTTCGAGACCTGGCCTGTGCGTTTTTTTTTTTTCCTTTTGTTTTTCCGGAAATAATAATAATTTATATCTTTATCCGGATAGATTTAATTTTTGTAATCTTTTCGTGGAAGTTACTCTTTTCTTTTCTTTTTATATTTTATGTATATTTGCCACAGCCTCTGTTGGTAGGCCTAATCTCTTGGTAAGAACAGGTGGATTTGAAAGTGGTCTCATCTAGGCCTAATTTAGCAAATGTACCAAGGCCCCAAGCATGTCTTGCAATCTCCCGTGCATGCTCGTAGATTTATAGATGAAATTAAAATGGAATAAATAAATAATATAAACAAATAAAATATAAATATAAATAAATGAACAATAAGTACGTTCACATAATTGTCTACTAGTCTACCGCCTAATCTATTTGGTTTACAAATTAGAGCAGCAGATAACTAATATTGATAAGAATGCTGAGCCGCGAGCAGAGTAGGCATTGAAGGTGTAGGCCACACCCACCCCTGTCTCTCGTCATCGACAGCCGACTACAGCGTGCGACGTCACGGCGCTGTTGCCGTAATTCTTGTAATCGCTCGGCCGTACGAGTTGAAGTTGGACCAAACATCTCAATATCTCGAAAACGAACCCGTTTGACCACATTTTCAAAAGCAAATAATGTTAGTCGTGAAATTATCTACATTTTGCATGTAAATTTGTTAATATTCATTAACAGGTCACGATGTTACGCAACGATATGCGATTGAAAGTGTAGGTTTTTGTTCATCTACAATGCATAAGATACGAGATTCCAGCCCCATTTCAAAAGCAATAGATCAAAAAACTATACCGTTAGGCCCCAAAAAGTTTTTGCTATACTCACAAGCTCATCTCATCTTGCAGTAGGTACTGGAATCTGAAGGATATCTATTACATGCGCAGTTATCATCGATCGACTTAAGGTCTTGACCATTTAGCTGAAAAATTTGTAAAATAGGAGAGAATGTAGTAGGCCTACCTACTATTGACCCTGCAAATTTCATAACGATCGGAACATTTATTTTTATAACCAACGATCGGATTTGCAAAAAATATACAGAACCGCCCTAGGTGGTATGTAATGTGTGCAAAATTTTAGTAGATCAGGGGAAGGTGCGACCCGTACCAAAAACAGTAAAAGAAAAGAAGGGAATTTGAGCCATAAGAGATGTAGCGCTGTAGCTCGCTCAAGACTTTCTGCTAAAATCTAGGAAAACGCTAAGTCCTGTCGCGTTGTTTCGAGCACCGGTAGTGCACACGACGACCCGAGTACGACATTCCCCTAATGTCACATCCAAATAGTCTTTAAGGTCTTTACATTTAGCGAAAAAATTTTTAAAATAGGAGGAATGTTGTCTTATTGACCCCGCAAAAATTTTATAACGTCGAACTTTTTTTTTTTTAATTTTTTTTTTTTAAAACCCAAAGTTTGGGTTTTTTATAGCGTAGCGAGCGAAGCGAAGATTCCATTTTCATACATGCGGGGGAAAAAAATCCGGAATTTTTTTTTTTTTTCTTTCTGAATTTTGCTGTTTTTTACACGATTCCCGGCTAAACCGATACCCAATTTCAGAAATTTTTTGGAGGCCTTCAAATCTCTGAAATTAGAAAATGCCACGTTTTTTTAGCGCCATCGAAAAATTATTTTTCATAAAAAACGCAATTTTAAAGTTTTTTTTCGTTTTTTTAAAAATTTTTTTTTTTCTTTTAACATCTACTGCTTTATCCATTTTTAAAGATTTTTTTACAGAACCTTAATTTTTGAATTAAAATATTTGTGTGAAATTTGAGCCCAAAAAAAATTCGGGGAAAAAAATTATTCCCCAAGGGAAAATTTTTTGAAAAAAAAATGTGTTTGGGGTTTTTTTTTTTTTTTTTCTTTTTTTTTCTTTTTTTTTAAAAAAAAAATAAAACGATTAAAAAATTTCTTTTTTCCGAAACTCCTCATTCCCACTCTTTTCTTTTTCTCTAGTCACTATTTGCTTTACCGTTTGTTTCGCCCTCCCATATTTTATGACATTTTCCTCTGTAATTTAAGGGAGGATATTTATGGGTATATTTACTAGGCACAATAGATAAAAAAAAACTCTAAAATCAAAAGTAAAATATATTCTGTACTCACGTGCTGAAACGATAATCTTGCAAAATCGGAGCCACTAAAATGATAAACAACACCATCAACAGTTCGAAACAACTTCACGTACCGCACGTGCGGTCAAAAAACAACTGAGCTAAATATTATACAATAATCAATGTATAAATATTTGTAGCACTTGAGTAAGAAATGGTGAAGAAATACAAAATGAACATAAATCCTATATATATATATGTATTTCATCGACATTAAGATAGTCAAAACCACAAATTAAGATTTGAATTCTACCTTTCTTGTAGCCAGTGTTGCCACATTGGGCGATTTGTCGCCGTTTGGGCGACCAAGCAATGTTTTTAGCGACCAAAATATTCGGAAGTCGCCTGTCGCCGAAATGGGCTACTTCACGAAAATCCAAACTTTCCAAAAATTTCTCAATCTACAGCGTGCTTTAAACACATAAAATGTTTATCAGCAATTATTCCATTGTTAAATAGTATTTTGTAATTTAAATATTAGGTAAGTCATACAGAATCCTCATTAACCGGCTACATTTTGCCCGACCCGCGACGTTTTGTTTGGTTAAATGTCACATCAGGATACAAGACGTGGAATGTCGAAGATAGCTGATCTTTAAACTGTCTCGTTTTGTCGTTTAATCGTTTTGTTATTTGTGTACAGAAGCTCAGTTGTTTTTTGACCGCACGTGCGCGTACGTGAAGTTGTGTCGAACTGTTGATGGTGTTGTTTATCATTTTAGTGGCTCCGATTTTACAAGATTATCGTTTCAGCACGTGAGTACAGAATATATTTTACTTTTGATTTTAGAGTTTTTTTTTATCTATTGTGCCTAGTAAATATACCCATAAATATCCTCCCTTAAATTCTCCAATATTTCCGTAGAGTCAAAAATACACCTTTTAAAAAACATGAAAAAAAAAAACGCCCTGCGGGGCAATTCTGGGGCGTTCCCCCCAGACCCCCCCATTTGGGGGACATTTGGGCGACTTCAAAAGTTGCCGCGGCGACATCAGCGCTCATATATCTGGCAACCCTGCTTGTAGCAAATAACCACATGTTGACTTGGCAACATAGCACTGGTTTGTTATGATGGCAGTACTGAATGTCTCAAAGGATGTAGCAAGCTACCAGCGTCCACCTCGAACATATATTATATACAAATAAATAGTAGTTGCGTACATCTGCAGAATATGGCTGTGTATTACGACAAAGAAACATTGGCTGATTGATTTGCAAGTGTAAACAGCGCCCGCATGGCAAACAATGAGCTTTTACACTCGTTTTTCTTAGCGTCCCTCAAACGCCCCGCGTACTGTCTGCAGGAGTATTCATCTGAGCCGCCCCAAAGCCGTGTACTCGAGTGGCATGAGCGCAGCGTTGTTCGCGTAGCATGCAAGAGGTACCCGGTTCGAGACCTGGCCTGTGCGGGTTTTTTTTTCCTTTTGTTTTTCCGGAAATAATAATTATTTAGGCCTATATCTTTATCCGGATAGATTTAATTTTTGTAATCTTTTCGTGGAAGTTTACTCTTTTCTTTTCTTTTCTTTTATATTTTATGTATATTTGCCACAGCCTCTGTTGGTAAATCTCTTGGTAAGAACAGGTGGATTTGAAAGTGGTCTCATCTAGGCCTAATTTAGCAAATGTACCAAGGCCCCAAGCATGTCTTGCAATCTCCCGTGCATGCTCGTAGATTTATAGATGAAATTAAAATGGAATAAATAAATAATATAATAAATGAAACAATAAGTACGTTCACATAATTGTCTACTAGTCTACCGCCTAATCTATTTGGTTTACAAATTAGAGCAGCAGATAACTAAATATTGATATGAATGCTGAGCCGCGAGCAGAATAGGCATTGAAGGTGTAGGCCACACCCACCCCTGTCTCTCGTCATCGACAACCGACTACAGCGTGCGACGTCACGGCGCTGTTGCCGTAATTCTTGTAATCGCTCGGCCGTACGAGTTGAAGTTGGACCAAACATCTCAAATATCTCGAAAACGAACCCCGTTTGACCACATTTTCAAAAGCAAATAATGTTAGTCGTGAAATTATCTACATTTTGCATGTAAATTTGTTAATATTCATTAACAGGTCACGATGTTACGCAACGATATGCGATTGAAAGTGTAGGTTTTTGTTCATCTACAATGCATAAGATAGGGAATTCCAGCGCATTTCAAAACGCAATAGATAAAAAAACTAGTACCGTTAGGCCCAAAAAGTTTTTTGCTATACTCACAAGCTCAATCTCATCTTGCAGTAGGTACCTGGAATCTGAAGGATATCTATTACATGCGCAGTTATCATCGATCGACTTTAAGGTCTTGACCGATTTAGCTGAAAATTTGTAAAATAGGAGAGAATGTAGTAGGCCTACCTACTTATTGACCCTGCAAAATTTCATAACGATCGGAACATTTTATTTTTTATAACCAACGATCGGATTTTGTTCAAAAACTATACAGCAACCCGCATCTAGGTGGTATGTACATGTGTGCAAAAATTTCAGGTAGATCAGAGGAACGGTGCGACCTGTACCGAAGCAGTAACAGAAAAAAAAGACATTCGAGCCATAAGAGTCATGTGGAGACGCTCGCTACGCTCGCTCAATGAGCTTTCTGCTGAAATAACTAGGAAAACGCTAAAGTCCTGTCGCGTTGTTGAGCGAGCACCGGTACGTGCAACACGACGACCCGAGTACGACATTCCCATAATGTCACATACCAATAAGTCTTTAAGGTCTTGATCGATTTAGCTGAAAAATTTGTAAAAATAGGAGAGATATTGTTGTAGGCCTTTAATTACGACCCTGCAAAATTTCATAACGGTCGGAACTTTTTTTTTTTAATTTTTTTTTTATAACCAACGATTGGATTTTTCAAAAACAAAACTAACAGCAACCGCTAAGTGGTATGTAGGCCTACATGTGTGCCAAATTTCAGGTCGATCAGAGAAACGGTGCGACCTGTACCGAAGCAGTAACAGAAAAAAAAAAGAAAAAAAAAAAAAAAAAAACAGACATTCGAGCCATAAGAGTCAAGTGGAGACGCTCGCTCAATAAAACTCAGTATAGATCACCTATTAGGAAAACGCTAAAGTCCCGTCGCGTTGTTGAGCGAGCACCGGTACGTGCAACAATGATCCAAGTACGACATTCCCATAATGTTACATTCCAATAAGTCTTTAAGGTCTTGACCGATTTAGCTGAAAATTTGTAAAATAGGAGAGAATGTTGTACTTATTGACCCTGCAAAATTTGGAACTGTAATGGGTTTTTAACCAAATAACTGTTTTTACCCTTTACTTCAATTATATAACTTATGTAATGTATATCTTATATCTTATGTATGTACTTATGTACGTAATGTATAACTTACTGTAAGCCTATGTATCATCTGTATTGTGTATATATTATATTGTACTGGTATGACAAAGCCCAAATCAATGTAAGTTCAAATGATAATGGCAAATAAAATGATTTGATTTGATTTGAAGCATAGGGAACACACCCTATTGTTCTCGTAGGCTTACGGTCACAAGGTGTAGTCGTAGGCAAGTTGTAAATGTTCATCTTTCTTACGACTAACTAAACCTCAAATTCTTACGACTAGCGAATCAGAGATTGAAAAGCCACTTACAAGTTACAACAACAGACCATATGAGATGATACCTATGCGAGTCAGAATTGTTCAACATGCTGAGAGTTGAGATAGGCCTACTACTTCCCGTTGCGGTTTCTATCAAGGTTTTACACGAATGAGGTCACATCCAATTGCCAAAGAGCACAAAAAATGTTGTATCTTTACGCGAAGTTCTTTGTTAAACTTGGAACCACGCCGTCAAAATCTTATACCTTACAACTAGGACTAAACCTTACAACCTTATATGAATTGGGCATAAAGGTCAGTCAACATGTAACAGCAGGTGGCAATAGCTTCCCGTTATCGTCAGTGTTGCCAACGTGATGGAAATTCCGACTTAAAACTGGTGATTTTTACATGTCAAATAATGGACAAATATTCCGTCTGAAGGTTAACGGAAAATCTAGTGGAATGAAAAAGTGGCTACCCTAGCAAAATACCGGTACGGTCAGTGGTTTTTGAATTTACCCAATCTTTGTGCTTTTTGTATAAGCAGTAGGCCCTAAATGAGGTAAACCGGGCAATGTTACATCGTTCGTAGTAGGGTTGGGCAAATGTGTGTACTTTCCTAAATGTTCACACTCTTGACTATCAGCGCGTGTACACGTACAATGTGTAATGTTTGCTACTTGCTAAAAAAAAAAGGTGTACTATTATGTTTTACACAACAACAACCCGTTAAATAAGACAACACTAGTAGCGGGTAGATTTGCGAGTGTGCAGCATGCAACAAGTCACGTTACCTGCACCGATTGCACGGCGCGACGAGATTTTGGCCAGCCGGCGGCTGGCTGCACACAGCATTGGGACACACATACACACGTTTATTATTTTCGTAGAAACAGTCAACGTGTAAATGCATTAAAACGTTTACACGTGTAGGCCTACACTATCCCATCCCTAGTTCGTAGCCAATATTCCTGTGACCGGCGCCGGGCCTCGTTCCCTGGCTATTGTAAATGGACCCTAAAACACACGGTAGGCCTACGTACTTCTTCGGTTGGTATGCCCCAATGTCTTTTTAACAAGGGGAAAAGCAGGTTCCCCCTTACACCCTAACCTACTTTTCCCCTAACAACGCAGTGTTAAAAACTTTGGGGCATACCAACTGAAGAAGTACCGGTACCAAGGACGCTGGCTAGGCCTACAACAGCCCGGGAACGAGGCTCTACAACGGAAACATTGGCTATGATTTTAAACATTGCCCATCCACTATAATGGGCAGCTATTGCCGGCTATTGTAGAGAGGCCCTTAACATTGCCCACGAACATAAACAGCAGTGGGTAGGGCTAGGGTAGGCCTAGGGCTAGGCAGGCCATAGGATAGCCTAAACCCTTTGCAGAGCAGGTTGTAAGCCTTTGCCTAATTAGAATACAAGTTAGGCTTATTTTTCAGCACTCTTCTACTAAGTCCAAGTAACCACCTGCATGGACTTGGGATAATATGCCTTCATCAAGCCAATTAAAACACAGCTGCTGCCTTGGGCCCTGCTAGAATTTTAGGTTATGTTTGGCAGTTCAGTTAACTTACCACATCCCTCCAGAATTAGATGGAGAAACGTATTCGATGGCAATGGCAGTGAAGACGTCATCCTTAAAACAATAAATATACGACAGTAAGTAATGATTTTAATACAGTTGTTAAGAATAACAAAATTAAAATATGGATCGAACACGGAAAAAAACACTAGGGAACTGCCGCCATTATCCAATCCTCGTTTCCGGTCTCACTTTCCTGGTCTCATAGATGAAAATATAAATTTTAAAACCAAATTTTACTGGTTTACACACAATTAATTCTCACTTTCTTGGTCTCATAAATGAAAACATAAATTTTAAAATCAAATTTTACTGGTTTACACACAATTACGGGGAAGGGGGGCGACCGCCCAACAAATTTGGGTACTTGTGTAGTTGGTGTGACCCAACTTTTCAAAAAAAAAATTTTTTTTTTACTCAACCTACAAAACCTTTAACGTCGCTATTAAAACAGAAATGACTTTTAATGGAAGTTTAAAATAGCGAGGTTAAAGGTTTTGAAGTTTTTGGTACACCAAAACGTGATGATTCTATTTAGATTTTGGTGCTGAATGTAATACAATAGTACACAATGAGTTGTTCTGACATATTTCATCAATGGGGAGTGTTTATGGTGATTTTAGTTGAAAAAAAAACGGTATTGAAAAGTTGGGTCACACCAACTACACAAGTACCCAATTGGTCAGAGGAGCGTGGGGATGCACAATTTTCATTTGATGTGAGGTATTTATTGAGATATTCTGGGAAGCTTCGCAAACGCTTTTTCAAGCGCATAGTTGGATGAACGTAATTTTTTAATTTAAAAAAAACATACGAAAAAAGCGTAAAATTGCGATTTTCAAGGTTCTGTGAAAAATTCATTGGAATCGGATAAAGCATGTAGGCCTAGGTGTTACTGTTACAAGTCGAAGAAATTTTAAAAATCTTAAAACATTGTAAAATTGCTATTTTCATGAGAATCATTGTTGGATTACGCTCAAATTTCACATGAATATATTAACTCATAAAATAAAGGTTTTGTGAAAAAATAAATACAATCGAATAAAGCATGTAGGTGTTATAAGCCGAAGGATTTTTTTTTTAAATCGTAAAATTACGATTTTCGCGAGAAATAATTTTTCGATTGCGCTTAAAAAAAACGTGGCAGTTCTAAGTTCAGAGATTTCGAAGGGCTCCAGAAAATTTCACCACACATAACAAAAACTTGTAAAAATACAGCCAAACCTTACACACTCAAAAGAAATGAGATCTAAAAAAGGGCCAAGCTCATCTACCCTTCCACATACAGTGTCCCGTAACAACATCTAAGAAAAGCTTGGCAAAGTAGAATTTGCAACTACTATTATTTTAAACATAATAGTTCATCAATTTTTCTATAATTTAACGTAATGGTCATGCAAATTCTATTTTGCCAAGCTTTTCTAGGATGTTGTTACGGGAAAATGTACGTTTATGAATTAAGAATGCGCAAATGTGGAAGGGTAGATGAGCTTGGCCCTTTTTCTAGATCTCATTTCTTTTGAGTTTGTAAGGTTTGGCTGTATTTTTACAAGATTTTGTTATGTGTAGGATCTCATTACTTTTTCAAGTTCCATTGCAAAATTATTTGTTAAAATATAATACTTTTATCAAAGTCGATTTAATTGCTATGAAATTAACAATTAACAATAGAATATAAAATATCTAGTGGCCCAAAGACATGCTTTTTGTAAACAATGTGGGCGATCATTGTCAAGTACCTAATTCTCGTTACTTGTTGATTGTATGCCTTAAGGCTTATATTAAAACCTTTATTTGGAAGCCTTCCAGCAAACTTTTTCAACTTTTCCTTTGAAAATAAAATATGAAAGTTGTAGCCCCACCCGTTTGGTCAGAATCGCTGGCAATTGAAACTGACAAATTAGATAGTAGCCAGTAGGAAAGTAACTAACATCCTTAAAGTGATTTTGAGCATGTTTCAAGTCATTTTTTTTACCAAGAAGGAATGCTCGTACCCCAACCAAATTTGGCATGTGTTGTCGGTTACCTAAATCCCCTCGATTTTAATAGTTTTCAAGTTCACATCACGTTTTCATGACGGCTGGGTAACACCTCGAAATCACCCCAACTTTGCTTGCTGTATAAGGTGCCATAGTGTGTAGTGTAGCGCACCGCGGCTTGGCTGCGGCGCCCTAACGGGCACCAAGATCGCAATTGGAGTATCGGTTCGTGATAACAGACACACAAAAATTCAAACAGGAAAAAAGAAAATAAAACATTCCGGATTTTTTTTCTCCAGTGTAGTAGAATGGAATCTTCGCTTCGCTCATCTAAGGCTGCGAACCTCATTGGCTGGGGGTATACGTAGAGGCATGAAAATTTAGCGTTTTAGGTTATTGATGCTAAATCAGTGAGTATAAATTCTTAAAAACGCTACAAAATTCCAAATTTACTGAAAATAAGGTTTAGGCCTACCTATACCAATTGAACATTGGTTTAGCATTGTATTCTAACGTTTAAAGTGACTACATTGAATTGAAATGTTCCTATAGATCATAATTTGAATTCATTCCCCATTAAAAATACAAAAAACTCCCCACATTTGGGGTTTTGGTGGAAAGAATAAAATTAATGCTACAAAATGCTAAATTTGGAAAAATTAATGCTAAATATTCAGAATGTAAACGCTATTTTTTCATAGCTCTAACCATACGGCATACACACTTACTTTACCCACACACCCATTTCACAAGTCGTGCTGACCATTGATCTTTTTTGAAGTTACAACCATGTTTGCTCCTCCAAAAAACAAGGGCTTGTTACGCCACTGATCGGACTGGGGCAATTTATTTTATATACTAGGAAGCTTCGCAAACGCTTTTTCAGGCGCGTTGTTGGATGAGCGTAATTTTTATAAAACGAAAAAAGCATAAAATTGCGATTTTTTATAAGAAATCATTTTTGGATTACGCTCAAATTTCACACGAATAAATTAATTCATAAAATTAAGGTTCTGTAAAAAAATCATTAAAATCTGATAAAAGCATGTAGGTGTTATTCGTCGAATTTTTTTTTTTAAAGAAGAAAAATCGTAAAATTGCAATTATCGTGAAAAATAATTTTTTGATTATGCTCAAATTTCACGCGAATATATTAATTCATAAAATAAAGGTTCTGTGAAAGAATCATTACAATCGGATAAAGCATGTAGGTGTTATAAGTCGAAGATTTTTTTTTAAATTGTTAAAAATCGTAAAATTGCGATTTTCATGAGAAATAATTTATCAACTACGCTAAAAAACGTGGCAGTTCTAAGTTCAGAGATTTCGAAGGCCTACATAAAATTTCATCGCGATTGGAGTATCTGTTTGCCGGAATCGTGAACAGACACAATAATACAAACAGAAAAAAAGAAAAAGAAAAACATTCTGGATTTTTTCCCCCATTAAATGGAATCTTCGCTTCGCTCGCTACGCTCATTCAACAATTTCAAATTTTAACTGCTATAGCTGTAGTACTTATGGTACTTCATAAATTCTTATTTATGATTTTGCTATTCTCTTTGTTTGTTCATTATTGCTTTGGTTATGATATAATGATAATCAATGCCTAGGGTACATTGTCTGGTTGCCGCCCACTGGTGGGGCTCACAACTTGAGGTAGCTGTGTCCTTTTTACTCGAACAATGTCAAATAATTTTATGTCTGATATAATTATATATTGGAGTTAAGAACTTTCGTACTAAATTAATAATATCAAGATTTGAACACAAGAATGTATTTCTCGATTTGGTTGATCGGGAAACACTCCCGTGGGTGTAATTGTTTTTATTTACTACAATTCAGAAATTAAAATGTACCCGTCCTGATGGTCTAGTGGTTAAGACGTCCACCTGGAATGTGGGAGATCCGTGGTTCGATTCCCGGTTGGGGCGGGCTTTTTTAATTTCTGAATTGTAGTAAATAAAAACAAGAATGTAGATTAGCTTTTGGTGGTTTCTTCCGCAAAAGTTTGATTACTCCCAGATTTTTGGCAAACCTCATATTCGTTTTGAGTGGGATCGTCTAATAAATCAGGTTTTTCTTTTTGATGACTTTTTTCTTCTACTTTTTTCCTTTCGTTTCTTTTTTTTCCACAGCCCTTTTTTATATAGGCATTAATTAACATCCTTTTTGAATTTGTTACCAAAATTGTTGTCTTAATGCATTGTTGTTGTAATATTACTATTTCAAATATTTTCTTAGCTGTAGTTCATTGTTGTGTCTGCATTTAGTTAGTTGTCTCCTTTGTAAATCAGTTTTTTAACTGAATAGGATAGACGTTAAATAAATAAATACTATTAAGGTATATTGTAGTGAATGCAATAAAAGATTGCATTTAAATTTGTTTTAATATTTTAAATATTCTATATTCATCATTTTAGTCCATGGTCGATTGTAACAACTTAGAAACACAAGAGCAAAGAGAAGGAGAGAGAGAGAAATAGTGTTTCCTCTGGTCTTCTTCCTCTCACCAACCGTCGAGATCCACGAGAGAGCCGTGCCTCCTTCACGTACATTCCATGAGCTGTACGTCCGTCGTTGTAAATAATAACCAGCTTCCGCCCATCTTCCCGTATGTGTTGGGCACATTTGAAACCTCAACACGTATGGATAACATTAACAATACTAAATAATAACTAAAAAATAAAAAAAATGTATGTACCGTAAGCTACAATTTGGGAATTAGGATAAAGTAAGTAAAGAAAGAAATTTATGAGGCACTGCCTCCCTTGCCTCCTCTCCAAAACCACCACTGAATAGGACTGATTAAAAAACTGTACAATGTTAGACGATGAACTCCCACAAATACATAAGAATAACAATCTGGGTCAAAAAGAAACTATCTTTACCATTGAGACGGTACGAGTGTACTGTCACACCCTTCCTAACCTCTTCTGCTCTTCACTGAAGGTTGAGATTGGATTAGGAGACAACGGGTGCTAGCGGAAACTGCGCAAGTCAATATAATCTGATGGATCTGATCACGCTACAGTTTAAACCGGATTAGCTAGACTTCCGTGCAGTTTCCGAACAAAGGTTTGGGCTACATCTTGGGAAATAAAGGGAGAGTGTGGAGCTCAAAGTGATTAGAACAAATGAAAATTAGGAACTTAACAAGTAATCTGCAATGTGTAATTTGAAAAATTTAAATACTTTACAAAGGTGCGGGATCCAATCTGTCTAAATCTTCGTTTACATGGATCATTTGCCCGGATGGATTTGTGCAAGTTTCCGAAAGTAGATAGGTATCGAAGTGAGTTTCCATAAGCATAATGGACGAAAATACCACTCGGATCAAGGTTTCCGAAAGAACCCTAGGAGTTAGGAACACAACAAGGTTTAGGTATATGCAGAAATGTTGTTTTGATGAATACACTTTTCTGTGCAACCATTAACTATTTTTATAAAAATTACAAATGTATAATGTACGTTTGATGGGTGTACTGTCGATAAACTTATATACCCAATATAAAGATAGGTCTTACCACGCAGGTTTGGAGTTTGAACATGAATTAATAAGTTACACAAAGGGAACCAAACTCATGAAAAAATATTTTATTGTCCTGCATTTACAACAAACTAAAATTTATTTATAAATAAAATATATGTGAAAACTACATGCCTAAAGGTATGTAGCCTAATTTGTTTCAAAATATCACAGGGCTAATATAGAAAATAATACACGTTACAATGCCAGTCTACTTGCAAAATGAAAGTGGACTAAACAATAAGGGGGGGGGGGGGGGGGGGACAATTCAACTTGGTAAGGCTCACACATCCATCTTGATTGGATTTACGCTGTCAGTGTTTGTGTTTGGATCCTGCAAACGCTTGCGCAACAGCTGGATTTGTACTTCATTTCCGTTGTGTATTGCTTGCTGACGTGCCTGGTAGTGTAGCAAGCCATTATGAGCACTCAACTCATCCATTCTATCTCGGTCGAATGTCACAGATTTGCTGAAATCAACCGAAAATACTTGGTAAATGCACTGTACAAATTTGGTTGCTAAACCCAAGCTGACCCTGCAAGAAGCAGGAAACCAGGGTGTGATTTAAAAAAAATCAAAAATCATAATTAATTTGATCTAAATCAGATTTTTATTGATTTAAGAGAGTATAGGACATGCGTTTTAGGCAAATTGCTGTTCGCTCGACCGACTGACATCACAGGTGTTTGAAATTTTGAATATATGTCAAGAATGTGGAAATATAGGGCTCTGTAGTAACACATTTCCATATTTTGTTTTAAAATAATTTATACAAAATAGATTAGTTTTCAAAAATTTTGATTTTGTCAAAAACTAAAAAATTGACTATATATTTGTGATTTTTTTCTGGCTGATTAAGACAAAATTTTAAAAACCTATGACCGCAGGGCTGTCTACGTATGCTTTAGGCCTATTGACAAGTTTGCAAAGTTTCATATACGTCGGATGCATCTTGGCCGAGCGAATAGCTATTTGCTAACTAACTGCCAAATGTGTCCCATTCCCTCTTAAATCAACAATTTCAGTGTTTCAAAACTTGTCAAGTTGGCGAAGCGGATCAAGTACTTTCACAAGCGTTTCAGAAAATATAATTCAAAAATTATTTTAACTTTTTAAGGCAAACTTTTCTTAAATCAGTTAGAACTCTTGTGTTTGTTGCTCAAAATGAAGAAACAGTGCATTTGATTAATTTAAATAAATGATTTAAATCAAAAACACCCTGCAGGAAATGGCGATGGATAATGAATAATAATGATGATGAAAGAAGTAGACCAACCTAGGGCCATAACCAGGGTGTAAAAATTACCCAGGAATGATGGGATAAAGATCGATGTCCTGATACTTGTGTGGTACGAAATGGGCCCTGCATACATACATAAAAATAATTTCATATCCAGGGTGTTTACTACCACGTCTGCCCAATAGCAATCTAAATCTTCAATGGCAACACACTAATTGACTTTCTAGACACTGGTAGACCAACACTAGACCAGAGGTGTCAAATTAATTTATCTTCAATAATTTTGTAGGTAGGATACACGTACATAGAACATCATCCATTACATTTTGTGTTGGATTTATTTATACTTAGGCCTATTTCATATAAAATTGTTGGAGCCTATGTAGGAGTAAAACATAAATATTTCAGGATTTTTTAAAATTTACACACAGAATTTAAATAAGATGTAGGCCCCTAAATGAAACTGAAGGTGGAAATATTCTTGTAAATTTTCTGATGAAACACTTTCTATAGGCCTAGGCCTAAATTTTCTAGAAATAATTTAAATTTCACTTGCAAAAATAAATTAGACCTACGGCCCACGGGTAACTAGAGTTGAACTTGATTATTGTATAGGACAGTGCTGCCACAACTTCATATAGGTAGGTATTCATGTAGATAAAATTTTGGTACTTGTTCATTCGGGACCCCCCCAAAAGTGAAAAGTAGGTTAGTGTGGTTGGGGGGGGGGGAGAGCATGAAGTACGTTGCTGTAGTCAGCAGCCCCCCCCCAACCCCACTAACCTATTTTCCATTTGGGGGGGGGGGGGGGGGGTTACTCCCCTATAATGAACAAGTACCAAAATTTCACTAAACTTTCAAGATCTTTAGTTCCAGAAAACGGAAATATTTCCCTGGCCATTTTAGTTTTAGTTTTTCCATGAAACTTCCAGAAATATGTTTCATCCCAAGCAGCAGGCTAAAAAAATAAGTTACAAGTATTAATTTTTTACCACAAGGTAAATATTTTAATTTTGTACCTAATGTCAGTTTCATACGAAAGGAATGTGGGAAGATAGGATGCCCAAGAAAATATATGAAAGAAGGATTGAAGAAGAAAGAAGAAGAAAGGGTAGACCAAGGAAGAGCTGAAAAGATGTGGAAGAGATATGATTGTGGTAGGATAGAAAGAAGTGGAAAAATTTGGTTGCTTAACCTTGCCAGAAGCAGGAAAGGGCGATGATCCGATGGATAATGATGATGACCTAATGTCAGTAATGTGATTTATTTATCCTTAAAAACATAATGTGAAAATAGTGTGTCAGAATTTAAAATATAGTGTCAACACGCATCTTTATAAAAAAAAAGGTATTTTTAGTCTAGTTATTTTATTATTAAAATACTGTACAACTATTGTAAAAAATCCTAGTTGTTTTATAGTCTCAATGGATCCAGTCTATGAGTCAAAACTTACTTGCTGAAAACAACAATACCTTTAGTTTAGTGTTGAAGATGATAATAGGTATGATCACTAATAAATTTAATTTTCTTGGTGCAAGTATGATTCAAAACTAGGAAATATGAAATTGAATTGGGACCCTAGTTCTAGTTACTGCATGAAAGAACAGTTTATCAGTTGTGTGTTCTGTATGTTCTGTACGTAGGACATACTATTTGCAGGCATCGGTTTCACTAACTTAATAGAGCATTAGGCATATAATGCTGGGTTACTACATAGTCTAATCTTTAATTAGCATGCATGCCAACCACGCGCTGCATCAATTAGCTCGTCTTTGGACCTTGGGAACTTTGCCAACACAAGGAACACTAACAGAAATTCTATTTCCATTGCTGTCCAATGCACAACTCAATACTGACAGTTGAGTTATATTCAAAATAGATCTATCCCTATGCATTTTAATTACTTTTTTTTTGTTGCATTTTTGCACTCATTGTTTCCAACTATTGTATTAATGTATTTTTTAATTATTGTACCTACGTATTTAGTGTACCGGTACCCTACTATTTAATAGGTTGCTAGACACTAATTAATGTGAATTGGGCGATGCTTTCAGAAAGGTAATTCCTCTCCACTACCGTTCAGGCCAAGAATGAGTTCCAACCTACATCTGTGGCCCATGTACCTCTCTCAAATTTCCATGTATGGTCTCCTCTAGCCACATAGTTAGCCCTTCTTAGATAAATATTCATCTCACCCCATCCCTCATGAGCTCTAGTCACCATTACATAGATAGGCCTACATTTTACCTAGTCTGTCTATTCTACTCCTATCCTCAAGCTTCTCCCAACCAAGTTCCCTTACCATACCTGTAACACTGTCATAGGACCTTATTAATCAATTCCTCCCTCCACATATTCTTTTTATCAAGTACCTACTTTTCTACACAGCTCTTTTTTGTACTGCCTCAATTTCATTAATTTCACCTTTCCTGTACAGATCCCATATTGCCCCTGCATAAATTCAACAACCGGTCTCACCAGGGTTTTGTACTCGTGGCCCTTTAACCCATACTCGCTCCGTTTAATGTTCGCATAACAATATTCAAACACTGAAACCCTATCCTGGAGACTTCCTTGATATGGTCCTCCTAGTTAAGCTTGCTCTGCAGCCACACTCCCAAGTCTTTTATTTTCTCTACCTTTTTCAATAGCTTTCCAATGACTGGGTATCCTTCCCCCAGACCCTCTTCCAAGTACCCTAAATCTAACCCATTTACATTTACCAACATTCAGACTCATTTTGTTTTTAGTCACCCATTCCCCAAGAATTGTCAAGTCATTTAACGGGTCATTCATTAGTGTCCACTAAGTACCTGACTATCCTGTAGATTGAACGCAATCTTCAGCAAAAAGTCTAACTTTCGCCCCCATCCTGTCCGCAATATAGATTGCAAACAGCAATGGTACCAGTACACCCTTGCAATCAAGGCTACACTCACAATGACACCCTTGATCTTCAATCCACCACATAACACTTGGGCTAGGTACCAACCTGATAGCTAGAAATTGTAGTCCAGCACCCACCACAGTGAAGAACACACAAAACAAGACTATCCACGAGTTGGAAAGTTTCTTTATTCCAGCAATCCCATAATATGGCTTGCTCTTGTAAAACATATCTTCAGATCTAACACGTTGATCGTAAAAGGATTCATCTCGGAAAGCCCTGTACAGAAGAGAAATAAATTGTATACTCTAGTGATAGTAGAATAGGATACGTACTATGTTTAGGCTAAACACGAGGATGCAATAGGACTGTGAAACTGTAGTGCATACTATCACTAGGCCTTTCAACAACATCCCTCTCAATGAAAGAAGGCAATCATTAGATCTAGCCATAAACTAAAAACAGTAATTATAAAGAATCATTCAGCATACATGTTGTGTGAAGAGTTGGATCCACAGTTAGTTTTTTTTTATTTTAAAAGGTGGGTGGCAGGTGTGTATGCCAAGCTCCCATTCCATTATAATGCAAGACATTTAAGAAATACAGTAAGCCTAGGCTGACATTTTCAAACACTTAGGAGGACGCGGACCAAGGGTCTATTTCAACACTAGGCCTAGATCTTGTCCCTACTATTTAAGCCTTAGTATTTAAAGACATTTTGAAAGATAGTTCTGTAGGTGGGCCCTACCTATCAGTCTACATTGTGTGACGAAAGCTTACCCATCTTCCGATTGTTGCCCTGTTTCTTTCCTCATGTGCCGAGTGTCTGATGGCACTAGTGACAGATCATAATTGGCTCTTCTGTAAGGTTTGCTTAAAATAGTGTATGCATCATTTAGTTTAATAAACCGATTATGACTGTCGGGGTTGTTTAAATTCGTATCAGGATGGAATTCTTTAGATAACTTCAAAAAAGCTTCACGAATCTCTTTATGTGAACAATTTCTGTCCACCTTTAAAGTGTCATAATGTGTGGCAAAGAGTAGACATCTGGAATAAAATAGAATAATTTTATACCATGAATCAACCATTTCCTTAGGTAGAATTTAAGCTTGAGTCAACCTGCGTTCAGTTTCTTAGGCATGGCCCTAGGCTCAGGGCTAGGTCCCCAAGACCTTGATCCAGTTTCAATGATTGGTCTATTGTCTCTGCTCGACTAGCCTAGCCCTCTAGCCTTGGGTCTAGGCCTACCCTACCCTAGGCTTAAGCATGTAGGGCCTAGGTCCGACCGGTTATATAGGCCTACTACCATCTTTGGTCCGACCCTAGCATAATTATGGCCCAGGTTAGGCCCCTAGATCTTATTCATGAGAATGTGTACTATGCTAGCTATGCTAGGGTCGCACTCCTTAGCAGACATTCAGGTTGGGTATACTTAAAAGATCTACCTGGTAGTATGAATATAACGCCAATGTCTAGATGCTGAGCGTAGGCCAAGGCCAAAAATTTCAGGTGACAGGCCTATGTTTGCACACAAAGAAGTGACACAAGACAAATTATTCATTTTAGGGCGCTGATCTGCTTAGTCTAGGTGTAAGCCAAGGCTACATGAGAAACAGAGCTATTACAAACACTTGTCACATCACACCAAACAAATTTAGTAACTAAATCTTAACAATAATTTATTACGTAACACAGCAAATTTTGCCTTAAACGCCGCCATGTTTTAAAAACAACAAATGACTGAAAAATGACGTACACGCTAGGTCTACCAACGTTGTGAATACGCCTGTCGCCAACAAATGAAAAATTAAAACGACCGTGTGGAGACGGAGGCAAGGAGGCTGTGGAATCTTTGGAGTTTAGCAGGCTGTGCTAGACACTGGGCAGTTATGGCGGGAAAAGAAACGTCAACATGACCAGCAAGAAGTGTCAAACTGTCATGAAAGTAAGTTTTATTTTGAATATATACAATTTTAATTAATAATTGATGGCGATGTAAGGTATACATATTTAAGAATTTGATTTGCTACCCATCCCCATCATAGGTTTATGTAGGAGGCCTAGGACAGGGATATTAAATATCCTAGCTAGGCTAGGCCCTAGGCCTAGGCCCTAGGCCTTTAGGGAGTCCCTCAGAGGGCCAGAGGGCCCAGGTTTAGGCCTAGGCAGGCCCTATAATATTTATTTTACGTTAACTTGAACCTGTTTTAATTATTATGAAGTTGCTGTGCAGGTAGGGTTTAGCGTAGGCCCAGCCCAGTTTGTGTTGCTGAAAAGTTTTAGGTTATGGTCGCCTGGTCGGCGAGTCCCCAGTGTTATAAATACACAAAGGTTACGCCGTCTTGTAAAGTAACGTTGTAGGCCTAGGTATTATAACATTTTGCCATTATGCCGTAAGCTACTGGGTTTGTTCTGGACCTTCAGGCCTGGAAATACTAGGCCTAGTCCTACTTTTCATTTACGTTACCAGGCTTTGTTCCCAGACTTGTAGTGCAGACATACCCTTGCCGATGTGGTCGGCATAGTCCATATTTTGGTTGACCTTCAATATCAGAAAGGGAGGGAATAACCTACTAGTTAGCAGTGTCGTGTATCGCTGCCAGCGAATATACCGATGAATACGTTGGTTCGATTTACTACACTTCCACAATAGTGGTTTTACTTCCCAGTATAGGCTAGATGTCTACCGGTAGGCCAGCCCATTACCCTGTTGTGGGTCTGGCTCCAACTTTTTATTACCTGTTCCATTGTTCAAGACAAAATTTAATATCATGGAGTTCAATGATGTAGGCCTATGCAAGTCGCTTCTATACATTAATCCCTTTCAATTGTCTCAATTGGTGGCAATTCGCCTTTGCACAATGACAATCTGAATCGGGCCATTGGTTGATCCGCTGTTTTCTCATCAATTTTTATACCATACTGTGTAAGAAACTCTGGCTTGGGCTGCGCAAAGCCAAGTGTTGTTTATTTGATAATGTTGTGATTGTTTTGCCATTTCTAGGAAACAGAAACCAACTGAAAACCCCTCTGAAAACAAATCTTGAATGAGTTTGTGGAAAATGAACAATACAAGTGAAAATTTTAAAGCCAAAACTTATTGTTTTTGATCTGGACCGTACATTGTGGCCATTTCGAGTAGATAAAAACATGGAGAGCCCTTTTAATAAAAACAAAATGGGTCAAATTGTTGATTCTAGCGGTTGCATAGTCGAGTGTTTTCCCAATGTGAGCAATATTTTACAAAAGTTAAAGTTGCAGGGATATCACTTAGCTATAGCATCTAGGATTACAGATATTTGTGGAGCCTATCAGCTGCTAGAATTCTTTAGATTAACAAACATTTTCCATTACAAGGAAATATACAAGGGAACAAAGACAGTACATTTTCAGCGGTTACATGAGAAATCGGGTGTAGAACATTCACAAATGTTATTTTTCGACGACGATAAACGAAACATTCGGGACATTTCGAAGCTTGGAGTCGTCACGGTTCAAGTTCCCGAGAGCGGAATCAATGAAGAAATAGTGGAGAGAGGACTTTGGCAGTATAACGTGGCACATTGTTTATAAAATGGAGTGTGGTAGGCCTATATCAGCCTACGCACGAAGACAAACCACTGGACACGTCATCTCAATCTCGTCAAGGTAGCCTATGGTTACTTCATGCATTTCTTGTTATAGTCCATGGATTCTAAAACTAAGAATCTAAAAAAAATTGTTAGGCCTACGGGGTAGACAGAAATTAAAAGTGTCCCGACCGGGGTGGACTTTTATGTTGACTTTTGTATTAAATATTAACGATTCCACTTAGGCTACAGGAGTGTTTCCCGACTAACCAAATCAAGAAATATGGCCGACTGGTTCGACCCTCGAAAAATCCACGCCAGCTCACCACTGGCGAGTTAGGCATACAAAAGTCTTGTGGCGAGTTGTCAATTCTAATCCCTTGTCTCAATACCACTGGTAGATCTGTGAATTTAAATCCACAGTCCACACTATAACAATGTTTTTATTTTTACCTAATAGCCCCTATCGAGCATTGGCAGTCCTTGTAAGAAAATTAAGTTGTCAGCACTATGAGTAGTAGTCCTCCCTCCCCTTCCCACATGGCCCCATAAACCAAAACCAATCCTTCATACCTTGCCAACTACAATGAGCAGGCCAAAAACTCGACCCATAGACGTGGGCCGACAGTCGGGCACTTGTCGCTTGGAAACAAAAAGGAAGTGAGTGATAGCGCTATGAATGTGGCTCCTTGGTCTTCACTGGTTCCAATGATGCAGAAGGTCCAGGGTTCGATTCCCGCTCTAGGCAGAAGTTTTTAATCTTCTGATTTCAACTCGTCTATCAGTTCTTGGGTTAGAATAAGTAAACGGTGACTTTAGAGCCGTCCTAGCAACAAGGCACATTAATAAATTCAATGTTGGTCTAAATCGGCCTTGTTGATTCTGGCGTTGATCAGCGGGTGTTCACACTGTCCATACCACTTGCTATATTTCCTATTAAAAATATATTGATCTTTGGTTGGTTATCGCTCACTTGTCGATTGCGTCGGGGCCTACAGGGTACGCTTGGTCGCTTTGGTTTAACCCTCTCCCTTGCAGAGCACGCCACGGGTGGCTACACATTACTTTACTACGCTTTAGTACACTATGCATGGGAGAGAGTTAACCCTCTCCCTTGGAGAGCGCAGCACGCGAGGCGACACATTACTACGCTTTAGTACACTATGCATGGGAGAGAGTTAATGTCCCCCACTGAAAGTCAGTTATGTGACTGAGTGGGTAGACTCTAAATACGAATTTATTTATTTTATTTATTGTGACTCCAGAACGAACCGAATATTCACGAGCGAGGTCGATAACAGTACCTAGGTATCTTCCAGGCCCCTTGATTAACTTATGATCACTGGTGTACATAGGCCTACACTGTCTGTAGGGAAGAATGGGCCGTTATGATACTGCATATTCAAATGTATATATATGAAACATCATTTTCTATTGCCGTGATTTTAATTAAATGGCATTTTATTCTAATTATAGGCTTTAATTACAAACTGCCTGAACTGGCACCTTCACCAAAACTGTTCGAAAATTCTGGATATTTTTTCGTTACCCTAAAATCGGGTAAATTTTTGACAACCGTGCCGATCCCTAAATACCCACCCACCATTACTGTTTTGTAGCCTATATTAAAAAAAAAAATGCATCTTGTGTCAAGTTTTCGTTTTTCAAGTTCAATTTTCTCCTACGATTTATTATTAGATTGATAGGCCTATATGAACAAACATGGGTTTTATCAATTATATCTTCAAAATTAACAAACTTTAACCGCTGCTTTATGTATAGCACATTAACACATTCTAGCTGCACATTCTAGGATGCATCTGGATGTTCTCTGCTGTTAATTGAAAACATTTTGTATTTAAATTAATTCTCAGTGACGAGGTAACGTTCATCTCTCTTTCTCAACATAATTTATAAACCTATTGCGTTTAAAATGTTTGAATTAACGATTTCCTTTTACTAGCGCCAACATTAGGAACTAAGCTTGTATCCTCTACTTTCTCTATCCTTACCCACTCACTTAAGACATTGGTTTGCCAAACGGCACCGCGATTATTAAATTTAGATGTAGTAGTTATTTTTAACACCGGTCATCTATGTATTAAAATCAGAACACAATCCATTTATTAAAAAAAATGTTAACTACATAGCTATTTATGTAATAATATTCATTTAGATTACAAACCTATCACTACACGCAATCAAACCAATTTTAGAGACAATTTGATTTATTTGGTCGATCTTCAAACCTGCTAAATGTAAGCAAGTAGTAGTTATTGAAAAACAACATGCATAACATGAACTTAATGCATTAGAACATGCGTAATGATGTAACTTAATGCAATGAAACAATATGGTTAGAACTCATAACTCATAACTCAGAAAATGACAAGATAAATATTTCAATGCAAATTTAATTAAAATTACTGATGGCTGCAATGAGTCGCTCGGGTATGCTTTATTGCAAAAAAAAACAAAACAATGCTGTTCAGGCATAAGTCTAGCCTCTAACTTGTCAGTAGAATAAGTAAACCGTGACTTTAGAGCCATCCTAGCAACAAGGCACATTAATAAATTCAATGTTGGTCTAAATCGGCCTTGTTGATTCTGGCGTTGATTCGCGGGTGTTCGCACTGTCCACACCACTGATTGCTATATTTCCTAATTAACAATATCGATCTTTGGTTGGTTATCGCTCACTCGTCTATTGCGTCGGGACCTACAGGGTTGGCTTGGTCGCTTTGATTTATTGTCCCCCACTGAAATATATAACTGAGTGGGTAGAATCTAAATACAATTTATTTATTTATCCTATCCTATAACCTATGCTATAAGGCAGTGATTACAAGTTACGACATGGTACCTAATGACTAATGAGCTATCCTATAGGTGGAACTCAGTTAAGGTGGCGGTCGCTGAGGGATCGCAGCAATGTCGTCCATGTACTATGGCCACAGGATCGACAAAAAGTAAATAAAATAATGGTCTCTAAAACTGCTTTCGAAGAAAAACACGACTTAAGAGGGTTCACCACCCTTTTGACAGTTAGTAAATAGCGGTTTGCTCGGCCAAAAAGCATCCTACGTATATACAATTTTGCAAACTTGTCAATAAAGCATACATGGACGTTCCAACAGTCATAGATTTTCAAAATTTTGACTTGATCGGCCAGAAAAAATTCACGAATATAGTCAATTTTGGACTTTTTAACAAAATTGAAATTCGTGAAATCTAATTTATTCTTTATAAATTATTTCAAAACAAATTTTAGGAATTGTTACTATAGAAACCTTTATTTCCACTTTCTTGAGATATGTTCAAAATTTCTAAGAACTGTGATGTCATTCAGCCGAGCAAACAGAAAATTGCCTAAAAAAGGGGTGGTGAACGCTCTTAAAGCCAAGCCTTGCTCAATATATCCTAAAAATAAAGTATTTATGAAGTGAACGAATATCATGACATTTTGATGCTCCTAAACATTGACATCACATCTGGCGAGGTTGGCATTATAAACAGCTGGAACTTTGGACACACCATTACCAACAAGGCAAAAAAAAACACTTTCGTAATCGTGATTACTTAAAATCATTATTTCGTTAAAATACCGACTCTGTGGGACAAACTACTTTATTCACAGCTTACAAAATGTTGATATATGTGATAGCATATCACGATAACATGACCAAATTCGGTAGGCCCTACCTAATGTCAATTGTGTGTAAATTGTCAACGTTGGCGTGCGTGCTCTCGCTTGACTTTGACGACCGCCAGCTTATCTGGTTCCACCTATATAAATGTATGAGTTTGTCAGTAAGGATATTTGCCACATCCAGCATTTTATTGTAAAATAAGTTGTGCAAAGACATTCCTGTTAATTTTCCAATATATTTTTATTTTTATGATAATATTATATACAAACTTAACAACCATGTCATTATATCAAATTATCTTCCCAAATAAATTATGCACCTATCAATAACATCTGTAAAAAATATTCACTCAACTATTGCACAGCAATTAACACATACAGATGCACACACAACTGTCTTTAAATAGAGTCCAAGTTCAACTGGCCAATTTTAACAATAAAAAATTGACCTTGATTGGTTTTACAGTACTATTACTTACACCACAGATAATAGAGTACACTACGTGCTTACACTATCTGTTTACGCACAGGGTATAGTCTCATACTGCAACAGCCTATGAACCCAACATTGATATAAAAAGTACCACCAACGAAATCTTTGTTTGAGATTCCACATTACAAACATATAACCTTCATTTAAAATACATTCTAGAAAAACATACCAATAATTATTTGTAAAACATTTTGATTACATTTTCACAAAATGAAACTAATAGTAATTGGTAGGGCGTACTATAAGTTGGAATGGCCTGTGGTTAATTAAGCCATTGCAAATTTCACTATAAATAATCAAATTATTAATTTCTCAGTGTAGGGTATAGCAAATAATATTTCCAAGGTTTTGATTGGTAGTTGCCATGGTACAAGACAAGTTATTAGAAGCGAGACTTTCCTATCACTTTTCTGTCCATAAGTCTGACCGTCTGTGCACACGTTAATAACCGAACATGATCTCCGATTGACGATTGATGATTGATTGATTGATTGATTGATTGATTGAGTTTCTTGTTAAAAGGATAAAACAGAATGTTTTGGTGACCTTGGGGTCAAAGGAGTGGGTCTAGATTTACCCATAAAAAAGGAACAGTTTGGACCCGGCACCTCCACCTTGAAGATATTTCAGCACAGGAACATAACATGAGCATTCTATATTTTTTATTACGTTAAGGTTCTATAATAACGGAAAGGTTCACTTCATATTTTGGATACTCCTGTACTTGTGTTTGTTTAAAGAATACATTGTGCAACTACTGGCCTTAAGGATGTGATACAAATTATTAATATTAATTAGGCTACTATTGACAAAGCAATATAATCTTGTTTAATTGTTGCCCATCTATGATCATACGTTAACCTCACTGACACTTGTAGCTTACAGGGAAGACATGTATTGTATGGTGTAAGACGAGCAAGTATATACTATGGATTGAAGTGTAGATACAGTGGTGTTTATTTTCAACCTTTTGGTATAGTGTTCTCTTTTCTACTTTGCTTTTCACTTTAGTCTCCCATTGGTATTTAAGACTATGCATTGACTTGAAAAGTTCTTTAGATGTAGGCCTAAATGGAAAAAATTATACCTCTGGCCTATTTTAATTTACTGTCTACCAAAGCTGAAGCATGTATATTTCCATACCTTCTCTCGTTGTACACTTAAGTAAATTACATGTTCATAGCCCAGGGATCTGGTTACTAAGTCTGACCCAATAACATTGTAAAGTTGGATTCGTTGTGATGTATTTGTTACGTACCGGTACTGTTCTTGTTGAAAATTAATTCTTAAATTTCTGTAATGATTGTATTGATAATTAAAAATTATCCCTTTATCGCCTTTGGCTTTGTTAGTTTTAGCATCCATGATTGCAACCTTACCTATCTATATTACATGCATATGCCCAACATTACTAGGCTGTATAGTACTATCACATTCTTTTGTTACATTTCTCTAATTGACTTTCTTATTGTACCGTTGTCTTTTATTCTTTAAGTTCTATCTTTACAATAACAAACTTTTAAGACTTATCAGCAATATGTCCAGAGCAGATATGTAAATGTACCTAGCTAGTTCAAGCCAGATAATAAGTTTATTTGTTAGCTTGCACTAAATATGAAACTATATACACTGGCTCATTTGTTTACTTTAGTATAGTGTAACACTCTCTAGCATACACTAGTGCCAGCCAGTGTTAAGAGTTTACACCGGCACCTAGTGTCTACACTAGGTCTGCGAACGAATAAACCTAGTGCCAGGTTTGCCACTACCGTACCTGTTTCATATATGCCAGTACATGACTGGTTATAAAGCTGATAGTTTTCTTACTCTTTACTGAAGCTGTTACATTTAGCTCCGTATTGTCAATGTCAAGGAGTTGCCTCCTTTGATTAATGATACTCTACTTTCTCAATTGAAGTTGGCACATACATTACATACTCTTATCGATCGAAACGGTACAAATTAAGGGGAAAGAATTCCGGGAATATTAAAACTGCGCGGAACTACCATTGCTGCACTTCACATAACTGAATACTGATAAATAATCTATCTCTGGTTTTGTTAGAACTGAAGATTGCGCAACAAATTTTAAATATTGTTATCAGTGCAGTTTTAATATCAACAAAAATCATAGGTCTCTTGAATAGATGACAATTTTCTAAATGTGTTTCATTCAATATTTAGTTTGAATATTTTCAATTATTTATCACTATCAGTATTGTGTTGCATTCTTGAGATACAACTAATTAACAGTAATTCCGTGCAGTTATATTTTCCGGAACTCTATCTCTTAATCATGGTGTAAGTACCTGGAATTAAATGATATTTTTATTCTATAGTGAGCAGAAGGTCTTCACCCTCTAACTTCATGTTCTTGGTGATGTCTAGGGACTTGACTGTGCCGGCGATGGGAGCCTGGACGACCATCTCCATCTTCATTGCCGATAGAACGACCAGCGGCGCCCCCTTCTCAACCTTGTCGCCCACCGCCACACGGATCTCGATCACAGTGCCCGGCATCGGGGCGCCCACCTGACCCTTGACACCCTTTGCTGCCTTTGGATGGATGTGCAGCTCCTGGGGAGGTTAAAAACTCAGAGGTGAGAATCTTTTATATTTTATTATGATATCGATGAGAGCCTTGTGCAGGCTCCTGTAGATATGAAGTTTATGAGAAGCATTGTAGGTAAGACTAGATGGAACCGAATACGGAATGAGGATATCCGAGATCAAGTAGGCGTAAGGAATTTAATGGAGCGAAATGGCGAGAGAAGATTAAAGTGGTTTGGACATGTCAAAAGGATGGAAGGAGTGAGATTACCAAGAAGGATGATGGAATCGGAAATTCCAGGTAGGAGACCAAGGGGCAGACCACGACAACAATGGCATAATAGTGTGAGAAAAGATGTGGAACAGCGAGGAGGAGACTGGAATGTGATGGAAGGAGAGGAGTGGTGGCAGGACAGAAGAAGATGGAGAGGCCTGTCTTCAATGCCGACCCAATGCAGAGTTGGACGTGGCATCAGATAATGATGATGAACAAAGGGATAATTTTACTAAGGTTTTCTGATACCTATAATTATAAAGGATTAGTTTTGCATTGTATTCTTGCATTTTCTTTTATGTGAATATTATTGAAATCATTTCCCATGAGAAGTGCAAGAAACTCCCAACATTTAGGGTTTTGGTGGGAAGAAAAAAAAATTATGCTAATATAATGCCAAAAGTGTTAAATTAGACAATTAAACGCTCAATATTTTAAATTAAAATGCTATTGTTATGTAGGAGGCGCTACCTCTAACTAATGAACAATAGGCCTACCATAATGAAAAGATTAACCATTAAAAATTCTTCAAAACACGTCATGTAATATTTTCAGCGCTGATGCTCACAGGCATATCACCGCCATTCTTTTCATTTCTTGATTAAATGATTTTTTAAAAACTGTAATTTCTCGACCAGTGAGGCTAACAGATTTATCACTCCCTTGGCTGGTAAAAGTAGTAGTACTGTTTTTACCAATATCATTGTTCGATATTTTTTTCTCTTTCCTATGCCGAAAGCTTGATTTTTCAATAATTTATCTTCCTGGCTATCCAGTAAATATGTGCTTCCTTCTCTAACCCGCTGAGGTTAATTGGCAGGGCGTCAATGTCAGATTTAATTGCGGCGCAGCTGAAGAGGTGCGCTCTGTCCTGAAAACCCGATGTACATAGTTTGCAAGTTGCTGGTTCCTTTGTGATTTGAAATCCACTCAGGTGGTGCTGCAAGATGTCATGTCCTGTGGCCAGCCGGAACTGCGCTGTTGCCACCTTTCTTGTCCAGGATTTGTCTGGCCCTTTAAGGACCTCGTCCCGCCATGGTTTGTGATACAACTTGGCCTCTTGAAGTCTTCCATAGGATGTCTTAAGGCCCTCCTTGGCAAGGTTTTTGTCAGAGTTGTAGGAGATACTCGCCGTGTCAGGGGCAGACTTCTTCGAGCCCAACTTGGCTAGCGCACTTGGTGGCTCGATATTATCTATCAATTCAGCTGCGTTTTCGATTACGGATTTTTAATATTTATTTTATCAGTCACCATCCCCAGTTGCCAACATTTTTCACATTTGAACTCTTGCACCCCCCCCCCCCCCCCCCCCACACACACAAAACCAGCAAAATTCATTGTTGAAAATCTCCGATCCTACCATATTATATCAATATATCGGCCACTATAAAATTAAAATATTTCATTGTTGTAAAACAAACAGCTTACCTTGATGGCTTCTTTGTCCTGGATGAAGACGGAACGAAGTTGTCCGTTCATTTCGAAAAACACTTCTCGTTTCCCGTCCTTGGTCAGATCTTCGGCCATTGCAAGCGTCTTCACGCCCAGAGTCTTTCCTCTTTCAATCGTCACCTATTGAATTTATCAGAAGGCATACATTAAATTATTTCATATAATACCAGTACATTTACATTTTAATACCCTACCTAGGCCTTATTAAATAGTATTAATCATTGGGTTCTAAATTCTAATTAATAACTTCAAACTACCGGTAAACAAATAAGTAACCATTGTTAAAGATTTGCCTCTTGATTAGGTACAACGGGTTGGAAACTTATTTCATTAAATTTGAATTTGAGATATTATAAATTTTTAATTAAAAAAATACAATTATTGTTGCACTCAAGTTCAAGTTGTTTAAAATTGACTTAATGTTTGACAATTTAGAAGACAATGTTTTAATTTATTAAGATTAATTTGTAAAATTGGTTTGACTGTTTATAAATCAATCGATCCTTCAAATGCTGGGCATTTGCTTGCAAGCAAAGACAGCGAAGATTTTTTCCACTGACTCCGCTTGCAATCAATTAATTAGCCGTCGAGTATTGGCACTTGCCTACGGTGCCTTGAAACACTCATCAGCCGACATACAAGTGGAAAAGGCCAAGCCCGTACCTCAAACTCCTCTCCAACTTTCGGCCCCGTGAGGAATATCCTCGTGTCCAGTCGGTCGACGGGTCCGTAATCCTCCCGGAAGCTAAGAAAGTCCTCCGTTACGAGGGGGTAGAGGGCAGCGGACATGACATCCTTGTCCGTCGCGTGGGGATGCTTCTCAATTAGGTCGGCCTTCAGTTTGCCAAAGTCCAGCGGGGGGATAGTCGCTCCGGGGCGGCCTGCCATGCGCGGCATGTCTTTCAACACCTGGGGAAACAATCAAGAGGTTTAGTTTTATATAAAATAAATACTGTGGGTGGTAGGATTAGGACGTGGAGAGAATTAGAAGAAATGGGTGTTGTAGTGTAAAAGACAGCCAAGATCCTGGCTGTTTTGAACTAATGATTATCACCATCCGACCCACGTCATGTTGGAAGCTGGAACCGAGCGTTTTAATTATTTATTAAATTTATAACATCAGTTAACTACTGATATACAAACAATACTTTGTTTTGTTATCCCAATTAATAACCGTGAGCCTTCATTTATGTTGTGTTGCGACTAGGATGTTTCGAGTTGATAATACGAGGCGTTTTTAAAATTGTATTGTTGTAAGCTTTGACCTAGATCAAATCATCATTAATGATAACCAAGCTACAATTTAAATGTAATGTAAGACTAACTAATTCCCCATCAACCTCACATTCACATCCATTTCTCAGTCAGTAGGCCTAATTAATTGTTATATTGAATGTAAATTTTTAATATATGCCTATCCATTCAGATACATTATTAAGAGGCTCACGCTCGATGGCTACCTCTTGAAATTGAAACGGTGTAAGTCCTCAGAGAAGCACAACTTCCTCCCCAGGCTCACACCGCTGCGATGAGTTTTGCAAACGTAACACGCATCGCCTTTTACCTCACCTTGGATCTGAGAGGCTCGGGGTATCCTCCGTACGGCTCCCCGCTGCAACACAGGCAACGCAAACTTAACACACGCATCACACCTTGGATCTGAGAGGCTCGGGGTAGCCTCCGTACGGCTCCCCGATGTGACCTTGGAGGAACTCGACCACGGACTTGGGGAAACTCAACTCCTCAGCCTTGTCGAGGACATCCTTCGCAGAGAGTTTGTTCTGGACCATGAACTGGGCAAGGTCACCGACCACTTTCGAAGACGGCGTCACCTGAAACACGAACGAAGCACTTCCATTAACAACATTACACTACCAGCGTGACTGATGGTAGAGGAACAAAAATAAAAAGCTACAGAAGAAAGGAACACACAAATTGAAGCAAATTGTGAATTAAGAATAATTTACTTGGCTGTCATGACTCTGTTATTATGAAAATCAGTTAAACTCTTCATTAATTACTATTATATTTTTTATATTTATTTGTATTGATAGGCCTACCAAAGAAGCAATGGATGCTGTAGTAATAAAAAAGGTTTATTTTAAAGTAGGCATAATGCAGGACATGCTTTAGATAATTTACTATGTTATTGGCTATCTACTAGGAAAACGCTTAAGTCCCGCCGCGTTGTTGGATGAGCATAATTGGTGCATTGAGCTGCCATGTGTTATGCGAATTTTCTGTTGTTCTGTGGAAAAATCATTACTAAGTTGAAATTTTTTTTAAATTAAATTAAATTAAATTAAAAATTAACTTAATTTTTTTAAATTTTTTTAAATTCATTGTAATTGTTAAAAAAATCGTAAAATTGCGATTTTTATTCGAAATAATTTCTCGATTGCGCTCAAATCTAACACTATTTATTTATTTATTCATTTATTTATGTCATTGGTTCTAACTAGGGTTGTTCTCAGTTTAGAATGCCACAGGAAGCAGAAATAGAATTGTACACACATGCCAACATTGAAAAGTAACACGAACCTCAAAATAACTAATTTGTTTTCCGTATTATGATATTTCATAATCAAAAACTATGTTGTATGGCATGTAAATAATTTTCTACCATCACCATTAGTGAGTAAAAATAAATCAAAATGAATGGCTAATAAGTCAGTTTGAAAAGTTGATTTTTGTTCTATTGTTGGTATTAATAATTTCAATTTTCTCGCACAATTGCTACCAACGTCGACGTTAGTGATAGGTGTTCAATGATCATATATTTCCATAATGTGTCACAATTCTTACACAACTGTTTTAATCTTCCAGTTCATCTAAGTATTTACAAGTGTTTCCATTTTTGGAAGCAGTTCAAAATGCTGAATATCGATAGTTTTAGAGAGCTGTCATGTGATGTTATTTTATTTCCTAACTGCAACTGCAACCAGTGACCACAGTGCCAAGGTAGCCGGAAGAGACAGTGCTGCGATCCTTCAGCAGTGGCATTCTTCAACTGAAACCAACTCTATGCTCTTTTCTAGGGCTGGGCAAAAAATCCATGTTTCGATACGATATCGATAAGTGGGAATATTTTCGATATGGATATTTGGCTTCATATGAAAATATCGAAATTTATACAAAAAATGCACAATTTTGTAATTTTGGTGGAGGTGCCGGGTAGGTAGTCGAAATTAAATTAATCCTGGCCGGTGCCGGGTCATAAAACGCGATTGTGAGATACTAAAAATCGTTATGCATTTTTGGTGATACCTTACTACCCTATTTGACCACAAATTATTAAAAATAGGTCCATTTTTTTTTTACAAACAATAACATTTTAATAATATATTGATCAAATAAAAAAAAATTATGTGATATTGATAATTGAATGATAATATGTCATAGCCCAGCCCTACTCTTTTCTGCCATCCTCGTGACACATAAAATTGATTAGTGTAGATTGCGAAACAAATAATAAATAAATAGAAGACGACGAACCTTGATTAGGTCTCCCAATAACATGTTTGCCTCGACGTATGCCTTCTTAACGTCTTCGAAGAAATCTCCCAGTCCTAGCGAATAAGCCTGGAACTGAAGGTTCGTGTACTGTCCACCAGGGATCTCATTGATGTAGACGTCCGCGTTGCCAGACTTCATTGTAGACGCGCACTCAAATGGTGCGTAGAGCGTACGCGTCTGCTCCCAGTACGCGGAATAGTCGCTCACGCTGCGTAGGTTGAGCCCTATATGCGGACACAAGTAAATTGTTATGTTTTCGTACTTATATTCTTAACCCAGACAACCTAGTATTCTACAAATGTGCATTAGCTTACACTTAAGTGTTTTCTCATTTGCTTGTTTAGGGCCCACCCTTTACAAATAAATATAAATATGGTAGACATAATTACTTTTTACTTGATGGGCCTAGTGTGGCGATTACATCACTACATCATTACCTGTTGTATAGCAATTTTCAATTTCATATTTTTCTAGGTAGCATTGTTATCCTGACAAGACATTTATAATGATGATTCTTCTTGCTTAACATCTCTACTTTTACATTATTTTTATTCAAGATGATGAGTGGTGATAGATGAGGGTGAAGGACAATTACAAAAAAGTAAAAACCCATTCCCCATACACTTCGGACCAGCACCCTCATGGTATGAGTCACCGCGATCAGCTAAGACATTTGTTATAATGACTAACCGACTGGTCTTCCAACACTCAACTTTGAAACAATATTAATTTCCAAAATTTTCTATGAAAAAATGGAGTGTGATATAATTTCTGAAAGTTTAGTCATTATGTTTTTTGTGTGTCATTTCATGTGATATTTTTGGCACCTAGGAACACGCATACTATGCTGGTTTATTAATAGCATAGCAAGGATACTATAATAATACATATTAGGACGTGTCTGATAGCTTGAAATATGTGGCTTATTCTTATTCTCATTCTCAATTTGACGTCATCAATCATCGGTGACGTCAGAAGCAATGTATGAAGAGGGTCCAGATCGAGACTGAGAACGAGAATGAAACTTAAAAATGAAAATTCCACACTCGTTTTCATTCTTATTAGGTATTAAAAAATGGCGGCCTTGGGAGACGATCGATATAAAACTTGCGGCTATCGATCACGTTGAGTAACCTAATAAATAAGTTATTAAATGTAATTAATAATAAAGTAATAAATAGTGCAGAGTCAAATTTGGCATGGAAATGTTATGTTAACAAGCTTTAAAGTAGTACTGTTAATCAGTCGGCCACCTGCATGTGTCAACTCCACGGCTGTTCGTGTGTTTGTTTTGATATTGAAACCATTGTTGATACTCCTATCAAGAAACGACCGAAAGTCACACTTGTAGTTCGGAGACCGAGACTGAGAATAAGAATGAGACTGAGACTGAAAATAACAATGAGAATAATATAGTTCAGGCACGTCCTTAGTGAATGCTAGGGGTGTGCAAGAAAGGTTTTTTCATACTTTGGATAGGAACAAGAATCTGCAATGTTAATTCCCGAAAACGTGATGAGATCGGGAAATAGTTTCAAGTGATTACAATACTTGAGAATTCTAGAATTCTAACAGACATGTGTAAAAGGCAATTGAATTAAAACATTATTTTGACCAACTTTCTTTTTTTTTTCTTTTTTCTTTGCAAAGTTGGCCTCTTTCAGCCATTCTTCTGTTTGCTATCCAATATAGACTGCTCTATTTCTATCCTGCTAGGTATGGCAGGAGTCAATGTCATTTTGAGGGGGGCATCTGAAGAGATGCGCCCTTTTTGATCTTAAATACAAAGTTTGAGGTTCTACTTTACTACTCATTAGATGCATTTACGCATGAGCTACTGGGAATTGCAATTTTGTATTCCTTATGTTATTTTTGATATTCAAGTAAGTTTAAATGTAGAAACTTTGTGAGAAATGTTTGAAACTGTAACCTATCATCGCACCGGATATTACATACCTGTGTCAAGCTCCGAGCCTTGTAGAGACGCTACGATGGCTCCCATGCTGGGCTGCGATGTCATCCCCGACATTGAGTCAACTGCAACATCCACTACGTCTGCCCCCGCCTGTGCGCAGGCCAACATGGACGCCACCCCCGCCCCAGACGTGTCGTGCGTGTGGATGTGGATCGGGATGTTGGGGTGCTTCTCTCGGAGAGCGGTAACGAGCATTGTCGCGGCGGTGGGTTTGAGTAGTCCGGCCATGTCCTGCGGTCACATGGGAGGATGTAGAGTACACATGCGACACCAAAATAAGACAAGAATTCATAAGCTGGGAAAACCATATTAGTGTATAAAAATACAAAAGAAAACACTGAAAATGTCTGGCTGGATATAATTACAAAAACACTTTTTTCATTTGCTTATAACTGCAGCTAACTGAATGTGACCATACCCACACCAAGTTTTGACCTACTGGATTTTATGAAGCAGATGATAATCTCTTTAAAAAATGCCAAATTTTTAGCCACTGCATAGTCATCTAGCGTGCCTATTATCGAACTTGAACACCAAATCATAGGGTGTTATAGGTACTACACTGAAACGGACGGCACAGTTCATTTGCATAGCTCATGACGGACCATGACCAGCTGGGGAAGCATATTAACTGAACAGAAGTTTACCCGAGAGTGATTGAAGAATGGGATCAAAAACACCTGTTAACATATACAGGACAAGAAGGGAGTAGGTCTCAATGGCTAAAATTACTAAGAGGGAGGTGATAGAAGCACATCTTTACTGACTGACTATGGTTTCTAGCATGTGGACATAATAAGCCAAAATGTTGGAACATAAAATGCCATGTATTTAAGTAAAGTACCAAGTACTAACCTTGATGCATAAAATGTGCGTGCCTGCTTTAACAAGCTCGTCCGCTAAGTTCAGGTAATATTTCAGATCGTACTTCGTACGGGTCTTGTCGGAAACGTCGCCCGTGTAGGAAATGGCCGCCTCTACGACCCCTCCAGCCTTCGCTGCCGCCTCCATGCCCAGAATCAGGTTGGGGAGATAGTTCAACGAGTCAAAGACCCGGAAAATGTCCATTCCACATTGGACAGAGAGATCGCAAAATCTAGTAGACAAAGACAGGGTTAATAAACACGTCTCCCTAGGGTCCATTTGCTGAAAAAATAGCAGTTGAGGTATGATGATACAGAGATTCAGATTAGTACACATGTTTATAGTACAACATACCCTAGCCTCGGGCGAGCTGGCGAGCGCTAATTTCGACTCCTGTTCATGCTAATGTATATTTAAAATAAGACCCTTCAAAATTTAAATAGGTCTACATTAAAATATTTAGGGACCTATACCAATATTTGTATTTAAAAACATATATGTACACATGTTTAAATGTTTATATCTATGTAAACATGCACACAAAATGGAATTTGTACAGTTAACCCTCTTAAATTTAAATCTATCTTAATTCAAGGTAGTAGTATTGAGGTTGCTACAGAAGCTTTGGGTGCAGGGCCATATACATTTTCTTTTAGTTAGTCAAACTGGTAATATAAGATTTGCTTAGTTTATATTTATTGGCTATCAGACAAAGAGTGGTTCAGGCCTTGCATCTGTGGTCAGGAAAGCATCAGTTACTCCCATTACTCCGGTTGTGTCGGGGAGGTAGCAAGGAGGGGTTCCCCGACGATGGACAAGAGCTCGCCATTAGTTCAGGAGTGATCCCCTATTGGGAAGGAGAAGGTCGATTGAATTTAGTTTGTGCCCCTTAGGGAATAAATTAAAGAGTGATTAGCCTACTCGTACAAGTTTTGTTTCAGTGCCTTGTCACACCTAGTGAGTAGGATATTGAGACAGTCTGTTACTCACTTGAACACAACATTGTCAGGGTAGTTAGTGTAGCCGACCGCGTTGGCCCCTCGCAGCAGCATTTGGAACGGAATGTTTGGAATCTGCGCGCGCATCTGTTCTAGTCGTTCCCACGGACACTCGTGTAGGAAGCGCATCGATACATCGAAAGTGGCTCCGCCCCAGTTCTCCAGTGAAAACAGTCTGTGGGATTAGAAGAAAGTTCTCTGTATTAATTATGATAAAACTACAAACAACAGACTGAATTTCAGTTTATGATTTCATAGATTTTAATTGCAACTTATTTTGATTTTTTTATTACAGAGTTCATTCATTATACATTATATTATTTGGATAAAAATCTTAAATATGCTTATTTAATTTAAACAATGTATCTGAATGCAAACCATTGATCAGGTATTAAAAAAAAAATGATTATTTTCAAGAATGCAACAAAAATACAATGACCTGAATCAAGATTATTTGATACTGATGTATGAATTGTGCGATAAAGAACTAAGGCGATATCTTAACCAGGTCGTTTTAACGTTCGGAAAACAACCATTCGGATCAGTCAGACATAAACAAAAAAGCACAGATTATTAATATGAACTGACCTGTTGAAGTTGTGCGAGACATACGGCGATATCTTAAGCAGGTCGTGCGTGCGGACTCTGGTCGCCAGCAAAGACTGGTGGGCGTCCCTGTATGTGGTGTCCATAAGCAGCAGTCCCTTGTGGTTCCGTACGGCCTTGGCAAAGCCGGCCGGACCCTCTTCCTGTAGGATCTGTCGGAAACCCTTGGGAGGTTCCGGAGCTGAAAAGTGTTCATTGACTTAGCCACTTGCCGTCTATAGGGAAGACGGAGAAAGGAGAGGTTAGAGAAGGGTGACGTACCTCGCAATGGGTTAAGAGGTTAGAAGGAGCGTATTAAGTCACGTAGTGTTTTTGTTAGAATACAATAAAATGACAAGAAGGTTTTTTTTTAGCATTAATAATAATAATAATAAGCATTGCTGTTGTCTTGATAGTGTACTAAAAGCGCAACTTGATACAATATCTAGTTATTGAACTTTTTAGTTCGTAATGGCAATTAATGGTTTATCCATATTTAATCACGTTATAACTTAAAATACCCAACCACCGTTAGAAGCTCAAGGCATTTAAAGAAAAATATGAAGGCAACTTTACCATAAGTAGAGGTACAGAAATTTAGCAATATTTTAGATGGTCTGCATGCAACAAAACAATTTTTTTTTATTATTTTTTTATTATTTTTAATAGAAAAGTTTTATTTTGATCCTTATCATTTATGTTATTCTAGTATAAAGCTGGGCATCGTCATTGATTATTAAATTTTTAATCAATATTATCGGTACCAATTTTTCTGAAATAATTATTTTATTTACTAAATTGTTTTTATCTGTTGTCTGTAATTTTTTATTTTAAAGATATTGTATTGTTCGGGAAGTCAAATTGATACAAAATTCAATTCACTTGACGCCAGTCTGATTTCACAAAAATATTTCGTCATGGCCAGACTACTTACTACTACCATTGCTTTACTTATCTGGACAGTTGAAAGAACACCATTCTGCTTTCATTGCATCCATCAATACTATCGTTATTTATTTAATATTTAATATTTTGTATTTGACGATTGAGGTAATTAAGTTCACATAATCAAATAATATGGTGATAAAAAGTTTGAACTAGGTGCATGTATTTATTGATACCGGACACTTGTGTAATATTACACAACAAGATGCGCTTGTCAACAGTGTGCAGCTGTGGTGCATCGCTCTGCCGCAATAACACGCGGCCGAGAAGGAGCCATTGATTAAAACAATCCGCTTTGTTTTATTAGAAATATGATACCTAACCCTAAAATATTATTAGTCAACATAAAAAGAATACGTACATTTTTGCTTACACAAGTTGAATATGGCATTTTACATTGATGCCCAGCCTTGTATGTTTATTAATTTTTACTGTATAACATATTCAGAATATAGTTACATATCCAACAGTACATTTCTAAATTTCTGTACAATCTCTTATTAATAAGGAATGATCTAAGCAACATAATTTAAACACAGGCCTAACTACTGTACAAGAAATTTCTATCTACATAAATCAGAAACAAATTACTAATTGCAAAAATTAAATGATCTATCTGAAATCAAACGTAAAAACTAAAAACCAAAATAATTGAAGTGAGAAACTGCTTGCTATTTTGTACTGATGATGAATTTTGATTTGTCCCAATGCAATGATACACTAAGATACAGGTACTATGTGTAATAAATAAATGCTGGTAGGTGTACGATTTTCTGATAATGGATAAAAAGGTGATTGTAAGGAAGGCAGTATTCAGTAACGGAGAGTAGGAGATCAAGTTATTGGAAGGTACAGGACAGCAGCAGATAATTTGGAAGAATGAGGTTGACAAGCAAACCCCGCCAAGGTAGGAAATACAGGACTGAAAATGTGGATTCGGTATTTAAAAAATAAAAAAGATGCATAAAAACGTATAGAAGACAAAATGAATCATGAAGAAAGAAAGAACATAAAATAAAATGTCATGGGAGTTGAAACAAAATCCAAAGCACCTATAAAATAAAATAGCAGAAGGAAGATCAGCTGAGAATTGCGTGACCAGGAAAGGCTGCAAATAACTTAATCACAGAAAAGCAGGTTGAAAGCAAGGTCTTCAAACAGCAGGAAGAGAAGAGTGTATGCCGTTGGCTTGCTACTGACCTATTACGTCCCCATCAGAGTCGTATTCGATGGCGCTCGTGTAGAAATCTGTAAGTTGTAAGTGCAACAAACATTGGTAGCAGGTGCGAACAACAAAATCGAATCGAAAACAAAAGGGTGTTGCGCAAAAGCGGGACTATAAAACTTGCGCAAACAAACTAAATCTATTGATATTAGAGCACACATAACTACATACATCTCTAAGAGGGTGATACTATGTACCTAGAGGAAAATATATATTTAGAAAGCTGGTGCAAATTAAATTATAAATTGCACAGTGTTTGTGGAGTGCACCAAATAGTGAGAGCTGGGCATTTTCCAATTTCAGACCAATGTATGTAAAAATTAAAAACAATAACCATTTTCATTTTGTAAAAAAAAAGAGAATGCAGTTTGGGTATATCTAGAAACAAAAAACAAGAACAAGAAACAACAGATCCCAAACAAGCAGCCATCTGTTTTTTGTTTTTTGCAATTGGATCTGGATTTTGCAATGCTTACAACCTCTTCTCTTATTTTGTCTAATCATACCATTAGACCTTTTAAGTACTGGCCTAGTAGCTTCTTTATTAATCTATTGGTACACTGGAGTTTGCAAATGTCAAAAATTGTTTTGCATTTCGAAAATACTGTACTGCATTGTCAAGATTTAGTCAAGATTTTTTTTTTTGCGAGATGTACGTTGTTTGAGAATCCCTTGCAGCATTTAGGTAAATACTAAATAGGCCTACTTGAACCGTGTTTCATTATTAATTATTACCTATTGACAAAAAGTATTTTTCTGGGTTTAAAATGTATTCCAATTACTAAAAATTATCAGTTTACTTCCTATTCAATAAAATTAAAAATAATGAATATGCATTTTCTCTATGCCACAACTAAAAGTGGAATAACAAATATGGTGAACTCCTGTAAACTGGTAACAGTAATTAAAAGTAATCTGGTATGTTTTAAATATTTCATAGTAGCATACTGCACACATGTACATTGTTATACACCTACATCTTTATGATGTATAGACTTGATGCAAAATTGATTCGGTTTATAAATCAACGTGTATATTTTTAATCAATCTAAATTTTGAACAGAATTTTTAATCAAAGTCGACAGTTCAGCAAAAACTTACTGGTACACCCCTGATGTTATGTGCATTAGATTGACTAACTACATGATTTGCATGCCAAACAACACTCAGGAATGGAATTATGCTCTTAGCATTTTATGTTTGTTTTATTGTGTTTAAGAATTTTGCTTTTATGTCATTGTGTATTATGCAACATGTACATACTTGAGACTGCTGATATTGAAAGATTTAAAACATAAAATTGAGAACCAAGGAAATATTTCCATCTTAATGCAAAATGTAGTTAACTAAATAATAAAGTGTAAAAAGTTATGTGCCGGTCGGTATATCTCTTACTTGAAGCTTTTGAAGCTTACCTTGGTGGAATAATACTAGCTCCGATACCGAAAACATGCTATGTTGTTGCTCTAGATTCCGAGCACTCCAACAAATCTTTTGAGAACGTAATGTTGTGACCGAAGCATTGGATGGCTTTTTGCACGTATGATTTCAAATTACTTGGGAATAAGAAAAATATTGTATTCAGATTAGCGTGTCTCTTCTATGTGTATCGATAATACTTTAGTGGTAACACCTCACCATATTTTGATGAGAAACTATTTTTGTTTGTTTTACTGCCCATCTCAACAATCTGCAAACTAAACTAGTACATGTAACATGAAGTTAGCACATCAAAGAAATGTCTATCTATGTTATCTTTGGTATTGGTTCCCACACCACATTGTAGATATTATTACTTGGATACATGTTAATTCAAGTCGTGAAATACAAATATAAGCTTTAAGCACATATGATTCTTGCCGTATTCCTCAGAAAAGAGTTTGAATAAGAAAACACAAGCTAGAACGAATATCCCTACCGTCTTTTGGTGGCCAACACGAGTCGACATAATTTCACTGCCTGGTAGAAAACCTTAGCTGTGGAAATTGTAGAGATCCCTTCAGATTATGTGTACTTCGAGGGTACGTAGCAAGTCTACTCACCGACTAGGTCTAAATATTTTAGAGTTTTTACTTGATTTAAAATATTTTTTGTAAAATCATGTTGTAAAAATTATCACCACACGTTAACACTAAAAGTTGTTTGTGTTAATTAATAAATAATAAATTACTTATAATTAATTTACTTTTCTCCATTTTACTGATATGTTCCTGGAGAAGTTACGGATCACAGAAAAACTAGGTTCATATTCATATACTCATAATACTATCTTAAACACCATCATTTGTTTTGTTTGGTTGCTCATGTACAATGTAGATTCTAATCTTTTGGATTTATTTATTTATGCTTTTTAATTATGTTGTCTGTTTAAAAACAATATATTCACCTGTTTTATCTCCCTTACGTCGTACTAACAAGATACACAAAACAAAACGTGTTCATGCAAAATGTATGAACTAGGAGATATCTCAAACTTTAAAACTAGTTCTCTATGAGAATGCTTACGTCTACAAAACAAGTCTCGGTGTGCGAAACCGATGCGAATCTACCCGACCGTTACCTAGAGGTATCTCCGGCACGTGAGGCACAACGTTGGCGGGCAACAGCTTGGTGGCGAGCGGAGTGGTCGGCCCGTTGACCAACACTTGACCGATGTAGTTGAGGAGTTTCTGCGCTCGGTTCTGCGACGGACGGAAGTTGAACAGCTGTGGGTGCTCGTCGATGAAGTGGGTGTCCACGGAACCGTTGAGGAACTTCTGGTTTTCCAACACGTTGAGAAGGAACGGGATGTTGGTCTGGAGAGAGTTGAATGGAATTACAAGAGTATTATTTGTTTGACTCGTTTAGGTGCTCTAATGAGTTGGACTAGTCCTTGGCTTATACGGGATGAACAATACAAAGAGAACAGAAGAATGTGAAAGCCCTAACATTTCAGATCATTACAAAATTGCCTACCACTACAGTTTTGAAGATATCATGTAAACAAAAAATAAACAATCTTAAAAACATATTTTTATGGGCAAAATCCGAATCTTAGTGTTGTAACTGCAGGAAGGGGGGGGGGGGGGGGGGGGGCTACAAAAATAAAAAATAAATGGGGGATAATTGAGGAAATAATTAATTTGTTACAAAACCACAAAATTAACTTTTTGTATTCAGGGTTATTGTCAGATTTTCAGTGAGGAACTATAAAATTAAAATTGTGTTTCATTAGGTAAAGACGTCACACTTGCCAACAAAGATCTATTAATATATTTTCTTATCTCCTTCTGTAACCTTATGAGATTTAGCAGTTAATATGCCCTAACTACAGATTATGCACAAAGGTGCTAACTCCAATACATATCTGTTATTTAATTTTCAATGTTAATAATTTTGATAGTTTTACATTTAAATTGAGTATTTCAAATTTGTTTACAGAGTTACATGTATTATTTTGTGTATATTGTATATTTTAATGTCTTTAAGTTTATGTTTTCTATCGATAGGCTATGCTATGATTTACACTTGTCGAGTATTTGTACTCTGTTGTAATATGCATGATAATAAATAAATACTTTACTTACCTTGACACCTCTGACACGGAATTCTTTGAGCGCGCGGTTCATCTTTGCCGATGAGGCTTGAAGGTCGGCAGCGTGTGCGATGACTTTTACCAGGAGCGAGTCGTAGTACGGCGATACGATAGCGCCAGAGAATGCAGACGCGCCGTCCAATCGGATTCCCATTCCTTCGCCCGACCGGAATACCTAATGGCGATTGGATATATCATGCTACTGCAATGACTAACTACCAACTTAGCAAATAATGTTACTGCATTCAGAAAGACAGAGACGACGGGGGGAGTGCTGCCCCCCCCCCCACGGGCATTGCCCCCAATCAATATGTTACGAGTTATTGTTTATTTTTCAAACTGCACATTGCAAGAAGGTATACTATAAGCTTGCCTTGTGTTTTGTGTGGAAGCATTGTATACCACCGAAAGGAACACCGGTAGTGTAGCTATTTATTTATTTGATGTGTGTAAAGTAGCATTTAAAAATGTTTCGCATTTATACTTAACTATTTGAACTAATATCACGAGTCTCAAACAAGTGCTATTTATTGCAAGTGAGGTGTGTTTGTACCTCAATCCTCCCAGTGTCTGGCTGGAAGTTCTTGGCCGGGTCTTCAGTGGTGATTCTGCACTGGATCGCCGACCCGTTGACGTGGATCTTGTCTTGAGTCAGTCCGAGTTCTGGCAGCGTCATTCCCTCCGCGACTCGGATCTGAGACTGTACCAAGTCAATTCTGCACAACAAATTACAAATTAAATATAATACAAATTAGAAATTACTATTATTTAGATTATTGACAATATTTACAAGACAACATATGCAATGATGTACTGAATTTAAATAATTTCCCAAGCCACCCATTATATTATCATACAAGAAAAAAGCAAATGCCAAAAAATCTGGGATTACAAATGATGTAAATACATTTTTTGTTTATGAATTTAATTGGATGAGCGAAGCAAAGACTTCAATTTAACTTTGTGTTTTTTTGTTTGTTTTTTTCACTTATGTTACCCCCAAAAAAATAGCTCTGGTGTTTTGTTTCTGTTAGTTTTTTTGTCTGTTTGTTCGCTCTCTACCGGGCGAATGGCATATGCAATCTTGATGAAAATTGGAGGGGACCTTCGAAATCTCTGAACTTAGACCTGCCACGTTTTTGGGTATAATCGATCAAATATTTCTTATGATTATCGTACTTTTACTATTTTTTTCATTTTTTAATGAGATATTTTTGGGATATTTGGATTGATTGATTGATTGGATATTGCTTTACGTCTCATATTTATGCAACTTGGCTAATCGAGACAAACGGCTACTCCGATATTGATGAAACTTTATGGAAAGGTTTAAAATCACTGAAATTATATATGTTATGATTTAAGAGACATTTGAAAAAATATTTCTTATAGAAATTGTACTTTTACAATTTTTTCCCAGGTTTTTAATACAATATTTTCGTGATATTTGGGCCGATTCTGACCAAGCGGGTGGGGCTACAACGTTCATATTTTACATTGTCATAAAAGTTATGGTGATGTAGTGCCTCTTGAAAGAAAAAGTTAAAAGTTCAAAATTCATAGAAATAAAGGTTTCAATATAAGCCTTTTACAGGTGTATAATTAACAAGTAATATCAAGTAACTATAGAAAAAGTAATGAGATTCCACTTAAAAACGTAATCATTGGACAGAAATATTCCAAAAAAAGCTCATCCATCAACGCGACTGGAAAAAGTGTTCGCGAAGCGGCCTAGTTTACTAACATTGAGATGTCTCGTAAGTTATAGAGTAAAAAAACAAGAATACAATACAGTAATAAAAGTATACAGAAATACCAAGAAATAGTGAAGTACATTTTATTTTATTTTTTCTAGTAGATGACTTTATATTACTTACATCCCTAAAGAGACCTAGATCAAACGCATTGTAAGCTAGTGTATTTTTAATTAATTTCTGCTTGTTAATTCTTGATAGGTGTTATTATTTTGTGTATGTCAGTACTTGGTGTATTTTATTTGTTGCCTATTCATTCTTGTTTTTAAGCTTAAACTTTCCTTATTTAGTATTCACTATGATAGATCTATGAATATTTCTCAAAGCGCGTCCTACTCACGAGGTGATCTCCTCGGTGACCGTATGCTCAACCTGCAGCCGGGCGTTGACCTCGATGAAGTAGAAGTTTCCCTGTTCGTCCATCAGGAACTCCACCGTTCCCGCATTCTCGTAGCCGACGAACTTGGCTAGCTTCACTGCCTGGTCGGTCATCTTCTTACGGACTGCGGGGTCCAGGTTGGGGGCGGGGGCAATCTCAACTACCTGGCGGACATTGTTCATGTTCAATTCATTATATTTTTCACGGGAATCGTTTTTGTATAATTTAAAAAATAAACAAAAAAATTAGTACCTAGTTTTACTTGTTTGTAAGCCTAGGGATAGGCAAAAATGTTAATTCACTACCAAATAGCCTGTAGATGGGGATGGGATAATATTTAAAATATAGAAATCCATTATAATTTTTCATCTTTTTTCATCTTTTTTTCCCCCAACAGACGAACAAAAGTCCAATAATATCAACAGATACCAACATAGAAATTTTCCCATGATATGAATGCAAAGTTTATACATCATAAAATAAAACCTTAGTCAATCTGTATTCTTATCTTTTTTTTAAAAATTAATATTACCCCATAGTAGTATTTGTTTTCTTCAAAGTTATCTTTTCACAATAAAATGAGAAAACAAGCAGCAAAAGATAAAAACTATTTCTGCTGACCTTTTGATGTCTCCTCTGAACAGAGCAGTCTCTCTCGTAGAGGTGAACGACGTTGCCTGCCTTGTCTCCGAGGAGTTGTACCTCAATGTGCCGTGGTCGCTCGATGAACTTCTCGATAAACATCGCTCCGTTGCCGAACGCTGCCAGCGCCTCTGAACTCGCTCGCTCGAATGCTTCCTGGACTTCCTCCATCTTCTTCACCACACGCATGCCTAGAAGTAAAACACAGAATAATACATTTGTTGTGAATTGAGTACAGTAATCATTTCCAAGGGAAGACTTTTAAATTAAAAGAACATAATGGGACACTACTTTTTAATTATTTCTGAAATGTTACACCTGCAATCTGTGCTATAATCAGGTAATTGTGCATTTACTCATGCAACCTTACATTCTTTTATGTTCAGTATTTGTGTTGTATATTTTGTTTTCCATGCTAGTATACTTTAATATTCATGGATTGTAGCAAGCATGCTTAAGACATATGCAAAATAACTATTCATATTAAAGTTCAGTTTGTGACCTCTTAGTACAAGGAGCTAATTCCTGAAAACTGAAGACAAGCTTTGGCCAACCTTAATTCTGTTTTAATTCCATGACACTATAATCTATTGCATAAATAATGGACAAATTCTAATATAAATGTTAGAAATTGGCCTAGGGTATTCCTCTGCCGATCGTACAATGCAAGGAAAGAGGTAAAGTCCATCTCCCATACATTAGCTAGCAAGTAGGGCAGTATATTACTCCCAAAAAAGAGGTGAGCTCTGGCCACCAATGCCCCCCTCCACTCGATGTCAACCACTACGAAGATACGAACGATGACAAAAGTTGACCATGACGTGAGAAGGCTCCCCTTTCCTCCCCTTGCCTGTGGCTGGTTCAGTCTAGCATGAGTCTGACCTCCACACATCCCCTAGGCTAGAGTGATGCATAATGACCTAATGGTTGGCACGCGCCTCAACCAAATAAACAATAACTTACAACATGCTTTCTCTTTGTTACAGGACAGAAAGTCTTCGCTCTGGACTTTGATTTACCCTCAACCGCGATCTGAAGATGGCGACATTCCGACTCGTAAGCTTTTACTCCATATTCTGAAGTACAACTACCTAATGCATAATTCTTTTCTTCTTCAACTTCTGGTGCTGTGGAAAAAATGTACTTATCTGTGCTTTGCTTGCTGCTTACTCAATTTAGTAACTGAAGACAACCTTGGTTCTATCCTGTGAATATAAATTTGCTTTTGAATGTGCTTTGTTGTGAACATGAATTTCCTTTTAATTGTGCTTTGCTGTTTATATAAATTGGCTTTTAAAATGTGCTTTGCTATTATGGTGTGGTTAAGAACTTGTCCTTACTTTAATAAAATAATTATAACATTGTATGTAGGTCCTATTATGTACTACCTATGTATGTGGACTAAAAAAGTACCACTGAATGTGTTCTGTTGTGCAATGAGATGAAAACCAAATGATGTTTCACAAAAATTAGTTTGCTCAGTGATGAGTTTTTACTATGTATTATCTTAATGGTTTTCATTTGGGATGAATAACGAATAACGATAAAATAAAAATAATTGATAATCAATCGAATTGATTATGATGGAAATAGCTTTTGATTTCTGAAACATTGTTGTTTTGTTAAAATAAAGAGTTGTGTCCACCAAAGTGTTTAAAAAATTAAAAACTATATAATCTTGGTTAAAATATTGCTATGTTTACCAACAAACGGGTGTTATCGAGATTGAAAGTCTCAAAAAGTCAGCACCACATTTTTTCAGTCAGATTTTAAAATAAATATTTGGGCTTTGGTGATCACAAAATGTCAGATTATCAACCACACAAAAAAGTCGGAATATGGGATTCCGTGTAAGAGCTGGGATTTTTTTCCTTGCAAAAAACACTACTTTTGATAATATTTTTATTATTGATCATCGAAAAGGTATTGAATATTATCGTGTGCATCCCTGGTTTTCATGGACAAGATATTGGTAAGGTGGATTGGTTCATACCTCTACCCCCGCCTCCATACGCTGCCTTGAATATAACGGGCAGGCCGTGCTGCATACAGAAGTCGTTTGCCTCCTGTGCGGTTGTCACCGGTCCGTCCGTACCAGGTACAACAGCCACTCCCGCTTCGATGGCGGCTTTACGTGCTGCCACCTGTTGATTCATATCAAAACTTAAGTTCTACTGTATGAGCATAAGTTTTTCAAATTGTGTTGCAAATAAAACAACAACAAAAAAATACAACAACCACAATCTATTTTGTTACTGGGGAAACACTCAGCTGTAGATATGTGGTGAATACAATCCCAAAAATTAAAAATGTAAGTTGATCAAGGATTGAATCAGGTCTCCCACACCAGCAATTTAAAAGTTATTAGCTTAATGGCTCAGTTGTTTTATGATTAAAGAAGCTGCCCGGTAAACAAGAGACCTAGGTTCAATTCTCAGTTGAGTAGGATTCTATAATTTCTGGATAATATAAAATATTAGAAGAATCAAATCCATTTCTTTCTACAACACCATGGAGAGACAATTTTATACATTTTAAATAATTATGAAAGTTACTCATTTTTAAAGACCACAATTCTTTTGAGAAGCAATATTGTCTTTATTTAATAGCAATTCAATTATTTTCAACCAACCTTGTCTCCCATTTGTTCAACGACCTTGGGTGACGGCCCAATGAAACGAATCCCGGCATCGACCACAGCTTGGGCAAAATCCGATCTCTCCGACAAGAATCCATAGCCGGGGTGAATGGCATCGATGTCATATTCCTAAAAGAGAAAAGACGATAAATTGTTTACATGAATCTGTTATCATTAGTTGTACAAAGATATGCAGACTTGGACAGCAAAACCATGTTGTCTTTTAACTGTTACAAAAATAATGCAAATATTTTTTTTAAAACAAAAGTTATTCGGCTAAAAGGTACTATTATGTAGGCCTACTGGGATTGGAGAAGATACTGGTACGGCCATCAACATAATGCATCAAGGGTAGCGTTCAAACCTTTGTTTCCCTAACAACTCTTCTGCACTAACTTATTAGCTGTTTATTGTCATTTCATTACTCATCTATTTATTTGTTTTGATTAATGTTGTATGGGAACCAGAAGATAAAAAAAGTTCAGAAGAAAGACAGTTTTGTTAAACCCTTGATTTACATTGGCCAAGAGTAATGTTTGTATGGTTTTAGTAGTAGTGTAGTACAATGAACTAACATTATATGGCCACATGTTTGTATGGTTCTTAGTAGTACAATGAACTAACCTTGGCTACGCGTATGATTTCCGGTATGTTGAGGTAGGCCTCAACAGGGGCCAGTCCCTTCCCCACTAGATAGGACTCATCTGCCTTCTGTCTATGCATGTGCATCTTATCTTGCTCGGAGTATATGGCCACACTCCTGATGCCCAGCTCTGTACATGCTCGGAACACACGGATGGCAATCTCACCTAGGGGACAGAGAGAAAACTATATTATGTATACATCCTAAAAGATCTATGCACGTATATTGTTTTTAATTGGAATTGTATAAAAATTCACCTGAACTGTTTATAAATTGTAATTTAGAAACGGTTTATTCTGTGTCCCTAAAACTCAATTAGCAAAAGTATTGGTACATAGAGCTGGCCTGCTGGAGGTTCTTGGTTTATCCCCAGTCAGGGCAAATTTTCTTTGCCTTAAGCTATCAATCACCATAGAGATTATGTGTGCTCATCATGCAATGACATTAAAATTAATTTTTGTATTTATTGTAGAAATACATAAGAATATTTAATATGAGTATGCATAGGTTGACAAACTGATGTTAGATTTTTAAGTAACTTAATTACCGGTGTTACTGGCCTTGATCCATTTAAAAGAATAACAACTCAGAAAAGACAGTTTAACCGACATAATACTGGCCTAATTTTAAACCCTCCCCGTGCTAGAACATCTATCTACCAAAATCATTTTTATAACCGTGCTGTTACTTTATGGAATACTATTCCTCTAGAAATCAAAAATGCTCAAAATTTCAAGAATAGAATAAAAGAATATTTTAGTTAAATTGTTTTTATATGTCGGTATACTACATTAGGCCTACCATATTTTGATGCGACAACATTAATGTTAATTTATTGACTATTTTATCCTTTGTTTTCAAATAACATTAAGTTATTTTGATTAGTTTTAGTGAAGGGAATCAGGCATTCTTGCTATGGGGCTATGCCCTCTCTGATTCTCTTCAACATGTTAAGTGTACTTTGTAGCTTGATTTGTTGAAATAAATAAAAATAAAATAAAAGGTAGTAATAATTAGGTTTACTTATATACCACAATTATATCTTAATGTTATTAATATGATTTTCTGTCCCCCTCTCCAGTCACCCCTTGACAAAGTATGACAAGGCAATTCCTTACAATATTATTCTTCAGTCAAGCTTTCTGGTGCTAGGAATGATGAATCGAACCCAAAACCTAGTTGTTATTAGTTAGTACATGTTCGTAATTGTATTCACATCATGTTCGTCGGTATCTTCAGATGTGATAAATCCTTCCTTAGGTCATGGGTCATAAGTCATCTTCTCAATCGACTATGGTCATAGCTATGATTTATTCTATTGATCTATATGAAACTGGGCATGATTAAACTCGTCTAGACTATAGTCGTACTCGATTATTATGCAAATTATTGTTGATTTACCAGACAAAATTAGCTGACTGTTTTTTTTTTACATTTTGCTAAAATCCATATTTATCAAACTTAACGGAATTTGTTTCAAAAATACAAAAACGTCTAAAACCTCGTTCAAAAAGTTCAGTCCAAGAACTTGATTTGAGACGGTTTGACGAGCTCGGACCAACTTTTAAATGTTAAATGTCCATTTAAAAATTAGCTTCAACGTCAAATCCGGCTAATTTCACACACAGTCTGGACCACTTTTTGACCCACAATTTTCACCAAAAAATTTCGGTTTTTTGGGACGATGTTAACAAGAGATGAGAACATGTCGCTATCAGAGCGAATTTCAACATTTCAAATATTTTTCCCCTACACAAGCTTGTGAAATTACTACAATTTACCCTTTTGGTGGCATATTTACTGTCAGTTAAAAACAAGTGAGTAATTTTTGGAAAATGTGCTTGGATAGCGACAATTCCACATTCTTACTAAGCATTTTGGTGCAAACCACAACTCGATAGGTCAAACGGTAGAGCTTCCAAGGGATCCAGACTAAATCTCTGCGTTCTGCCCAACAACCTGGTTTTCTCGAGCTCAACCAACAGTTTTCATTTTAGTGTTATTTAGCTAAGTTTTAGTTGGGGATGCTATACTAGCTCCAACGAAAGAATGCAGATGCTTTGTAGTGGTGGGGGTAGAATGAATGCGCGGTAAATGGAATGTCGACTTTGTGTATGAAAGAGAAATATATTTTACCAACACAAGCAGAAATGATCTGTGCTAGATAACACATTGTTCCTCCGTGTGCTAGATCCACTCTGAGCTAGCGTGAATAGATTTGACAAAGTTAGGTTGAGAAAACAATCTCGAACTATCTGCAATCTTTCGTTGGAACCACTATACGTGAGACTCGGAAGTGAGAGGAAGGGTCGCCTTGTCTGGGTCGGTGCGACGAGAACCGGCGATCCCAGAACACTCGTGCGAGGCACCGTAGAGAGGGCCCGCGGGGCAGCACAGGCGCCACTCGCGCCATTCCACTGTCGGACCCGTGACAGCTGACCGCCCACCACGCCTTCCTTCTACCCCCTCGTTCGTAAACCTACCCTACTCAAGAACTCGTTAGAAGCTGTGTGGTCTTCAAATACATACAACCAAACAGTCACGTGAAATATAGTAACGTATAGTTGGATGATGAGGGTTCGCGTCCCAATCAAGGCATACTTTTCTACGAATTGCTTATTACAGTTGGGCACTATGAACTTTATACTTCATACTTTGTATTCATATCTGGAGATAATGTATGTCCTTACACTACTTTTGATTTTGTAATTTACTTTTAATTTTTGGGATGGGGCGAATTGAAAGTACATTATTATGAATTACAAAACATTTTTTTAACTGAAAATTTGATTTGTTATAATTTTGCAGTGAGATAATAATGAATTATTAAATTTTAATTGGCTCTAGTACGTGATCTGGTTCGTATCCCAGTTGTAAAACATGTATTTTAATATTTGAGTAACACATTATTTGGGAAATGTCTGGACGGTATTGATTTTCAAACTGTCAACGTAGGTCGTCTGTTCTAAGTTCTAGGCCTAAACCGCGCCACACATGCGCATATTTGTAAGTCGTAACAGATTTTAGGCCAGGAACCCTGTTCTATTTGAACCAGTAAAAAGGTAATACAAACTTCCATACAAAGAAAACAAACGCAAAGTAACAATAGCCATAACACACGAACTCCATTCTTCGAAAGTGTTGGTGTTAGTCCCTACGGTAGATGAGAATGGGGGACAATTACGAATATCTTAGCGTAATTCGGGATTCGAACCCATGACATTTGGTTCATATCCTTAATTTCTACTCGTTAGCTATTGTTAGGTTTCCACGTCCCCAAGATGTCATACCCTTGGTTATAAATACACGTGATAGGGTAAACCATTAACTTAAATCATCATAGAGGGGTGGCTCGCTAAAATTAGAGTATTCTAGAGGTTGGTGTTGGTTTGGAAAAGTGTTTGGTGAGACCATGAATTTTGGTAGAGAGACTGTGCTTGTTGGTCGGTATAGGGTAGAGACCCACACTCAAGAGACCGGCAGCGATTTGATTAATATTTTAGTATCTATGTCTTCTCTTGCTCTAATACTTGGCCAATTTCTTCATCTAGAAGCAATGTAGGCATGTAACCGACTGTTTACAATGTCTCTCGAGTCGCCTGTGGCTGGTGAAAGTCAAATTGTCATTTCTTTAGGGGTGTTTCTTTACAATAATTCACTGTCACTCTTCATCAGTCATCAGAATCATTACCAGTCATCGTCTCTGATATCTTCGTTGAAATAAATAACACCCTTCCAAATCTCCATATTATGTCTTATAAACAATACTCTAAATTTGCTCTATAACAGTATTAGGTACAATTCAAATTCACGCCATTGGTAGTAGATACAATTTTTTGGTGGACACTCGCAGTTTACACGTGTGTCTGTAGCACTTGAGTTTGATGGTTCATCAAAGAATCTGTTACGAAAAATAGGTCATCATATTTTTTTCTCGGGGAATACATTTATGTGTAAAACGTTTTTTAGAGTCGTTTTAGGGTAAATAGACCCTACCAACAAGGGTTATTTAGCAATGACTATTATGTTTTGCACTAATATGTCAGTTGCTGGTCATGAACTCATAAATTCCCGAAATTCCATTTTTCCGAATTTTTGGAATTTGGACATTACCACTGAACACACTCACTCACCCCTGTTGGCCACGAGGACGCTCCTGATTGGTCGATACTCGACATCAGTAGAGTAGCGGTTACCCCGGCACATGGACCATACCATGAACCTCTCGGCCTGTGTGCGCACAGCCCCGCCGCGCACATTGCGCGACACGCATGCGCTCAGCATCGCACGGAGGTCGGCTCAACTCGGACGAGGTCGGGTGAGATCGGTAGTGATGGTTGGTCGGCTTACATCTGAAACATACATTGGACATTTGCGTTTATTACGAGTGCGTACCAAATTATAGTCTTGGAAAGGCAATCCAAATTTCAAATTCGCGCTCTTGAATCTCAACCAATGGAAGGACTTCAACTGGTTTTAAGATGGCGAAATACACCGAAGTGGTTTTGAAGCAACCTTGCCGATGCTAACGTCATCGGCAGGGTAAACCGTGGCCAATCAGCGGTCCCCATTTCTTTTGCTAGTTGGTCACGATTAACCCCATAATTCCTCCAGCAGCGGCATAATTATGTTACTACTTGACTAACCGTTGATTGGGGATTGTTACTATATTATTTCAAGGTTCCGATAATAATAAATTGTGATTCCTGCACTTCTTCCCAACATCACAGTTGGCGACGAGAATGCACTGCAAGAGCGCACAGTTCAAATAGACATTTTATATTATTGCAAGTAGGGCTACATGATATATGTGAAACTTTGCATTTATTTATTGAACGTCTATCCTATTCAATATAAAAACTGATCCCAAAAAATTCTGATAACATGTTAAAATAGTAAAATTTTGCATCATATTAGTTTGTTTACGTCCTTAACAACCTGTGGCGTGCAGGCAGGTCACATGTGGCCCTCAGTAGCCTGATACAAGTGATCACATAGTTACAAATTCATTTAACATACTTCAAAACACACCAAGAAAACATAAAATTTGTAGAGTTGGTCGACGGGAATTTGTAGTAGAGTATGGAGTAGTAGTAGTTCAGTTTACCTGCTCCATAGTTAATCATGAACGGGAAATGGGTCAAAAATCGAAGAGTTGATTAGATTTTATCGTGAAGCGTCTAGACTCCAGAAAACCGATAACGCCGATAAATTAAACTTTTATCATTCACTATGCGCTTTATCTGTGTTTCAATCGTTTTCTCTACCCACTGTTTTATGTTTATGAGGTCGGTTTCAATGTATACTGCGGTATAAATAAATCGAGACTCGAGAACCATTCAGATCTTATAGGTTTACTTCGGCCTTGCTCCAGTCGGACGAATGTTTGTGTGCATTGCTAAGTCAACAATGATCCGCTTTACGTAGAACGTGGGGAGACTTTAGTATTGTGACGTCACCACAACAAACATACAATCACTGTGATGTCATCGTAGGTCAACATACACGTAGTGACGTTACGACAGCAGCACGCCGACTATTATCAGCGAAGTCTCAGTGTCAGGTTTATAATTTTCGTGGGTAGAGCGACACAAAACAGTTATTTTTTTTAAAAGCTCCACATACAATTTACAACGTTGACAACCCAAGTTAGTCCACGTTGGGGATAGGGACCAAAACCCTTGATGATTCAAGTTTCCTTTCATATACACTGACATTTTTAAAGCCACATTCAATTTACAACAATGACACCCAAAGTTTCTTCCGGTTGAGTTAGATTTTGTGATTTATGGATTTTATTAAATATTAACAATTAACGTCTGCAATCAATCGTTACCTAGGAAGGTTGAACATATGAGACGATAACTGGTGCTGACGAGATTAACGAAGAACAATACCAATTTTGGATTCGAACCCACGTCCCTTGGAGGTCTCGCCACAACCGCATTAACCACCGTCATCGTCAACGACGGCTAGGATACAACTCTCGTTCAAGTTTTAATTTTTTCGTCGTTGCGTATCTCAGGTTGCCTATGGTTGGGTCTAGCTATTTTCCTTTGTAACATTTTGTTGCTTGCATTCATGCAATATTATATTTATAAAAATCCATGTCATAATAAGAATGATGTGAAATTTTGAATTTGTGTGCAGTGCATGGTTCACACGCATAGGACTTGCACCCCAATCATATGATCAAGAGCAAGTGTAGTTGCTTGTGGGTCGAATCGAGTTCCTGCTTCCAATGCAGAAAAAATTCGAATTCGATTTCTTCAGGCTGAATTTCTTTAATTTTGAACATCAACACTTGGGTTAGATGTGCAAACGGTGACTTTGGAAGCTCAAGGTCGTCGCCGTTTTCAATAATTTCAAATACTGATCTCTGACTGGTCATTATTTGCTCGTTGATGGTGTCTGCGCATATAGGAGGATTCTGTAATGTATGACTGTGATCACAATTGTCTCGGTCCACTTTAAATTAATGAAAGTAACCCCATTGAACATGAGTTATGTGACTAATTAACCTCTCAAGCGTCAATGCCACATCTTGATACAAGTAAAAATACTATATACGCGGTACAATTCCCCCCCCCCTCCCCCCATCAAAATAAATCAATTTATCTCTGAATTCAGATAACGGCATGCAGCGAGGAAACTGCAACTGTAGAGTTGACGACCACTGCTTCTATGAATAATGGATATTTGCTACCGGCTATACATCATACATACTAGGTCTTCATTTCACTATAACTAATCATAATAAACTATATCATCATTTTATCTGTCAACATTTATTACTCATCTCATGCACGTATTATAAATGTATTTTATATTATTTTATTGGTGTTAAGAATAGAACCACAATGGACCATAAAGGCTTGCTTTCCTGTTTCATTCTATAATTTTTGCCCTTTTGCACTATTTACAGAAAACAACAACAGCAACAAATAGCGTTATTGGATGAGCGAAGCGAAGACTTCAATTTCACCGACCCCCAAAAAATTTAGCTCGGGTGTTTTTTTTTTATTTTATTTTTTTTTCGTTTTTCTGTCTGTTTGTTCGCTCTCTACCGGGCAAACGGCATATGCGATCTTGATGAAAATTTGACACGACCTTCGTTTTCTCTGAACTTAGACTTGCCACGTTTTTGGGTACAATCGAAGAAATATTTCTCATGAATATCGTACTTTTACGATTTTTTTCGATTTTTAGTGCGATATTTTCGTGCCATTTGGGCCAATTCTGATCAAACGGGTGGGGCTAAAACGTTCATATTTCACATGGACATTAAGGTTATGGTGATGTATTGCTTTCTGAAAGAAAAAGTTGAAAAAGTTAGCCAGAATCGAGAGAAATAAAGCTTTTAATGTACGTTTTTTGACTTTTTGTGCGATATTTTCGTGCCATTTGGGCCAATTCTGACCAAACGGGTGGGGCTACAACGTTCATATTAAACATGGACATTAAGGTTATGGTGATGTAGTACCTTTTGAAAGAAAATGTTGAAAAAGTTAGCCAGAATCCATAGAAATATAGCTTTTAATGTAAGATTTTTACGTTAAATAATAACAAATTAACAAGAAACAATAGAAACTTGACAACAATCACCTACAATGCGTCGGCAGAAAACCCAAGCACTTGCAAAAGTAAAGCTATCCCACGCAAACTAAAAACTTTAAAAAAGCTCATCCATCAACGCGGCGGGACTTTAGCGTTTTCCTAGTATAGCAAATTCATTTGCCCTAGGTATGACCTGTAGTAACCCGGAAGTTTATGGCTATATGGGCTATACGTAATTCGCGAGAGGTTCATAACATGGTATAATACACCCGAGCTCCGTTAATCCGTTAAGTCAATACGCTCATCGGGTTGCCTTAACAAACACAACGATTTATCTGCCATTATCTTATCGGCACTTATAGATTTCCTTATTCCCGCCTGTAGCACAACGTTTATAACGTTGGTCTGTCAAGAGGAAGCCTTCAGAACTGATAATCTCAATACAAATTTACACAGCATCGATTTTCTCATTAATATAATATGTTGTTTCTCTGCAAATACAAACGTAAACGATTTATGGCGCCATTATATAACACTAAGCTGACTGATTTAGATACTGTGATTGGCTCAATTAATCCATGCGATTATGAATATGTAGATAAAATACTCGACAAAATGTTGACTTGGTAGTATGTTAAGGTTATCAATGTTATCTCAAAACAAACATGCTCCAGAGAGCTTTAGAAATAAATGCACTCTTCAATGGAAGATGAATGAGAGCATTGAGTTAAAATCGTCAATGTGCTTAACTGATACAGTATTTAACAATGTAGTAAGTCCCGTAATTTAGAGAAGCCGGCGTGATTTAATATTCGGCGTGTTCCTTGTCCTGCAGCCATAAATCATTACATCTTACTTAATACAACTTGGCATACTTGATAATGAACGACATATGTACGCGACGCCCCTATCATATAAGATTTTAAATATTTATCATAGATCAATCAGAAAATGTGTAGTTATTTGGGTGTTTTTGACCATTTTGACAGATTCTAAATTATACACAATAGAATTTATTTTTTATTTATTTTCTATAATCAATTTATGGAAAAGTGCTATAATAGATGCCTTTATAATAAATTTTTACACAATAATATGTAATCACAAATAGATGCGTCTTAAATTGTCTGATAAATTTGAAAGCATGTAAAATGAGGATGCCGGCCTCCTCGTAAAATTTCTTCAAAGTAACGTCTAGCTATTGGTGTTGGGCTGTGGGTGATTTAAATTACGTTGACATTTGTATTACTTTTGATACAATGAGAGTGTTCGTTTATCTTAGTTTTGGACTTATACTTGCCACTCTGTGTAGGCTTACGACATATTTGCAAGGCAAATAAATTAAACAAAAGTGCAAAGATCTGTGTTGTGTGCACAACATGCATATTTATGATGACCTATTCACGAGCATGCGAAGACACATTTTGATTCTACACATAGAAAAATAGCTCGGGTGTGTGTTGTACCGGACAAACGGATACTTTAATCGATCAAATTTTCAGGGAACCTCCACAATCTCTAATCTTAGATTTGTTACATTTCTAAAGAATAATCAAATAAATTTTTCGTTTTCTCCGTTGTGTCTTGGGTCTTCGCTCTCTAAAGCAGACAAACGACTACTCAGATTTTTAGGGAACCTTCAAAAGTTACGTATAGGGGCCTAGATCAATACTTTTTTAAATAAACTTTCATTTTTATATTTATATAACAAACATATTATTTTATTTATTTTTTCAGCACTTTTTTGGGGGAATTAGTATTAGAATCAGCAGTTGCTATTATTCAATCTTAAGTATTTGCCGTTCTAAGAAGAACCCTGTAACTAATGTCTGCACAGTGCAATCGCAATGTTTCGACTGACGGTTACATCTTTCGTTTTATTATATTACCCTTTTCCAAAAACTCAACTTTCAGAAAAGGAGCATACCAAATATTACATTTTCCAATTTCTCCTAGCACAAATATTCCAGATTTTGGTAACCATTCTAACCATAAAACTACTAGACAAGGTGGGGAACGGCATTCAGGCCCCATGGTTCGAGCCCCGGCCTCGCACAGTCTCTACCTGGTCACGTCTTCAGGTCGAGGTCATGTAATTACATCTACCTCGATCTGCTCGACTCTATAAGTCTGCTCTATGTCAAGGATAACCGCTGCATACGGTGGACTGTGTAGAGTCGAGTAGACTATGATATAACTAGCTGCCAGCTGTAGGCGATCGGCCGTAGTTAACCTTTTCGCTAATCTATTCATGTGTCTTCGATTAGGCTAGTCTATTTCAAAACTCGCACTGTCAATATAGACGGGCCATCCGTCATTTGTGGCGAAGTTCCTAAGTGCACTGCCTGCACCAGTTGCACTATACATTGCACCGGTTGCACTATCTACACCAAGTTGCACTATCTACACCAGTTTGCACTAAATTGCACCGGTCGCACTATCTTCATCAGGCCAATACCTGCTGTAAGATCTGCACCAGTTGCTCTACCTGCACCATTCCCGCCTTCACCGTACCTTTCCGAGAGAGTTTCCAAGGTCTCTCAGACATATTATTATGGCATTATGGGAAAGGGAACGCGTCTTAAAATTACTGTACGACCGGTCTTTCTAAATACATACTTCAGTTGTAAAATCATTGAATGAAAATGACAGTGGTGAATTACACAACAAATAACAATTTTTATTTGTAATGGTTTGTCCTGAGGGGATTGGCGAGGTCCAGATATTCTAGGTTCAATCTCTTGGAGAATGTTTTGTTTTACAACAATTGGTATCAAAGAGCATTGACTCTGGGGACATAGCTCTGTTCATAAATTTACATAAATTTTTCTTGTATCGATTTGCACCACAGCCATTAACTGTGGCCTGCAATAATTCGGAAGCTGTTAAGTTTCGATTACAAGGGGGGGGGGGGTGGGATGATAGGTGCCTGTAGTTAATTGTCTCTTCAAATGAAAAGTGCGGTCTCCACAAGACTGACAACGGAATGGACATATTACATTGATTGATGTTGCAATAGAAACACAGATTATGGAACGAAGCTTATCAATTTTAAATAAATCAATATTTTAAATAAATAATTGGCAGAAACATGACACAACCGGGCGGACATACGCGACTCTTCGAAGAGGGGGATGGGGGGGGGGCTGAGAGATGAACCTGATCGTTGAGATTTACCTACAATTATCTCACCTATATCTTCAAACACTAGTTTCTTCTCAATTACTAATGTCTTGTCGGTCAACGAAGTAGGAATTTCTTGTATAGTCTCTCGTATTGGCCGCAGCACACCTCACGAAGGCTACTCAGAACATGCACTTGGTCGTCAACGTTTAGTGCTGGACGTAGCGTGATAGTATACTTATTAAAACATTCTCCTTGCATTTCACTTTGCATGTATTTATTTGATAACTTTACACGTCAGGGTATAGTCACATCGTATAAAGTCGTATCCTGTCTTTTGGTAAATTATTATGTATTTAATATTGTATTGTAGCGGATTATTGTGATGTATTGTTATTGTATAAATCTTAATTGCTTAAATTGAATAAAAACTACTAGTACTTCTGATCTTTTAGTTTTTCTTATGGATTTAGACCAAAAATAACTAGATAAGTGCATGCAAGCTGTGGGTAAAGGAAGTTTCTATTTTTCTGTCTTTATGCAATACCGGAATCAAATGTCTTTTGGTGTAGATCTTGTCTTCCTACCTTCTTCATTTCAAGATATTCTTTCCATAGTTTTTGTTTCTTGTATTTTATTTATTATTCTTATTTTGTGTGTAATGATTGATTTTGTGTAAAATTTATTTATAATACAGGTAAATATATATTTAATTTGTATACGTTGTTATTTAATGGAATATAATCACCAACTTAGCTGGGATGTACGATGTTGCTGATGTTAGGTACATTTCCATTTACATTGGGTACTGAAAATAATTATTGTGAAATTGTTCCATTAACTCGACAGGCAGGCTGTCGCAAATACTAGTTTTGATTTCACATTTTAATTGTTTTACCCGTCATAACCTACATTTCCTCTTTCCCTCCAACCAGGAAAGTTCCTGCGTTCCTCAGACTTGCAAGATCTTGTACGAAGAAGGTGATGTGACATGCGCAGTGGGGAGGAAACAGCCTTCACGAAGGTAGGGAGCTACACTGTGTTGGGTTTGTGGAAATACATCGCAAATTGCGTCTCCTTGACGCAAAATATGTTGTTTGGGAATCTGCAAGTTGTTCAAATAATTTTTTTTCCACTCCAGCAAGTAGTGATGCAATAACGGTGGGAATTTCATTATCCGATTTGACTACATAACCAGTGACCACCTGTAACGCTAGAAACATTCCGATTTTTCGTTTGAAAACTTTGGACCCAAGAACAAAGTCACCAAAGTGTGAACTATCTCGAGTCGCCGGTGGCTGCAGTATTACAGCGTAAGCCTGTCCCAATTTATTTCGTCCCCCCCCCCGTCACGACTCACCGGCACCGCCTATTTATTACCATCGGTCAAGTACAATTACATAATTTCAAAGTATAGACTAGCATGCACGTTGATTGCAGAATCCGCGACGTAATAGCTCGTCCTTGAGCTTGAAAATATGTTTGGGCAACCTTGATGCTGCAGAGACGTAACCACTAACCATGGTCACTGCATCTCATACTGATGGCGTCTATCTGTTAATCTGTGCATCCATGGCGCTAGGCGCACCTTGGTAGCTAAACACGGAGAAAACACCGGAATTCGTCGTGTTTTTACCGTCGAGAATGCGACAAAAAGGGACAATCCAAATAAAGAATGCAGTGAGGGGCAGGGGCGTGTCAACTATACGTTGTTGTCTATTTTAATAACCGCAGGCATAACGTTAATGGACGGATTAGACGTTGATGGGAAATTTTGAATCTAGCAACTACGCATATAACAGTTTTGGAAAATGTTCTTTATTTTATAGAATTCATCTAAATTGACCGATCCATATAATTCACCATCACTGATGACTGGTCCATAACTTAAAAGGAAACACATTTTTAATCAAAAGCACGTATACAATTTACTAGTGATGTGGATTTATACCGTAAATTTAAAACTCAAATAATTTACCGGAAAATTTACCGAAACCGGTAAAATCGGTAAAATCTTGATTTTGGCCACATTAAACATATTAGCATAGACGTAAATAGTTGATGAAAATTTGAAAATTTTACCATTTTACCGACATCTTAGTAAATTTACGATAAATTCTCTGACCGGTAAATTTACCGACTTACATCACTATAATTTACTATACAATTTTATTAGATCCGCTTAAAGTCATTCAAAACTAAAATGCCGGCAAGTTTATTTGTTCAATACGCCGTTCCAAAAAATGTTTATAAATAATTTTCACTTTGTTTTTCATAAAAAAAAAATATTTTTATCTCTCGTCACTCAACCAAAATAGTGTTTTTAACTGTTAGATTACCATAGCCCACATTTCAATATAACGTTGGGGCACATAATAATATATTAGCTATGGTAAAGATATATAAACGCATTTACACAACTGGTTTAGCAGGGTTTAGTTTATTATTCCGATGTATATTCTATAGATGAAATACCGACATAAAACATAACAAATTCTCTTGTGCTGCGGTCTCACCAAACGCCATAAGGAAGTGGAATATCTAATACGAGTGTGTCAGTAGAAGCTAGCAGTGTTTATGTAAGTCCCAACGCCCAGGGTTATTATGACGTCAGAGGGCACTGAACCTTGCGACTGTCAATCGTAATATCAAACGTCAATTTGCATTAATTACTTTTCCTCTTTAATAGAAGGGTGGAATAAAAGTAAATAATTATGTAGTAATCAATATTTATTTATGGAGAGCCAACTCACTCGAAAAAAAAACATTCCTGATTTTAACTGGGGTGATTCGTCTCGTTCCTATTCGCGACTTTATTTTGGCGGGAAAACTAAGTTATGCAATAAGAACAGTTCTAAACAAACCAGATGATGAGCGTAAGTTACGTTTGTGATAATACGATCAACATTAATTATGTAGTAGCTGCATGAGCAGCTTAACGTTTTCACGTATTTCCTCACAAGATAGAAAGAGATGTAAAATGAAAAAGAAAAAGCAGGGGAAGTATTCAAGGACTTTCCAGCAATCATTTTAGAAATAGACTTCAGGAGGTGATTATGTAGTGACAAAATATTTTACTACGATTATCATATAATATTTAAAATATCTTGTGAAAGTAATGTTTATATTTCGGTCATTAGTTCTTCATGGTCACTTTGTGTTGTAACATTATACTCTCTGGCACCGATCTGACATGTAAAATTCTACGCAGTTTAAGCAAAAAATATAATTATTAAATTAAAACCCAGAGGCGGATTTAAACTTATTAGGGCCCTGCTCGCAGCCTGTTTTTGGGCCCTAGTACAGTGGCGGACGTAGAACATAATAATGGGAGGCGGAGTCTATCATTAGCGCTGCAGGCGTTTTTTTTTAAAATTGTGTTTTTAGAGTGCATTTGGTGCGTTTTAGAAATAAGTAGTGGGCTGAATGCAATACCGAAACAATGTAGTTTGTGTGCGTCAATTTGTTTTGTCGTCATCTCGAGCTTAAAATTCACAGCAAACATGGTAGGGTAACATTCACGTTTGATTTTATTTTCAATTTAGCATAATTATTGTTGACACATTTTTGAGGCGGACTGTTTTTTTACTGGGAGTTTTAAATAAGGATTCAAAATACACAAAACAAAACTTTTATTCTATGTATGGCATAGCTTCACTTGGTTATATTGGTATGGTATATGAATATATATTTTTTCTAAGGGCGAATTCGGAGGGCTCTCAGCAATCCTGGGCCCTGCTCCTGCGCGCAATGCGAGTACGTATAAATCCATCCCTGTTAAAACCCATTGAAAACTGTGTATTGCTATAAGTAACAGTCCATTGAGAGTTTTCGGGAAAATTACATTAGTTCCCCCTTCCCTCATGCCTCTTCTCTCATCTAGTACTCATGCAGCATGCTTAAGAGTATTCGTCACATATTAAACGTTACTCGAGTACTTGGTGCGTGTTATTTAGATTTCCTCCGTTCACAAAACAATTACGAAAAATGTATTAATATTGTAACAGTTCAATCCACGTTGAAGGTTATTGATAATTTTCTACGGTCGAATATGTAAATTAAAGCGAAAAACATCTTCCGGAACTGAAAAACACGAAAAATTAATTTTTGAGGTCCCGAAAGATGTTTTTATGTTTTAATTTACATGTTAGACCGCTTAAAATTAGCAACAACCTTCAACGTGGATTGAACTATGTTACAACATTAACATATTTTTCATAATTGGATGAGCGTAGCGAGCGAAGCGAAACTTCAATTTCACTGACCCCCAAAAAATTTAGCTCCAACGTTTTTTTTTTTTTTTTTTTTTGTTTGTATTTTTGTCTGTTTGTTAGCAGGATTCCGGGCAAACGGCATAAGCGATCTTGATGAAATTTTGAGGGGACCTTCGTTTTCTCTGAACTTAGAGGTGTATTGCTTTTGGGTACAATCGAAGAAATATTTCTCATGAATATCGTACTTTTACGATTTTTTTCGATTTTTAGTGCGATATTTTCGTCACATTTGGGCATATTCTGACCAAACGGGTGGGGATACAACGTTCATATTTCACATGGACATTAAGATTATGGTGATGTAGTATCTTTTGAAAGAAAAAGTTGAAAAAGTTAGCTAGAATCTATAGAAATAAAGGTTTTAATATTAGTTTTTCAATTTTTAGTGCGATATTTTCGTCACATTTGGGCCGATTCTGACCAAACGGGTGGGGCTACAACGTTCAGATTTCACATGGACATTAAGGTTATGGTGATGTAGTACCTTTTGAAAGAAAAAGTTGAAAAAGTTTGTCAGAATCCACAGAAATAAAGGTTTTAATATGAGTTTTTTTTGGGTTTATAATACCTATTAACAAGTAACAATAGAAACTTGACAACAATCACCTACAATGCATTCAAAAAGCACTTGCAAAGGAAAAGTGCAAACAAACGCAAAAAACGCAAACAAAAAACTTACAAAAAACGCTCATCCATCAACGCGGCGGGACTTTAGCGTTTTCCTAGTTGATATGTGAACCAAAGAAATCTTAATAACACGCGCCAAGCGCTCACGTTCCGTTGGATGTGTGATGAATACTCTTAATCAACTCGAGATTCTGAATACATAAACATCAGAGTGATATAAATAGTGTTACCTGTTACGAAAACTCTTATCAGTTTCGTAATTTGTAATCGCCCGGTTTGCCGGATGGTCGTGGTTTCATTGAGCCGAATACGGTGAACGTTAGGAAGCCTTATCAGTGAGCTATGATATACGAATACAAACAAGTAAAGCTGATCAGTCAGTCTGGTGATCAGTCCTGTACAAAGTTCAGACCCTGATCGGAGCAATTAACACTTTGGCTCCGTGTGGATCGCACGTACGCCTTGGGTGATTGGGTGACTAGATTATTCTGGAATAGCCTTCCAGAGAGTCCAGACTTAAATTTTAAAAAATAATCACCACAGCCCAGATGATTTTTGTTTTATTTGTTTGTTTGGGGGGGGGGGGGGGGTTAATAACTTACTAACGAAGGAATAGTAAAAAAAAAAAAAAGTTATACTATAATGTAGAATATGCACTTTTGCACTTATTTTTTGGTTTTTATAATATAATATCTTTTTTTTATAAATTTTAAATATTTCCCACAAAAATTTAGTTTCGCGCCTTTAGTACAGGCATATTATACAACTGATAAAGCTCGTGTACTCATGTTACTTCTTCCAAGCGAAACTTGTTAAAGGATACACGAGTAAAACGTCGTCTCTCGTTGAACTCTTATGGTAGAGGTGCCGGGTTGAAGTTTTACAATATTCCCCAACACGACAGTTTTTGAACACAAACATTGTTGATTTAAATCAATAAAAGTAAGATTCTAATTGAAAAAAAAAATATCATAATCATAAAAGTCGTAATCGTGATTATGAATTTGCACACACTTTGTTTGAATGAATTATTCGTGATGATGGGTATAAACCTTTTCAAACCCTGCAAATGAGATTGCCATAGTTAGCAGATCTTTGCACCAGTCTGTAACGTTCACATTCAGATTTTATACGTCCAACACGACCTTGATTTAATAATTGATCCTGATTATGTTTTTGTCCAATGACGAACTAACTGCAATCGGTGTAAAAATGACGAGGCGAAATCACATCAAATTACATCGTCTAAATCACGCGAACGTTTTATGAGCGTTAAAATTGAACCACTTGAACATGGCAGTGAAGTATAATGAAGGGTCGTAAAAGAATGTTCTACTTATAGACTTCATGACAGCAGAAAGTCGCCTGGCCGAGGGGAGAACTGTAGCGTGTGGTATTTTATTTGGTATGCAGTTTTTTTGTTACCGAAATACAAACTATGAAAAAAGATATATTATATTATATAATTATTATTATCCATAAATATACGCATTTCGCACGATTTGGCCAGACATCCAACTACCCCTTTATTTTATACAAGTACACAAAAGAGGAAGCGAAGCTACTTAATCAACAGATCGTCGAAGAAAAATACAAATATACAAAATTCACCGTACATACGTTGATCCATTTGGTGGCAGTTCTGGGTTAGCGCACCATAAAAAATGGTTGTTGCTATTTCTCGTGGTGGAGGTGCCGGGTCACGAATGTTCAAATTTTCTGAACGGCTAGCCACTCCCCCTTATATCCCTAGTACGGTCACCAGTTACTTCCTATATCATCCTTGTTGAAGGGCAATGCCAACGAAAATCAAACGCATGTAATCGAAAGTCGTACTCGGTTTTTATCGCGAGACGTGTCACACGCACAGACGGACGGACAGAAAGATGGTGTTTATATGGAAGCTTCGCTCCCTAATTTTTACACGTGGCCGTGTTATATGCCAGGACTACACTGCAGAGAAGCTGTCAACTGATGGTTCACCATGGCACAAAGTATCCGCAGTTTCAAGAGTAATTGTAAGACATAAATGCAGCTAATAAAATCCATTTGATTCAGTAATTGTTTTAATTATTCGAGTATGAGAATTAGAATGTTCTGTGCTCTGAATGTTGACGTTCAACAAGACTAATATTGTGTAATTTGCGAATTTAAAAAACCGTACGGTCTATGCCTGGGTAATTAATTAGTTAATTAAGCAATTAAGTGCACAGTCAATTAGTGCAAGCAAGTGGTGTGCGAAAGAAATATTAAATACGAGTTCAATTATTAGTATTTATTTATTTATTATTAGTAATGTTTGCACTTTTGTGAGTTCGCGTTTCGGCACCGCTGTGGACTCAATCATCAGGAAGACGGGTTTGTTTGCAGTGTAGTTTGGTTTGATTTCTGTAACCTTGAAATAGGCAATAGCTCTTATACTCACTTATCAGTAGACTGCAAGCGTATTTATATCAATATTAAATATAGGTTTTGTACAAAATAAAAATGTGATATACTGTGTGAAAATATACATACAATACAATACGGTTCATATTTTTCCTTGCATCCAGTACTGATTATTCACTCAACGCTGATACTAAGCATACGCTCAATTGTCGGATGTACTGCCAATTCTCTCGGCGTTACCAGACAATTACTGTTCTATTTGATGAAACTAATTTGTGCTTATGCTTTGCCGTTTATTGACTCTCTGAGCTAAACATTACTTCGATTTCCGCGTCGCTTTCGTTGTAATTGTAAAAGTTACTGTACTAATTTGTTTAATATAAATAACGATAAATAAATAATATATTAAATAACAACAATTTTTAATGTAATCTTTATGAAACTATGGCATGGTCAATCAGTATTATGATGACCAAAGGGACCTAGCGTACTATAATCAGTTTAATCACTAATCAGTACAAAGTGCATCAACAAAACATAAATGTTAGATCAATTATTTCTAACATTCTAGTCATTACGAACGGCTGATTAGTCATTCTTCTATCTCAAAAGGTCACCATCTTTTCATGCACTGACTGATACATATGATAAAACACATGGATTGTATCTATCCACACCATTTATAAACTTTGTGATGTTTTCCAAATAGATCCTACATAATAACTCTTATAGAAACAACTGTTCCCTCCGCAAAATATTACAATATCTGGTTTGGTGTATTATATGTTGAACAGTAAATTTTCGAGCAGGTCCTATACTTTATTATGTCACCAATTTATCATTAAGCCCAAGCCCTGCTCAGTCCACTTAAAAATAAAACGTTCATAAGCGTGCACATTGTTTTCTAATATTGTGTGTTGTATTTTTAATTAATTTAATTGCAATGTATTAGTATCTATAGGTTGCTAGACACTTAAATGTGAATGGGGCTCTGCCCTTTTTTCTCAACCTATTACGTATCAATGTGTTTAATTAAACAATAAATAAAAATAAACTCAGAAGTCCATGCTTTAATAGAAAACCACATCATTTTTAATTGTTTTGTATTTATTTTTATTGTTATATACAGAATTCGGAATGATCCACCATATCTTGCGCGGATGAGGTTTGTTTGTGAGATTTGTGTTGCAAACGGTAACGTTTTGATTTCACAAAATTGTGACCAAAATGTGTCAACTTCCTGTGAACCAATCGGGGTGGGGAGTGGGGGGATCTTTTGGGATCGAGCCTTGCGTGACACGTGTCTGAATGTTATTCGCGCTATTATTCTAGTTCTTAGGGTGTGTCTGAAAATTATTTAAAGCTAGGTCCACGTCCAGGTCTAGCTCCAAATTCAGCTCCACGTCAAACAAACGTAGTAAGCTACTGGTTATCTGTCGATCGCGTGTAAAGTACTGTCTGAAAAGTCTAAGTTTAGGTCCATTCTTGGTCCAAGTCGAAAATAGATCGAGCCAATCGAAAGTGTACACTCGTTTTAGGTCCGATTCAAAATGGCCGTCCTCGACAACGAGAGAAACAATAATGAATGCATTGTTAAATAAAGGTAAACATTTAAGTTTTTGTTTTTATCACGTATTTAATTGGTTTTACTATGATGTACAAATACTTTAATAAACAAATACTTTACAAAGGACATCGAATGCCACAACCTAACCTAACTTTAGGTAGTGATGACTTTGCCCGGCAGGCAGCTCTACTGTAGGTCAGATAAGCACTTTAACATTGAGTTGGACTTGGACCTACACCTGGACATGGACCATAATTCAGACACACCCTTAGTCTTGTTCTCGTTACCTAGATTCCAGTTTTCGCCGTAGTTGACAAGTTTGTCACCAGATTTGACACAGTTTGTCTTCATAGTCGCAATTATTCTAGACCTAAAAAAAATCGTCAACACACGAACAATAACCACTGTTTATTTTTCGTGTGTTTGCGTTTTTTTTATTGATATCCTCCTGGTCTAATAGTCTTGGTTTTAATTATTCTAGACCTCAGTTAGACACTAGTAAGCACCTTCAATTCATCGACTATTCGGTCACTAATCGCTACATCACCGACAGTTAATGACGTCAAACCGAGATTTTGAATTACCTATGTTTTGTACGTCCTTACTTACAATGTGTTTCCTCACGGAAACCACGAGCGACCTATGGTTAGTTCTAAACCAGCAACTACAACCGGCAGACTCCATTTACGACATAGTAACCAACTTGACGATCGCTCCAACCAACCTTATTTCCATATCAGATACATAAGAGGTCAACCCAAGTCACGTATACCAACCAATACATGTAAATAATTCAACTCCAAGACAGGACGTAGAACCTTGGGAGTACAACGACACAAACGAGCAATGTGTATACAAACACCTTGTTGGTTTCGGAAGTGTACACTCTTTTATTCGAGGCAATGTGTGGTGATGACATTAGGATGAAGGACAATAGAATTCACGTCTAATGTGGGATTCGAACTTACGCTTCCATGCATCACAACCGTATGAGAGCCACCGTGGAGTGTTTAGAATGTATGATATATCACGAAATTTTGAGTGTTTAATATTTGGTGAACTCGTACACTTGATTGGCTGTAGAAATAATGTAAAAAATCAAAATATGAAACAATGCCGAGTTTTGGGGGTCAATTGAGACTTTAGGTTTAGTTGTGTGCGTGATGCTGGGATCTAGCTAAAAAAAACTCAAATGGCAACGAATGAGATAAAATAGTTGATAAATTATAGATTGTATGAAATAATTAAGCATTATAATTTTAAGGATAAGATAGGGAGAGAAAAGAGGAAAAAAGAACTTTGTGGAGTGTTTTCACAAGTTTGGGTTCAGGATTGGCTAAGGAATGAAATGATAAATTAAATTAATTTTTTATTTAAAATGATTTTATTTGTGTAGTATTTTGGAGTTGATGTAGATATGCATGGATTGTCCATTGGCTGTTTAAGAGGACTCAATAACTCAATGGCATACATGAAAAACTTTCAGTCAGGATTGCCGGTGGCGGGTATCGAACCTCGCTAATCAGTCTCGCGCATTACTCTGAGCTACACTTGTCGGTTATGTTAATGTTTCAATCTTTATTGTTGTTCTTCGTTCGTTTCTATCCGCACGAAGCGACGCAGAAGATGATGAAGAATATACGTTCTACTTGGGATTTGAACCCACATCCCAATGCATAGGACCTGCATGTTAAACACATGAACAATCACCGCATGTCAACGATATATAAGGGTTGTAGTTTCCGGAGCAGATGGTAATGCCGGATTGGCTGTTAGGGGGGCGTAGCCTTGCTGATGATAATTAGTACAACCTTTATCTAGTGTTTACCGGGTTAGCTGAATTAGGGATTCTAGGATGTAACGAGCCACAAATAGTCACAAGGGTTCATCAAAAGACGTCTAGATTTCAGGACATTTCAAAGCCCCGGCCCACACTTATTAGTCTGTGTCCACGTGCACAATGACACCACTACTGTCACACAATCACAAAATAATTCGTAATATTGTGAAAGCAATAAATCGTCCATTCATAAACGCCAGTACGTAAGTTCATGAATGAACTATCTACACCTGTTAGTTAGGTTGATGTGTATTCGTAGTAAAACATTATATTATGTTTTATGTTGTAAACCTGCTTCAACGCACGCATAATAAACACAAGAATGTTAGGCATTTGGCTCCTACTCAAGAAATAACAACTTGAAAGATTGAGAACGTAGACGATATCGGCACGTAGTCTACTCTTCTCGGAAATATACAAAAGTACCAAGATCGAGTGTTCCAACAAGAATAGACTGTGAAGGTTCTCCCACTAATTTTCGGGGCTATGTAGGTTCCTCCGCCAAGCTAAACTACCAGAGGGAAACCAGATATTCACGAACATTGAAGCACTCTTCTCGGTCAGATTCGGAACCGCATTAGGCCTATTTGGTTTCATAAATAACAAGTGTGATTTTTGGATTTTTAATTCAAGTTTTAAAACTATTTTTTAACGCGATCTTCTCGTTGTTTAATCAATTTTTAATGTTGAAATTAACTTTTTGATTTTATTGATGTTTTGATTTGTTTTACGTTAACCAGATTTAAATTGATTTCGGCCCAAATAAAAGAAGTGTTTAGAAAATTGGACAATCAAATTCGAGATTAAAAATTTGTAGGCCTACTTCCAAACTCATTTCAGGAATTTTTTAAAACATTGCACAAAACACTCGTAAATAGTGTGTGAACAGTATAGGGCTAGTAGTTGTAGGTATACCTTTTGTAATGAATTCACGTGAGAACTAATATTATTTAAACCACTAATACTGTGATGAAAATGCAGCATTATGGTGAGCCATCGTGAAGACCACATAGTAATCTGATAAACTAACTTGATCAAACCGGAAATTCCAGGTTCGAATCCCGCTAAGGGCATGACTCATGAGAACGTGATACAGTTAATCGTATTCATACATTGGTTCGCTAAGCTTAATTGTGTCAAATGGTCATTTCCATTGTATTACGGTATTACCATAACACCCAAGCTAGGATTAGAATTTGTCTCTCACTAGACATGGGCAAGTCCAAGTACCTTCACTAACCACGGGCACTATGGCTTCATGACGCGATTTACAACCGCGTTGAAAGATGGGGATATGCCGGATTACAATTACAATTATAATAGCTGTTGACGAAAGTGAAATATATTCCTTTGATTTTGATAAATTATTCGTCCAGGTCTAAGTTTAGAGATTTTGAAGGTTCCCTGAAAATTTTATAAAAATTGGTCAAATAAAGTCTACCATTACGCTGATTTAATAATTTTTGAATGTAAAAAAATAAAATAACTGGCAAAGTACACTAACACAAACCTTTGTAATGATTACCCTCACAGCCACTGTATTGTGGAACGACATAACCCGCAATATAAATCAACCACCATGTAAAATAAGCCGAATTGACGTGTGTCCCGTCACAAACAGAGTCTCGCACCCCTTCAATAGGGCTCAATTAGCGAGCAATGAGCGCTCAAAAGTCAACAGCCTCACTCACTCGTTAGCTAACTGAATAACGCCTAGAAACGTCGATAAAATCTCGTCGAGAGTCGAGAGGAAGATGCTTCCCGCCATCGTTCATGACGTCACGTACGAGTCCCCTAGAGTTTTAAGGGGGGGGGGGAGACTAAACATGGCGGGGTGACAGCCACACACTCGCAATTCCAAAACTATCATTTTATAACATTCATAAATTTGTAATAGAACACTCCTCTCAAACTTGATAATATCGTCACAAAATAAACAAAATTCTATAGACCTGAACAAAACGGCAATGTATAAAGTGGTCCTAGATAACTTTCAATGTATTTTGTAAATTGTGTGTGGGTGCTGGACTTACCATCACTAGGGCTATTTTGGTCCAAATGACTTCCAAATTTGCCTTTTCTACTCAATAGTTGTACGGTCAATGTTTTTCCGCTTTTGGCCAGTATATGCACCCGACCTCTCCTACCGTCCCACCGTTGAGCGCCGCAAAATATTGATTCGACCCCTCTCGTCCTCAACTTAAAACCCCTCACACACACTCTCTAGTGTGCCAGACCTGACTCAACGCAAGAGAGAAAGAGAAGGGGTGTGTGTGGTGATGATTTTTCTTAGGCTATTCGAGACGATAGGTGGTGATAGATGACGATGAAGGACGATTACAAAAAGCATGCTTTATACGGGATTCGAACCCTGTCCTCGTAGAGCCATGTACGCTTCGGACCAGCGCCCTAATCGTATGTGGCACCGCGTGGACGGCGGGTGTGTGTGAGAGAGAGAGAGACCAATTAAATAAACCCCATCAAGTGTGCGTGATTTAATTGGAAACTGTTGATGCAACCGAGTGTTGTTTGGAGGGTTCTCAGCACTCATGTATTCTCCTCGTGATGACCTGGATATTGAAAGAATCCTCCTCCCTGATGGTAAAATAATTATAAATAATTACAATTGCAATAACCGAACTGTGCTTCAACGCGTGGCCAACTTGGATAGTACTCGGGAGAAAAAAGGACGAAGAAGTTCTTTTCGTCATCTTTATAGGATTTTATTTCATTTTAAGTTTCGTTTTCAGTTGTCACTAATATGTGTCATTTCTTTAAAACTGTATAGGCCTACATTTATGACAAACATTTAAGGCAAACAATTAGGCCTATTATAAATTTTCACTCTTTTATTATTTAACCTTTTTTAGATTAATGATAATACAGCCGTTGAGTATGCTGACAACAGCTGTATGACAGTAAAATGTTCAATTATTTGTCTCTCAAGTCTCAATATTATAATAAGTTAATAACTTATTAGCCTATCTAGGCTATAGTTTCATTTCTCGTTTTAATAAACCTAAATTGTCGACATCTATGAAACAAATCTCTCCAAGTTTCCGACTCCAAACGACTGGTCTACCCGAGACCCTCCGTGCCCCGGTCACCCCGCGCAGTATGACGTGACGTCACACCGTGCCCTTGACACTGTGCGTAAAACACAACACCTCTTCAGATAACCCCGTCTCCGTCACTTGGCAACAGTTTTCGCTATTATTTAACAACCGTCTCGAAACAAGACTTATTCCTAAGGCTTTGACACTGTGCGTAAAAACACAAACCTCTTCAATAACCCGTCACCGCACTTGGCAACAGTTTCGCTATTATATTAACAACGTCTCGAAACAATACTTTTTCAAGACTTTGACACTGGCGCCTCTCAGATGACCCGTCTCCACTTGGAACATTTGATTTATTTAACAACCGCCAAAACAAGATCTTATTCCTAAGGCTTTGACATGGATGAAACAATACAACCTCTCAAACCCTCCCCTTGAACAGTTGCTATATTTAAACACCCCTCGAAACAGACTATTACCTGGCTTTGTACACGCTGAGAAAAACTAACACCTTCGAACCGTCTCCGTCACTGGCACAGTTCGCTTTTTAACAACGTCTCGAAACGCATTATTCCTAAGCTTACTGGAAAACACAACACCTCTTCAGTAAAACACCCCCTTCCCAACCCGCCATGCCATTTCGCTATTATTTAACAACCGTTCGAAACAAGACTTATTCCTAAGGTTATGAACACTGTCGTAAACACAACACTCTTCAGATAACCCGTCTCCGCACTTGGCAACAGTTTCGCTTATTAAAACGTCTCGAAACAAGACTTATTAGGCTTTGACAACTGGGCAAACACAACACCTCTTCAATAACCCGTTCCCTCACTTGGAAAAGTTTCGCTATTATTAACAACCGTCTAAACCAAGACTTATTTCCTAAGGCTTTTGACCTGTGCTAAAACACAACACCTCTTCAGATAACCCCGTCTCCGTCACTTGGCAACAGTTTCCCCCTATTATTTAACAAACCGTCTCGAAAAAAAGACTTTTTTCCAAAGGCCCTTTGCCCACTGTGCTTTAAAACACAAACCTCTTAAGATAACCCCGTCTCCGTCATTTTCCCCAAACAGTTTCGTATTTTTAAAAACCCCGTCCCGAAAAAAAATTATTCCAAAGGGCTTTGACACTGTGCGTTAAAACAAAAACCCCTTTTCAGAAAAACCCCGTCTCCGTCACTTGGAAAACGGGTTTCGCTTTTATTAAAAACCCTTTCTCGAAAAAAAGACTTTTTCCCAAGGCTTTGACATTTGTGCGTAAAACACAACCCTCTTCAGATAACCCCCCGTCTCCGTAAACCGGGGCCCAACATTTTCCCCTATTTTTTAAAACCAACCGTCTCGAAACAAAAATTTTTTCCAAGGCCTTGAAAAGTCCCTGAAAACAAAACCTTTTCAGAAAACCCCCGTCCCCCTCATTTCCCCAACGGGTTTCGCCATTTTTTAAAAAACCCGGGTCTCGAAAAAAGGGACTTATTCCTAAGGTTTTGGAAAAGTGGTAAAAAAAACACCCTTAAAGAAAACCCCCCGCCCTCCCGCCCCTTGGAAAACAGTTTCCCCTATTATTTAAAACCCCGTCTCGCAAAAAATTTTCCTGGGCCCCTTTTGACACTGTGCGAAAAAACACAACACCTCTTCAGAAAAACCCCGTCCCCGGGATTTGGCAACAGTTTCGCAATTATTTAAAAAACCTTTCCAAAACAAGACTTATTCCAAAGGGCTTTAAACACTGTGCTTTAGAAAAACCAACACCTTTCAGATAACCCCGTCTCCGGCTTTTGGCCCAACATTTTCCCGCTATTATTTAAAAAACCGTCTCAAAAAAACAAAAACTTTTTTCCTAAGGTTTTTTACACTGTGCGTAAAACAAAACCCACCTCTTCAGTTTCCCCCGTCCCCCGGGCACTTGGCAACAGTTTCCCCCTTTTTTTAAAACAACCGTCTCGAAAAAAGGACTTTACCCCCCCTAAACCCTTTACACGGGTGCGAAAAAAACACAACACCTCTTCAGATAACCCCGTCTCCGTCACTTGGCAACAGTTTCGCTATTATTTAACAACCGTCTCGAAACAAGACTTATTCCTAAGGCCAAGGTTTATTTTCATGCATATTCTGGCCTAGTTATTTCGCCATCGAGATGTACTTTACTATAATGATTGGCTGGCATCCACATCTCACCGTCATATTTGGCTCAATAATAGTTTCGTTTCGTTGTGAGGTCGTTTCCCAATATCGGTAGTAATAAAACCGTTTTATCAATGTTTTCGCATATGGTGAATGTTGAGATTTTAAGGAGGGAGGGGGACATCCAGAAAAGTGCGCAAAATGTCGAAATTTCGACATTTATAAAATACATAATCTATTAGGAGGGCTGGTTTCAATCCTCACTACCAAATGGACAATGCAGCTGTTTTGACATTATTAAATAATCATTCTTTAATTCATTTTGACCCCTAACATCTTCAACTTTAGCTTAGTCATAGGGTGTTGACGTGAGCTCACACGTCTTATTTGACAGAAATAGACTTTGGCCCTATTTAAAACGAAAAACGATGGGAGCAAAAAGGGCAAAAAAAACCCACCCCCCCCCCCCGTTTTTTTTTTGAATTTTTTTACTTTTTTGGGGAAAAAAAAAAATTAAAAAGAAACAAAAGGCATTTTTAAGACTAATTGATTTTTCCAAAGAAATTTAAGTTTGGGCCCCTCAGAGTGGGAAAAAAAAGTTTCCAACAGGAAAATTCTTTTTCGTCTGGTTTTCATAATAAAACCTCACCCTTTAAAAAAATTTCATATCATTAACTCGAACGCAAATTTTCAGCATAGGCATATAAATAAAAGCCAAAATAAATGTCGCAACGAAAACGTGCTGTTTTACTTTTTAAAGCTCAGATTGTCAAAAGCGAATACAATTTAAATTAAAACACCATTAAAATTACACGTTACACAACAGACTATGTATAGAGCTCTTCATATCAGTTAATTTCCGAAGACAGGTGCTGTCGGTTAGTGGTCTATACAACATTTGCCCCCATTTCTTAATAGTACTCATAATTGCGTAGATTAAACATAGACTAGAGTAATCATTTTAATGAACTAATTATCCGGGATGTGTACTGACCGTTGAAACAATTCCAAAACCCGTTTGATCCAAGTTTTTTCTGTAGACATGGAACAAGTCGTGGTATTTATTTCGTAAGCTTATGTTGTAGGAGCCAAGGTGGGCTATGTATGGACGGTGCAGGGAATGTTCTTATGTAATGCTTGATGCACTGAATGTGAATCATGCCCACTGGGCTTGATCATAATCAATGAATCTTGTCATACATACGAGATTATTACGGGGGTCTACTTATTTTAGGCTACCAAATTCACCGACTTTTCAAGGTTTTCCACATTGGAAATAGTATTTCCTCGATATCAGGCTGATTAAGTAAAAAGGGGAACTGACGGTGATGTCACATCAATAGTACATGTACATACAATCATCAGTCCATATAATTTTGTTCGACAACCCCCCCCCCCCCCCCCCCCCCAAAAACATCCTCCAAAAAAAATTTAGGGTTGCATTCCCATGTTTAAAGTAACTACCGATTTATTTAATTCTTACATGGCATGTATCCATCTTATATAAATTTTAATTCAATTTAATTCAATGTTTCAAAGTTTTAATAGATTTGTAGGCTAGTTGAGATTTAGTTTTCCCGATGGGCCAATACTTTCTAACGCAATGACAGCACACGCTCACAAACTTCCAACGAACGAATGAATGAATGAACGTCTCATATGTATGTAGACAAAACTAAACAAAACGAACAATTCGCTTAGGTAGGCTACCTTACAGTTTTTCATTGGGTATACGTCAAATTAGTAATATATGTACCTACTTCCGCAGTAGGTTCACGTTACCTACTAAATCGCCTGACATTTTGGTCTCATCTTGAGAAAAATGTTTGACCAGGATTTGAATGAATACAATAACTGAGCGATATTACACAATTATTCATAGATATTGAACGCCTACTATAGGTGTTCAATATCTATGCAATTATTACTCAAGTTCATACTTCATAGGCTTACTCTTTTATGCACAAATAGGCTAGATCAGGACGTTTAGTTTTTATTTTGATGATTTAATATGAAGGCTAAAAGATACGTCACATCAATTACAAATACAAATCAATACTTATTTATTTGCTTAGGGCCTACAATGACTGGGCGAACTTACGAGAACTGCAGGTGGAAGGTGGTAAAAAACCGAAGGAGCTGGAAAGTGACTTCTTGAAATTCACCGCCCACTTTTTCTTGTGGCGGGAAATCAAGCCGTATTCAAATCTTTCACCTTATCACAGGTCATGTCATTGACGGTTTAAAGTTCGTCCACAGTAGTTTAAAAAACACTTACATTTTTATTTATTCCAAAAGTCTGATCACAGTACAATCAAAAAGGTTCACATCGTCGTCTGAAAGGTCAAGGCAATACGGATAATAAATATTTTATCATTATATATAATTTATCTTCAAAAGTGAGGTTATGGGCTTTTAAATATAGGAATTATGTCATATTATTTACTTTTCGTCGGACGATACACGTCATACAGCCTAATACAGACAACAAATCGTATTTCTATATGTTGCACAACCACAAAGATTAAAATACAATTTTGTGGAACATTTTAGTTTTATTATTGCTAGCAAAAAATTGAAACGCGCTCATTTTACTATATAACCGTAAAGTAGGTCAAGGAACTTGCCGTCAATTGAGAAGGTTCATATTGCCAAGAAAGTGCAGCGTAGTATTTTTAAACGGTTCCTAGCAAGGTTCCTAGTTTAGAGGCTATTGTCATATTTGGGAAGAGGGATTACTTTTGTGAAATGACACGAATAACATTATCTGTACCGTGCGCAACAGCGTGTGTAGGTTTACTCCACATAGCATTGCATAATGAGACGGACTCTATAAATAGACTACACGTGTGGAGAAATATTTCTAACAGAACACATGGTTAATAAAATACTCGTGGAGTAAACTGATATTTTTGTACTCACGTAAAAATTATCCCAGTTTTGAGAACGTTCCCCTCACTTGACGAGTTCACACACAAACAATCCTCTCGGTCGTCGAGTACAGACAGAACTGATGGATAGATTTCATTTCAAACAGAAGCAAACACCTCAGACGCCTCAGATACAGTCCAAACAAGTTACAAACGAAGATATTCCGGCAACTAGGCGGGGTTTTCAAGAGAGTTTCCAACAACTTGTCTTTGGAGGGAAATAAAAGTAAATTGCAACCAAGCCTTAGAGTCCACATGACCATTTTAAAATAAAAAAACCCCGTCTCGAAAGAAGGGGAAAAAAATCCCATGCAAAATAATTTTGGGTTTTTCATCTGGGGAAAAGGGTTTAGAAACTTTTGAATGTGGATGCCATTTAAATTTTATTTTTAGTCTAGCCCAATGATGTGGGGACAGCTGTAGAAATGATTCCCCTACCTAGCGTTGTAAGATACAAGTAAGAGTTTGTGGTAACAGCAGTTGCCTGAATTACCGGCATGTGAACTGAGAAATCTCGGTGTTTGTATAAACTACGGTACCTTGTAAACACATCTTCGAAATTCCATTTTATCTGCACTCATCGTCATTTACGTCAAATCATTTTTGTTGTCCTCCTTTGTAAACCAGTTGTCCTCCTATGGAAATCAGTTTTTTGACTGAATAGGATAGACGTTAAATAAATAAATAAAAAATCTGTAGAAAAGGTTCGGTTTCTGATCAATTTTGATATTTGGGAATCACTTATAATTTGACCAAAGCAAGATGGAAGAAGCATAAATCAATATTTTTTTTATTTTTCACATTGTACTTCATAATTCACATATTCCACACCTCATCATTTTCCCCACAATTTAGAATCAATTTATTTATTTAGTTTATTGTTTATTATTGTCATTACATTCAACAACAACAAGAAACTGCGTCGATGCTAGCAAATATTTTGCTAAAACACTTAAAATCTACGAAGAAATCTCGTGCCCCAAGAGCCCGGGTTTAAAAAAACTAACACGGCCCCCCAGTATAGGTTCTGCCACAAGTTCTCCTTGCTCCTGGAGCAAGTTTGGAGTGATCTCCATAATCAGTTTTCGTTGTTGTTACTTGTTAACATGTACTAGGAAAACGCTTAAGTCCCACCGCGTTGTTGGATGAGCGTAATTGGTGAAATTGAGTGGCCCTGTCTGTTTTTCGGATTTTTCCGTTGGTTTTTGTGAAAAAATCAAAAACTTTGTTGAAATTTTTTTAAAAATTTAAAACAAAATTTTAAAAAAATAATTAACCTTTTTTTTTTAAATTTAATTTGTAATTTTAAAAAAAGAAAAAATCGTAATATTGAAATTTTTATAAAAAAATAATTATTCATTACGCCCCAAATTTTACAAGAATATATTAAATTTTAAAATTTAAAAGGGGTTTTTGTGAAAAAATCATTTTAATCGGTAAAGCATGTAGGTGTTAAAAAGCAGAAAGAAATTAAAAAATCGTTTTAAAATTTCGATTTTTCAAAGAGAAATAATTTTTTGTTTACGCTCAAATTTTACAGAATATATCAATTTATAAAATTAAAAAGGGTTTTGCGAAAAAAACCTTACAAACGGGATTTAAAAACATGTAGGAGTTAAAAATTTTTAAGAAATTTTTTTAAAAAACCCCCCCCCCCCAAAAACGTAAAATTGCGATTTTTTTATGAGAAAACATTTTTTGATTGCGCTCAAAAACTGGCAGTTTTTAGTTCAGAGAGCCGGAATCGTGTAACAGGGCAGTCAAAAATACAGAAAAAGAAGAAAAAAAAAAAATTCCCGGGTTTTTTTTCCCCCTCTAGTGAAAGGAATCTTCGCCCCCCCCCCCCCCCTACGCCTTCATCCAAAAATTTAAATGGATTTTAATTGTTATTCTTGATGAACAGATTTTTTATTCACTACTAACAATATTTCACCTTTTTTATTTATGTAACATAGTTCTCAATATTATAAAGATGGGCTACTGAGAATATTATGAACAATTAATTAATTATTTAGCTAATATTGCTTACTTTTTAATGTATTATTAAATAAAAAGAACATGATCAGTCTAAAAATAGTCTTTTAAAGTTTTTATGTTTATTTAATGATTTACGCAAGTAACTGTCCCAACCAAACAAGTGAATTCCAATTGAAAGTCCATGTCCTGTATAATATATACCTCCTATACAAGTGTGATATATTATGTGCTCGTACGGAATTATAGATCCTGGGTCCTGCGGTCCCACCTGCTCCCCAAGATACGACCCGCGTCGGCCTGTGCCCCTCGCAATCCAATATTAAATGCGGTCTCGTACAATCCAATTCCCCCACATCACCTGTGGAGTAGGCAGAGGCTCAGCTCAGCCATCTCGATACAATCAGTCACCCTGCATTCCTTTTCCATCAACATCACTCACCGATCATCCCTTGTCCCGGCCGTGGTTGGAGACACGTGACGTCACGCCGACTCCCTAGGGAGTTGTCCTTCCTCCGCCGATATCCAGAGAATCTCATGTATGTGTAGTCCCGTTTCACACGCGTCCTCCCTTTCTGGTTCGAATTAAATTTCTCGTGGGGAACCTTGCCCAGGGTGCAATGGATCCACAAAGGATTTAATTTTAGGAGTTCAAGTAATCCTTAACCCATTTTAGGAGTAAAAATTGAACTCTTAATTAATAGTTAAGGTCAAATTTTAGAATTAAATATCTCCGAAAAATGCGCATCTCCCTTTTGTGGATACCGACATGGGAGTTAAGTACGGCTTACTCGTAAAATTAACTATGTTTTTTATTAATACTCTTTGTGGATCCGGGCAAACCTTGGAAGAAGCCTTCAGTCAGGATTGCGTGTCTCAACGGGGTTCGAACCCGGGACCTACCGAATGAGCTAACACTGTAGGTTTATATTCTGGGTCATTCTTAGCTATAGGCGATCCCAGCCGTTTTAGTGTGTTATTTTTGTTTTAGATTAGATACCTATCATATTCAATTAATTGTATAATTAATTTACAAATAAGAGCAAGCTAAACCCATATATAATAATTATGCATTAATTTAAAACAGACCGACAGTATGCATTGCGAATTAGATGACCACAGGGGCCCAGCGCATACGACTAACATGTTACGTGGTTAGTTATAGAAACAAAATAAAACAACAATGTTGTGCAATTAAACAGAGATGTGCATTGTTGTAAAGTAGGTGGTGCAACATGATGGTGATTTTATCAATACCAATACACACACACAAATGGATTATGGATAAAAGGTGGTTAAATACACTTCTGAACAGAATGCCCCAAAGCGCTCAAATGTGCAAATAAACAATATATTTGCAATGGTAATAATAATAATTTTATGTGGGAAGCCTGCCGAGGGTGCAATTCATGCCCCTCTTCAGGTGTCTAACTAGGTATGTTGCGGATAGGACAACTGTGAAGTTGCCGAGGTCTGTTTAAGAGGACTCAATCCCTTGCAATCGCGAGGAAAACTTCGGAAAACACCTTCAGTCAGAATTGCCGGTCTCGACGGGATTTGAATTCGGGACCTCCCGAATCAGAGTCGCGCGCTTAACGCTCGAGCCAACACTGTCGGTATATATGTTATGATAATCTAATTATTAAATTAGTTCAACCATTATATTAGTATAATTAACTCAATGGTTCATTGATTTAAACATTGAATTTGAAATGTTATTACTTGTGAAGTTTACATTATATTATGTGGCTATTACAATGTTGAATTGAAACGTTGAGGGGGGTACTTAAAGGAAAATCGAATTAGATGGTTGTAAAATAATAATTCAGAAATAAATTCGTGCCAAATTGTAAAACTTATTATCCAAGGAATGAGAGTTGTACATGTCTCACCATTGCTAGTTGGGTCAAAATATTCATTTCAGTAGCTACCGCATGAAAAATCTTACAATCTTTGCTATAGTACTGCAAGTAATAATTGATATACTTTATTTTAAAAGAGTATATAAAAAGAAGAAGAATTTACAGCTGCTGGTTCAGATATAATATATTCAAAGATATGCAATGGAGGCTCTAATATTAATTAATCATATATTTTTATCAAAATGTATAAGAATTGACTATTACACGTACACATCTCGATTCGTGATGCTCATTTACGTTTGTAAAACACGAATTAAAATTATACAAAATCTAACCTCATCGAGCTCAACGTAGTAATAATATATTGAACTTTCGTCCTGATATTTTCTACCCAGGACAAAATCAAATTAAAAATGTTAATAGCCAACCATACACGTAATTGCGTGGTATAAACATTGTTTTACATTTACCAATTACCACTGCAGCTATCGCGTCAACTTATTTTCGTCGGCAACAAGTTTTCGTATACGTGTTTCGTGGATGTGAATAATTGATATTGTCCAGGCTGTCGAGCTCATAGTGCGCAGGGCTAATATGTATCAGACGTGGAATGTCAATTATTACTAAACCAATTATTGGACTTTAGATCGATGAGGTAATGAACGTTTGTGTTCCCATCTCGCTCAACAAAAAATTATCCCTGCTGCTGTGCCAAACAGTGCATGTTTAGGAATTTGGATCGGCGCCACAAGGATTTAGTTCCAGCTACAGCTAACAGAAAGCGCTATGCGTCAAACATTATTTCACAGTAGCGCCGAGATATTTAGGACCTTTGAATGAGCCAAATAGGACAGAATACGTGTTGCTCAACCAAAACATTAACAATTACAACAAATCAAATATTGCCGAATTTGAGTTGGCTCGAGCGGTAAGCGCGAGACTCTGATTCGGGAGGTTCCGGGTTCGAATCCCGTCAGACCGGCAATCCTGTCTGAATGTTTTTTTCCGAGGTTTTCATCAGTAGTTAATGACAATGCAAGGGATTGAGTCCTCTTAAAAATCCCTTGGACATCCCTTCTCAATTGTCCTAACCTTAATATACCTATAGTTAGGCTCCTTTAAAGAGGATCACACCGTTTAAATTTGATGTGTACCCTACAACGGGCATCCTCCAAAAATATTATGATTATATTACCAACAGATGTAGCTCAAGCTGAAAGCGCGAGACTATGATTCGGGGGGTCCTGGGTTGCATCCCGCTACCGGCAGGACCTCCCGAATCAGAGTCGTGCGCTTAACGCTCGAGCCAACACTCGGTCAAATTACACAAAATTTCATAGTTAGAAAACGTAAACGAAAGTGTTTAATTTCATTCCAAATATTCCCTAGGTGTAAGAGATTCTGGTTTAAGTTCCGGTTGATTCGATTTTTTTCAATTCATCGATTGTTTTGTACTTAAATAGGGTATAGGACACATTTGTCAGTTGCAAATAAAGCATACATGGACAGCCCCACAGTAGTGGATTTTCAATATTTTATTCTTATCAGTCAGGATCAATCCACGAGTGTATCAATTTCAGACTTTAAATAAAAAATCCAAAAACATAAAAATCCCCAAAAAACTTTTAAAAGTGTTACTGTAGAGCCCAATGTTTCCGCTTCCCTGACAACTTCCCAAAATTGTAAACAACTGCGGTGTCCATGTCCTATATCCTCTTGAAAGAAAACGAAAAAAGTATCAAAAGTTTAGTTTTGCCAGACCTCGACGCTGTACTGGGTTGTTTCAGGGTGTTGGTTTCTTTCCTACGGTCGCGGTTCCTGCGGTGATAAAGCGAGCGCTTTAGAGCACAAGTCTAGCGGGACTCGCTTCTGGTTCTTGTTTGTTTTTCACGTGTGAGATCTACTCTAGGTCTAACGACCTCTGAGACCTACCCCAAGTTTTACACGATTAGACGCGAGAGCAGAATAAACAAACTGGCGCGTTTCGTGACTAAAAATAATTTTTAGATGTGGCAACCAATTTCTGATAAATTTTAGTTTAATTTCATCCACAGAAAAAAACACTTATTTACGTTATCAGAGGAATAAAATCTTCTTAAACATGCAATATATTTCATTATAGAAAAGGAGTAATATCCAAAATGTTGTTCAAATTTTTGTACCAAATGTTTAAAAAATTAAAAAATTCTGTTTAAGGATTTTAATTTAAATCGAGAGTTTTTTAATTACTATTTATTTGTAGAACTATTTGATCGAAAATATTTTTTCCCGTGGAAACCGAAGTTATTAGGGTATAGTGAAGGGATTGTCTCGTGGAAACTTTTCTTATTAGGATTTGTATCCTATAGCGCTGACTATTTATAATGTTGTTTTAAGAGGTATAACTAAGCATAGTGAGCTAGACATTTTGTGACTGGGGCCTCATGTCTCTGTTCTAACTTTCTATGAGGTTGTGCCCTTAATATTCGATTATCTGTACAATTTCTAAATAAAATAATAATAATAATAATAATAATAATAATAATAATAATAATAATAAGAATAATAATATATAATAATAATAATATATAATAGTAATAATAATAATAATAATAATAGTAATAATAATAATAATAATAATAAAGAAAGAAAGCCTTGGGAAAATGTTAAATTAAGATTGCTGGTGGCGGGTATCGAACCTGGGACCTCCCGGATAAGAATTTCGTGAATTACGATTGAGCCACTGTCGGTCTATTTGACCGTACACAAATTTGTTTGCTCTTTCGATTGGTGCCAGTTTTAGATCAATGGGTCTAGCCGTTTTCATTTATTTATTAGTGTCTCACTGTATACCTGACCACATGTAAAGTGGAGGACATGTCTTGCTCACCCAAACATGTCCAATGTCCACCTGTATAGAACATGTCATGTTGGTACGCTTGTCAATGCCCGTTACACGGAACTACCATCAGGCCTGCGGAACTTGATTCGCTTTGACATCGTCTTTACCCGACACTACCGGAATTATTTCGTATCTAACTCGCGTAGCTTGTAATGAACCTAATATCACAGGCACATATTCTGAACAGGATTAAGAGGAAATTGATAGTGCAAAATGATCTCTCTAAAGCCAAATCCTGAGAATTTACTAATTATTTTAATACCTTGAAATTTGGTTTGGTACGCTCAAAGGAAATAAGCACTCTAAGAAATTTGTTTGATAATATTTTAATATATTATCTCGCATCAATTTCCTAAGGGATATACATTTTCCAATTAGTGCATAATTTTAGGGCAGCTTCTAAGAAAGATGACAAAACTCAAGAAAATCTTGTCTATGTAAAGGAGTAATAATGTTTGCTAGACACCAACCCGTTGGAACCCCCCCCCCCCCTTTCCGGTTCATTTACCAACTATTGAAGGAAACCTTTTCGTAGGGATGATTCCTGTAGGGTACGCATTAATTTTACCAGGTATGACCCTCTCCAGTTGATTATCTAGGACGAATTGTATCTTATACATAAAACTTTATATATATAGCCAACATTCTACCGACAGTGTTGGCTCGGGCGCTAAGCGCTCGACTCTGATTCGGGAGGTCCCGCGTTCGAATCCCGTCGAGACCGGCAATCCTGACTGAAGGTTTATTCCGAGGTTTTCCTCAGTCGTTAATGCGAATGCAAGAGATTGAGTCTTCTTAAACAGCCCTCGGACATCCCTTCACAAATTGTCCTATCCGCAAGATACTAGTTCACCTGAAGAGAGGCTTATTGCACCCTATAACAGGTTTAATTCCCACGGTATTTTTTTTAATACATGATGTGAAATTTTACAATGAAAATACTAACAAAAGAAAACTTTAGTTTTAATCGAAAAAAGCACTTACGATTTATTTCACAATAATTAATCTTCGCTGCCATAGTTTAGCATCTATCTTCCAAAACGCTATTCAAGCATTCCTCTCTGCAGCCTAACAATACGACTAAGCGCCTTATGATCTGCAGCTACTGCTTTTCAGTCTTCGGAATATTATAACAAGCCAGACGAAGAGTACTTGAAATGTACTTTATATCTACGGTAGTGTAAGTGCTCTCAGTACCGATCCTTGTGTATGAAGGCAGACTCCGCGAGATGATTGTTGTATTGTATTGTTTCATCTCTCTCTCTCTCTCTCTCTCTCTCTCTCTCTCTCTCTCTCTCTCTCTCTCTCTCTCTCTCTCTCTCTCTCTCTCTCTCTCTCGCAATGCTAGGCATGTCAGATTACACACAAATTGCGGCTTTAGTGGCTGGGTTTAAATGCTCGTATCCTCTGCCACATAAATCATGGCAATGCAGCCGCGCACAATGGCAGTATTGGATTTCGGTTTCGGTCTCGGTGGTAGCTACGTAGGGTCTTAGAGTTTGTCTCTGCTTTGAGCCCAGGTAGGGAGCTAATTACTTGCGCCTATCAGAGAATTCCTGTGGGCGAGGAAAGAACGAGAGGGGATGAACTCACTTGTTTTGTGGCCACTTCGGAAAGTTGTGTGGGCGAGTTTTTACCTTGTTGAATACGGTCAAAGGTCGAGCCACAAACACAAGACATTCAGAAGAATTTATGTTGAAAATAATCGTAAGAATTCGAAGATGGGCGTTTGTTTCTCAGAAGAAGTAGGGATAGAAAGATTGCGTATATATATATATATTGGAAATAATGTGGTTGAGAAAGAATTGCAGGGTTATAGGAAAGGCTACTCTTTTTTTATAAAAACAGCGCAAATTTTCAATGTTTTATTGACACCTCAAAAAAGGTTCATAATTATTTAACGATAACAATATTTTGAAAACCCATTTAGTAATGTATTTGTGTAATGTTGTAATATTTTAAAATTTTTGTCAGGTGTCACTAGGCAGTTTATAGGATATAGGACAATTATTGAGAAGGGATGACCGAGGGCTGTTTAAGACGACTCAATCCATCGCATTCGCTTTATATTAACTAAAGAAAAACCGCGAGAAAAACCTTCAGTCAGGATCGTCGGTCTCAACGAGTTTGAACCCGGGACCTCCCTGAATCAGAATTTTGCGCTTTTCGCTTGAGTCTTCTCTGTCGGTTATGTTCAAATTAATTAAATTCTCGTCATTGTCTTCTTGAATTCTGTTTACTTACATAACACCTATCTTCATTCAATCAATCTTGTTCGTTCATCATATTATTAATTTAAACTAGTAAATTATGACATACAAGTGTTTCTCTTAGTTTAAATTCTAGTCTAGTCTACCAAACAATATTGTTCACGTTTTTGTTTTATCATTTTCAGCTACGTACCGTGACTATATATAAAACAATCCATAATTAATTAAAACATTCCATCTTGGCGGGGTATCGACCCTTGGCCTCCCGTCGACCCCAGTCGGGTGCTTAACCCCTAAGCTACCGATACGGCTGGATTGTTGGTACATTATAAATATGTATAGATTGGATTGATTTCCATATCGGTGGTTTAACCGCCGTCGCTTAGCCGGTTTCCACTCGAAAACCGAAGTTAAGCAACATCGGGCGTAGTCAGGGGTAGGGTGGGTGAACGCTCTGTTCGAGAGCTAGTGTAACGGCTTCGTTCTCCTCGACGTCTGCTTGGCAATCCGGGTTAGTGGATGAACTTTAATGACTGTCAAGTTTACACCGTCCTTTCGGATGGGACGCAAAGCCGTTGGTCCCCTTGGTACTTTTCGAAAGGAGTAGGTACCGGGTTTCCCCTCATCCCTTTCTATTCACCCTTCTATCACCACTCATCGCCTCGAATAGACTTAGTGCATTAATATGAGACGTTGAGCAATACAAATATAATCATATCATCTATTGCACCTACGGGAGTGTTTCCCGATTAGTTAAATTGCGACAGAAAGTACCGTTCCTGTTTAGAATCTCCCTTGTTTACGAAATGCAAGAGTTACACTAGTTTTATGTCGCTTCCCCCGGGTTTCGTGTTTTCCCCCACGCAAACACGTCTGTCTACTCGCTCTAGTACATTCCCGTTCTATCGACCGACTTCCACCGGGAAATGCAATAAAATTTGCATCGATTTCACAAGAACGTTTCCACGTAAAGTTTACCTGCACTGTTACGTTGCATAACCAGGTGTAGACGACCCCTTATCAGGCGACCTAGACTACTGTGCTGCACAACATTCACTTGGACAAGCGTGCTTGGCAAATTGCTGTTTGCCTGATCCACTCACATAGCAGTTGTTCGATATTTTACACAAATGTGATGGAAGTGGAAACTGGAAAGAAACTGCTCTGTATTTGTCACACTTCTTAATAATTTTTGTAATTTTTTATTTTATGTAAACGTTAAAAAATTAATTGTTTTTTACGATTTTGTTAAAATAGTATCCTAAAAGTTGTCTGATGAACAACAAATATTTGTATTTGTCCCTGCCTGTGGCTGGATCTGTCTTGCATGGGCTTTTCTCACACCACCTAATCAGAGACGCAAACTGACCTACTAAATACTTAGCTTGCTTGACAATAATGCGCAGCTACATATACATCGGATGTTCGAGCTGAACGAATAGCTAATTTCAACAAGTCAAATGTGTCTCATTCGAGCTGATGGCAAGCAAGCTATCCTGTGAAATGTGCCCTGAAAACTTGAAGCGCTCATGCCATTACGACATTACCTTTCATACCCTCATAACGTGTTCTATGAATATAAATCCTGAACAAATGCTAGAAATATACAATAATGACTCCATTTTGTTCATATATTCTCTTTCTCCGCACATAATACATACCGGTAGTCGTTCTCTCATTGTCATACGTCGCACAATCGACTGCAAATGAGCTGAGTTCATGGTGACTATAGAAGGAAATCATTTATTTATGATCCTCACCGTTTGGCTACACGATAAACTGGTGATGTAGCAATATCCTTACATTATAGGAATTATTTGTGACACAAACATTTTTTTCTCATTCGTTTGTGTTTGCATGTGCAGAGTTGTTTTGTGCTTATTTGCGCCTTAGAAGTCATCTATCTCTATTCTGTCATAATATCAAACTACATAAACTACATCTCATAGCAAAAATAAGTAGGCCTACCAAAACTAACTCCGAAATTTCCAACACAGAAAAACAAAACATTTATTTAGCACAACTTTTGAAGTGACTTGCTGACTGCGAGACTGGAATGATCTCCCATTCTTTGAAAAATTACCAAATATGGCCACCATTTTCTCAGAGATATGAAACATAATTTACTGAATGATAGATTGAAGATGAAACTTACAAAATATGTTTCTACTCCCCCCCCCCTTTTGTTTTACCATTTCTAGTGTTTTTGAAGTTGCACCTGCACACAGTTTGCAGTTTTAGTGATTCGCAAATGGGCAGATCAAAGTTTTGATTTACGGCACTGCTGTGTCAACTCAAACTATAGTAAGTTAAAACAATCTCCAATACTCCAATAATTACAAAATAATTGGTATTTTTAGTTCAGACTTTTGTTTTGTTTATCTGTCTCTAAGCTGAGTATCTCTATCCTTGTCATTCTTCTTTCTCCTTCTCATTCATTACACATTTCATCTCTGCTCCTCGTCCAACTCACATTCACTCACAGTCACAGAGCGGAGCGGAGTCGCAACGGATCACAGATGAGGGGGGAACAACAGCGAGGTTGTCTGTCCCCAGGCAATAATCAGAGACTCTAAAGACTGTCTCCGAATGGAAAACTTTTTTTATTGACTCCACAATTACAGGACATTCTTTGATTCGCTTGTAGGACGGTCTTCCTTTGTCTATGCTGGACGCATGGCTGGTTGTCGCTATGCTAAAATCAATGGTGGTTTGGTCTTAACATGCTACCAAGTTTCCACACAGTTGTATTGCAAATACTTCTCTATGTTTCTCTAAATACAGATACACACACAATATTATTCTGTCGTTTAGCGAATACATTCATTTGTATTTAATGTATTTTAATATTGCATGAAATTGAATTTTTCAATTATTTGAACTGATTTACTAAATAAGGAAATAAACACAACTAAATGTACAAAGAATAATATAAAGTGTTAAAAAATATATAAGCAAATAATTTTTTTAAACCAGTTATTTTAAACATGTTGGTGTTCATGTTGTGTTTCAAGTTGTGAATGTTTCTACGGTTAATTTACTAATCTTTCTTAAATATTACGTCGGGAACCGTATTTTCGCATTACTAATTTATTTATTTGTATAATAATTTAGTATGTGTCAATCTTCTATTGTATTAAACAATCCAAACGTGTGGTGTCTAGAACTGATTTTCATCTACTGGACTCAGTCGAGGTCTTGTAGCTTACAACGTTGTACATCCTGATCTACAAGTGTTGTGTTTGGTAAAATAAACATAGTGCTGAAGTCTCAAAGGAGATGAGGAGATTAAAAGGGATCGGCTCGTGGCCAACCAAGGATTAGATTAGTGATGTTAAACTTAGTTTACTCTGTCGTGGTCTATTGTTTACATTACATTAGCATGTATGCATACATGAATAGCAATAAGACTTAAGACGAGGCTTGCCGCTACACGCGTGGTCTACATCGAGTTTAACTAGATATTCCAATATTTCTCTTGTCGACTGGTCGCTGTGGGACTCTCGACTCAGGAGGTCACGGGTTCGAATCCCACCTACGGCAATGTTTTTTCGAGTTTTTTTTCAGTTGTTAATGAGAATGCAAGGGATTGAGTCCTCTTATTAATCGATTCTCTCGGAAATTTCGTCCAAACTCCAAAAATTAATACGTATGTTTTGACTGTTGAAATTAATTTAATTCAACATTTCTCCATTTAGTACAGTGAAAGCGTCTTCAAAAGCGATATTCGTGTTAGACCAATTTCTGCATGGGCTTTTCAAGGCCAAGTATTTAAAAAAAAATGGAAAATAGTATAAGATTGACAGACCCTCTCGGAAACTTTCCCAGAACAATGTCCCTTTTCAGGTGTCTATAACTATGTTCTGGGAACAATCCCTTGCATTCGCATTAACGACCGCAGAAAATCTTGGAAGAAACTTCCAGACAGAATTGCAGGTAGCAGAATTCGAACCCTGGACCTCTCCAATCAGAGTCTGGCGCTTTAAGCTTGAGTTTCACCTGTCGGTTAGGTGTGCCGTTCGTTGTTGTATGTTGTGGACTCCACCTACAAGTTTGGCAGAGCGTGTGTCTACACCTTAACCTTGCTTAGATTAAGAGGCAACTTTATTATTTTAAGGTCGAAAAAACGTTGTGGAATAGTATAAAAGCACACATGCGAAGTATGTATAATGCAACTACAATTCAGAGATCAAAATGTACCCGTCCTGATGGTCTAGTGGTTAAGACGCCTGTCTGGAATGCGGGAGATCCGTGGTTCGATTTCCGGTTGGGGCGGACTTTTTTAATTTCTGAATTGTAGTAAATAATTACTCAAATAAAGTAGCGACGCATTCTTTGGTGGAGGCGCCGGGTTCAACTATGTATCCTCTTTGGGCTAATCTAGCCCTGCCTCCGTCCTCCATGACCACTAAAGCATTCTACACGATCATTGTTGAAGGGCAATCTGCGTAACAAAAAACTACTTGTCCATCGAAGGTCATGTTCCTTTTGTTTCGTGTGGTGACACAATCACAACGGTCGGACATAAAATTATGCATAATGGGATATTCGCTTCCTAATAGATAAATGGTACCTACCACTCATGTTAACATGATTCGACCAAAAAGTGTGTGTAATACCCATGGTACAAGGATATCTCAGGAAGAATATCATTGGATCATGTGTAAAACCCAATTTTCTCGAGACCTGTTTTATACACTTTGTTATATCATTAGCTAGGTAAATAAGAATACATTGATTTGTGTAAGACAACGAATTTTTAATATATTTATATAATATTTTACATTCGTACCGTGCATACTATAAAATTAATACATATATTTAAAAACCTAGTTATTTTATGTAAGTTACAATATTTTGTATACGCCACTTGTGGTCCTGTTGTTACATTACTAATATTAAAAGTTTAATGGTTAATTAAAATTTACAATACTTTCCGAATTAATTTTGCTATTTCTACTTTTAGCAATTTATACATAGTATAAGTTTCAACGAATCCTGCCTAACTGTCGGAATTCGTATCTGCAAAATGTCGATATGTTCTATTCCCTTTAATCCAGGTTGTAGCAAAATACCTTTCATAAATAATAGCAGCTTAGCGGCGAGTTTGTTTTGCCTGCATTTAATGAGTGATGGATTGCTTTATCGAATATCCCACCGCGCATCGGCATTCGACTAAGGGACGTTAATTCAGTTAATAAATATAATTTATTGACTGGATGGTTCGTTGGTGGTTTATACCCACACATTATTTGATATTTTACTGTTTACGGATAGTTTATCTCTCACGTAACTTTTCCATTACATGTAATGTGGTGATAACATTTGACAGCCTTTCAGTGTATGAGATGAAGTCTACGTCAGTAACATCGTACAATGTCGTTGTTGAATCAACTTAGGAAGTAATCACTTAGAACTTATTCACTACAGCCAAAGAAAAAAAATGGGAATAACGTACGAAAAATCATCGTTTCACCCAGGGAAAAATAGTCAAACTTGGTTATTCGCAAGCTACGTACCGATAAAAATTCCCCATGTGAAATAACATTGCTACGACCTGTTTTTTGCCCCGTGACTCTGAAGGATTCTGTTGAAAAAGCATTGGCATTATATCAATACACACATTTTTACTAGGGAAACTCAAACGATTCTATATCGTTCAACGATCAATAACCAGGTTGACTGATAATCGATTGTCATCACATGTTTACTCTAGGATTTTAATGAATTACAGTGTTTTCGGTTTTATTTAATTAATTTAATTTTTATTTATTTCATACATCTTTAAAGCGTTTTTCAATCTTTGAATATGCATTTGTGTCAAAAAACGTTCAAAACTTCAACAAATATAAAGATTGTATCAAAAGACTGGGCCTATAATTTTGGCTAAAAAGTCTAGGTAAGGTAATGAAAAATCTCCTTAACTTTTTTTACGTTTTCACACTACCGTTTATTGACCCGGCACCTTCACCATTTTTACAAATCGTGAGTTATTTATCATCAGCTACCCGGCACCTCCACCAAAATAGTAATTTTTTTATCCTCTCTTTTCGAATTCACACTCGCGTTTAATGACCCGGCACCTCCACCAAAATAATACTTTTTTGATCCTCTATTTTCGAATTCACACTCGCGTTTAATGACCCGGCACCTCCACCAAAACAATATTTTTTTTAATTCTCTATTTTCGAATTCACACTCGCTTTTAATGACCCGGCACCTCCACCAATTTAAAAAAAAAATCTTTTCTCTATTCTCGCACACCCCTAGAAAAAATATATTCATTCTTTGTACTAGATTCACCGTATTCAGAGTTTGAAGTTGATTTGAATGCGTGTACACCTCTACCTTCCAATCAACATCCCGTCACTATTTGCCCCGTGTGGCTCTGAACTCCCTCGCGAAACAACACGTGTCGTCCGCCCCCGTGACGCAGGGTGACGCACGTGCTTTGCATCAATCACGTGCGCGGTACAGCCACGTGCACAACAATTACAACAGGCGGGGAATAAATTGATGTTGTGTTGCTAATTCTCTATTAATGATGACAATGTTGGATATTATTTGAGGATAAATTAATACTATAAAAGTTGTTCCAGGTGAGATTCGAGTCGAGTCTGTCAGTGTTTGCCGAATAAAAGATCGGTGCACGCAATAAATGAATTGTCATTAATATTTTCATAGTTAACATTCTAGTTTTTGCATCCTTCTGATGTCCCACCCCTTAACAATCAATTAACTCATGAAGTATTTATTAGAATTCTCTTCAATTATTTACAAGAACTAATTTTCAAATTTAAATTCTTTTTGTACTTACCCAGTTATGTTTTTAAAGGACGTTTTAACAAATCAATGCCAATCATACTTAATAAAAACACCACACAATTTTTCGGCTGCTTCTCTAATTTTCAGTGGTTGGACAAAGTACGGTATATTCTTTATTTTTCGATCATAACTTAGTTTATTATACATTGTTTGTAATTAAATTGAGTAAATGCAGTACATTAAAAATCCTTTTTTAACATTATCATCTCATTCTTTTTTGGTTATGCAAGCTAGCCAACAAAATTTAGTAATTATCTATGGCAAGAGATCACAGTAATTGATGAAGATGAGAAAATTACAAGAAGAAGCTAATTGACAACATCAAGAAAACATTACGTAGGATTGGATCCAGATACACTAGGACAAAAGATATTCCATATAGATGGACAATGTGCATTAGAAGTACTCATGATATTAGGAATACATGCCAATGGAGCAAGCTTTTTTAAATTTCTTTATATTATATTTATCTATTTTGTTGGCAGAAATGGTTCATGGTCATTTTGTTTATAATTTATTATTTTATTTGGATTATTATTTTTCCTTTGAACAAACTTCAGTTTGAAAAAGACTTTTGAAGAAAAGTCGAAAGATCAGAGTACAATATTTATGAAAAGTAATGTCCAAAAAACACTTATTTAAAAATTAATTCCTGTTTTACTGGTTTCTTTTATAAAATACTTAACTAAGTTTAATTAAGTCAAACTTGTTGAAGGTGTGATCCTGGACATGGTTTCATATTCTCTCCCCGTAATGATTATAGTTGGGCGTATCCAATGTCTACGCGCTCGTGTCGACCCTAAAGGTAAAATATCTCATATCATCTCGGCACCGCATGGTTGACCACGCACATACTGTTCAGATGACCACATCAATATGTCGGCCAACACAGTCGCAACTAATATCTACGGACGTTGCATAAACATGAGGCGAGCAAGCTGTAAATGCTAATTCCCCGCCTCCGCTCTCCTGAAATACACCCAACATGGGCGGCGATACCGCAAGAAAGATGGGAATACTTCCGTTTTCCTCCGTTGATATATTGGGGGATTCACCGATGCTAATTTCGTTCATCGCAGTGGCCATTTTGTTCTAATTAGTTTGTTTACATTTGAATACGTGCGTTGTTCCATGTGTTGCGAGATTTGTGCGTCTATATAATTATTTTTGTGGGAAGCCTGCCCAGGGTGCAATTCATGCCCTTCTCCAGGTGAACTAACTATAGGTATATTGCGGATATAGGACAATTGTAAAGGGATGTCCGAGGACTGTTAAAGAACTCAATCACTTGCATTCGCATTAACGACTGAGGGAAAACCTCGAAAAAACCTTCAGTCAGGATTGCCGGTCTCGACGAGATTTGAACTCGGGACCTCCCGAATCAGAGTCAAGCGCTTAACGCTCGAGCCAACACTGTCGGTGATTTGTGCGTCTGTGTTATCAAAGCGTATTGTAGAAATGAAGGTATCGGCCGTATTTGAATCCAAAATCAACATGCTAAATTAACAAAATCAACAATGTCTACATGTGCAATATATGGTTAATTCTCCCTTTATGCAACGAGATTCTGCAAATGCTTGTCTATCTCGATAGCACTTGTGTTTACAGTCTATCATTAATATAGTTGCGTGTAGTTTCACGCCCATTGGTAATAGATAAGCGTGATGGACTGTTACTAGAACCACCCATACATAAAGCGGGTTTCGACGACACGCACTTCGGTTGCAGACGCTTTGGGACTCTCTTAACTGTATGAAACATTGCAGACAGTTTTAGTAGGTAAATTATGCCCGTAAATACGTCGATTTTGCATTATTGGTATGTTTAAAAAAAAGTTGTGACGGACTTATGTCGTTTTTCCCACGCACAACATCTAGAGAAAACAACTTAATTCAATAACTTTGCCTTGGCGTTTCGATGACGTCACCCATGTTTTCCTCTTGCTTCATCGAAAAACAATTTAATTGAATATTGAAAATGTGAAAAGACGTCCACTCCAGAACGCGTCTGGTTCGCTTCGTCCTAGCGGCATTGCCTCGAACCTCGTGGGTTGGTGGGGGGGGGAGGATGAAAACCACCACCACCAACGGAAATGAACATATTTCGCCAGACCGAAGCTCGCCCTGATTGGCCATGACGTCACTCGTTGTAGGCCAACAGGTAATTTCCTCTCGCACTCGTTGCCAACTTGTTGATTACCCGTTACACTAATTCGTTTATTTCCGTTTTGTATCGAAATTTGTGCGAGAATGGACAAAACCATCGGTCACAAACATACATAGCCGCACCCCAATGCAAATTAATCACCGATGAGGAGGGATATTCATTGAATACACTATTCAAATCTAACTGAATCAACAACGCTAGTTTATGTATTCGCTGTTCGTGGTTATCAGACACCGATAATGTACGCACACATGTAGAATTCAAGGTACATTGTAATGTGATTTGTATTTACATACTAGGACTCATTTACAGTGGACACGCCGTGATGTGCCGCGCTGAAACGATACCGTTCATGATAATATATGTATTGGGTTTGTTTCTTTTTTTAAAAATCAATTCAGAAATTAAAAAAATCCATCTCTTGTTTCCTCCATCCTTGTTTCGTTATTAATGAGTGTATTTTACCGGGAATCGAATCCATAAACGTTAGAACATACGATTTTCAAAGTAGGGGTCTACTCATCGTGGTTTGGTACAAAACTTGTTCACATATCAGTAAATAATAAATTGAATATTATTTTAAATTGTTATTTAATTCAGGTTTTTCGTTTGTAGGGTCGATTTGCTCTTTTGTTTCATTATCCTCTGTTGTATTCGAATTATATTGTATTTAACAATAATTATTCGTTGTACTAAAATGAAATTGAATAGTTTGCATGTGATCTACCACAACACATGTTTAATATTATTTACAATTCCATTTTAATACAATTCTATAATGCCTACAATAAGATCATCCCTTTCACCTCATCATGTCATCAATCTTGAATCTTCACTTCATCAATGTATCCCACTTACCGTTATGTTCATTATTTAGCACGGACGTTCCTTCGCCTTCTGTGGACACTGGGGGTTATATTTTTCAAAGTTATGATAAGTTGTTCGGTTTATTTCTCTATTTAATTGATCGGAAAACACTCTCGTACCGTCGCACGTGTACTTGACTATATATGGGAATCAATCCAGAAATTACAAAATCAATCTCCGTCCGGATGCTTCACCCCTCACCTACCTGGATTGTTGATGCATTAAATATCTGAATATATATATTTTAATTTCTGGATTGATTTCCAAATAATCAATTACACATACGGGAGTGTTTCCCGATTAATGAAATTGGAAGAAATAGTAGCTGATGTTTGCGAGATGGACTTTTCCTCTTTTCTCGCCTTTTTACGATTAGCACAGCTATATGCTCTGGGCAGTTTATGCAACCATCGACTCAACAATCCTTTAATAATTGATTTCACATTTCTTCTCTAATTTTTTAACACAAATCACTCAATATTGCCGAAAAAAACACAATCGTTAGTTGTGAAAGCGTGTTCTGCATCCCCTAAAGAAAGAAAAAAAGAGAAATTATGTTTTGAATTCTTAATGCTTTCAATCAAAACACCAGCGGCGTATTTCAATTCTTGAACGGTTCTTATTAAAGAACACTATATACTAAGTTACATTGTACGAGATAAATTGTTCGAATGCACGAGATTCTCATTCAGTCGCTAATTTGGTTCCCATCTCTAGGGATACGCCCTTTTAAAGAAGACTCCAGCTTGTTTTCATTATCAGGGTATGAACTTAGCTTTTAACTATTAATACTATATTTTCCAATATATATTTTAAGTTAATAATATATAATATGAATAATATGTTTATGAGTTCACCGTCTTTTGTACTAGATCTCGCTAAATCTTCTATCATGTATAAATGAATCGATTTTATTTGTTATTTATCTTGAAACCCTATTCATAGACAGATTGCTCATTAAAATATGTAGTTGACTACATGTGCATGTAGTTTTCCGTGACTGAGAATCGAACCCTAAGCCTCCTAGTCATGTAATTAACACATAATAACGTTGTATTGAATGGATCGATAAAGTTGCCTGCAAGCCATCAGACATAACATAATTACATACAGAAACTATGTCATCGTTTTCGTTTCGTTTGAATTCAAATTTTGCATATACCCCACAGCAGAAAATGTAACATGCAATACGAACAAAACACGTCGGGCAGTGGATTCTAGTTATGACGTTGAAAAACTACACTTAAAAAAAATACATTATCATACAATGAATGGATAGTGAAATTTTGTATTACCTCGAAGTTAAGTGTAAAAATTCAACACAAAATTACTTTGTTTATGTTGATTCATTTTAATCCACTATTTCCCAAAATTGCATTTACATGTTTTCCGTAGATTTTCACGAATATTTCAAACAAGCGATATTACCGGCTACATTAACTAGTTTTTTTCCATTTATAACTGACTTATATTAAAAACAGTATCATCACCATTATCACTATCATCCTTTATAAGAGAATTTTATGTTTCTTTATTATTTAATTAATGTTTACAATGGGGCATGATATTGATCACTGCGGTGGATGGGCCACAATATGCCTGCTGTCCTGTCACATTCTGTAATTTTTGTATCACGTGTACAAAAAATTACTGAGAAAAATAAGAAAGAAAGAAAGATAATGACAAAACAAGTGAAATTAATAAATAATATGAAATTAAAGTCACTGTAACTGTCAATCTTCTTGTTCATGCGATGCTTGTCATCCGTGGGAACTACTCGGAATAGGTTGTTTACAAATAACAATATTTCTACAGTCTCATTTTTAATGTAAGTTAAATACACGTTAAACGTACAGCACCTTTTATGACTACAGCTTCAATGTGCTAACACTTAACAACAATATCAATACAGTACAAATGAATACCCAACTATTAGGCTTGCCGTCATTTGGCATTGCCAAGCATATAACATAGCTTACGAAGCAGCTTTAGTTTGAGAATATATCTACAATAACGTATTTCACATTTAGGCCAATATAGACATTGATAACATTGAATTTTTATTGTTCATTATTGTTGCTATTTCTATTGTATTGTAACAAGTTTGAAATGTGAGGATTTGAGTTCTAGTTTGGTTGAAACTAGAATTAATTGATGATTTAATGATGATGATGATGATGATTGAAAGCAATGATGAAACACACACTCTTCAAGTTTTTTCTCATACGAGAGAAATCTCGTTTTTTTCATCCACATTCTTTCTTTGAGTTCTACAAACTATTGAATATATTATTTAATATCTACTACAAGTATAGACTCAACGCCAACCAGAGTCGATAATGTAATGGTAACAGGTGAATCAATCGAAGAGTTACAATTGATTAACTTTCGTGATTTGCGGTAATTCATGAATGACTTAATTAAATGCACGGCTTTAATCGTGTAATAACAAGAAAATAAAAACGCAACCGCAAATCGCTACAATGATATATTATTTCACAACACGATATGACGAAGAAATCACAGTTTACCTTATGACGACTCGCGCGTTCTGTGACATATTTCCAAGGAAAGCTATATACGCCGCCGCAGCTGTAAGTAAGCTGCTTACGGCTTAGATCTAGAGGAAGGAGGGAGTATAATAATGAAAGCACAGCTAGGGTGGTAAGCCGCACGCACAGGCGGTATTCACAGGGTTTCAGGAAACAGGAAACCTTTCTCAATTCTTTGTGATTTTAGCAATGCGATGAGCTGACTTGGGTAATATAAATTATTTTATACATCAGATATGTACAAACTTCAACGGGTCATTTCAATTCAGAATTGTGACTGACTTCACAAATAAATACATAATAATGGTGTAGCAGTGGTTTTGTGAATAACTCCAATCTTAAAAAATACGTTTCACATTTGAATTCATGCTCTTTAAGTGTCGGTTGATTTGCACAACTTTTTTAAGTTTGTCTTTGAAGCCGACAGTGTTTGCGTGTATAAATCAACAAGTGAAGCGTCTAGGATACAAATGTTACCCGTTTTAACAAAGTCGTATTCACTATAAAACTGTTCTCAATTGTTTATTCTGTGTTTTGTTCATGTCCTTTTCCTGCAAAAAAAGTGGAAAAGATACGTAATCTGGTCTAAACTTTCTATTATTTTTCTTTTATATTTTCTTTTGTTGAAAACGGCTGATTTTATATTTTTAAGTTACCGTAATAAATAGAAGCATGCGGACTATGCTTAACTATCTCTAGACTACCCAAGCGCGATCACTACGTTTCAAAATTTTCCACTCAGCTTCTACAACTACTTCTTTTTATAAAAAAATAACATCAAAGAAACATTCTACTCTCTCTGTGTTATAGAATGTGAAAAAGAAAAATCCGATTTGAAACAAATCGAAATCCATGTTTTCCCCTCAGCTACAGATAACCCTGTACATCTTACAAAGAAAATGATCTAGGGAAGATGCCTTACTTTGCCTAACAAGAGACGATCCTACATGATCCGTAAAGGCACCGTTCTTTCCCTTGGTCTACCTTCTAACCTGCTCTAAAAGGCACGGCCTTCCTTGTGCTCTCAAATCCCGCCACAATCCACTTAGTACGACAACCATCTTTTGTGCCGTGGAGAAATCAAGAAGCTAAGTATTCTGATCTTGGAACCAACTCTACACTAGATATGTGTTTGGAAGCCTTGCTTAGTTGAAACAGTGGCGTGACCCACTACCGTCAATTCACAAGTTAGGGGCAGAAACAAGCAGGAATCATTCTAATATTCGAATTTGATAAAAGGTCCAAATATCAATATTTGAAGCTCTCAAACGCTCAGGTTTACATGAAAATTACCTTAGTAACATCAATATTTGTACACAACACTAAATGCATAGTTCATTTCATAGGTGAAAGCAAGTTTAACATTCATCATGTTCTTCGCTCACTATAGAGCTATTTGATTGTATTCGAAAGCTTAAATTGGAAAATCAAATTTTACGAAAAAATATTTCCTTGCGCTTTACAAGATTTATGTGTAAACGCGTTTACATTCAAGCTTCTCCCTCTCAACATCTTGTCGCCACTATCTGCCTCCCACATTGCACTACGCCACTGTGTTAGGGCGAGGGGCGTTCAGCCAACAAGAAATGTGCTCTCAACACGCGTAGCGAGTACAGTAATATAATTAGACAACAAATATTGTTAATGATAACGACCATCTATTTCATGCAAGAACATTAATACCGTCTTCATTTTATTAATGTCTTAACTAACACGTGCATAATATAATAATAGCCAATAGGAGTCGCGAGATGATAAATTCTCTCTCTCTCTCTCTCTCTTTCTCTCTCCCTCTCTAATCTCTCATCTCTGCGCCAGTGAGGAGGGCAAGAACGCCACAAATGTCTCCAATGAATTAAAGGGAATGGTATGAAGGAATGTTCACTGGAACCGCTCTGACCTGTCATTTCTCTAATAACACTCTCTAGTCTACGTTTTGGACCCTTTCTTTAATTACTACCGAGACAATTAACAACATTACTCTTGCTGTAATGACTAATTACTAGACGGGCGTTGGATTTTATACATCAAGAGAGCTTTCACGTCATTGAAAGCGAATAACTGTGCAAGTTTAATGCGAGCAAAGAGGAGTGAGACTATGTCAAAGAGCTTGTTATTACTCGTACAGAAATACCATTTGGTTTATGAGTTTTTCGTGGTTTAGTCATATCTGAAGCTAGAGTGTGAATATTTCAATGTGGGATTCAACATTATTTGTTGATACTGCGTTGTATTGGTTTTATTCTTTGTTCAAAATTCTTGTGTTATACAGTAGAATTAAGTTCTTTGCTTGATTCGAGAAATAGCTTGTTTTGTTTAGTTCATTTAAATTTGGAATTCAAAAGTACAGTAAATCATATTATTTAGTCATTTCCTTGTGGTTTGAGGGATCCACCAGATATGTCCATCAGTGCAAATGTTCTTTGCTGAATCATTTCCCATTATTTGAAACACGTCCACATGAGATATTTACCCCCAGGTTTTTTGCAGTGTTGACTAGCTCGAAATGATTTATTTGGATATCAATGATGTTTAACTCCATATGTTTGTCGTAAATAACGTTATATGACATTTATATTGATGGACATATCCTGTATACATCCATCAGTGGATTTCCGTATGTTTGATTATTTGCACTTATTGGTAATATTGCAGAGCGAGAGTCTCGTTCTGTTTTGTTTGCGTGACCTTGAAGCGTGAGGGAAATGTGGCGACTAGAGTCGAAACTGCGTGACGTGTGTTGTTGTTGTTGTAGTTGTAGTTGTTGTTTTATTCTTCTTCCGAGTTGGTTTCTTGCAGCAGAGTGGACTTGTCTCCAGCTTCGTCACACTGAAGGTCCGACGACATTTTCTGAAACAATAACATGTACCATTAGATTCGTTACTAGTTACAACACTTTAAATCTTCATACATTTTCATATTTTATGTTGCTGGACAAAAGCAATAGGACGCATTATATCGTATCGATTTTGGACATTGTTTAAAAAAAAATGATACAGAAAGTATGTGGTGTTCGTGGGGGTAAGGGAGGAGTGGCCCCCCAGTAAGTTTGAAAGCTAGTGACCCGGCACCTCCACCATTAAATAAATATAATAAAATAAAATCGTACTCACTCAATTCAAATAATTGATTTTCAGTGGGTGACATTAAATTCAAAGCGGACCAAGCCAACCCTGTAGGCGCCGACACCATCGACAAGCGAACAAGACCAACAAGAGACCGGCATATTTAAGTAGGAAACACCGATCAATCAAGCTGAACACGATTCCACCCGCGGACAGTGCCAAAATAAAAAGATAAATTCGGAACAACCTAACAATTTATTATGTGCCTCGTTACTGAACGAAAATTTTAAATGATATAACGCCCAGTCCAGAAAAGAAAAGAAAAATATTTTGCTGTTATATTCAAGACTCTTATTCATTTTGCTAAGGTTTTAGTCATTTATTTTGACTTTTAAAATATCGGTTAGAGGGCGAGGCTAGACTGTACAGGTTGTGGTTCTACATCACAGAATTTCTTGACCTTGTATTTAGGAAGAATATTACGTAACTCTATTTTAAAGTTTCATATAAACTATGCAAAATATAGTTTATACTTTGAACATTCCGCCATAGTTCCTGATCCGGATTCGTTTTTATCTGCCCTCTAAAAGTTATCTGTGACAAAAATATCTCCGACATTCACGAAACTTGCATACATCTTGAAGGAGTCGCCTATAAAATGTTTGTAAACACGTAAACATCCCACATTTACTATTCAAATATTTTCTAGGGAAAGCGGAAAACTTAGAAACCGCTGTTCATTGAGACCTAGTGTTGAGTGGAGCAGAAGATGCCGCTGGCAACTTAAGTAACTCAGAAGTCTGTACATTTGTTTTACTTTTTCTGTACTTTCCACTATTGAGTTCTAGTTTCACGACCGCATTAACAATGCTGGGGTGAAAACAAACCAATTGAGCTTTTCACAAAAAGGTTGTTTCATAAAGTAAAATAACAGCCACGCCGTCTGTTTGTCTGTTCCCGAAGAGAGAACAAAATAAGAACAGTTCCCGCGAGGGAGTTGCGCCGTTCTTTGAGAATCTGCCAGCAAGATAACGCCGACCCAGTTCTACCGAGTACAGCACACATTAATTTATAAATGGAATACAAAATACACATATTTATTTAGGAGAGACATGCTGGGTCTTGTCCACTTAACTATTTTTTAAATTTATATGCAATATTGAATATCAGCACGGTACTGATAGTAGTTTAACTTTAAAATCATTCAATAAGGGCCGGTTCCACTATACGTATAAAATCCAGTTATGTAGCTATATGCCAGTTAGGTAGATGATGTGTTTCATCAACTTTAATTAAGACTACGACAGATTTTGCTCAAGCGTAAAGCGTGCAACTCTGATTCGGGAGGTCACCGAATCAGCATTTGCAACCTGGGCAGGTTTCCTACGTTAAATATAAAATTATTTTTTTTAAATCTTTTATCCGTAGAATATTTCTGGTTTAAATGGTCTGCTTTAAAACAGCTGGGAGTATGTTTATTTTAAGGTTATATTCATTTGTTGAAAATGGTCCAAAATATAAGAAATCATAAATTTATCTTCGCCATCCATAAACAAAACAAGGCTGTTGATAAGCAGAACATCGACGCGTGAGTGACATTATTTAGAGTGGCATTCTCAAGGTGAACAGAAGCTTTGTTGAAACTGACATCTCCGATGTCTGATGTCACTTTGAAGGACATTCAAAGTACGAACGAACGAGAAAGCGAGAGGGAGAAAATCTGACAGTTATGAATTGTTTGAGGTAATCATTGAATCCTTGACAACACCGATACCTTCTCAACATTTCAACGGAATCCCAGTCTTCGAAACGTACCCGAAATTCGAAACATTCCCTCACTTCATGGCCGGAAAATTGAAAGACGATCAATCAAGTAACAGGTTCGGGTGCGTTCGGTATTTCTAAAACGAGTCAATTGTAGAGACCATTACTCCAACAGAATGGCTCGTGCGCGCTCAACTTTCAATGGAAGGCTTACTGTAGATTATCCGCGTGCTGTAATGAATAACGATTCTAGTTAGAATGCTGTGGGTGTGGATGGTTAGCCAAACACACCGTGCCTATTCACACACCATGAATGATTATATTGCTTTTCATGCTTTTCATTTGCATCTATGATACAGACATTACAAGGTTTATGTGGATGATATTCGTATTTGGTGCTCGTATTTATGATAAGCATTAAAAACACAATAGCTAGTTAATTCGTTTACATTATTTATCATTGGCATTGATATTTTCATTTGTGAGGTTTAAACTTAAATTCAAAGATAGGCACTGGAAATTTAGTGTTGCAGATTTCAGGTTCGCCTCTTAAACCTGGGACCAATGTCTATATTTTCTTATTGTATATTTATTATTTAGTTTTATAATAAATGTAATAATTAATGTAATTAAATAATGCTTCTATTATAATAAATCATAAATTGCAGAGCATTTGATTTGCTTGATTGTAACGGGAATACCATTTTGTTAGATCGGGTTGAAGTTGTATAACTGCTTAAAGCCGTAATACCTAACCACTGTAATAAATTGAAGCCTTCATCACTGCCGGATATGATCTACGTTCAAAGTGAGCGTCAGAGTTGGTTTCAGCTAAGAATGCCACCGCCGAGTTATCGCTGCACTGTCTTCTTCGCACTGGAGCCACTTGTTAGGAAATAACATCTTATGACAGTTCTTTTAAAAACTCTCGATATTCAGCATTAAAACTGCTTCCGAATGTGGAAACCACTTATGTTTAGTAAATACTAAATATGATCTGGAAGATTAAAACAGTCGTGTAAGAATTGTGACACTTTACGGAAATACATGATCTCCTAACACTAGCGTCGACGTTGCCAGCAACTGTGCTGGGAAATCAACTTTTCAAACTGACTTATTAGCCATTCTCCTTGATTTATTTTTACTCCCAGAAAGTAGTAAACTATTTACATGCCATAGAACAATAGTTTTTGATTATGAAATATCATAATACGGTAGCCAAATTTGTTATTTTATGGCTCGTGTTACTTTTCAACGTTGGCATGAATGCAATTGTATTTCCGTTTCCTGTGGAATTCTGATCTGGGAATGAGTCTTACACTTGTGGTGTGTGTGATATTTCATGTCAATACAATGTGTATATGAAAATGCACATATTATATTCTCATGTCTATACTGCTTTCATTTAGATTGCCTTGCTACGTAAGTAGTAGAGAAGAAAGATAGAAGTAAATACCAACTTTTGCCTTATTGCACCGTTCACTTATTCAGTCTTATTGTATGTGGCGGGGACCGAACAACAATGTACAATTACAATTGTATAACAATAATATTATTACTTAAATAAAAATCAAATAGTTGACCCTTCGAAGTAAAATGACCCTACCCAAGCACAACTGAGAGACAAATGTGTTAGGCACTGTAACTATGTAAAATAGTATTTGAGATTCGCGGTGGTGCAGTGGAAAAATGCTCACACCACGGTCAGTGTCGTAGTTGTATTGATAAAAAGCTCGACGTTGGGTCCATTATTCAAACCGGAGTGCGATAGACGACGTGAGTAGGAGAGAGAGGGGGTGGGTTTTAAATCCAATCAGAGATCACACTCGCGTCCGTGTCCTCGTCCTCGTCTCCACGTTATCACTCGACTGATAAGCCGAGAGAGAGAGAGAGAGAGAGACCGGCTGACCATTCAATCAGGTTGTTTACATTACGCGCGCGCTAGAGATTAGACGCGCCCGTATCCTGGCGTATCCTGGCGAGTGTGCCGCGCGTTGCGAATATTTAATCGGGTGCACTTTTGTCTGTAGGTTCGTTTGAACGAGTCTCTTTGGTGTGCACGCATAGGGGCTAGCCCCCCCCCCCTATCCACCACCCAAGGCTTACTTTAAATCCTGCAGATGTACTCTCTTTTAATCGTGCTACATAATGTTCTTAGACGGAATGGATGGCACTGATTTTCATTATTTAATTACAATTTTGAAATTTAAACCTTTTAAAATAAATAAATTCGTTTGAACAATTACATAATGTACATTATACTCGTCTCTGTCAGCCCGAGTGCATACTTTTTAGTTAAATCCAATTGAAATTCAAAGAAATAATTTTCAGGTATACTTTTTATTATTTTATATTTGGATTGACACATTTTCTTATGAATGCTTGACGCTGTGTCTTATTTTTCACCATAATACTAGTATGGTTTAATTGTGTTTTTCAACATCAGAATAAAATGTTTATATTAAGAATATTCGAACAAAATGAAAACGATTTGAATTTTGTTTACTAGATCTTCGGTTAATCATGGACTAACAATTTAGTCCATGGGTTATCACAATCAAATGCACATTCTGGTATGCCTGATATCATCTGAGCATGGACTTTTGTTACCTCCATGCTGTGACAATGTTCTCTACTTGTCAGGCTTCACGACTCGCATCTTCGAGCTTCAATCTTGGTCTCAATCTCATATAATAGGGAGGTGAGCGATGACAAATCGTGATAAAACGGAATTGAACGAGGCTGATCAGAATTCTCTACGTTTCAGGTCCTGGGAGCTTTAGCTTTATTATATTCGCAGTGTTCGCTTCGGCCAGACGTATTACTTCACAGTTTTTTCGTTTTCATGAACATTTTACGTTGAATCATTTTAAATTCTTGCACCAGATCGTTCAACATTTAAAAATAACGCTGTTCTGTAATTGATACACATTTTTTACACTCATACACGTGATAAAAGAACATATTGACGAATGAAATAAATTTGAATATATGAATGACTTAAGTTAATTTTACTAATGCAATGTTATGCAATAGTTTCACTGCCTCTCCAATCACCCCACCAAATCTATATAGGTTCTTTATATCAATCGCCAGTTGAGGTGGTTATTTGATCCGTGTGACCTTCTAGATTACTTTGAGGTCAGTGAAACTTCCACTAGTAGATTTAAAGAACCTTGCATAAGACCGTGGCTACGAGCTAGATACATGTCTTAGAGTTCGTTGCAAGTCAAGTTGGACCGGCACCTCCACCAACTTTATATTTCCCTGATATCGTCCGCCAGTTGAAGCGGCTGTTTTCACAAGAGCACGATCTTCTTAGTTCACGCGACCCTTAGTTTTTTGGTATGTTCACGTTGTTTGGTTGCCTGAGGTCGAACCCAACCTTCATAGGCTGCTAGAGTTCATCGAGTGACTAGTAGACCCACAAGACACACATAAGCTTGGCTCGTCGTTGGTGTCGGTGCCTACAGGGTTGGCTTGTTCTGCTTTAAATTTAATATCCCCCACTGAAAATCAGTTCTGTGATTGAGTAGGTAGACTCTCAATACGAATTTATTTATTTTTTGTATTTATTTATCGCCATATGAAATTGAACGATATATTGTATTTTTCTCTATTTTTATCTGATCTCATAAATCGTTATCTCCTCACTAGGAAAACGCTAAAGTCCCGCCGCGTTGATGGATGAGCTTTTTAAAGGTTTTAGTTTGCGTGGGATATCTTTACTTTTGCAAGTGCTTTGTTTTGCTGCCTACGCATTGAAGGTGAATGTTGTCAAGTTTCTTTTGTTTCTTGTCAATTGGTAATATTTACCGTAAAAAACTTGTATTAAAAGCTTTATTTCTATGGATTCTGGCTAAATTTTCCCACTTTTTCTTTCAAAAGGTACTACATAACCATAACCTTAATGTCCATGTATAATATGAACGTTGTAGCCCCACCCGTTTGGTCAGAATTGGCCCAAATGGCACGAAAATATCGCACAAAAAGTCAAAAAACGTATATTAAAAGCTTTATTTCTCTCGATTCTGGCTAACTTTTCAACTTTTTCTTTCAGAAAGCAATACATCACCATAACCTTAATGTCCATGTGAAATATGAACGTTGTAGCCCCACCCGTTTGGTCAGAATTGGCCCAAATGGCACGAAAATATCGCACTAAAAATCGAAAAAAATCGTAAAAGTACGATATTCATGAGAAATATTTCTTCGATTGTACCCAAAAACGTGGCAAGTCTAAGTTTAGAGAAAACGAAGGTCGTGTCAAATTTTCATCAAGATCGCATATGCCGTTTGCCCGGTAGAGAGCGAACAAACAGACGGAAAAAAAAAAAAAAAAAACAAACAAAAAAAAAAAAAAACAACGGAGCTAAATTTTTTGGGGGGCCGGTGAAATTGAAGTCTTCGCTTCGCTCATCCAATTAGTGGATTGAAATTATCATGGAATCATGCAATCATTATAATGCAGGATTCTCTCATACTCTAAACAAATCTACTTACTTTATGACTTAAACGGAAGTCCGTTTACTATAGAACGGAAAAGAATAGAAATGATTTGTAAGAGTTTTCTAAACAAATAGTTCCCTCCATACAACTTCACGGATAATTAGACCTATATTAATGAGTAGCATATCATTCATAGAATTATTACAAGAGTTGCCTGTATATCGTTGGTAATAATTTTTAATGGCACAAGTTCAAATAGTTATATGGATCTCTAATTGTTTGCTGCTTTATTACGTAGAAATCGTTTACATTTTATAAATACATTCAGTTTGTGATAACAGTATCATCGTCATTTCACGAGATATTTCCCTCTGGAACGTTGATTAGGTCGCATTTTTTCTATATATTCCGTACAAGAATTCCATCGTTTGCGTGTTCTAGTTCTACCCTGAGCACGGTTGAAGGTGATTGGTGAGTATATAAACTAGCTGGTGACTGATCATCTTCATTCTGTTCTTCTTTGCTGTCAAGTCGGTCACAACCAATTACAATGGTGTTTGACGGCGCTTTACTGGGCCTCACACTTATTGCTCTTCTGTGTTGTCAATCACAACAGTTTGGCCTGGTTAATATGGTAAGACCTGTTAGTAATCTTATAATCAATTCAATATTTGTCAATAACTAATTATGCTCTATACACGAATTAACTAGGAAAACGCTTAAGTCCCGCCGCGTTGTTGGATGAGCGTAATTGGTGCATTGAGCTGCCATGTGTTATGCGGATTTTCTGTTGTTCTGTGAAAAAATCATTACAAAGTTTAATATTTTTTAAAAATTAATTTAAATTAAATAAAAAATAAACTTTAATTTTTAATTTTTTAATTAATCGTAATTTTAAAAAAGAAAAAAAATCGTAAAATTGCGATTTTCATATAAAAAAATTATTCGATTGCGCTCAAATTTCACACGAATATATAAATTCATAAAATTAAGGTTCTGTGAAAAAATTATTACAATTGGTTAAAGCATGTAGGAGTTAAAAGTCAAAGAATTGTTTTAAAAAAGAAAAAACCCGTAAAATTTCGATTTTCATGAGAAATAATTTTTCAAATGCGCTCAAATTTCACACGAATATCTTAATTCATAAAATTATGGTTCTGTGAAAAAATCATTAAAATCGAATAAAGCATGTAGGTGTTATAAGTCAAAGAAATTTTTTAAAAATCGAAAAAAATCGTAAAATTGCGATTTTCATGAGAAATAATTTTTCGATTGCGCTCAAAAACGTGGCAGTTCTAAGTTCAGAGATTTCAAAGGCCTCCATAAAATTTCATCGCAATTGGAGTATCGGTTTAGCCGGAATCGTGCTGACAAACACACAATAATACAGAAAAAAAAGAAAAAAAACAAAACATTCCGGATTTTTTTCTCCAGTGTAGTGAAATGGAATCTTCGCTTCGCTCGCTACGCTCGCTACGCTCATCCAATAAACACGACCAATCTAGCCTTTCAACAATTATATATTAACTAGGAAAACGCTTAAGTCCCGCCGCGTTGTTGGATGAGCGTAATTGGTGCATTGAGCTGCCATGTGTTATGCGGATTTTCTGTTGTTCTGTGAAAAAATTAGTACTAAGTTGAAGATTTTTTTAAAATTAAATTAAATTAGATAAAAAATAAACTTTAATTTTTAATTTTTTTAATTAATCGTATGAATTTTAAAAAATTGAAAAAACAAAAAATTGCGATTTTTATAAGAAATAATTATTTGATTGCGCTCAAATTTCACACGAATATATAAATTTATAAAATTAAGGTTCTGTGAAAAAATCATGAAAATCGGATTAAGCATGTAGGTGTTACAAGGAAAATAAATTTTCAAAAAATCGAAAAAAATCGTAAAATTGCGATTTTCATGAGAAATAATTTTTTGATTGCGCTCAAAAACGTGGCAGTTCTAAGTTCAGAGATTTCGAAGGCCTCCATAAAATTTCATCGCAAACGGAGTATCGGTTTAGCCAGAATCGTGCTGACAAACACACAAAAATACAGAAAAAAAAGAAAGAAGGAAGGAAAGAAAAAAAAAACATTCCGGATTTTTTTCTCCAGTGTAGTGAAATGGAATCTTCGCTTCGCTCGCTACGCTCGCTACGCTCATCCAATTAGATCATTAGTTGCATAACATTTTATGTGATTTGACACTATAGGTCGGGTCATGGATTCGTCAGCCAGAAAATAATTTATTTTAGGAAGGAAATCGAGATACAAATTGTTTTCTAAATACAAAGGGAATGCTTATAATCTTTATTTTTGCAATGTTATTAACATGAGTGAGGCTAATTGTTATTTGTATGTAAGATGAACCTAAAAACATAGTTTAACACTAACATAAATTTATGTTAATCAAACACATCTTTCTTAGCATTTCACCGATCAGTGTGGTGACATGAGGGGGAACAGTTTTTGGTTTATGATCAGAAATCGGAAATTAACGCAATGGCAAAATATTATTAGGGCTTTGTTATTGGGATTTCCTATAAGAAAAATACATATAAATACATAAATCTATAAATAAAATAAACTCGTATTTTTTGTGTACCCACTAAACCAAACAACTGACACGCCATTGAGTTTGAAATCTTTTACGAACTATGCATGCCAAGTTTAATCCCGTGAGTGAAACTGTCTTTCAGGGACCATACAACATCATATTAGAGCAAATCTACTTGTGCGATGACCAGGGGGCAGGCAAACTAAACTTAAACGTCTCTTTATATTTGGGTGAAACAGCAACGTCCACGAAGAGAATACGGTTACACAGAGGAAGTTTAACATGGCCGTTTACCGAAGTAGAAACAAATACCATGGAAGTAAGTACGAACCGAAAGTTACACGGTTTTCACAGCAGAATACGATTTGAGCTTTCTGTTGTTAGATACGTTAAACCTCATTAAATCATAAAATTTAAAATAAAATAATCAAAATTAAGAATTCTCATCAAATCTCATAACAGCAACTATCAAAACATGTGCTTTTATATTTCTGGTTGGCAGGTTCAAGCCGAGGCCTACCAAAGACGATCAAACAACTATCTTCTAATGCATCTGTATAAAGAAGATTATTGCCTAACAGTGACAACATTTAATTCCGTACAATACTCAGAATTTCGCAATGCAATTGGTATCAATCCGGATGGTTGTCACGTCCCTATTGTGAGTTGATTATTATTTTTCTTATAGTTGGATTAAGTTGCAGTTTGAATTTTTGAGTTCAAGTTAACACGAATGATGGTGGTTTTAACTTTAAAAGGAAAGCGGATTACATGATGTTAGTAATATTTCAAGGTAGCTATATCAACACCGACACTGTAGACTAGAGAGTACTGTTGCTTAAATTATAAATTAAAACAGGAATGATTTGATGATCGGCGCGTTCCTTGTCCTGCAGACATAAATCAAAGGCCCCCCATCAAACCGTAATTTATGGCCATCAGAGGCCGGCATTTACATTGCCACTCACGGACAAAGCGTTCCGATGAGAAGAAGATAGATATAACGCCCCTATCGTATCATATTTTCAATATTTATAATGGATCAATTATATAATGGAGGATTTTTTTAAACCATTATGACAGATTCTCAATTCTAGAAAATTGAATTTATTTTTTGATTATTTTCTATAATCAATTAATGGAAAAGTGCTACTATAGATGTCTTCATAATTAATTTTTACACAATTACATAAAATCACAAACAGATGAGACTTAATTGTCTGAGAAATTTAAAAGCGCGTAAAATGAACATTAGTAGATCCACGATTTTTATTGAAATTAATTTAATCAATCTTGTAATTAGTGTTATAGTGTGGATTTTATTAATAAAATCAATTCAAGAATCCTGTTACTTGTTCACTCAATGTTTTTGATTGGTTAAACTAAGTATATAACCTAAATCCATTAGTTTGATCTTAAAACGTTCTTCGTGACGGTTGTAGTTCTACAATAATAAAATTAATAGATCTTAATTTGGAGTCTTCCGGCAGTGACAAGATCTGATTTGCAGGGAGAGTGGGGGACTTAAATCTAAAGTGGACTGCGCCAACCCTGTCGACACTGACACAATCGACGAGTTAACGTAGGGGTCGAGAATCACGTTGTCTAGCGTTCTTGAGTCATTACTTAGAAGAACTGTTTTATATGCTATCCAAATGACTTTTAAAATTATAACGTTGTCACACGTGCAATATTAAATACACGTTGATTTCAGGGGAACTATACCTTCAACGACCTGGACCTACGCATAGAGCTGCCCTGCCCTATGCTGGAATACGGTGCTTACAAGGTCACAGTGAGAGCACTGTTTAATAAGGAGGTTCAGGGATGTTTCTCTGTTCTCGCAAATGTTGTGCCAAAATACTAAATAATTTGTATTTTAATCAATGCATCTGTTGCTGTAACATCTAATATGCATTTAGTTCCATAGGAAATTAATCCTATCACATACGTAGTAAAATGCAACAAATCTAAATGTGAATTGAGTATTGTATACTAATGAAAAATTAATAGATTATGATATGTATCGAAGATCCTCTTTTGATAATTGTCGAAGATCCTCTTTTGAAACCCTAGGATAGAAAATATATTTTCTTACCTACAGCTATACTTATATTAATATATCTGATATGGCTATACCAATATATATGTTGGTTTATCGTATTTTTTACCTTGGTGGAAAACTGAATTTTTGCGTATGAAAGAGCTACAATATTTTTCAACGCAAATGGAATATTTGTGAGGATTTGTTGAAAGGGATTGAATAAAAAATTGTGTGTTGGAACACAAAACTATACTTAAAGTTCCTTGTCAAGGTAAAGTTTTTGGTATCACCCCTTTTCTAGAACAAACATAATTTTTAACACAGACTGGATTGTTCTTCTTCACACGCGTGTTTTTGTGGTGTTTGTAATCTAATTTGTAATATTATACTAATATTTTTTGCAGAAACAATGTAATTCAATATGGTGCTCGTATATACACCAGTCTTTTATTGACCTCTTGACCCTAGGTTAGTTATGGTCTCCTTCAATTTGACTCCAGTTTTCTACGATCCTTGAAATGAACACTCACTAGTGTTTGTTAATTACAAAATCGCCTGCGATTTTCCCGACGCGAAATTAGACCTGAACGTAATCCCGAGTGCCTGCTTATTTATCGTTCCCTACTCCACCTTGAGTCCCGGTTCTATAACTGCGAGGTCGAGTGTCCCTGTATAAACCCTCTAAAAGGCGCACGGAGGAAATGGGAAAACGGAAAAGTGCCGCTAGTAAAGAGGCTCTCGCTCAAAACACAGACCTCATTTAAAACGAAAGCCAGAAAGAATGTGGTAGGGGGTAGGACGAATGCGGCTACGCCGTGGAGAGTTTGACGTACTTTAAACATCTTGTTGGCGTAATGTTTTGTGTACGACTAGGTTTAAGATGAAGCGGAAAGGAAATTTACCCACAATACACAACCCGCTTGAGAATTAAAGCATAGAAAATGTACGGAGAAAATACTTCCTCGAACAAGGTAGAGAAATAATTTAACGTTTTTAATGCTGGAAAAAGTAATCAACCATTTTGTTATTGTTTAATATATATAAACTTCTTTGATGTTTTGAGTTTATTTTATTTAATAAAACCTCTCTTAACTGAAAATGATTGTGGCTTAACCCTATGAAATTACAAATTACAATAGGCTTCTTACAATGAGATCTGGGCACAGTTAAGACTTTTGGCTGAGCTCGAGAAAACCAGGTTGTTACGCAGAACACAAGAGTCTGGATCACTTGGAAGCTTTATCGTTTGATCTATCGAGTTGTGGTTTACACCAAAATGTTTAGTAATATTGTGTGATTGTCGCTATCAGAGCACATTTAAAAAAATGCTAACTTTTGATTTTAACCTATCTTAAATATGCCATTAAACAGGTAAATTGTAGTAATTTTGCAAGCTTGCGTAGGGGAAAAATATTTGAAATGTTAAAATGTGCTCTGATAGCGACATGCGTTCATCCCTTAATTGTTAACATCGTCCCAAGAATCCAAATGTTTTGGGTGAAAAATGAAGGTTGAAAAGTGGTCCAGGCTCTATGTGAAATTAGCTGCATTTGCCGGTCAAGAGAATTTTTAAATGGACATTTTACATTGTAAAAAGAGCTCGAAAAACCGTCTTAAGTTGTCACCTAGTCCCTTTAGTTTTAGATCTCTCTATCATGACCGAATAACTAATTGACATTTTTTAACATCCTGTTAAATCATGTTCAATATGTATATATCCACTTGTATTCCCCTTACATTGAGACCAACTCCCAGCTCTACATAGTCGATTTTGGTCCTTGCTTGTACCTGAATTATATCCAAGACATCATAGGCCCCTGTTATTCTACCATACATCGCACCCATTACAAAAGTTAGTTACAAACTTCTACATTATTTTCAAACCGATAACGACTTGTTTGTGGGACTATGTTTCTTATTACAAGAAAAGCAAGTTTAGATGTTTATATATATAATTTATATTTAAATAAATTTAAAATAAAATGGAAAGAGCAATATTTTTAATGGTAACCAGCTATTTTTAACAAGGTTGATCAAGCGCAGTCCAAAAATAATTAATTACTCTTCACTGTAACAAAGTCACATGCTTTTGATATTTTAAACATTTTTCGGCTTTGATGTCGTCTACATTGCATAACACAAACCGTTTGACCACGCCCCTTGTCACAACCACCATTAGCCCCAACTTCACCTCGTCACAACAAAGCCGTGACGTCACAATGCCGTGCGCGCTTCGTTCTCGTAATCGCGCTCTTAAATTATGCCCGATATTTCTATCTCGATTTTATTGACTGGCTTGATTTTATCTCTCCTCCCAGCGTCGGTGTATTTTTGTAAACATGAAATGCAAAACACAGCACGAGAACGGAGCATTCCCATTGGTCGGTAGCTCGAGAAGACGTAATAGTCTTCAATCTCAATGCATAATTCATTGGCAATTTATTCCCGGCAACGGGGGCATCTTTCAAACTCGGAGTTTTCAATATAAGCAATGTTGGAATCTTGTTTCGGGCCATTAGGTCCCGAGATTTGCAGCCATTATAAGTTTAAACTTCTTGAAATCAACTCCGGTCGCAAGAAATGTAGATCTGTCTTGTATAGTTTACCAACTCTACTAAGCAACAGATGTTTATAACGACAAAGTTGTTTGTATTTTAATTGGCTTTGCGATCTTGGAGAGGGTAATATAGACGATCATTTTACACACCAAGGAAAGCTGAAGTTTTCATGCTCCTGTCATTATGTTAATATCATTCGGGACAAATGATATTCACAATTATTTAGTGATTGCATATTTGAAATGATCGTCAATCGTTTGAGCCCACTTAAGGAAATCAGTCACCCATGTATGTTGTCATCGTTGTACTTTATAGAGCACCGCAATGTTTAGTAATACAGCTCTTCATATTATTTTATATCACAAGTGTGGAATTGACTCAGTATTACGAATGAACCTCTGCAAGTCCCTGTACCGATTCGTTTTTACTTGATCTACATCTCATATTGTCACCACTACACAGGACCAGCTGCTTATTACAAAGCGTATTATAATCTGGAAACATGTGTATTTATTTATTTAACGTCTATCCTATTCAGTTATAAAAATGATTTACAAAGCAGTACAAACTAAACAACATTTTTAACAACAACAAAATAGTAAAATAATGTAAATTAATTAAGACAAGTTTGAAATAATTATATTACAATAACAATATATAAAGAAAGCTAGTAGTGCACCAAACCCTTCGAAGCCTAAATTTGTTTTCACCTACAATTTTGATATAAGCAGTTAATCCCTTAAAAACAAGGGTTTTGGTGACCCTGTGGGTCAGCGGACTGGACGAGTCCAATTTAGAAACGTGGAATTTTATTGTGCTCTACCCGGCACCTCCACCAAATGATTGATTGAACTTATTATAAGTAATAACGTTGAGCTTTGCTCCTTTTTTGGAGTACAGGGTGTACCTGCGCTTGTTTTAAATACTTAAGAGTGGTGAGAGTGAGACAATAAAACTTTTGGTGACTATTTAATAATGCACACCCCCACCTGAGTCGGTAGTGAAAGTGTTTATACTTCCTCGTCATCGCGATCAGTGGCATCGCATGTGAAGTTTATGAAGATAATACTAATAAATCAACTTATGAAGCGAGATACACGTATTGTGTGTGAGTTCATATAGGCCTGGAGAAGACTCATTCTACCTTAGTGGCGGATTTGTTGTTGATGATATGTATGCCTACACACACCCCACTTGTTAGTACTCTCGCCAAAGCACTCAGGCAGCCACGCACTTTGTGATATCTTTCTCAACACATTCTCTGAATGACGGGTAAAAATATTGCAAAGATAACCTCTGAATATGCGATTGGCACGAACAAGCTTGCTTGGAAATACGGAGATTGAGAGCGGAGCCTAATAAAAACGAAAAGAGTTTTTCAGTTTCCGCGCATAGAAAAAAATCCATCTCCCTTCTGCAAACAAAGGATATAACACGTGCTGACAAGTTCTAATGAAATCGGCTTATGAATATGCACGGTTGTTTGTGTATTGTGAAAACATCTGGGCTTTCATTTCCCAAAGTCGTTTCATCCGAGGCTGATAACAATTACGACGCGCGAGTCTAGTGAAATGCGACTTTCTCTCTCCCGTCCGGAGATTAAAAACGTTTGGAATGTAATTATTCTGTGACGTTGCGTAGCACGGTTTATGTTGCCTTGCTTTTAGAATCCTTTAATCAGAGCGGGCGTTTGTGAAGAGCTGGAGCGTTTAACTTTGTTCGGTATCGTGATAAGAGAAATATTGTCGCTCAAACTTGAAATAAAGTGAAGACGGATTTTTATTGATGCGTTTCACATTTTAAGCAAGATTGTTCAAGATAAATGGGGATTTGAATGGAATGATGGGTGATCACTGATCCCATATCTGTCTTATTTTACCTTACAAGTAATCCAAACTATTGATCCTTTGTTGAATAATCACTGCCGTCACCCGTAATTCTTTGTGGTCTAAGTTATCAGAATAATGTATAATTTTCACATAAAAAATAAATCTTAAATACATTCGTGCCTTAATTTGCTATTACATTTGCATAATATTTGCAAATCTGGTAATAACACGACCATTTTGTTTTTTACGAACTAAATAATATGTTTCAGTTTAAATACTCGACAACTTCACAGGATATTAACAATTATCTGGTCCCTCTAATAGTCATCAAATTGGTTTAAGTCAAACGTTGTGCAAAATGATTGGATTGTCGCTGCCCTGGTTACCCAAGCATCTACAAGTTTGGGCCACCCCTGAATACTTCTTTATGCATGTTTAAAAACTGGGGAAAGAAAGAGTGAACCAATATATTGGCAGCTGACCAGCCATTGGTGGGTGACCAACAGCTTAGTAAAATTACTTATTTAAACATTTCAAGATTATAACATAATAACAGCAATAAATAATAACTGTTCGTGGGAAGCCTGCCCAGGGTGCAGATTCATGCCCCTCTTCAGGTGTCTACTAACTAGGTATTTTGAACTTTGGATAATTGGAAGGGATGTCTAAGGTCTATGTAAGAGGGCTCAATCTATTGCATTCAAGTTAACGGTTGAGAAAAATCTCTGAAAAAAATTCAGTCAGGATTGCCGGTCTCGACGGGATTTGAACCCGGGACCTTCCGAATCAGAGTCGCGCGTTTAACGCTCGAGTCCGCATTGTCTGTACTAATTACAGATTTACAGTTGTTATATAAATGGCTTTGAAAAATAATAGTTCAAACCTCCATCAAATTCTCAAATTGATAGAGAATTGTCTTCTATAACCGAAACAGAAAATAAATCCCTAGGAAAGTCCTGGAAGAAGTGAGGCACTGCTGCTCGAGTTCCCAAAAGCAGGCGTTTAACATCACAATAACTTTCCCGAATTTGGTCCTTGTTTGCAAAGTCAGTCCGTTTTTTTCAGCTTCGAGACAATAAAAGCCACCAATGTATAAAAAAATGTAATTTGCTTGTTTCCATCCTTCACTTCCTAATCGCGTTAGTTTGAATGGGAATGTGAACGTCCACAAGACCGCCCCTCGTGTTAAAGGGGTATTCACCCGCTAAACTCCAAAAATATATTTCATTCAGGCTTACTAGTTATGAGAAAGTAACAAAAAAATGTTTAGTCCACCATGACCCGAAAAAATTATCAGACATAATTTTCGAGCTAGGTCCAATCAGAAAAATCTCCCGTAAGAAATTACATAGGGACGATGTTTATGCCCCGTGACCTTGAAGGATTTTGATCCTCCTACAGGGTTGGCTTGGTCGCTTTGATTTACTGTCCCCCACTGAAAATCAGTTATATAACTGAGTGGGTAGACTATAAATACAATTTATTTATTTATTTATTTATTTATAAAAATATTGGCTGTTATTAGACTACTCGGCAGCCTTTCTTGTAAATCAGCTATATTTTGTTTTGTGACTTTGGCAAGTCTTTCGGTCAATATATGTTACATAAAAATAAATTAAAAATAAAATATATTACCAAGAAGGGGTGTGATTTTGGAAGGCATGTGTTGAGTGTATATTTGTGCAGAGTTTCAAAACACGATGTTATAAATAATTATTTTATTTTATTGCCACCAACAACAGAGTTACCTCCACAAGTGCGATATAGGATATTCATAAAATTAGCTAATACTAAAGCACAAAAAAAAAAAATGATACCAAAAATCAAACAACATCTAAATAGTCTCAGGAAAAGCCATTTAACATTGTCTACTAACTAGTCTTGTCTCTATGTGGGAAAAAATAAGCAGTTTAAACGGTATTTTAGCGTAATATAATGCTTTCGATAATGTCGTAAAAATATTTTTGCTCATCGACACCAGTGAAGCTTGCGAGCTAAACGTCCCGCTCTCCTCGGCCAAGGGATATACAATATACATGTGAGTAACGGGAGCCTTTAAGGCGCCAAATATTTCCTACCGCGAAAATAATTCACGTTTCATGAACGCAAAGAACTTGGCTGGCTAGCCAGTAGGAGATAGAACGTGTCGAATATTTTATTTAAAACATGCTGTTGAATGTTGAAAGTACTTCCCATCTTTGCGAAGTACAATATTCTATGAAACCCAACATCTTATTATCCAGGATGTTGTTAAATATTAACTATACCGAGCTCGTACTCTCGTATAATTTATTTATCAATTTCGATGTTTTATACTCTGGTTCTTCTTGTCCAAGCTACGTCCGACACCGACAGTGTTGGCTCGAGCGGTGAGCGCGAGACTCTGATTCGGGAGGTCCCGGGTTCGAATCCCGTCGAGACCGGAAGGTTTTCCTCAGTCGTTAATGCGAATGCGTGGATTGAGTCCTCTTAAAAAACCCTCGGGCATCCCTTCACAATTGTCCTAACTCTAATATACCTATAGTTTAGTTAGTCACCTAAAGAAGGTCACATCGGTTAGCTCTAACGTGTACCCCACGACAATTGTTTCATCCCCAACTTGTAATATGTGCTGTCTATTGTTGGTGGTGAGATACGGCATCTTTCGAAATTTAAGTACGAAAGTATGTTCTTGTATACACATACAACTACGGCGTAGCTTGAAATCTAGTCGATGAATGAAAATGTGTAAGGTTTTAAAATAAATTCCCCATGTTAATATTTAAAAACATGTAAAAACACTGTAATTTCTCGAGATTTTGGTATTGGTAGGAGTCCCTGTGGGTATGCGACGTTTTGAACAATTAAACAGAAGGTTTCCGTTCAAGTTAAAAAATCATTTAAAAACTATAAAAATAATATAAAACCAGACATTGATTTGTTGCTTTAGACCGTAAAAAAATATTTATTTATTTTGTGTTTACATACCACACCGTATGTATAATTAAAGGCGAACCAATCCTCATCAATGTGCAATCGTTTCGAAACACATTTTAATATGCAGACATTTAATATTGTAATATATTTACGAATTTGTATTTTTTATGTCACAATGAATCTATTTAACAATATTTTTTAAAGTATTCATCAGGCTGTTAATCAGGTTGTGAAAGAGTTGGTTTCGATAATAAAATGCTTTATTGTGTTCTATTGATGGCGTTACATGTTGCGCTAGATCCTACATGTTAATTACTTGTCCACTTTATACGGCTACTGTCCGTCCATTCATCTGAACAAAACCACCCCGCATTTGTAAGACCTTGTCTGAAACCTACCCCACTCCTTCTAAACAAACAGAGTGCGGTGCGAGCTACACCAAAGTGACTAAATCTCCCCACGCAACATAATACAAGTCGTGGGCTTAGTTTTTGCATGTTGCGCATCAGGGTGTAGTAAGCCCACCGCGTGGGACAAGATCGATATCAAGCTTGAGGCTGGCTGATACACAAGTAGGGGAGACTTGCCAACAATCATGTTTTTACCGTGTGAGGAGTTAACAAACATGGAGTAAAACAAAGTTGACTGGTGGCCGAGATCTTGTGATTAATGAGGAGCAGTGTTTCACTTCATGCACGACGAGGGTAATGAAGTAAACATAGGAATATATTACGGACTGTGCTGGCTCGACACAATCGCAGTCGACTCGGGACGCACTGATACTTACTAGTTTAGAGTGGCTTCAATACGATTTATTTATTTTATTATTTATTGTTTATCCTTGTCGTTATTACATTTTAAGACAGGTAGACATAAAATCAACAGTATCTTGACAAGAAACTGCGTCTACGCTAGCAAACATTTTGGTAAAACACTTCAACCATGAAGAAATCTCGTGCCGCGAAGAGCCTTGCTAAAACACAAAACTAACAGCACACGTCATAGAGGTTCTGCCACAGGTGCTTCTTACACAGGGGAAAAAATCGTATCCAGAGTCTTCTTACTAAGTCAAAGAACTGTTTTTAAGTGGATGACTTAAGATTTAAAAGGATCAAGCCAACCCTGCCGGCGCCGACACCATCGACGAGCGAACAATGGCCAATCAGAGAACGGTATTTGAAATAGAAAACATATGCAACTCGTTCGTCAATCTTTATCAACTATTATAATTTTATTGGACGACAGTTCGTTTTAAGTTTATTGATAATTATGTTAATTTCAGAGTATGCACCTTCTGTCCAAGTTTTTTCAACTATTTGAACGAACTCTCTTTATGCTTTTGTACAATTTTGAGACCATTAATTATTCCATGAGCTACTTATAAAGGTCATGATTTATACCCATTGTGAAACATTGATCACATTTGTTATACTATTGTACATGAAATGATTATGATATATGGTTTGGGTTCCGTTTTTATAGTGACAACATAATTATATTGCCAAGCCGGTGTCACTTTTGTTTAAGCGCTACTGTGTTAATATTTGTTGTTTGTCAAGTGGGTGTCGTTTTGCTAAGCGAGACTATGCTAATATTTGTTGTTGTTGGACGGAACAACGGTCCACCTTCATCACTGTATTATTACCATATCCTAGAGACAGGATCGTTCGGTTTCTTGTCGACATTCAGCTTGGTGGAGGAATCTATACCATTTCGTTTTTCTAATCCACTACTTTTGATCTTAAGCCTCGCTTTTCCACCAAACTTGAGCTTTCACTCTGACAAGTTTATGACCTTTGCTTTCAATTCGTGACACCGACTTTCTTATTGGTTGACGTCAAAACGTATTTCTAAGAAAAGGTTTTCATTCGTTTCAAGAAATGAAATGTAGTTTTGTCGTCAGTGTATAGCCTACTCATTTAAAGGTTGGATTGTAGCATGTGTGATGGCGATATGGGGTTGATATATTGCCTACGCGATAATGGACTCTTTAACATTCATATTTGCATTTATTCCATTCTATTGTGACGTCACAGGAAACTTATTTCTACTTCTGCAACTGTCAACCGTATACCTGACGTAGAGAAGCCTTGACCTTTAAGTTATTTTCGTGTCGAACTAAAATAAATTATGCAAACATATAATATAAACAACAACGAAATTCTTAAAACTTGATAAATACAGATTATATTATTATGTAATACTGTTTGTCTATGGTTTCTGTGCCGAGTGCCGACACGTTTGATATGTTCGCTTTAAATTAAAGTTCCTAGTTGTGTGACTGAGTGGGTAGATTTTCAATATTAATTAAATAATAATGGCCAAAACCTGTCGATTTATTAATGACCAAGTACTAAAATTACAAAACAATCACTGCGTTTCGGACTCAATTTTGATAATTCTTTGGCTCTACATTCAAATTACTGCAACTTTATCAATTGTTTCTCAAAGTAAAGACCTCATTCATTCTGCCCGAACCTTGTTATTGAAATTCCAAGCAAGTTTCCCAAGTAGGTCGTACGAGTTCATTATTCTTCATTTATCCCTATTTTTGATAATCATAAAAAAAAAATTCCCTGCAAATAGAAAAGATTTGTTCTAATATTAACTGTTTGAGGAAAATTATTTCTGGCTTACAGTGGTAGTATGCATACTGAGTGGTTTTTTGGTACAAACCTATACAATATGAAGCAATTTTGCAAATGTTACAACAAAACACACCTAGTATGTTATAAAATCATTAACAAAGAATACATCGCACCTTGTATTTGCAAGCTAATGATGAAAATACACTTCAAGATGATTTTTAAGTGCGGCCGTCGCACCATTACAAACTATCAAAACATCAGTCGGAAAATTTTGTCATTGAATACATAGCTAAGAATACACATTTCAGGTTCATTTTTAAAAAGAGCATGAAAATACGTTTAGCATACTAAAAGTAAATATAAATAAGTAAATAAAATAAATCCTCAATAATTGGATTGATTAGTTGAAATAAAATTTTGGTATTATGGTCAAAACAAGTAACAACTCATATACATTGTTGCAAGTACAGTCCCAAAGTAACCAAAGTCTAACCCTAGTATTTTTATGTTTCAGATTTGTGAGCCAAGCTGTAAGACGATCTTCCCAACCAATCACTCTTCTAGATCCGTCAGAACCACACGTGGCTGTGGTAAGTTCAGTATTATGACTGACAGATGCGTGCTTCAATGGTTTGTTGTTATTATGACTGTACGCCACATGTATCGGAGACATTGCTAATAGAGACAATGAGAGACATATGAATACTTACAGGGGCTTTACACTCGGAATTTGTGAAGAGAAAGAGTAACTTTTCAACGCCTTTATACACTGAAAACTCTTTTGAGCGCGAATGGCAAAAGCGTGGGTGTGGCGTTGTGTTCAATAGGAACAGAGAAACCAATCGCGGTCAACTCTTCAAGGTCGTTTTTCTCTTCACTTCTCTCTTGTCGAGCAGTGTCAAAGTTTGGAGACTTGTTACTATTTACTCTTCAAGGCAACGTGTAGAGTCCCATAAGCTACATGCTATCACCACTTCAGAAAAGTTACTCTTTCTCTCCACTTTTTCTTTTTACTTCCCTGTGTCAAGCGACAGCTTTAAAGATGGAACTATTTGGCACACTTATCTGCGATCTGACTATTTATCGACTACGTTATCATCTCAAATTACTTGGAGAATTTTGTTATAATTTAATAAATGTACCAAAAAATATTTAATCCTTTTGGCCCGGAACGTAACCATGCTACAAGAAAAAATAAAAGTAAATGATAATAAACACTATTTAGGAGAAGGATAAAGCGGTGTGAAATTAAAGAATTGCATTTGGTAACTATTAAACGAGTGAGCGCAGCGAACGGAGTGATTGTTTTTCTGCGTGCGTGCGTGTGTGTGTGCGTGTGTGCGTTGAAAATCAGCCGAATCGCTGAACAGATTGAGCTGAAATTTTAAACGGACATCCGGTACGAGTTTATTGAGAACTGCTAACAAAATCAGCAAGATCCATTGCGATTTAAACCTACAAGAAATAATAAATTGAAAAATAGTCTTCCAATGTTTAGAAACTAGCCGCGTTGTTGGATGAGCGTAATTGGTGCATTGAGCTACCATGTGTTACGCGGATTTTCTGTTGTTCTGTAAAAAAAATCATTACTTAGACGAAGATTTTTTAAATTAAATTAAATAAAATAAAAAATTAATTTTTTTTTTTTTTTAATAAATCATAGTTTTTAAAAAAGAAAAAATCGTAAAATTGCAATTTTCATAAGAAATAATTATTCGATTGGGCTCAAATTTAACAAGAGAAAATAAATTAATGAAATTAAGGTTCTGTGAAAAAAATCATTACAATAGGATGGAATATTATAAGTCAAAGAACTGTTTAAAAAAAGAAAAAACCCGTAAAATTTCGATATTCATAAAAATAGATTTTTCAATACCACTCAAATTTCACACGAATATCTTAGTTCATAAAATTAGCATTAATTGCTAACACCCAATCAAAGCCTGATGATACCTCCAGAAATACCAGGAACGAGACTCACTTCTAGCCACCACCATGGCTAACAAACATGAGGAACTAGTCCGTAGATTTCAAGATCTAGAAAAATCGATAAAATCGAACTTCGATGAAATAAGATCCGAGGTAAAAGCCGCGAATCGAAAGGTGGATGAGCAAGAAGCCAAAATCGACTCCCTCGAACAATACGGAAGAAGAAATTGCCTGCTCGTTCACGGGATACCAGAGAGGCGAGATGAAGACCCCTACGTGACCGTGAAAAAATGTACTCAATTCAAAACTTAGTCTCACCATAAGTGAGTACGACTTTGATAGATGTCACCGGCTGGGAGCCCCAAGAAAACGACTCGATGCAGAAGAGGCCCATCATAATAAAGTTCCTCTCCTATCGTGTACGAGAGGAAGTTTGGAGGCGTAAAAAAAGCCCTGAGAGACTCCGGCCTACTCATCACGGAGTCGTTAACTCTGAAAAAGATGGAACTGTTCAGAGCGGTCCAGAAAATAGTAGGACCCAGGAGTTGCTGGACCCAGGACGGAATAATAATCGCCATAAAAAACGACAAACGACTGCGCATCTGCGAGAGCGCCGACCTGGACCAGCTGATTCGTGGTGTCACGAATCCAGGCACCGATACCCAAAAACCAAAAACACCACGCCTGATAATAAATAGCCACCCCAGCACACCAACACCTACCCCGACTGGAAAAAAACCCACAACGTACCTAAATATCGAACTATTCACGAAAACATAGCATCACTTCACCGGAACCGCCCCCCCCCCCACACCTAATCAAGCCCGCGCATAAGTCACTTAACTTGATAATCATAGTGTGAATACTGAATTGTTAAGTAACATTTAACTCATACTGAGCCCTATACTTCTTATTTAGAAATATATAATTATTTAGATTTATACAAGGTATCAACATAGATAGTAGAAAATAACACTGATTAGTACAATAGACTCGTAGTAATAGAATAAATAGAATAAAAATTATTAAAATAATGACCATATTGATTGAAGACTCCCCCACAGATTATAACTTTGACTTCATTTTAGACCAATGTACAACTAGCTCCTCGGTCACTTGTGAAAACCCCAGTCAGCTAGGACAAATATACGAAAACTATGATGGCTTACGAATGTTCCATGTTAACATAAGAGGAATAATCTCCCACTTTGACGAGCTAACAGCAATTCTTCAGGACGCTGGTACACCCTTGATATTATTGTTCTAACGGAAACACAGCTACGATCGGACACCTCCCAAATACACATGAATGGATATACAACGCATAACTTTACAAACAAAAATACCTCGCATGATGGAGTAACAATCCTAAGTAGGAACAATTCAATTGATTCCATAGAATGCCACAGAAGTAAATCATTCACTCAAGCTAATGGAATTCACCTAACGGTATCGAAGAATAATTTAACTTACTGCATTTTAGCAATATACAGATCCCCCTCAGGAAACATAAAACTATTCATTGACGAATTGTGTAATGAAACCAAACAAATGGCTGGAGACCAAAAAATTATAATCGGGGACATAAATATAAACACCCTCGAAACCCTGGCACTTACAAATGACTATTTAAATATGCTTCACTCCGCGGCTTTGTCCAATACATCACTGACCCTACTCGAGTAACTTCGATGACTAGCACATGCAGACCATATATTTCTCAACCGAAGTGAGAAAAAAATCGAAGCCGCAAGTGCAATCCTCCGCACAACAATGACAGACCATTATGCAACATGCATAAGTTTTAAACACAAACATCTAATAAATCAAAAACTCCTAAAAGAAAATGCGAACAAACCCGACGAAAAAAATGAAATTAAAAAAAACTAATTATGACCTCCTAAGGCAGAACCTTAGCTTAGAGTCGTGGTTAAAAGTACTAAGCGACAACAACCCTGATACCGCTGCAAACACTCTTGTCCAGATTCTACAAACCCAAATCGATAAAGCCACAAAAACCGTCAATACCAACTCAAGTGCTAAATTTAAAATCAAGCCATGGATAACCAATGGAATCATTAAATCCATAAGAACCCGGGACAAATTGCATCGAAAAGTATTACTCAATCCTAACAATACCCTGATAAGCGACCATTACAAAAGATACCGAAATCATCTTAACCTCTTAATAAAAAGAACAAAAAATGACTACTATAGAGACAAGCTTAATACAAGCAATGGTGACAAAAAAAAACTCTGGCAAATCATAAATGAAATCACCAATAATAACACTAAACCGGCTAGCATTACTAATATACTCACGGAAGACGGACAACATCTGACGACAAAAGACAACCCTCGAGAAATAGCAGACACCTTTATAGATTACTTTAGTGATATAGGAGAAAAAATGGCATGCAGCATAATAACAAATAAAAACGCTCCCGATGTCGACGGTCAAGACAATCCCAGGAACACCAAATCTATATTATGCGTCCTGTCACTAATGAAGAAATAATGCAGTATATAGTAGAAATGGATCCGGCGACTGCGACTGGGCCTGACCATATTAGCACTAAGACCATACAAACCACAAAGGACTTGATAACAATACCACTTGTGCACATAATAAACAAAAGCTTCGAAACAGGAATCTACCCAACGATATTCAAAATTGCACACATAAAACCGATTTACAAAAAAGGTAAAAAATCGCTAACTAGTAACTACAGACCAATCTCCCTACTAAACAACTTATCAAAATTACATGAAAAGTGCATAAAAGCAAGAATTAACTCATTCCTCGAAACTAATAAACTACTTTCTCCCAATCAATATGGGTTCCGGTCCAACAAAAGCACTGACGACGCCACACTAGCACTGACTACTGAAATTTATAAATCAATTGACGAGAATAAAAAGCCCCTAGCCATATTTCTGGACCTAGCGAAAGCTTTCGACACCATATCGCACCGACTCTTATTTATAAAACTAGACAAAATAGGGATCCGAGGCATTAGCCTAGACTTGATCAAAAGCTACATACAAGACAGACAACAATTTGCAAACATTAATAACTCAATTAGTAAACCAAGAGTAATTAAATATGGAGTGCCGCAAGGGACCGTCCTCGGACCACTATTATTCTTGATCTTTATAAACGACCTATGTTCCCTTAATGCAAACTGTAAAATAATCACCTTTGCCGATGACACAGTCCTTCTGTTCTCCTCCAACTCTTGGCTCAATGTCCACTTGCTGGCAGAGCAAGGGCTACGCAAAGTTCTCCAATGGCTTAATAACAATCTACTAACTCTCAATAAAGAAAAGACTACATACATAACTTTCTCACCTCGAGCCACCCCTGAACCTGATAGACTTATACTGAAACTCCACGATAGTGACTGTAAAATCAACAATCAACAATGCGACTGCCATAAACTAGCAAAGGCAACTTCAACTAGGTATCTAGGAATTCAAATCGACCAGCATCTCAGGTGGAATGAACACATACAATTAATTATTAAGAAGGTCCGTTACACCATGACGAGCCTGTACAGTCTCAGGAACATTCTGACATTCGAAAACTTGAAAGTTGTTTACTTTGCTTTAATACAATCCATCCTCAAGTATGGAATTATCGGATGGGGAGGTACATATGACACACACATACAACAATTAATGTCTCTTCAAAACACTGTTCTAAAAATTATTCTAAAATTAGATCGGTATCACCCCACCAATAACTTATACGTAAATACTAGAATCCTAGAAATTCGAAAATTGTATGTACTCTCTCTGCTTCGCAGTATGCATACAAATAAGATATCTATACCCCCAGACCCCACACAAAACTATAAGCTAGTCACTCGCTCGAGAAGTAATAAAGAAATATTTAATCATAGGGTAAATAAAGGAATTCAACAAAGACATGCCACATTTCTAGGACCAAAACTATACAACATCTTACCAATTAAAACCCGAAATATAAAGTCAAAGGACATATTCAACCTCCACTCAAAGAAATGGCTCCTTACCAAGTCAATAAGCTACATAACCAATGTTATAAACTGTAAATCATTCACAAAGTCAACATAATAACACGTGGACTATAATCCTCGTTAACTGCTGAAACAGAAATGCTGTTTCAAAAGCCATCAAAACACTGAACCAGATAAGTTAGAGGAATATTTAAATTTAATTTTAATTTGTAGCATCATTTTTAGTATAAGGAAGTAGACATGTATTTATCTAATGTTCCTAAGCATGATATCTTAAAGCCTAAACCTTTTTTCACTATAATCTTCATGCTTTTACCTACCTATAATAGGTATGTATATAATAGGTATAATGTACAATAATTGTACATTATATGATAAGAACTATTGTTTCGGATGTTTGGTAATAGACCCATAAAGATGTTTTTAATAAGTTTATAACCATGATTTCACTGTTATTTTAGTTTAATATTTATCAATGATCAACTGTTAACTTAGTTATTAATTATTAGTTTTTTTTAAGATTAGTTATGTTAATTCAAGGCACGCTCGTCTATTTTTGCATAGACAGAAATGGCTAATGTATACCCGCTACAAAATATTTGTACTGCCCATGCATTTACATTTTTGGATGGACAGTACACTATTTATTCCTAATGCATGCATTATCTATTCGTACGCCCTAATATTATGTGCCAATTTTATTTTATTTTATTGCTAAGAGATACGGTAATTAGTTCCTAAGTATGTCAATTAACCTTAGTATGTATTCACAATGAGAAAAAGTATGCTCCGCCTCAAGATTTACTCTTATTGGAGCATACAAATATCAAAATGTAACAACCATGTATACAAACAATATGGAAAAATAAAAGATCAATCAAAAAAAGGTTCTGTGAAAAAATTATCACAATCGGATAAAGCATGTAGGTGTTATAAGACAAAGATTTTTTTTTTAAAATCGAAAAAAATCGTAAAATTGATTTTTTTATAAGAAAAAATTTCCCGATTGCGCTCAAAAACGTGGCAGTTCTAAGTTCAGAGATTTCAAAGGCCTTCATAAAATTTCATCGCAATCGGAGTATCGGTTTAGCCGGAATCGTGTTAACAAACACACAAAAATACAAAAAAAAGAAAGAAAAAAAACATTCCGGATTTTTTTCTCCAGTGTAGTGAAATGGAATCTTCGCTACGCTCATCCAATTATTTTAACGACAATGGTTTAGATTTTGAAAATATATTTTTTGTTTGTTATTTACCTGGCGTGAAATTGCCGTGCCCATGCAAGGTCAATCAAATGTTGAACGTCAAGGTACCCCCAAATTTCGCTCGTAGATTGAGTAAACCTTGCAATATTTACACGTATTTCGTACTGCCTATGTTTTCCTTGGTATTGTCACAGATGATGGACTTCACTGCGTTATATGCATTTCAAAACATGTTTAATAATTTTTAAAATACAATCCAGAAATTACAAAATCTTTCCCGACCAGGGGATTGAACCCACGTCTCCCATATTTCGGCTATAAAGGCGCCTTTGCCAACAAGACTCGGGAAACGCCAAAGTCGTTGTTAGACGAGTGAGCGAGTCATGTGTTGAGTACCCGGGAACATTTGCATTTAAGATTGATAATTCAATTCATATAAATATTAGTTTTTAAGTTTAGTTGGTTTACGGGCGCGTCAACTGTAAGGCCATAATGCGCCTCTCTAGCCAATGATAGGCTAGGGAGGCCTAAGGTAGGGGGAAGAAAAGTAATGTTACGGGGTACTCAACACATGGCTCACTCACTCGTTTAACAACGACTTTGGCGTTTCCCTAGTATTAGTATAAATACTCAAATATATATATGTTATCACTAGCTAGGCCTAGCTACTAGCCCCTACCCCTGCCTAGGCCTAGGCAATTATTAGGCCTATATCAAAGAGTGGAACCAGATTAAAATGGCACACATGGCTCACTCACTCGTTTAACAACGACTTTGGCGTTTCCTTAGTATTAGTATAAATAATAGGGCTTTTTAGTTTCGTTGGTATAAGGGCGCGTCAACTGTAAGGCCATAATGCGCCACTCTAGCCTATGATAGGCCAGGGAGGCCTTAGGTATTGAGAAAAATAATAATGTTACCGGGTACTCAACACTTGGCTCACTCACTCGTCTAGCAACTACTGGTGTTTTCCTAGTATATGTATAACTCTGTTCTCTATCTGCTGATTCATAGAATATTATCTATTGTGTTATGTTGTTTTTTTTTTTTCTATTTTGTAGGATTGTATGTGTGTATCTTCAATATATTAAATTGCACTTGTGGTATCTCGATCCTGTTGTGAATACAGATCTAATAATAATAAATAAATACGCAGAGGCCGACATATTTAAAATTACAAACGGAAATATAATTAGTGTTATATTGGTCTAATATATGGTAAACATATTTAAAAAAATTATTTAAAAATATTGCCGTGTAAGAATAATAGTTTCCAACCTAAAAGGCGATTTAAAAAAAATTGGCCCCGGGTCAAAAAGAGTCCGAAGTCTCCCAGGCGTGGCTACTCATGTCCTGGTGCTCTAACTGAGTGGGCTACCCGGTCTCTTCGAAAAGCACTGTTGTTTCCTGCTATTTGTTGGAAGCATTGCCTCCACTTGTTTATAAAATGTCTACTAGATGGCAGCACACCCATGGTAGAGGTTCGTCTAAACCCCGCTAGGAGATTTACATGACCTTGGAGGAACACTGCCACACGATTTAGCATTGCTCTTTCAGCACCCTGGCCGTGGCACTGTCATCGTTAGTTCACTTTAGTGCTCGTACCTTGGCTAGGGGCGCGCGTGTCGGTTTATCAGCGTGTTTTGCTAGCAAGTCTCGCTACTGTAAGAGATGGGTTATACTGTGATTACACTTTGTTACTTTTGTGCATGCTTGTAGTTTCACACCGAGTCTATGGGCTCTTATTGAAAGAATGATATGTCTTTGGGGTGGGTTGTGGGAGGGGTAGGAGGTGTACGCTTCTTGCGTTATATCCTAACCTAACTTTAAGTTCCTGGATCCAGCTTACGATTATATAACTCATCCATATAAAAAATCAAGCGTTAATAGATTCTGGTAGAGAAGTAACTTGTATATCCGAAGAACAGCTGTTTAAAACTTTACTACAAAAACATTAAATCATGGTACTGCCTGTGGTAGGCGTAAGCATTCTGGGAGTCTTGGCACTATAGGCCTAGCAGTTTAGTTTTTTAAAGGGCGCGTCAACCGTAAGGTAGGTAGGATAAACCTTCCTATTGGACGTGGGAAGAACTCACAAGCCCGTGCTGGCCAGATCCAGCCTCAGGCGGTAGCGAGGACGACCAGTGCTCGCCTCTAGTACGGTTAGTTGACTACTCTCGTACTGACAGGTCAAACCACGTGACATTTGGAGTCGGGCTTTAATCGTGTCGCGACACACAACTGTAATGGAATGAGATATATTCAAAGTATATTACCGTACATTTGACCGGGTGGGCTTACGGTTAGTTTAAGGATAAGGGAGTACGGGGGGAAGGCCATTGGCCGAAAAGATCAAGACCTAATGCACGAAAATACATAGTGGTTTTTCAATCCATGACCTACAAGTGTGATTGATTGAATGAATAGATTATGATCTTTAGTCTTTTTAGGCGCAATTGAGGTCTCTGAAACCTTCGATATTGAGAGAGTCACTTTTGTATCTCAATGTTTTCTCAAGTGAAAGCGGCACCCTTAATTGCGCGGCTTACTTCTCACCCTGAAGAACTACAAGTTAGCTGTATTTGTTTGTAATTTTTTTAAGATTTTCAGTTTAAAATTTTTACTTTTTTTTCCACGAAAATGGTTGGCTTGGCGCCCGTCAACAGGCGAAATGATCTTACTCCTTTTCAATGCGAAATTAGGGAGAAAGAATGAAATGCTTGGCTCAACTTCTATATATCTCACAGCATTCACAGCCGAAAACTTTTGAAGAAGAGATTGGCTGCCGTTTTTTTTTTTTTTTTTTTTTTTTTACAATGTTTGGTATTTGGGGGGTAATAATTACGCTAGGCCGACACATTTAAAATTACAAACGGAAATATATTATATATTTCGCGCTCTCTAAAGGGTGGCAAGCCAAGAACCCTTCGCACCGCATACTTAGCGCTGGTTAGGCCAATAATCACTCATGGCCTACCAGCGTGGCATCCAACAACAAAGGACAACATGAGCAAGTTGGAAAAAATTCAAAATCGTACCACCAGACATATTATGGGTTACAAAGAACCAAGTGCCTCTACACGTCGTGGTAAATGTCGCCTTTCCACCATTGAACAACTCATGAAGCAAGTGGACGTTTTGTTCTTCAAAAAGATGTTGACTGGCTGTGTAGACCTTGACCCATTCCATCGGGTGTCTTGGAATCTTTGCGATTCAAGACGTAACCAGGCCCAGTCCATCACGCCACCATTTGCCCGAACCAGCGCGTACATAAGTGGGTCTATTGCCGAACTGCTAAAATTTGGAACTACTCCCTGTCCGAAGAAACACAAGGTCTTGCCATGTCTGCTTTTAAGAGAGTTGTTAAGTCTTCTACATTATGATTGCTACTTGGATATGGGGAATTCATTGAATGGGTATTGTTTTGATAAGTTGTCTCTGCTATGATTGTCTTTTTATGTCTCTATGTTCTATGTTTTATAAGTTCTTGTTTATTATCACATTTTGGTGTGTAGAGGCTGGCAGACACCTTGTGCTTGGGGCATACTGCCCTTTTCTGCCAACCTTCCTACTAAGCCTATTAGTGGAAAATAAATAATAAAATAATAAAAAAATAATAAGTGTTAAATTGGTCTAATATAATGATAAAAACATTTTAAAAAAATATTTAAAAATATTGTCGTGTAAGATTAATAGTTTCCAACCTAAAAGGCGATTTAAAAAAAAATTGACCCCGGGTCAAAAAGAGTCCGAAGTCTCCCAGGCGTGGCTACTCATGTCCTGGTGCTCTAACTGAGTGGGCTACCCGGTCTCTTCAACTTTGACTGTTGTTTCCTGCTATTTGTTGGAAGCATTGCCTCCACTTGTTTATAAAATGTCTACTAGATGGCACCACACCCATGGTAGAGGTTCGTCTAAACCCCGCTAGGAGATTTACATGACCTTGGAGTTAAACTCAAGAGGGCCTTTGTTTGTTCGTTAGATACATCATGACCGCAGTGGATTCTGTTCAGTTTGTTTACAAAAACACCGGGTTTGACATTCTGTCACTGTTTCTATGATCCTCAATATAATATAGTTATTGACTGATTCAATAATATCCTTTGCATATTATAAACTATTGTGGCGTTGAATTTGCACTTTTTTATTTACTATCCGTCTATCTTGTACGTGGTGAGCTTTAATATTCAATATACAGTAGATAATTGTTTACTCGGAGAATGTGTCAACTATGTTGATGGCCTAGGCCTAATATTTGTTCTCACTCTCGGCCTTGACTAAAAACCAATGTGGCTTTAATCACACACACCGCTTCTTGCGTTGATCTTCTGATCTTCTGTCGAATGCATTACACTTTGTTACTTTTGTGCATGCTTGTAGTTTCACACCGAGCCTATGGGCTCTTATTGCAAGATTGATATGTCTTTAAGGGTGGGTGGTGGGAGGGGTAGGAGATGTACGCTTCTTGTGTTATATCCTAATCCAGCTTACGATTATATAACTCATCCATATAAAAAATCAAGCGTTTATAGATTCTGGTAGAGAAGTAACTTGTATATCCGAAGAACAGCTGTTTAAAACTTTACTACAAAAACATTAAATCATGGTACTGCCTGTGGTAGGCGTAAGCATTCTGGGAGTCTTGGCACTATAGGCCTAGCAGTTTAGTTTTTTAAAGGGCGCGTCAACCGTAAGGTAGGTAGGATAAACCTTCCTATTGGACGTGGGAAGAACTCACAAGCCCGTGCTGGCCAGATCCAGCCTCAGGCGGTAGCGAGGACGACCAGTGCTCGCCTCTAGTACGGGGAGCTAACTACTCTCGTACTGACAGGTCAAACCACGTGACATTTGGAGTCGGGCTTTAATCGTGTCGCGACACGCAACTGTAATGGAATGAGATATACCTATTCAAAGTATATTACCGTACATTTAAGGTTAAGGGAGTACGGGAAGGCCATTGGCCGAAAAGATCAAGACCTAATGCACGAAAATACATAGTGGTTTTTCAATCCATGACCTACAAGTGAGATTGGTTGAATGAATTGATTATGATCTTTAGTCTTTTTAGGCGCAATTGAGGTCTCTGAAACCTTCGATATTGAGAGAGTCACTTTTGTATCTCAATGTTTTCTCAAGTGAAAGCGGCACCCTTAATTGCGCGGCTTACTTCTCACCCTGAAGAACTACAAGTTAGCTGTATTTGTTTGTAATTTTTTTAAGATTTTCAGTTTAAAATTTTTACTTTTTTTCCACGAAAATGGTTGGCTTGGCGCCCGTCAACAGGCGAAATGATCTTACTCCTTTTCAATGCGAAATTAGGGAGAAAGAATGAAATGCTTGGCTCAACTTCTATATCTCACAGCATTCACAGCCGAAAACTTTTGAAGAAGAGATTGGCTGCCGTTTTTTTTTTTTTTTTTTTTTACAAATTTTGGTATTTGGGGGGTAATAATTACGCTTAGGCCGACACATTTAAAATTACAAACGGAAATATATTATATATTTCGCGCTCTCTAAAGGGTGGCAAGCCAAGAACCCTTCGCACCGCATACTTAGCGCTGGTTAGGCCAATAATCACTCATGGCCTACCAGCGTGGCATCCAACAACAAAGGACAACATGAGCAAGTTGGAAAAAATTCAAAATCGTACCACCAGACATATTATGGGTTACAAAGAACCAAGTGCCTCTACACGTCGTGGTAAATGTCGCCTTTCCACCATTGAACAACTCATGAAGCAAGTGGACGTTTTGTTCTTCAAAAAGATGTTGACTGGCTGTGTAGACCTTGACCCATTCCATCGGGTGTCTTGGAATCTTTGCGATTCAAGACGTAACCAGGCCCAGTCCATCACGCCACCATTTGCCCGAACCAGCGCGTACATAAGTGGGTTCTACTGCCGAACTGCCAAAATTTGGAACTACTCCCTGTCCGAAGAAACACAAGGTCTTGCCATGTCTGCTTTTAAGAGAGTTGTTAAGTCTTCTACATTATGATTGCTTTTTTGATATTGTGAATTCATTGAATTGTTATTGTTTTGTTAATTTGTCTCTTCTATGATTGTCTTTTTATGTCTCTATGTTCTATGTTTTATAAGTTCTTGTTTATTATCACATTTTGGTGTGTAGAGGCTGGCAGACACCTTGTGCTTGGGGCATACTGCCCTTTTCTGCCAACCTTCCTACTAAGCCTATTAGTGGAAAATAAATAATAAAAAAAAAAAAAATAATAAGTGTTAAATTGGTCTAATATAATGATAAAAACATTTTTTTTTTTTTTTTTTAAATATTGCCGTGTAAGATGATTTAAAAAAAAATTGACCCCGGGTCAAAAAGAGTCCGAAGTCTCCCAGGCGTGGCTACTCATGTCCTGGTGCTCTAACTGAGTGGGCTACCCGGTCTCTTCAAAGAGGACTGTTGTGTCCTGCTATTTGTTGTTGTGTTAAGCATTGCCTCCACTTGTTTATAAAATGTGTACTAGATGGCAGCACACCCATGGTTGAGGTTCGTCTAAATCCCGCTAGGAGATTCACATGACCTTGGAGTTCAGCTCAAGAGGGCCTTGTTTGTTTCTTTAGATACATCATGATCGCAGTGGATTCTGTTTCGTTTGTTTACAAAACACCGAGTTTTGACATTCTGTCACTGGTTCTATGTCCCTCAATATAATTTAGTTTTTGACTTATTTAATAACATCCTTTGCATATTATAAACTATTGTGGTGTTGACTTTGCACTTTATTATTACTATCTGTCTACCTTTTACGTGGTGAGCTTTAATATTCATTATACAGTAGATTATTGTTTACTTGGAGAAGGTGTCAACGATGTTGGTGGCCTAGGCCTAATATTTGTTCTCACTCTTGGTCTTGACTTAAAACCAATGTGGCTTTAATCACACACACCGCTTCTTGCGTTGATCTTCTGATCTTCTGTCGAATGCATTACACTTTGTTACTTTTGTGCATGCTTGTAGTTTCACACCGAGCCTATGGGCTCTTATTGAAAGAATGATATGTCTTTGGGGTGGGTTGTGGGAGGGGTAGGAGGTGTACGCTTCTTGGCGTTATATCCTAACCACTAACTTTAATATTTAAAACACTTTTAGTGGCTTCAACTTATTCCGTCTTCAGGTTTCTTGTTAAAAACAAAAAATCATACTATCAAAAATATATAATAACAAACAAAGACAATATCCAAAGTTGAATAAAATTAAACATTTCACACATGAAAGTTGACAAAAACAAGGTTATACAAATAAAAAGGCTATTTCTTAGTGTTTACTAAAGGAATCCACATTGGGGGAAAAAAGGTACTCGGCTGGCTTATACATGTGTCTTTTAATGTTATCAAAGCTGCTTCTTTCAATTTCCTTTTTTTTCCAACATGGCTCTTTAAGTAAACGCCTAGATTGTAGAAAGTCGAATTTATGAACCTTTATTTATTTTATTTATTTATTTAACGTCTATCCTATTCAGTTATAAAAACTGATTTACATGTTACATGTTTACATGTACATGTTCTACTAGTTTCGATGACATTAGATAACAACCATCTGACTTCTCAATGTTTTTTCTATGCTCATTAACTCGAACATGCATAGGACGTCCGGTTTCTCCTATGTATACAGCATCACAGTTTCCACAAGGAATCTCATAAACACAACCCTTGCTCATTTGGACTTCATTTACAGGTTTCGTTTTTTGCAAATGGCTTCTAATGGTACCTATTAACTGATTTAAAAGATGTTTGAATTTTGAATTTTGATCCAATACGTCGAATAGATTCTGAAAGACCTTTATGATAGGGAATATGAGCATATGCTTTAGGCTGCACCCGTTCTTTCTTGATTTTTGCTTTACGGTTGATGATGTCTCTGGGATACCCATTATTCACTAGAGATGTTTGGATGATTTTTACTTCCTCGTCGAAGGACTCTTTACTAGAGCATAAATTTTGGGCTCTATGAACTAAACCCAATGCAATACCAGTCTTAATGTTGTCGGGATGGTTTGACTCAAAATTAAGATATCTTCCTGAGAAAGTAGGTTTTCTGTAGACCTTCATTGTCAGATCATTGTTGGATTTTCTTAGAAGGATATCCAAAAACGGAAGTTCACCATCTTTCTCTACCTCTATAGTGAATTGTATGGAATCATGCACAGAATTTAAATCCACCAAAAAATCAGCAAGTTCTTGATCCCCCTTCGTCCAAACAGCAAACAAATCATCAATGTAACGCAACCAAATTTTTGGTTTGTTAGGTAGTCTGGATGTCATATTCTCTTCGAATTCGAGTATGATTTTTTGTTTTTAAACAAGAAACCTGAAGACGGAATAAGTTGAAGTCATTTCCGAAACGTTGTTATTTAAATATAATAAAATAGAGTTTTTCCACTAAAAGTGTTTTAAATATTATAATGAACTCTACTAACTTTAAAACTAATATCACTAACTTTAAATTCCTGGATCCAGCTTACGATTTTATAACTCATCCATATAAAAAAAGTTGACAGTAATAGACAGGTTACAACAAGCTACAACAAGCGTTAATAGATTCTGGTAGAGAAGTAACTTGTATATCCGAAGAACTGTTTGAGACTTTACTACAAAAACATAAAATCATGGTACTGCTTATGGTAGGCGTAAGCATACTTGGAGCATTGGCACTATATGCCTAGCAGTTTAGTTTTTTAAAAGGCGCGTCAACCGTAAGGTAGGTAGGTAGGATGAACCTTCCTATTGGACGTAGGATGAACCTACAAGCCTGTGCTGGCCAGATCCAGCCTCAGACGGTAGTGAGGACGGCCAGTGCTCGCCTCTAGTACGGAGAGCTTACTACTCTCGTACTGACAGGTCAAACCACGTGACATTTGGAGTCGGGCTTTGAACGGGTCGCAACCTTGAAAACGTCTTAAACACACTCGGTAATGAAATGGGATATGTTCAAAGTGTATCATCGTACGTTTGACCCAGTGGGCTAACGGTTAGTTTAAGGTTAAGGAAGTACGGGAAGGCCATTGGCTGAAGAGATCAAGACCTAAAGCATGAAAATACATATCGTTTTTCAAATTCATAACCTTCAAGTGTGATTGATTGAATGAAAAGACTATGATCTATAGTCTTTTTAGGCGCAATTGAGGTCTCTGAACCCTTCAATATTGAGAGAGCCCCTTTTGTATCGCAATGTATTCTCAAGTGAAGGCGGCACCCTCAATTAAGAGGCTAACTTCTCACCCAGAAGAACTACAAGTTAGCTGTATCCCCCCAAATACAAAAATTTGTAAAACAAAAAAATCGGCAGCCAAGCTCTCCTTCAAAAGTCTTTGGCTGCGAATGCTGTGAGATAAAGAAGTTGAGCCAAGCATTTCATTCTTTCTCCCTAGTTTCGCATTGAAAAGAAGTAAGATCATTTCGCCTGTTGACGAGCACCAAGCCAACCATTTTCGTGGTAAAAAAAGTACAAATTTTAAACTCAAAAACATAAAAAAAATTACTTGGCCATTAAATTTGGTTCATTACGAGAACTCTAAAAAGTAAATGGCCTAGTAATTTTCATAAGATTTTCAGTATAAATTTTAACTTTTTTTCCAGGAAAATGGTTGGCTTGGCGCTCGTCAACAACCGAAATTATCTTACTTCTTTTCAATGCAAAACTAGGGAGAAAGAATGAAATGCTTGGCTCGACTTCTATATCTCACAGCATTCACAGCCGAAGACTTTTAAAGAAGAGATTGGCTGTCGTGTTTTTTTTTTACAATTTTTTTTTATTTAAGGGGTAATAATTACGCATAGGCCGACCTATTTCAAATTACAAACGGAAATATAATAAGTGTTAAATTGGTCCAATATATGATAAAAATATGTTTAAAAAATATTTAAAAATATTATCGTTTAAGACTAATAGTTTCCAACCTAAAAGGCGATTTAAAAAAAAATTGACCCCGGGTCAAAAAGAGTCCGAAGCCACCCAGGCGTGGCGACTCATGTCCTGGTGCTCTAACTGAATGGGCTACCCGGTCTCTTCGAAAAGCACTGTTGTTTCCTGCTATTTGTTGGAAGCATTGCCTCCACTTGTTTATAAAATGTCTACTAGATGGCAGCACACCCATAGTCGAGGTTCGTCTAAACCCCGCTAGGATATTGACATGACCTTGGAGTTCAGCTCAAGAGGGCCTTGTTTGTTTCTTTAGATACATCATGACCGCAGTGGATCTGGTCAGTTTGTTTACAAAAACACCGAGTTTTGACATTCTGTCACTGGTTCTATGATCCTCAATATAATATAGTTTTTGACTTATTCATGCATATTATAAACTATTGTAGTGTTGACTTTGTACTTTATTATTTACTTTCTGTCTACCTTTTACGTGGTGAGCTTTAATATTCAATATACAGTAGATTGTTCACATGGAGAAGGTGTCAACGATGTTCATGGCCTAGGCCTAATATTTGTTCTCACTCTTGGTCTTGACCAAAAACCAATGTGGCTTAAATCACACACACCGCTTCTTGCGCTGATCTTCTGATCTTCTGTCGAATGCATTACACTTTGTTACTTTTGTGCATGCTTGTAGTTTCACACCGAGCCAATGGGCTCTTATTGGAAGAATGATATGTCTTTGGGGTGGGTGGTGGGAGGGGTAGGAGGTGTACGCTTCTTGCGTTATATCCTAACCACTAACTTTAAATTCCTGGATCCAGCTTACGATTTATATAACTCATCCATATAAAAAAATCAACAGTTATAGAGAGGCTACAACAAACTACAACAAGCGTTAATGGATTCTGGTAGTGAAGTAACTTATCCGAAGAACTTAGCTGTATGTATCCTTGATTCGACCCACGTTGACTACGCGAGTGTTGTGTGGAATCCACATCACGTCACCAAAATAAAGCAAGTTGAACGCATTCAATACACATTTTTAGTTTTCTTTGTTATCAAAACTAGGAAAACGCCAAAGTCGTTGTTAGACGAGTGAGTGAGCTATGTGTAGAGTACTCTGTAACATTCCCTTTCCTCCCACTACCTAAGGCTGGATCAAGTCAGCATGGGTCTTTCCTCCCTAGCCTATCATAGGCTAGAGTAGCGCATTATGATCATACAGTTGACGCGCCCGTTTACCAACTAAACTCAAAACCCTGTCATTTATACTTCATAACAATAAACTAAATGCAAGTGTTTCAGGGCACTGAACACATGACCGCTCACTCTTCTAACGAGTTTGGCGTTTTTCTAGTAATTTTGTATCCTTGCTTATACCCGGCACCTCCACCAAAATCTTAATTTAACGTTGCAAATTATTCATTAGCTTATATTATTTTTGTTCTTTTTCGACGATCATTTCAGACGATTCGCTCTATCTTTTGGGTGCTCCCCTTTTCATGTTTGTTTGATAATTCTGATTAATCTCATTATATAACCACTACGTACCATAAACCTTTTATCAAGGACGACATACTTTCTCGTTTATTTCTATTATAATTGGTGTGTATATAGTTTACTATCCCATGCGAAACGAGTGTGACACGTTGTAGTCACGACAGTTAAAGCGGGTCTTCACGGCCCGTCGGTTGTTGTCATAGCGCGTGGCAATTAGAGGCGGGTGTCGTGCCTGGTTGAAATCACGGCGGAGATAACGTTTTAGTGGAAACAAGTGAAGCACGCGATCTCCCGCCTTATCACGCTGAGCGTCGCGACGCGCCTTGCGTCATCCGCTACGCTCGCTCGCAGCCGGGGAGTTGCGCAATCTATTATAGCCTTGGTGTGATGAGGTTCGTTTTATGAAAATTTATGTTATCATGCAACTAATCAATAAACCCAAAATATATATTAAGAGAGTATAGGACATGCGTTTTATGCAAATTTTTTTTCGCTCGGCCGACTGACACCACAGGAGTTTGAAATGTTGAACATATGTCATAAATGAGGAAATATAGAGCTCTGAATTAATACATTTCAAAATTTTATTTTAAAATCATTTATAAAAAAATAGTTTTAACGAATTTTGATTTTGTTAAAAACTCCAAAATGTATTAAAAAAAGAAAGTATATTGTGTATGTATATTATATTATTTCATGATTTTCTTCTGGCTGATTAAGACAAAATTTTAAAGCTCTATGACCGCAGGGCCGTCCATGTATGCTTTATTGACAACTTTGCAAAGTTTCATATATTAAGGATGTTTCTTGGCTGAGCGAATAGCTATTTTGCTAACTGCCAAATGTGTCCCATTTGTTCTTAAATGATATTTATAATATGAATTTTAGTATAAATAAAACAACATTGCGGTCTCTAGTTAGAGGCAACAAACTCGTCATAATCTAAACAAAAATAATTCAATGTTGCTTTTTCAATAAATAAGATAACTGATTTTCAGGGAGGGATATTAAATTTAAAGCAGACCAAGCCAACTCTGTAGGCGGCGACCCATCGTGCAAATGTTGTGTAATGGTTGATTTTAAACCGAATTAAACAACGTATGCATGTTGTAAACCATTTTAAGATTATGATAATTTCTTGAGAAGAGTCCCATAATGTGGTAATTAAATGAGGAATTTCTTTTGAAAATTTTGACATTTTGGGCGTATTGGGTAAAATTTGCATGTTGTAGTTTTCTTATAAATTTTTGACAGTCGAAGTTTTGACATTTTCGGGAATAAAATTTATCAATTCACCCACAATTTGTGAAATAAGAAGAGAATATACCTATTATTAAACTTTTAAGTGTCTCGCAACCCGTTGATGACAATATTTATGATATATTTTGAAACGTAGACAGAAATTATCATCACTATCGCATTAGAGCAGCCCCATCAATAAATATGTATTTTACTAATTGTTTTTGCCGGTATTTGCGAGCTCACGGGGCTCTCGCATCGTCTCTATAACGCGACTTTACTATTCCAGAAGTTTAAGGATGACGGGCAGTCTAAAATATCTGTACCTTATTCAAGTACTCTCGTCCTTCAGAATGATACTCTTGCTGCCTAAGGACTATGGACTAAGGAAATCCTTGGGTAAACCTTCAGTCGTAATTTCCGGTGACCGGCATTGAACCGGCGCCAACTGGGCTAAAGCCTCCAGTCAATCATGAAGATTTCAATTGGTTTCCTTCCTTTTGTCTCGTTTTTATATCACTTTGTGTCTGTCTAGTCCAAGCTCTCTTGTTGCCGCTTGGCTTTATTCCATCAATTGAATGTTGCACATTTTGTTCATCTTTTACGTGTTTGTTGTTCTTATTATGTATATTCTTAGTTTAGTTTAGTTTAGTTTAGAAAATATTACTTTCAAATAATCATGTTCCATTTAAATAAATTAATCAATCAATCAATCAATCAATAAATAAATAAATAAATAAACAAATAAATAAATAAATAAATAAAGTAATAAATAAATAAATAAATAAATAAATAAATAAATAAATAAATGAATAAATAAATACATAAATAAATAAATAAATAAATAAATAAAAAATAAATAAATAAATAAATTCGTATTTAAAACCTATCCACTCAGTCGTACAAATGATTTTCAGTGGGGGACTTTAAACCAAAGTGACCAAGCCAACCCTGTAGGCCCCGAATCAATCGACGAGTAAGCGATAACCAAACAAAGATCGATATTTTTAATAGGAAATATAGCAATCAGGGGTATGGACAGTGCGACATATATAGAAATTTAGTTATATAACGCTAACTACAAAATCAGCCCACCAGAAAGATTGTGTCCTACACCCTAAAAGCAAACGAAAATTTAAATAAAATTAAATACGCTTTTACTCAAGGTCAACATCCCAACGCCCTAATGGTATTTGCATCAACTTGGTCCATTAGTCTCATTAGGCTTGGTGGAGGTGCCGGGTCTCCTCTCCACCATTGATCCCAACCCTCACGAGTTGAAACCCGACGTGCTCAAAGCGATCCCTCCCAAATGATCTCGCCAGGCCTTAATTATCAATTACCTGCTCGGGAGTTATGGGGTTATGCATTTAATTAACAAGTTTGTTAAAGCTTCCACCTAACACACTGCGGGGGCTGCTCGAATGATTTACTCTGTAACACCCTTGTCTCGACTAATGATCATGTTACTAACTTCGTCGTGCTTGAGTTCAAGACCCTTCACATGTTTACAAAACGTAGCACTTTCTCTATACTTTTCTGATTCTGCCACATTTTGCTTCTTTAAATTTTAAATAAAATTTAGTCACATTTTCTCGATCTCGTTAAAACTCGACTGGTGTTCAAGAGTTTCGTCGAACACCACCGGTCGCTAAGAAGCTCGACATCTCTCATATCATCATTCCATCAAACAAGACTACGTCACTCACATAAACATAATGTGCCTATATCTTTACAGTTTTGTAACATTTTTTTAATGTATATTGTTATTTTTACTACATCTACTTGAGTCTAGAGTTCACTTTTTCTGATAATAATTGTTTAATAGATGTGTCATAAAATTTGGATATATGGGCATACACATGAAATTTATATATTATGCAAATCAAATTATGGAGTATTTGTACATTCTCGTACGTCGTGACCGTGACCACAATGTAATCTCCCCCCCCCCGCGTATTCCCTATGTTTGTGGCTGGATATGTCCAGAATAAGTCTTTCATAATCACATCGTCTTGGTTAGAGAGTCGATTCTTAATAAAAAAAAGCATTTTACTTATAAGGAGACTTTAGGAAGGTGATGTTTATTTCTAGGCTCATTTCACGTTCACAGTAAAAGGTACGTCCAGACTCATTTAGGATATTATAAGTGCCACCAGTGTGTGTTATAGTTAGTGCATTGTAACGTTTGATCCGTTGGATCTTTTTGGTTTATTTTTTTATTTGGATTAAGGACGTGTCAACCGTTAGGTCATAATGCACCACTCTATAGCCTAGAGGATATGAGGAGGATGGGCCATGCTGGACAGAACCAGCCACAGATTAGGGGAGGAAGGGGGGTTTCTCACGTCGATGACGACCGCGGGGGTGTACTTCTCCCCTTACCCGTGGCTAGTTCTGTCTTCGAAATATTTGTCAATGTTATACATATATTATTATTATTATTATTATTATTATTATTATATATTATTATATTATTATTATTATTATTATTATTATTATTATTATTAATTATTATGTGTTTATTCCGTACATTCATTACATATTATATAATAAACATACGGATGGATGCTAATAGCAGACCGAAGATCCATTTGAGACATTATACACCCATCCTAACATATGACCTAGGTACTAGTATAAAATTAAACCGTTTACTTGAGAAACATCCTACTACAATAAATGTTCTCTTAAACGCACGAGTTTAACCCTTTACAGATTAAAGGCCATTCACAACCAAGCTATGATAATCCGGGTTAAAGCAGATGTAAACGACAGAACAGCAGAGAGCTATAGTCAATGCCCCCGCACCCATGTTGGAAACTTTCGATCTACAAAGGACAAACAACAACAAACACGTTTACGAATTCTAATTACAAACCTTGTACTTGCATTTAAGCTTTATGTGTCAGTAGGCTTTTATCAATCCAAGGGTGAAGCCGTAAATAGCCACCAACTCCCGACAATCTAGCATCAAACTCAATTTAGACAACAAAAGCAATGCCGATCAAAACTTACGTAGTAATCATGCGATTCACTAATCAGATTGGTTAAATCTTTAAGGCGACCTTGTAACTTTGTCGCCATGTTCGGAGTTCGCGCCCTATTCCACTGGTATTAAGCTAAAACTGGCTGACAAACACTGTTATGATTATCAGAAACACGGTTTTCTTTCTGACGTCAACGTTACGACAGCTAAAGTTGCGTGTGCTATTCTGAAGCTATTAACTTTGTTAATTATGAGGTTATATTTTATTGCCTTCTAAAATATAAATCCTAGACTTGAATCGATTATGGTACAATTTCTAATTATATCAGGTTGCATTTTCTAGACTCATAAAACTTTGCCACAAAACCGCAGATTGACCCTGGACTTTAGTCGTGCATGTGTTAATTCATCCTCAAGGCCAGGCAACCACCCCCATATTGTGTTAAACTATGTTAACATAAAGTTTTTGTAACTAAATAGGGCTAACGTTAAATGAATAAATATATTGTTTTCTGCAATTTTCAATTAATTAACTTACGACGATGATATTCAAGTGAAATTTTATCCTTTAATTGGTTCATTACGCTACCATATTTAACAAGCAGCAGTCGTAATTCCGTAGTCTGTTGGGTTGAATGTCTCGAACGTATGAAACTATCCTTTCATCATATCATATTATTACCCAGGAGATGTGGCCATTGTTCTAGAATCTAGAAGCATCCAACATTCCCTACCCTTGTCCTTCAACAAGTAGATCTTTACTGAACAAGGTACTGTGAACTCACCCCAATAGCTTCACGTCGCAGGTACTTCTGGTGCCTGCGTCTCATTACGTAGCAGAAGATGAGGATGATAATGAGGGCGACAAGAACCAGACCCAGCAGTATCGGTAGCAGGAGACTGTCATTTCCCTTGTACCCCTGTAAGACAAGACACACGAGGTTAGGTCACGTGATGTAGTCGCAAACACGGGTACGGGAGGAATTGGTCTTTGGTGGAGGTGCCGGGTCTCACGGAGATCTCCCTTCAGGTGGCGCCAGCCTCGGCCCTCGTAATTCCAGGGCCACCAAATGTATTCTTTGTCATCGTTGTTGAAGGGTTAATGTCTACAAAAACAAAATATTTGAAATGTCTTTGGTGGAGGTGCCGGGTTCATGTAGATCTTCTTTCGGTTGGTGCTAGCTCCGCCAAACGTGAGATATGTACATGGAGGACATATAGAAACGTGGTACATATATGGGTGTTTTGCTTGCTTATTTTCATACATGCAGTTTGCACACTTGTATATGTGCATAAACTGCATTTGTAAACGGAAAATATGAAATAAAGAGGAATGACACGCAGCTAGGATTGATCTTCGAATTAGTTTAGCAGATACGTATTTTGCGATTGAGTTAACGGCTTTACCCTGTGTTATAAAAATTCCAAAATTTACAGTTAGTACTACATACATTAAAGCTATTAAAATTAAGTAAAAATTGAAGATAACTGTGCTACACAACACACATCGAACTGTAATCTTACCATAGAAATGCAAACCTTATCAAGTAGTATCTATGAAACGACCTTCTATTCTTACACGCACACTCAAATGTTCGTACACCCCTCTTCACTTCTCTCCACCCGTCATCCCTTACCCTTGCAACAAAGAACAAGATATAAACCAAGATTAATACATAATTCCAACACAAACAGGGGCTGTTTACTCACAAAGACACTTCGGTCGTGCACGTCTTGTTTCTATACGTGTTTCCTCGTACGTCAACCGTGCTATTATCTGCACGTTTGAATGTCCGTCCGTCCGTCCGTCCGTCCGTCCGTCCGTCCGTCTGTCCGTCTGTCTGTCTGTCTGGAGTTGATTCGGCGAGAGATCCCACCCAAATGAATGTCGTAATTAATAACGTTAGGTGGCGTTTCGCTATCGTGTTTTACTTTACGTGGAATACGACGTACGTTTATACGTAAGGCTCAGTCAGAGATGAATGTGATTGTGGCGTGAATAGCCAGCTCTAGCTAGTACTGCTGTTAACCTTTTTGCGGGCGCGTCTGTCTTGTCTGGTAACATTCAAAGCGCGGGCAACCGACCAGCAAATGAACACACACACACTACATTTACGGCAAATCTGTGAATCTGTTTTTCGTTTTTTAAATTACGAAATGCTCACGTTTTCTTGTTTGAACTAGAATTAAAGCCAGTTCATATTTACTTGTGGTTTAATAGGAGTTCTCGCGCTTTCTGTTTTTATCCCGTTTATACATATCACTTTCACGATAAAAAGTTGTTTTATTATGTAGATTTAGAAGAGATTTTCAGTTTATTTCAGAGGAAATTTAGTTTGTGTTCTAAAATTTTAACATTCTGACCTCAAATTTGTTTTTTGTTAATCAATAAATTATGTAGTGACAGTTTGAAACAGACTTTTCAGACAGATCATTAATCACGATTCTTGATAAGTTTGACAAATTACACGGAAAATTAATTATACGTTTAATATATTTGTCTGTTTTCGCTACTACCTGTCAGAAATATTTGTCACAAAATAGTTCATCGTCGTTCTGTTTATATTAGACCTAATTAAGATTGTAGGATGTTTATCCTTTGTTAAATTTTCGGTTTGCAAAAGATTCTACCAGAGTTAATGTCCAAAAGTGCTATACTTATGATCAATATTACGGTAACGTCCAAAGTGTATTAATATGAGACGTTAAGCAATATCCAATCAATCAATCAATCAATCAATAAATCAATCACGGTTACACTAGTGTCTTCTTTGGTTTGCATAGTAAGAAATAAAACACAATCTTACTCATAGGTAAAAATTATTCCTTTATTTTTTACAAATTTGTTACACGCATAATCTGAAAAAGCATACCTAACCACTTCGTTTAGTTTATCCCAGCCTCTGCCTGGTAGTCAGTCAGTGTACTCGAGTGTGTAACTCTACTAACAAGCCCTGACAGTGACGAGGTGTTGAGGTAATGGCCGGCGCCACTCTTCTGCCAACAGGTGGATTATGACGAGTGTGTAGACGATGTGGTCGGCGAGTTGACGACTCGCTTCGTGTTTGCTATGCACATGGAGGGTTTCAACACAGTATAGATAGCCGATCAGGCGATCATCTGTTGACTTATTGACTAATGTTGACGCATTCCTGATTAGATTTTCCGATTATTTTTGTTTGCATAACGTATCAGATTAATGAAGACTATTCGAAACGATGAGTGAACGATGAAGGACAATTTAAAAAAAATCATGCCTTTTGCGTGATTCGCACCCACGTCCTCGTAGAGCCATACACTTTGGACCAGCGTCCTAAACGTGTGTGCCACCGCGGACTGCTTTCCTAATTAGAGTCACAATTCTATAATTAAATATGTTTAACAGTAAATTATAAACAACTTACGGAAATATTACAGAGAGAAGCTCTCCTATATTCCTCACTTGATTGTGCGTGTGTCACGTCCATGATAAAAACCGTACTTGACGTATTGTCATACGGCATTTTGTATACATTGCCTTTAAACAAAGATCCTGGGGCTTATCGGGCGAAGTTTGCTTTTTCATGGGCCCGGCTCCTCCACCATAAATGAATGCTTAAATTAAGTATAGGAACAATAACGGCAGGTTTTGTCCCTTATTTTGAGTCATCAATAATTATCTGTACATAATTGAATTGTTTCTTGTGAAACATTATGCTTTATATTGATGCAGTTGGCTTGGATTAATATTAATTATATATATTTTTCGTGGGAATTCTGCCCAGGGTGCAACTCATGCCCCTCTTCAGGTCTAACTAGTAACTAGGTATGTTGCGGATAGAACATTTGTGAAGGGATGTCCGAGCATTATCGTCTGAGGAAAACCTCGGGAAAAACTTTCAGTCAGAATTGCAGGTCTCGACGTGATTTGAACCCGGGACCTCCCGAATCAGAGTTAGGCGCTTAATGTTCTAGCCAACACATGTCGGTAATTGACTTGAATGTTAGTTTCTACTATTTAAATATTTCATTTATTTTTTTTGAATACAGATTAATGTTAATTATTTTAAGGTTAAAAACATTATAAAATAATATTTTGTTATTGTTACCTTCTACCTACCTAACACTACCTGATACTGTGTGTGTGATTTCAATACATAATGAAATATATCAACTTTCCAAATAAATTTAAACCAAAATAATAACACTACCTCAAAACTCAAAAGCTGGTAAAGCAAGAATGTGAGCCTCGTAACGGTTTATTGTGCTCTAGGAGATTCAAAACTGAAGGAGGTACTTAATTAAACACCGCAAGCCGAATCCACCCCATGCCTTAATGCTCCGTGGCAGCCAATTGCCTAACGTCTCTCTATTTCATCCCTTGGTCTCCCGTTGTGACGGATTTATGACTGAGTTTAGCATTCGGTCGGCTCCGCATTGCCTTAATAAACTAGACGCCATGTTTGTGACGGGACCATGTTTCGGGTCTACAGTCTAAGCTTACTTTTCAAAGTGACAAATCTACGAGCTTAATTTGTTGAGCTGACGGGGTAAAGAACTAAGCTTAGTAGAATGGAATGGAAAATACAGGTTTGTTCGTGTGCCCACATCTGTGGTCTCGTCATGATGTTATTATACCATCACGGAATGGAATAGCTTTAGAGATAAATAAATAAATAAATTCGTATTTTTAGAGGCGACCTGCTCAGTCAGAGAAGCCATTTTGGCTTAAATTCGCCTTTTTCTTCAAGAGAAATAAAGACATTATTATTATTATATTTTTATTATTATTATAATTATTATTATTATTATTATATTATTATTATTATTATTATTATTATTATTATTTTCAGTGGGGGACATTAAATTAGAAGGCGACCAAGCCAACCATGTAGGCGCCGACACCATCGACGGGCGAACAATGACCAACTAGAGACTGGTATATTTAATTATGAAACACCGATCAATCAAGCTGGACACGGTTCCACCCGCGGACACCACCACAATCAACAAAGCTGATTCGGAACAACCTAAGAATGTATTATGTGCTTCAAACGGCTTCAAAGTCACCGTTTACACGTTTATAAGCCAAGGACTAATGAACTTAAATCCAAATCAGAAGTTAAAAAACTTCTGCTTCTTGCGGAATCGAACCCTGGACTTTCTGCATTGAATTCAGCAGAGACGCTAACCACAAGACTAGCGAACCAAGATGTCATTTCAGTTTTTTATAGGAGCCGTTTAGTGGACTAATTCTTTCGAAAAAGGGGGTTATATTGCAATGTCTAATTTATCCACTATGCCAAGCCAAGTTCTACAGGTAAGATGGATAATGTTTTGATTAATCTCTTCTTGCTAATAGAATATTGCTCGAACAGCTGCCACTCACAGCGCTTGACAAATCACGTTGTGTGCACTGCGCTCTACCGGTAGTATCTCGAAGCTTGTGGGGTTGATGAGCTCATGTATCTTCCTCGGGGGAGGGGGCGGGAGGACTTTCCATTGCCTTCGGAAGAGTGGTCTTCTCACGCTTGCTAGCTTGTTCAGCAACTTTCATAGTTGAAGATGCAAAAAAAACACAAACGAAAACAGTTTGCAACGAAGTTTGGATTGGAAAAAGACAAATGGCCTTATGCGAGCAAATTTGAGCTCAAGGATGGTATAGTGGCTAAGCAGCGGAGCAGTTGTTTCACATAATAAATAAAATACTACGACACGGCTCCACTTAAGTGTTAATCAGAATATAACGCGATTTTTTATTTAGTTTCGTCTTTAGTTTCTCGTTCACTGAATATTTATGAACTAAAAATAAAATAAAAAATATTTAATAGACGAGCTTAAGATTTGTGAGTCGAGAAATTTGAAATTTGATCTCAACTGCAAAATGTCACGTTCTACACGTGAAGGGCGCTATAGTTAGTCACACAATATGCGGAAACACGTTCCTCATATTCACATTCATATTGTGTTTCTTTAGTAATTTTTTCATCCTCTGTTCTCCTTTGGTTGTATATTGTAATAAATAATGTGGTAATAATTCTCGTTTTTATATCATACAATTACCAAAATTACAAACAATTTAAAACTAAAAGCTTGGTTACATGCGTCCGGTTTTGAACCTTTCCTAAATTAAGTTTTATAAACTATGATTTATTTAAAATGAATTTAGCCAGGGATAATATATAAAAATTGGTTTCAGTTAAAGACATATTTTCAAATCTTTAAACTGTAAATCAAAATGTAATAATTAAGTATAGAAGAAATGTATTTGTCGGGTTATTTTGTTTTGCGGTGTACCTAAATCGTCTGTCTTTAGTTTCATGAAATTAATATATAATGTAGAACAAATATCTTCTACTTTTTGCTCAAGTGGTACATCACTACTCCATGTCGTCTTCTACATGCAGTAAAATAACATTTGAAAACCCGGTTTTAAACGGCAAACTACTGCAACCACCGAACGACCGCTTGTTTGAATGCTTTGCATTTGGGTCAATGACTCTGGGTATAAAGTTTTATTTGTAACATTGAACGCCCAACGTAAAAGCTCGAAGAATTCATAACGCCTTGGTCTTGGACGAGTGCTACCAAAGAACTTTAAGCTTCCTGGTTTTACACGAAAGTTTCACAAATTGAGCGCGCGCTCTCTTTTCTGTTCCGTACACGTGAATTTATTCCCGGCGTTCCCTTATTTTATTGTACCATCGACTTTGATAAATAACTTCCTTTGCCCCGTCGTTGACTTAAGTAAACATACAATACATCCAGCTGGCGTTGATCAGCAGAATGTTCACATCGTATCAAGCTCGACAGGGGGCGATCGATACAAGGAACATAAGGCCCTGCCCAAAGAATATTTGTTGGGAACGTTCTCAGCTACAAACAAATCCATGTCAGTCCGTCTGTCTATTCGTGTGTCACGTATCACGATGAAAACCGAACATGACTTCTGATTGACATGAGTTTATTAGCCATTACTCTTCGACAAGGATGATACAGAATGTTTGTAGACCATGGGGGCCAGAAGGCGGACGTAACCCCTCCCATAGGGGTGTCGAAATTAGATTTTGAGCTCAAGCAATTCTAAGATATTCCTGAAAAATAAATTTATTTGACACTGTGGTCCTGGAGGAGATTAACAAAAGTAAATTCGCTCCCTATTTTGTTTTATTTAATTCTCCATAACTGATATATAATTCAAATATGCCATAGTGAATAGATGTTAAATAAATCAAAAATAAATAAGTATTTAGTCTACCTACTCAGTCATATTTCTGATGTTCAGTGGGGAACATTAAACCAAAGCGACTAAGCCAACCCTCTAGGCCCCGACGCAATTGACGAGTGAGCGATAACTAACCAAAGGTCGATATTTTTTAATAGGAAATATAGCAATCAACGGCATGGACAGTGCGAACACCCGCGGATCAACGCTAGAATCAACAAGGCCGATTCAGAACAACTTTAAATTTATTATGTGCCTCGTTGCTAGGACGGCTCCAAAGTCACCGTTTACAAATTCCTAAGACAAGAACTGATGGACTTAGTCCTAATCAGAAGTTAAGAAACTTCTGACTTTGGCGGGAATCGAATCCTGGGCCTTCTGCATTGGAAACAGAAACGCTAACCACAAGAACAACGAGCCACACAATTGATTAGTAATGTCTTGTGTTTGCGTTCGAAACTAAATTACTAAAACTTTTATCCTCTCTAGTTTATTCACGTTCCAAAGTCTCTTATTTTGAATATATAAACAACTATTAGCTGCAGGCGACTTTCATTATAAACCACGCCACCCCACCCTACAGCACCCCACTGTCTGTACACTCCACGCCATGTGATGTGACTTGCAACATTAAAGCACATTGTCCCCAATATTTTCGTCTGGCTTATTCTAATAAATATTCCTGACATAAGCTCGCAGCCATACTGTGGTTATTTTCCTATGTGGTCCCACTTTTAGATACGTGGAATGCACGAATAGTGAATAATAATAAGCACAAACGGTGAAGTCCTTGGGGCTCTTTATAGTGAAAGACTCATATGTAGCTTCATACAAAGTATTTCTGCCAGCTTTACTTATATATTATCTTCTGATTTTAAACCAACTTGCAAAAGGGTTCTAACTAGATATACAGGCAGAGAGCGGAAATGTTTTCTATTGGTTATGTAGAGAATTTACGTCACTGCTACATTTAAGCAGGTATATCTTTGATATGGCGAGTTTTCGAAAAGTGATTTTAGTTTCTTTGAAACGTTGCGAGTCGATTCTTTTATTCAATTACTTTCACGAAAAAAATATTTTCTTTCCTGTCGAATTCAGCTGACTCGTGTTTGTCTAAAGAAACTAGGTCTCTCCAGACTACGTTGGAAGATGAAGTGTAAATATCAGACTGTTTTATTTTGTGATACTGGGGTATCGGATGACTTGGCAACAGTCGACCCTTGGTTGGCAAAATATTATTTCATGTAACCATCTAAACTTATGTGTGTATCTACATTAAAAATCAATTAACATAGTTAATATAGGAATTCTGATGTTAATGTTTTCGCCAGGACACGATGAAGAATGAAGATTGGGGTTTTGTAAACGAGAGTTTAAGAAAATATCCACTAGCCCCAGGCGCTTTGTGGAAAACAAATGCGATCTTAACATTTTTACAGTAGAGGGCGAGGAAGAAATTACTTATTTGTATCGCCTAGTTTCTTTAAAAAAGCCAATACAGTACAACGCTTCAATAATCGAATAGCTCAAGTTCTTCTATATTGCAATAATGTTTACGGTAGTCCTACAATTGAAGTGTCAAAAGTGGCCAGGACAGGTAGGTTCTTATAGGCCTACTTGCTTTTGCAGGATCCTAGTATTTTCTTTATATTTAAAAAACTCAATATTCATTCTTCACTGTTTCTTTCCGAAATCAATTTTATTTATAATTGAACGCAAATAAAATCGAGTTGCAGTTATGCACATCCGAATGCAATGCAACTCTGAGGAATTGTATACAAAATGAGTCAAATAACGTGCGGTTAGGTGGCACTATGACATATTTTGCCCACAATTAGGCAAACGGCTGTGGCGTTATCTGAATCTCTTGTGAAAAATGATATGGGCCCTGTAAAAACAAGTCAAAGAGTTATGCTAGTCACTGGAAAATTCGTTAAGGCAATACCAGATCAGCTGACTGCATTTTACGCTTCAGTTCTAGGTGTACCTTTTCATTTGAACACAAATTATTGCAATGCTAGGTCACGTTGTAGGAACCTGAGCTTTTAAATTTATTGACCCACGGTACGAACTTTTTAACGTTTGTAAGCGATGAAAAAACGTGATTTTTCCTCTCTCCCTATCGTAGCCACCATAGATTCTAATGATGATGATTTCCTAGCCACATTAAAATACGACTTGTTTTTCTCCAAACGCCCTTGGCTTGTATATACTGAGCCTCTTCAGACTTATGACATTTCTGAAACTCTTTAGAAATACGTAGGCACGACTGTATGGTGACCCTTGATTTCGCTAAACAAACGTCAAATAACTGCGCTTTTAGTTTCCTATTGGATTTTGTTTCATTTCAATGCCCTCAGCAAACGAACATTGAGAGTCATTAATTAATTTAAAAGAAAAAAAATAACAAAATAAATAATTGTCGTTCGTATAAAAAATCTTTGAATGAGAATCTACCTCAACGTAAACGGAATTTATATTTTTGAATGTGCTTTTGTGTTTTTTGTTCGAATTGAAGATAGCACAGGATGGAAAAAGCGCATTTCGTTTTTACTTCGGTTTTACCTACAGAGAGCGAAATAAAACATAAATGAATGGCAAAAGTTTTGAATGGGATCTCGCCTCCCGCCTTGCCGACGGTTATTTCTCGTTAGTAAAATGTTATGCGAGGCGGCGCGCGGCCTGGGAGTCTAAGGCAAGTTTTAAACTCGGGCGCAGGACTTATCTACACCCAATACCCGTTCATGTGCAGGCTAAGTCTCAATAACGGAAGATTAAAGGGTATGCGCTTGCTCATCATCTGAAGTCAGCAAATATCTCGTGGTCTGTTACTGTGGGTAGGATATCGGTTCTAACTTCATATCAACCCAGAGTCTAGACTTGAAATGTATGTTCTGTTTATAAGCTGTCTGCACTTGAAGTGTGACGAAGTTTAGAGAAGTAACATAGGGAGGAGACCCAACGCAACATGGAATCTGTCTAAAGACACTACGTAAAACATTAAGGTGGACATAAATATAACGAAGAAGATCTATAAAGATGTTAATGTGTAATTAAGATAGGATCTGTTCGAAAAGTTTAACTAATGATCAGCATTCAAGTGTATTTATTCAAGCTACTAGAACTGATTGTCCCGGGTTCGAATCCCATCGAGACCGGCAATACTGACTAAAGGTTGTTTTCCGAGGTTTTCCTCAATAGTTATTAATGCGAATGCAAGGGATTGAGTCCTCTTAAACACCCTCTGACATCCCTTCACAATAATTGTCCTATCCGCAACATACCTAGTTCACCTGAAGAGGGGCATATTTCACCCTATAACAAGTTTTGTCAGAGGGGACCATCAAATAATGCCGAATAGCGATAGGTTACTAAGAGGCTAGGTTTTGATTATAGGTCAACCTCGGACAGATTTATTTCTCGAGAATCATTAAATTTGCTACGTAACATCTAGTTCATGTACAGAATCAGTCCCTGCAAGTGTTTCTTGAAGATTTGTAGTTTATTTCCAACATTTATTTCTTGCACTTATTCCACATAGACCTTTGAAGGACACATACTAGAAAGTGCCCGTAAATATGCAAGACCACAGCAGAACACCGTATCTGTTTTAGAGATGTCTTGTTAGTTAATGCGCTAACCAACTGTAGACAGAAAAATTACATGTTTACTTATTCTTCTATTCTTCAAGAAAACTATCTAAAAGTTTCCAGACTTTGCACGACTCTCCCAAAACAGGGTTTCTACGATACTGGAAAACCTGGAAAAGTCAGGGAATTTAATAAATCAAGAAAAGTCAGGGATTTTTATTTGTTTTATTTTACTAAAAATGTAAAAAAATATATATTTTAGTAATTTCAATACCTTTTTTGTTGCTGAAAATAGAAATCCTCAATTTAAAAAAACAATTCTTAAATTATTTTGTCTTGCCTGGTGTTTAAAATTCCCGCCGAAATCGACATTGAATTTATAAACATTTTCTCTCCATTTTAATGTGCTTGAAAGCCAAATTTTCAGCCTGAAAAAATAAATTTCGATCTGAAAAACCTGGAAAAGTCAGGGAATTTTGTAATGGAAAATTTGTAGACACCGTGTCAAAGATTATTCCTCTCGTTGACTCTTCTGTAACTTCCAGTGAGTTAATTTACTTGGTCTCACGTTTAGCGTAGTCGCGATCTCTAAGACTCGATGATCCTAAGCCGCTCTGAATAGTTCAGGTTCGTGCCTCGGTCGAGGACTCCTCTAATACCCGCGTCCGTATCTCGTGAATGCCTCACCTCAACCGTAGGATATCGAGGTCGGGGGGTTCTATGAGTGTGCAGTGAGGTTCAAAGCCTCAGCTCTTCAGTGTGCCATTTCACATTTCTCAAGCCTCGCGTCGATACATCCAAGTTTTAGATCAGCCTCAAGATCTTTATGTCTCTATGTTGCCCAGACTGTATTCAAAACGATGAGCGATGGGGGTTTATTGGGGGAATTATGATGAAAACTTACATATTGGTTGTCGGTTGAAAATATAATATAATTCCTATTTGTAAAAGCGTTTTCAAGAGGGGGGAGCAAAAGTTACCCAAGTGGAATTCATTGAAGAGGGAAAAACGACGGTTGAAACAAATTTTTTGTATGTGTATCCAGAAAACAGTTGTGAAAAACAAACACTTGAGTACTGAAGTGATGTATGATGTTTTATATTCATGTATCGGTTTTGGTTGCGAGGAAAATGAGTGTTGGGGAATTTTTTGGCTCCATTTTCTATTCTATCTAGTCTATTTATAGCGACTTTAGTGGCCGTTTTGCCGTCAATATCAATCAAATAACAAGAGTTAGTCGAGACAGATGTGTCAGATACTGGAAACACGTTTAGAGTATATAACGGATAAGCCACAAAGACGTGAAGAGAATCAAAGAAGATAAAAGAGAGAAAGAGTTGCGGTCTATCAATCGTTTAATTCACTTTAGTTTACGATGTAAAACGAAAGACGAGTCTTTGTGTTGTGATTATCTTATCTTTTGTACTTCTCCATCGCAAGATGAGTTTTCCTTGTTGGGGGTGGGGGTGGATGGTGGTTGGTGGGGGGGGGGAGAGGGAGGGGGAGATTGGACCACTCTCCGTTATTACTTCTTATTCATGAAACTCCATACCAAATATTGCAAAGACCTAGCCATTTTCAAACATTAACCATCTCCACGATATAAAATTATTTAAGCTCTGGAAGATGTGGTAAAGACACATTAATTAAAATGAATTATCAAGGGTAAAAGCTACCACACTTTTAATATTTCGGTAAATTTGTGGTTAATACCCTATGAGAGCTTCAAATTAGGAAATTTTATTTTATTTAAAATAAAGGGGCTTTAGAAAGTAATAGAGAAAGCATTAAAAATTCTACGCACCACACCCCAAAAAAAGGAATTATCCCAAAACACTCTGAAATATATAAAAGAAAAGAAAAAAGAAAAGTTCTTATGATTCCCTCAGTTATTATGTCATAATAATCCATAGCGAGAGAAGCCAAATGATACCAGACAAGGAAGGTTCGCCCGAATATTAAAAACATCGTTCTTATAGAACTAAAGGACTATGAACACTAGTTTTGGAGTAAGATCATCAGATACAGTTTTTTGAGATGACCTTTACTTTTTTTGTAGATGCGTATTCACATAATTTCGACATTTAAATTCTTCCTCCAGAAGTACGTTTCTTTTGTTACACATTTTAGTAACGTACTTCCGCGTTCTCACTGCTCAATTTGTTTGTAAAAAAACAACATAAAACATAAATAAAAAACTCGACTGTCATGTATAAACTTTTAAACAACGCACCGCCAATACTATATTGTTGAGGAAGGTATGAATGTCTGTCCCGATAAGACAACCTGTTGTTCAGTACACTATCAGAGGTTGTCACACGTACTGCTTTGTTGAGATTCAGGCGCTATTATGCTGCCCGCTTTAGAATGCAGCGGAGGAGGGACCTAGTTAATTGTGTTCAGTACACCTCCTGCAGCTGGAGATAAGAGGGACAAGTGTCGAGTCCCTGGGCAACCCTGTTTGCACTAGGTACCCTAGTCACGTTGGAGTTGCGTTTATAGAGAATAATTATAAAACTAAGTAGTTTTAGCTACAATGTTCAACTAAATGCAGTTTTACATTGTATTGCAAAACGATACTTCGGTTCGGATTGACGTTTTTAATTTATATTTAGAAGATTCGTCAGATTTTAAAACGAATTAAAAACATTCATAATTATTTAATTGAAAATAGCAAGAAATTGAGTTGTTTTATATTGTATTTTCGAAAACTTCACAAAACAGTTTATTGTATGCAAACTAGTTGTTAATTAACTCTTTATCGATTTAAGTTTGAGTAGGGAAGAGTACGAAATTTCAATGTATGGTTGGTTACTGTGTAAAGACTGGAAAATAAGAAAAAAATATTGAAAAGTAGCTCGATAACTTTAACCTACATATCTTTTGAATAACCTTGTTTTCATAGATGGTTAAGGATAATGACTCGAAATGTAGTGAGCTAATTAGTTATACCGGTGATTGGTTAAGTACAAGTTTGCCAATAGTTTAGATAGTTTTTGGGTGAGCTAGTAAGTAAGTTAATAGGTTAGAAAGTTTCTTAGGTAGCTATTTAGCGTGTTGAATCTTCGAAAATCGATATTATAGCCGATCTCCGCAGAGATGCCAAGGAATATTGCCTCCACATCTCGCTTCACTAAACATTATTTAATTGTCAGCTGTCGAAGACAGTGGACACGTCTCTTCTCTTGACTGACATGACTGTTTCTGAGAACAACGCAACAGGCGGGTTGCAAAACAATTCTTCTCTGTCTCTTAATTCACCTCAATAAACTCGTCTCCTTCTATTATGTCTCACAAAAACTGTCAAAACAAAAACGCGTAGTCATTGAGTGATTGATGTACACGTTACCCATCCTGCAGTGGCTTATACGAAAGATTGTACTACTATGTAACTATACTATACCTGAGATGGATGCGATTAACGAACGACACCCTTAGCTTAATATAACAAGACAATAAACGGCTTCGTAACTTTATAAGAAAATTTTGATTTGTATGTCCAAAAAGAAGGCTTATGCTTAAAAACTCTACAACCATAATGTTTTACAATGCGTAAAAACATTTGGCAAGGAGATTACAAATATCACTCCAGGAGTTAAGACGCGTATTGCGCTTGCGTCCAACGCAGCGTTCTTCAGTGCTGATTTTGAATACCACTTAATCATCCTCATTATATTCACCACTTGACTATTATCATGACAATTTTAATTTTAAACTTATTTCGTATCGTTATTGTTACAATACATTTTCTGATCATCAGTATTGTCCCAATCCATCGTTCATGTGTGAATATCGTTTATAAATGATTGAGTTTACGACATAAAACATGAAATTGTGTTTTTATATTCTCTTGACTCTCTTGACTAAATAATTATCTATTGATAAACAAGATATAAGCTCCGAAATGGAGCTGTACATAATAGGAAATGAGCTACTTCATTAATTGATCATCAAAGAAGGACAAAAATAAAATCATATTTTTGGTGGAGGTGCCGTTTAAAATTGGAAAAAAAAATTGGTTTTTATCGTGACACGTGAAACACGCACAGATGAGTGGACAGAAACTGATGCACATAGGAGAGTGTATCTATAAAAATAATTATCATAATTGAGTACCATTCAATCTAACGAGACGAGGAGTGAGATATTATTGAGGTGTTCATCGGTGTGCTATATTTTGTGGATCAGCTGACCGGATGTGACAGTGCTGAAGACTGCACAACTGTGTATACATCTAGCGTTTTATACAAACCAATGCAGTGAATGTGGTCATGCCAGGACACAATGATTGACGAAGGAAATAGTTTAAAAGTACTTTTTAAATGTATAGACAAAAAATTGTGACATCTAGTTGCGAGATGCGACTTGTTGCTTATAGTTCACTGATCTACATTTTTTAATCACACTTAATAAATTCACCGTCACGTGTGGTATACTTAACAAAAATACCACAACAGTTATACCTCCCCCCGTAATTAAACTGGGTGTAAATAACGTAGAAATAATAAAATCAAGGACCCGGCACCTCCACCAACAATGCTATTCTTATGGAGTTAAAACTTTTCTCTCTCTACCCGGCACCTCCACCAAAGACATTAAAATTTTTTTGCTATTTGAATCATATTGTTAATGAGTGAATACGGTGAATTTGACTTCATTACGATAAAATTAAATACTGTGATATGCATTTAATTCCCAAAATAAAAACTTGAAATGATGTGACCTTTTCCAGTACAAGAAATGATTTACTGGATGTGAAATCACGTTAATTTACCAGATACAGTTAGTGGTAGCTCCACCGACATACGCGAAACTATTTCGGAAGTTTGCCGGTTTAAATTTATAGATAAATAATTTTTGAACTCGAATTGTTGAAGGTTTGTTTTCATTCCAATATCTCGAATCCTTCATTAACGAAACATCAAATTCAGTTCCACGAGCATCGTTATTTTCTATTCTAAATAATGGTTTTAATTATTCTTATCGTCGTCAATGTGACAATCGTCGTCGTTATGCTCACCCTAGTCAGAGATCCCACCCTTGTCTTCCCGGTCCCGCTTCACATCGTACGACCTCGGTATTGAATGCGACGTTCAACTGCAATAATTAGAACGCGAGAGAGCAATGCCGCAGAATTCATTCGCTTCGAGCTTCTTCTCAAGTTTAACGAGTGCATTCAGTTCGTCGTACTTTCACAACTCAAGGGCCCTAGTTTAGAGCAGCGATACTAATTCGCGGACTCATTATTTCTTGCCGCGGGGGATGAAAACTCGGTACTATTGCGTCAGTGTCGTTACTTTTCGACAGAGTTAGATTTCTTCTCCTTGTAAATGTTGTAAACCAAATGCAGGAAAGTACAAAAATAAATACAAAATAATGATTGAATGAATGCATACTAATACACATAAAAAAAATAATGTAATATAGTGACAATTTCATAAAACTAAATACAAAAAAGTACTTTAACGACATATAGTAAAAATCTCGAGTTTTCTATTCCTGTATGATATGCTCAAAGATTTTTTTTTAAATAGTTAATAAATAAAATATAAATTAAAATCTTACATAATATAATGTAAACCTCTTTGCAGTCGAAAAATTACCAAACCACATGACAGGACCCATTTAAATCCTGTTTAATGCTTGGCAACGCAGCGCAAGGCCACGCGTTTAGTGAAATGGGTCTGCGGAATCAGAGGTGTTTCTTGCCGCCTCGTACTGTGTTTTGGTTTCCTACTTTATTCGATTCGCTTCCGTGTAGCTCTAAGCTCGCCGACATCACCCTACACCCGGCACAATGAACTCACGCAGTTTACTTAATACTTCGTTCAACTTAGAAATTTATTAACAAAGACTTTTGTTTTATTAAGGCAACAGAAATGTCTTTACTCTTAAAACACGACGTATAACTTTATTTTCTTTGAAAGGGCGAGTGAAATATTCTTGACATCAAACACGTTCATGTTTTATTCACCCCCTCCCCCCCCTCCCCCCTTCACTCTCTCTCTCGTTCGATAAAACAATAATTCATCTCTCTCCCTCCAATTCCATCTCACTCTAACGTTTTACATTGCGTTTCATATTGAATTAATTAATTAGAGTTCATCCAATTGGGTTTCAAAAGTAATTTGTAAATGACAACGGCCAATAAAATACATCATTAAAAAACACACTACAGTAATCAAAAACAGCGAAACATTTTTAAGCTGTAAAACACAGGGCTAATCAAAATGATGTGAAAGGTAAAGTGGATACGAAATAATTAAAGCGGTATTATATTTTTTTACACCACACTTCGTTAGGGGTAAAGTCCCTTCGCACCATTCAGGTTCTCCTATCATGCCCCACATTAACTTTATACTCGCTCTCCCTATGAATGATCATGTTTTAAAATCAAGGTTTTGAAAGGAAACCTTCCCTTAAAAAATCATTTTCCAGGGAATCAGGTATATTAAGATTAGGATTATGGTGCAATGATACTTGGATGTAAATATTCAGTTACTATCAAAGAACTAAATCCAGTCTGTCTTGTCCTCCTTTTTAATCGATTTTATAACTGAAAAGGATAGACGTTTAATAAATAAATTCAAAATTATTATTAGGGTAAACAGAAGAAATAATTGTATCGAATCTGTAGGATCCTTAATTAGTCTATCTTGTATTTTTCTCACTTTTTAACGGCATATATATTTATTTTCACGATTTTCGTGTGATTCTTCTTTGTGTAAGATGGGCCTACCACTCGAACTACCACTTATCATGGGTTGCGAGATAGCGCAGTCGTAATGGGAATTGCTCGACCATTGCCTCCCTCATTTACACGTTATCAAGGTCCATTGAATCTCCTGGCGAGTGGAACGGCGCGAGGAGATTTTGTAGACCTTGACACGTTATAGTCTTACGGTCATTCTCCGAGCTAACAATCCGACTCTAAGACTAATGCTCTGACTTGTTTGCTGATGTCGTCGTCCTCTTAACAAGAAGAAGAAGAAGAAGAAGAAGTGGCGAAGTAATGGCGTCGACCAATGAAGTTATTTCAGCTGTAAAATATGACCTCGAGGAAAACGTTTTGTTGTTTGCGAGTCGAGTTAATGCCCGGATATCACAAAACGCGAAGTATAAATGCTGTGAATTCCTCGTGACAATGTCGCTCGTGGTGAAAGTTATTAGAAGACATTAATTTTACGCGACTTGAATTTCGCACTGAAACAACAAGGGTTTTAAGCAAGGGCGTAAAGTCAATTTCGGTTTATGTACGGCAATCTCCTTCCCTACCAGGCCTACCGCTCTTGCTAACCACAAAGCAATTTCAAAGAATTAATGAAGACATTAAATTCTTTACCATGGATTGAATTTTATACTTTAATAATAAACCGACGGTGTTTTATTTCATTAGATGTTATTTAAGGCTAGACAATGTTTCAGCTTTTCGTTATATAAGAGCATTAAAGTCTGTTACGCACGTTATGTAATTAAGGCTGGGGAGAAAGCTTAATTGGTATTTCGTGGAAGCATTTCACGCTCTCAGAAACAAATGAGATATATTTGAATCTTCCATAACTTTTAATGAAGTAGTGAAGATATTGCTGTTTTACAACAAGATTCGCGCTTTTACGTTATCTCTTCGTATAAGGGTAATTGGGTAGTTAAAAGAATACTGTAAGTCTGCTAAAAGGACTTAAGGACAGTCGGGGGAAGCCGGGGAGAACATCGTATATTTAGAATGGCCTGTGATGTACATCAATCCAGCGACCTTATTACACCTCGAACGATGGCAAAGACGATGATGACCGCGACGTGAGAACCCCTCCTTCCTCCCCCTACCCGTGGCTGGTTATGACCAGCATGGGCCCCTCCTCCTCATATCCCCTAGGCTAGAGTGGCGCATTATGACCTTACGGTTGACGCGCCCTTAATACAAATAAATACGAATAATATTACCTCGTGTTTACTGACAAGTGCTGGGAATTTTTACTTGTTATGATTTGTTCTTAACTTGTGCACTGAATTATTTTAACTTTTTTGAAAACATCACATTAAACATCACAAGATATTATATTCGAATAAATAAGTTGCGATCTACTACATTACTTAGATTGTTGCGACGTAAAATTGAAAAACGATACAAATAGCATATCAACGATTTTACTCATTCTGATAATATGAGACTGATAACTTACATTATTACCGCTATACTTACAAAGAACAGAAAATATAAGGACTGCAGCAGTCGGAAAGTTTCGAAGGTTTCTTTTTCATGACCAAAAAGTTAAATACCAGTGGAATTCAAAATATAATTCTACTTTTTTCAAGTACTTTTATTATAAGAGACATTAAATTATAAAGCAGTATTTCATGTCGTCTCTTCCTCAATGCTATATTTCATTAATTCCTTTGTAACCAAATTATTCGAAACATTAAACTCAATATCAGTTTATAATTACATTTGTGTTATATACAACCTCGCACTGTAATATTGGATTAACGACAACATCTCAAACAGCACATTTCGGCTTGGCTTTTCACCTGCCTCCGAGCTACGTCGCACCAAACTCTATACCAATGGCTTTAATCTCATTTCCTCGGTATAAATCCATATTCACACAACCCCCCCCCCCCTCCCCCCACTTCTCAAGGTGGGCCCCGCGTAGAACTGACGCGTCTCGCGGGAAAGTGTAGTAGATTGCTTTTCATCTTCGTATTACTTAGCATATTATTAGAAAGTGTTTCTTGTGTGTACAAATAGTTTTCAATTCAGCTTTGTTTGCTTTTGATTTCGATGCGGCAGAATGTTGGTAGAAAATAAACAACAAGAGGAAAGGGCCGCGAGGGTGGGTGACTTGTGGGTGGTTAAATATTTAAGGGTGTTAGAAGTAATGGTGGAGGGTTGTGGTTGGTTGGTTGGTGTGTTGGCACCAAGAAGTTATGACTTTTACATTTGTAAGGGTTTGTCTCTTGTGAAATATTTTAAACCACGCACAAACATTTAAAATGTATCTACAAACACTAAACATACAAAAAGTATAAACAGTATCTACTTGTGGTGGTGCTTTATTTTAGGTTAGGGGGAAGGTATGGGGGCTGAGGTTCATCTGAAATTTAAATTGTTGAATGATTTGAGGTTCTTGAATAACGATAGTGTTTAAATTATTGAAACGTTTCTCTGTTTTGGTGGAGATGCCGGGTTTCGTGGAAATTTAATTAGTGAAAATCAAAGCTTCATTCCAGTTGTTATTTACATTTAAAACGATGTTTATGACAACCTGCTTTACTAAGTTATGCTAGTTTCTATTTTTAAATAAATTGTAATGAATGTCATACCCAAATTATCACAAATTGTTACTGTAAAAGTTATTCGCGATACATTTATATTTACCTACTTAATTTAGTTTATAAATGTGGACGTTTAAACCCAATGTTTTCAATACTTTGGAATGGGTCAATAATTGTTTGCGGAATAACGTAAAGAAATATTCATAGAAAGGGATAATGAAATACCTGTAATTTTACAGCCTTGTACTATTTTAAAACAACGTTTTAATTAATATTGTGCTACAAATCGAAATATATTTTAAAGACTGTGAACGGAAATTCTTGGAGCCAAACGGATAACATGTTTAAGGGTAGAGATTAAATTTCCGCACGTTAAAACTAATTCCAGCAAATAATATTACAAACATGCACCAGCCAACGTCGCGGAAGTAGCAAATGTGCGTGACACAAAAATATAAAGGATAAATACGAATGCAAATATTTATGTTCCTTATCTGCATTATTTATTCGGCAGAATATAAAATGTAAATGTTCTTGTTTTTATTATGACCACCCGTCTAGATTAAATTTATCAAAATCAGTTTAAAATTGTACTATAACGTTTTAAAATAGAACCCCCGGTGAACGTATCAATTTTCCTTTTATTTGTAACACAAATTTGGAAAGTACGAAAACAAAAAAGGTTTTGTTATATTATATTCCTGTTTGTTCAAAGTCGATTGTTATTTGACTCTTGCTAATTGGTTGGAAGTTTTTGTTGTTTTCAATTTCTACCGTCATGCTGGTTTTGAATGGGCCAACAGTTCATCCCAGACGGGAATTACAAAACTTGAGAGCTAAAAAACCCCTCTCAAAGTAAATAAGGTTCATTTAATAAAGTAAAAGTTGTTAATGGGCTTTCAGTTCTTCCGGAAGTTAATGTGAGTGTCGTGTGGATTTATTGCTGGCTGTCTTTCTTACACATTCAACAGGGGAGGGAGGGAGCGAGGCTTGCTAGTAAGAAGTTATATCTTTGCGCTACGGATGTCCACGGGGAGGGGGGGGGGGGGTCTTCTTACGAACGAGCACAAATGCAAATTAACTACCCTTTACGTTTTTAATGAGGAAGTGGAGGAAGAGGATCTTTCGTTACATTCATATTTAATTTAACTATGCATATCGCACAGGGTTTTTATTCCTGTTACTATAATTTGCAAATTGCGCTATTTTAATATTTTGGTTATAACCTTTACAAATACCGAAATGTTTAATAAATTGCGGTATACTATTCACTAAAAAATTAAATATTAATTTTGTTTGACTTGTCTGATGCCCTATGTCGCTATCTTTATAAATAAATAAATTGTATTAAGAGTACCCACTCAGTTATATAACTGATTTTCAGTGGGGGACAGTAAATCAAAGCGACCAAGCCAACCCTGTAGGCCCCGACGCAATCGACGAGTGAGCGATAACCAACCAAAGATCGATATTTTTACTAGGAAATATAGCAATCAGTGGTATGGACAGTGCGAACACCCGCGGATCAACACCGAATCAACAAGGCCGATTCAGAACACCTCTGAATTTATTATTTGCTTCGTTGCTAGGACGGCTCCAAAGTCACCGTTTACAAACTCCTAAGACAAGAACTGATGGACTTAAGCCCAAATCAGAAGTCAAAAAACTTCTGACTTTAACGAGAATCGAACCCTGGACCTTCTGCATAGGAAGCAGATACGCTAACCACAAGACCAACGAGCCACACGCATCACTATGTCACTTTTGCTCTTACTCCCACTGTCATAACCTGCTACTCCTACTGTTACTTTCCCACTTAAAGGCACTGGCGCTGTCACTATCAAAGTCACTGTCCTTGTCCCTCCCCTAACCTAACCCAACCTACCTCCATTGACAATTTGACATGTCTTAATCCTTCTTTATTCTTGTCCCTGTCGCTATCCCTATCTATGTCACAGTCACTGTCACTTTTCCTGTTTCTCACACAGTCATATTATATGTTACTCTCGCAGTAACTTCTTCAGTTACACTTGCTCTCCCTATACCACGGCTGAATCCAGCACATAGTGTGGTACAACACAGTAGAATCCAGTACATAGTGTGGTACAACACAGTAGAATCCAGTACATAGTGTGGTACAACACAGTAGAATGCAGTACATAGTGTGGTACAACACAGTAGAATCCAGTACATAGTGTGGTACTCCCGCAGAGTACATGCACCGCCGCCTGCCGTCGAGTATCGATTGCGTGCAGCAGTGGTCGCGTCGTTGGCGCCGTCATGGAGGGCTGTGGACGCGACCAGACATATATCTCAAGACATACTAACGACGCGACAACGACATGGCAACACGCACATAACGGACGGGCCTTATCGTTTGGGTTCCCCTTATCACTTATGCAAAGCAAGGCTTGGGGAATCGTTTCGCGATGTTTGAAAAATTAAATATAATGAAAGATGCGCTGGGTGGTGGTGGTGGTGGTGGTGGTGGTGGTGATGGTTATTTGTGGTGGTGGTGGTGGTGGTGGTGGCTATTTTTTTTTATAATGCATCATGAAATATGTGTAAATAATTGTTTTACGATAATTGGAACTGTAATAAAAGAAAAGCGTTTTGTTTTTGGTGGAGGTGCCGGGTTAAATAACTTTGATTAGCTTATTATTATGAATTGTCTAGCAGTTACTTCACTAAGCAAATATTTATATTTTTTTTTACCAATTTTAAAATTTTGAACCCATTTTAGTTTTGTAGCTTTGTTTTTAGTTGTATAGATATCAACTTTTTTTTAAAATTATTTTTTGTAGGGCGACTGCCCCTGACACAAAATTATGCGCTGGCGGAGCAAATTCAATGGTCTTACATAAAACGTATCTTTGAAGTATCATAAGTTTTATAGACTGTTACTACAATAAGTAGCCATTTTGGATTACAATAATGTGTAGATGAATTGTTAAGAGTAAGTTTCCCGTTCTGTACTTTACTTTAAATTTACTTTTGTCCTCATTTATTCCTCAACATGTACTAGTCTCTTTTTCTTCTTCTACCGCAATTCGAGGGTGCGGGTCGATAGTTGTTTGCTACCTTGATAGTTCGCATACATCCTTTATGACAGGAATACATCAAAGTTGAACTCTAGCTAGACGGTGACTTTAGAACACTCAAATAATGTTTACAATGTCTTCTTTTGGAAGTCATTTTTTTATAAACAAATGGGAAGACGTGAAGACTGAACGCAAACAATAAACTTGAAGCGGTTGACGGATGGGGGCTGACAAGTGATGTACCACAACAATAGAGGATCATCCGCCGAAACATTTGTCAAACCATTCGTTCTTGTTTTCGTTACAACTACCACAAGAAAGTAGATGTTGTGTATAAGAGGGATGTAAGAGAAATGTTATAACACTCCGAAACAATTGCGTTTAAGCTCAATATTGAACCCAAAGTGGCATCGCTAAAGAAATGCAGTTCTTGTAATTTTAGGCTTGAGAGTTATGGACATAATTTGAACGTTTGCTCAGGTATTTACTTATTATTAATTTTAGAATATTATACATTTTGGTATTATTTAGAAAAACAAAACAATTTATGTCAGGGATTGATTAAAACAATTATAACTCAAATAAAACATTCGTACATTACTTACATGATACAAAATAAATATAGTTGAACTATTTTGTAAGCCAAAGATGAATGTTCAACATAAACTAAACTAACCCTTTGGACTACCCTGGCGCCACATTTATTTTCCTCGGGTTGAGGGGAGTGGGGGGTCACTACCTTGAATAATGTATGTATTTGTGCGAATAATATAAATCGAAAATATGATTTAACATTTAAATACTCTTTTTATCATAAATAATCCAACCACATGTAGGAGCTCAGGGTACAGAGCAGTGGGACTGGTATGTAAATTGTTTTGTGTTGAAGCGTTGTTAGCTGAGTAGTGAGACTAAAAAAAAGTAAAGCGAGGGTTTAAGCTTACGAGACGCCCGCTCATCAATCAATCAATCAATCAGGACGTTGTTTTTCCAGCTCAAATAACGTAATTACTGTTGGCGGTTCGACTGACCATTAGGCCAGCTCTCGCTTCCTCGCCTCCAAACAGGCACAAACACACGCACACGCATAATAAAATCAAGATTGTGGAAAAAGGAAAGAGAGACCCGGCACCTCCACCAAAACTGAAACGTAATTGTAAAAAATGACTAAAATAAATGCGTTCAGATCAGTGGCGTAACTACACGCACAAACACACGCACACGCATGATAAAATCAAGATTGTGGAAAAAGGAAAGAGAGACCCGGCACCTCCACCAAAACTGAAACGTAATTGTAAAAAATGACTAAAATAAATGCGTTCAGATCAGTGGTGTAACTACACACACACACACACACACACACACACACGCACACGCACACACACGCACACGCACACTCACTCCCCGAGTCTCTGTCATCTTCCCACACTCGAAACAGTAATTACCGACCAAACATTTTCCAACAAAACTACATCAACGCTCGTCAATAAACGGAGATGGAATTCAGCGAGGAATTTGAGGATAGGAAAAAGCGGAATGCCAATACCAATCTACTGAATTATATACTTTCGCGCGTTTACATTCCTATCGCCCCTTCCCTGTCAAGACCATTGCTGCTGCTTGAATGCGACGGTTAATATCGGAACTAACTTTCGTGTGTATTAATTTGATTACGTCCTTTGTGCTTCGCAAGTTGCGATAGACTATTTAAAGAGAGCTTGTTGCGACGAAGTTGTCGTGTTGTATAACGAGTACCCGCTGATACAACGCGTCATTTGAGACCTTTAAATCGGTAAACTCATCTTCTTGCGTTTTATGTTTGTACACATAATAGCCAGTATTGCGTAGTCTATTATTCGCACTCCTTTTGTAGAATTTATTCATCTTCTATCCTATTCAGTTATTAGAATAAATTCAATTAAAAACATAAAATTATATAATTAAACCTTAACTAAACAAATTTCAAAATAAAAATAATAAACACTTTAAGGCAATATTTTTGTGGACACATTTAAAGTGTACATTACATCAGTGAAATAAAATGAAATAAATCAAAATTTAAGCAACTGAATTAAAATGAATAAAATAGAAATAATTTGAAAAAGCATAAAAAAGAGTAAGGTATTAAGGTTGAAGAATTGAAAAAGAAATAAATGAGAAAGAAAGAAGATTGAAAATGGGGAGAATGGGGGCAAAAAAACACATAAATAGGTAGAAAAATTCATTATTAACGAGCTGTCTTGAGCACATCCGAGCTAGTTAAGATCGTCCTGATGTATTTGAAGAACACATCGCATTGAATGAAAACATCTTCGAGTAAGTGCTATCTGTGTAGAGTACTTACTGCACATCGAACGCGGAAAATAATATATTATTTAAGACGGTTGTGTACTCGGTCTAGTTCCAAGAGCGAAGAAATACGGTGATAAAATAATTCATGTCCGACGCTAAGCGCTTCGGTCATCCCTCATCCGAGCAGAAAAAATCTTACCGCGCCCGTCGACAACTGGGCTAAGCGTTTATCTCAGGGGTAACTGGAGAAAAATGTAAATTTTGGAATTTGCCCCATATGGCCGCCGTCTCGGTGGGTAAGTGGCCAGGAGCCGCCGGGCTATGGGAGTACCAGGTTCGTGTCTCGGACTGGTGGTTTTATTTCCCGTTTACTTGAACTTTTGACCTATAAAACTTATAGGACCAGGAAAACCAGCAACCGTATGATATATGAATAATATATGTTGTAAATAATATACTGTCTGTAAGATGAAGGATGAATGTTTCTTATGAGGAGATTGGAAAGTTCAGGAGGAAGAGTTACGTGATAAATTTCAAATTGATTGTGTAAACTAAAAGTTTGTGTACTACTAACGATTGTTCCTTGATAACTGGCTGGATTTGACCTTAAAGTGCTAATATCAAAACTCATAACTTTTAGAAAGGTTGTATTGTAGAATTTTTTACACCGAGCTGTAATGAAAAACTCTACCCAGGCTTACAAAATGCCCTTAACTATTGCTCATGGAGAATTATCCACTGACTATTTTAATATCGACGATTTTCCTTTGTGTGCAACGCGGATAACCGAGTGGGTGGGGAGTTTCGACCCCCTCCCCAAACAGATTACAGTGTCATCTTCGGTCGACCTCGTACTCTCCCGGTGGGGAGGGGGGGGCTCCGTCTAGACTGCAGGGTAACACATGCACTGAACGAGATAGCATGTGCGAAGATAGTTAACATGGGTTGTGGCTGAAGATTATTTCTATGTTTATGAAGTCTTGGCTTAAGCGTGGATGTAGTCCTATACCCAAGCCCTCACTTGTATTGATTATAATAGTTAATGATAATGCATGATGATGACTATGAAATTATGTTTATTATTTTTGACAGACAACCCATAAGAGGATAAATCTTGCGCAGGTTATCTATTATGTATAATTTAATTTTTATTTGTTTTTTGGGGTCGATGTTTTTGATCTGTACATATTTTTAACTTATTCTCGTTATACTTTTAATTGTTAACTAAACTTAAATGATGTGATTATTATACGAATTGAAAATTTAATTGAATTGCTGACGTTATTAAGGATTTTTTTTATCAGAGGTGTATGTGTAGTATGAACATGTAATATGAGATCATTAGTGGAATATGAGAGAATATGGAATATTGGGAATAAGAAAAGTTGACAATATAAATTAAGAATATGTTGACGTTTGGGTGATGTTCATGGTGATGTTAGTTAAAAATTAATCTCGGGCCGAACTTAGCATTGCTCCATAGTTTGTACGGAAAATATGCGTAAATATCCTTGTTCTACAAAAGAATATATTTATACGATATCAGTTGAGTTAACATGGATTTAACATCAACCAATTTATCTTTGCAAAAGCATTGTAAACACTTAACTATAATGAATATAAAACCACATAGAAAAGAAAAAAATTCATTTAAACATAAAAAATTGACAATAAACAAAATAACGCTTTTTGAAATAGTATTTCGAATTAGCCCCCTTAACCTTACCAACCTAACAACGACCTTAACAACCTTAACAACAACTAAAATACCTTTAAAAGAGTAGCCAAAGCTGTTTGTGGTGTCAATGAAATTCGGAACTGTGCGCATGCGAGCTTGGTGTACGCTCGCTAGCATTAAATTCGTGTGTGTTAATATGTGTTTATTAAAGCAATGTATTAGTTAAACACTCCCACGGGTTGGCGAGGAGTTTTTAACCCCGGCTTTCAGTATCGCGCCTCGCAATATTCATGCAGTGTTGTACACTTGTGGGATCGACCCCCACCCCCTGCCCTTGATGTGGGTGTGGGGAGGCAGGCGCGCAGTGTTTCCAACACGGTGATTACAGCCGAGATTTAGATTAGCCCAAGGTTATCAGCTGGGCTCTCTGTAATCAGCGCCATTCACATCTACTGGGAGTAACAAGAAAAAGCGGAAGAGGAAGTCAACATGCATTTCCATTCCCACTGCCTTGTTGTTTCTCGTGTCCTAGACTCCATTGGGCTGTGAGAGCGGAGTCAAGGGTAGTGGAGGTTCTGGGGCAGATCGCACCCTGCTGACCTCCACCAAGACTCGTGATACATTATCTTGTAACTTCCATATCAACCCACATAATGACACAGAAATATTATATTTGCAATAACCACAATATTATTATTTCTCTGTACTAGACACTGGTGCTTCAAAGAGAATTCGTAAAGTATTTAATACCTCAACCAGTTGACGATGATTATCCAAAGGTTATCAATGGTAAAAATAACCTAATGTCTACAGGACATAAAATGTAATTAATCCCATTAAAAAGCAATGTAATTTAAGTACATGTCATAAATAGATAACGGTTATACTAATTAGCATTGAAATGCTCTTTTCATCATTACATCATAGTCAAGTAAGGAGTGAAGTTAATTCAATATCATGTTCATGGGAGTTGGAATTTAATTTTATCAAAAGCGGTTGTATTTATCTCCGATTTTTCAAGTTCGACTCACGTTTATGAAAAGTCCACGTTTCTGCACGTGCACGTGGCGACAAAATAAAATTGTTGCATTCAACATTTTATTAATGAAATTTATATCAACAACGTAAACAACATTATTACATGTTGTGATAGCTATCATGGCCTCCATTGGAGTGTTCAAAGCTACGTATAAGCCACAGCCCACAGCGGATGGTACCAATGCATATTTTCCATTTAAAATCTGTATCTGACCTATTTTCATCAGTCTACCCCGGATCCGCCAACGACCCTGCCCGGCAGCACCCAACCCACAATCACCGCTCACCAGCGTTGTACCCGCGACCCGCATATGGTATGCCAATATCCGCTCATATGCTGGTGTATATATAACAACAGATCCATTGTGTGCTATTGTATAGAGAGCTATTTCACGTTCATTTGATGGAGGAAATTGTAATGTTTGCTTTGACCGTTTATGCATGCATTTCGGGGACGATTTGGCAGTGAATGTCAATAATTGTGAAACGATTTGGAATTTAATGGGTTTGATAATGAAATTAATGAGGAACGTTGATTAACAGGAATAAAAAAATTGTCGCACTTTACAAAATATGGATTACCTTTTAAGGGTCATGAGCTCCGTGCTTATACGTATTTATGCGGTATTGTGGGTAAAAACACTTTTGAAATATTGCGCAATGTTGCCTTCTCTATGAATGGTTTTGTCCCCCACTGGACATCAGGCTGAGTGTCCCCCGTTCTACGGCCAAAACACACTCCACTGTACATTTTATTTGTTTGTGGTCATTTAACAATTATTACACATGTTTAAGTTATGTCATTACCTCGAGAGTTTTTTGCTCTTTCTCGTGAACAATGTTTGTATTGCGTAAAACATATAATTTTCTTTTAAAACTGCAAAACTTTGTTCTTTATTAAACAAAACGCGACTTTAAAGTTTTTGCACTTTTAAAAGGGCGACTCAGCCTTAAGACTAAGAGAGATCGCCTCTCTGCCGTGTCGACTGAAACTGACAAAACGACGACTTGATAATAAAATGCCGCTACAGACCGAACGTTCTCTTCTTCTTTTACTTCTCCTTGAACCTTGTTAGGGTAGGGTTAGATGGAGAGTCGAGACAGCGCCAGGAACGTGATAGAATCTTATATCGATTGGAAATGTTTATTTCGTTTTTATCATGTTCGTGGTAACATTCTCCCCTCCCCCTCCCCACCGAACTAGTGCATGTCGAGGAATACTGACATAGTAGCAGCCTCGATTCAAATTATGTTTGAACATTGAAGATGATAGAAGTTTTTGCCTTGAAGAGGTTTGGAACGTGCAATGTCTTAAATGCTTTTCATAAGGCAAATAAAAATTAAAACTGCGTAACAAATATCAACCAATATCATAAGAAAGTCTCATAGACAAATGAAAAAAACATATTTTGAAATTTGGTAGCGCAATTACGTTTGTTAACAAAACTGTATAATTTCATATTCAAGTCTTTAAGTTCTAAGTTAACCAAATACTACTATACCTATGAAGAGCATTCGAGCTTCGATAAGAATGCGTGTGTATTTTGGGATGAGCGAAACGAAGACTTCAATTTGACTTTGTGTTTTTTTGTTTATTTTTTTTTCACTTACGTTACCCCAAGAAAAATAGCTCGGGTGTTTTGTTTTTGTTAGTTTTTTTGTCTGTTTGTTCGCACTCTACCGACCAAAACGGCATATGCGATCTTGATGAAAATTGGAAGGGACCTTCGAAATTTCTGAACTTAGACCTGCCACGTTTTTGGTATAATTGATCAAATATTTCTTATGATTTTCGTACTTTACGATTTTTTTCAATTTTTAATGAGATATTTTCGTGTAATTTGTCAACGGGTACTCCGATATTGATGAAACTTTATGGACGTTTAAAATCACTGAAATTATATATGTTGTGATTTTAGAGCATTTGAAAATATTCTTATAGAAATCGTACATATACGATTTTTCCCGGTTTTTAATACGATATTTTCGTGATATTTGGACCGATTTGCACCAAACGGGTGGGGCTAACAACGTTCATTTTTGACAATGACATAAAGATTGTGTGATGTAGTGTCTTTGAAAGAAAAGTTGAAAAAGTTGGTCAAAATTCATACAAATAAAGGTTTTAATGTAAGCCTTTTAAAGGTGTAAATGAACAAGTAATATCAAGTTACTATAGAAAAAAAATAATGAGAGCTCCACATAACACGATAATCATTGGACATAATATTCCAAAAAAAGCTCATCCATCAACTCGGACTGAAAAGCGTTCGCGAAGCGGCCTAGTGATATTAAAGCCTAGGTATGAAATTGATTAAAAAATATGACTTTTATTCCAATTTAATTTCAATCCAGTGCTACCTGTGTTTAGTAGATATGTGTTTATTAATATGTCACTTGAACTTGAATACTAACGCTTTTTATTATGAAAGTGGGTGTAGTGATAACTGTGGTGACTGATAAAGACCTTGCCGTAAGTTGTTTTCAAATAGACTTAATCAACCAATCAATTCGTTCTAATCTAAAGTAAAGCTATCCAGCTTTGTGCTAATTAGCTATACATCGTAACAGTTAGTGAAGGTTCTGTTATTCTCAAGAAGCTGCGCAACTCTATGAAACAGGTGCGCCAGCCAACTCTGCACCGAGCCACATAGGAAACCGTTGTTAAATCGTTACTTTCAGTTACCATGAGAACACGCAAACTCGCTTCAGAAGAGGCACTGAACATGCTCGATAAAGCTCAATCTATCAGGGATTATTAATGTGTACAATATACTTAAGAAGGCACTTCCTCTGCTCGTAACCGTATCCTGCCCATGTTATTTGTCTTAAAACATACTCTCGCAAAGATCTGACTGCTGAACGATTAAAGATAGTGCGTTATACTTTACAAGATTTTTTTATTATTATTAATTAATTTATTTATTTGTGGCCACATTACAACAGGACAAATGTCCCACTAGTGCAATTAACCAAACCATAACAATACAAACATAACGCAACAATACAATACAATGTAAAATTAGTTACAAAAAATGCTATTATATAGTCCTTGTATAAATTGATGTAAAAATAGTTTGTTTTCTAAAAAATACTCAAAACATACGCAAAGTATTGTCAAAGCTATGATTTAGAAAAAAGGCATAAAAGTACTGACAATGAATACTAGGTTAGATGTAGCTTTCCTTTACAATACAGTGCTTGCTTGAGTCTTCTGGCTCTATTAGTTTGGCAATCAGACCTTGTTCAGTTAGCAACGTGTTGTACCCAATTCTGGCCGGAAAGTGCCCTATCCATTGAAAAACAACAAACAAACTTGATATTATGTCTAGGCTTGGTACAACTGAACTCAACAGAGTATCAAGTGTGTGTAATATTTTGATATCGATTTAAACCTTTCTATTGAAATGTTGGAGCTACAGCAATTACTTTAACGGCTGACTAGAGATATGAGTAGCAACGAATATAAAGAGAGTGATAAGAAAATGGGGAGCAAAGATTAAAATTTCACATCGTTGTATCTATTGTAATGTCGTTGGTGTAAGTGCCGGGTTAGTGAAGGACTATGCGAACAAAACCCGTTGTCAAGAAATCTCGTCAATGCTCGGTTTTTATTGTGAGTTGTGACACATGCACAGACTGAAAACAGGCGAACTGAAAAGTGATGCATAAAGATTAGTTTGAGCTTCGCTCCCTAAAATACCTAAATTGTTACCTTATTGAACGTCTCGTTTCACAAAAGAATCTACAAATAATATCCGTTCGAAGACTAACGAGCAAGATAATGACTTTCTTAATTATTTTTTCAACCGCGGCTTTGCTCGACGTAATTAAATACTAAGATGTTGGGCTGTGGTAATATTCAAGCACTTGTTGACGATTAAGGAGTAATTTTAAAGAGGCTTCTCTTGAGAATTCCCTTTGAAGATTTTGCAAAGTTCTCCTCCATGCCGGCGAATAAACGAAATTAATTATTATTAAAACCTGACCTAATGAAAACCAACAAATATAACCATCTCTTTTTGTTCTTATGAGAACTTTCTATGTCAATAGTTTAAATTAATTTTCCCACAATGTGACCGGAAAATAACCAGGTGAAGGCGAAAGAGTTGAAAAGATAAAAAAGATAAAAAATTGTAATCCAGTTTTATGGTCCATCTTGGTTTAAAATAATTTAGTTGTGGATGTGCAATGATTTAGAAGCTCGTCGATGGGGATCTAAGTATAAGTGTTGTGTCACAATGTTAATATGGTGGTTTTAACCACGTAATTCTAATTAAAATTTTTCGTAAAAAACTAATCGGGTATAATTGCATTCCTGTTTTCTTGTGTCTAATTGAAGCATTTTTTCGTAAGGTTAAAGTTGTGAAGGGAATTTGCAAGGACTTTATCTCTAGCAAAGGAAATCTTGGAAACACACTTGCAGTCAGGATATTCGGTGACAGATAACGATCTCGTAACATGAAGGATCAGTCTCGTTTTACGCATGAGTTTCATCCGGAAGTTGATCGCACTTACTGCCTCAATGATCAATATTGCCAAAGTATCAATCATAAATCCCAACTAATGTAAAAACACGTATTCGGAATGATGCCCGCTGTAGTGTACCACATCAGTTTAACCCGATATGACCCCTTTCAGGTGACTGATAGCTTTAACTTTTAATGCACTTTTAACAGTTAACCGTTCCTCCGCCTACTAAGTAGAAAATGAAATATTGAACGACTATAAAAATTTCGAAAACCCTTTTCAATCGTGATTCCGGTGACGGGATTTGAACCCGCGACCTCCCGAATCAGAGTGCCACACGCTACGTAGTGCGAAGACCGTCAGTTAGCACCGAGAACCCCCTCTATTGTCTGCCGTCTATGTTGGGTGTAAACTGGCGTCCCTGGCAAACAGCCCCCGGCCTCTGTGGCTCGTAGACACGTAGTGTGATGCGAGCGACTCATTAGTGTTGTGACCAAGTTATAGCAGGATTTACTTGGCGAGTTACGAGCTTTGATTTGGTTTGCGCCGCGTCACGAAGTTCACGGGTTTGCGTCATTTACACATTCAGTTTATAACAGTAGTTCACAGTTGGTTCATGCAGTATACAGAAATAAAATATTCAAAATCATTTTAAGTTTTTCATTATAAAGTTCTGGCTGAAGAGATCACTTTATTTTCCTAATGAAGTCGGTAACCCCTCCACTTTGTGTTTCCTTACGTATACATTTGTATTTGTTATTGATATTTTGTAAATGTGGAATTTGAATTTTTTCCCTATCATTAAGTAAGAAAGCAAATCAAGTAAATTTTTGAAAAGTAATCAGGGGTCTGGTTGAATATACTATACCCTGCCCTTGATTTACTTCTGTTCGGGGCTGTAAAAGGTATTGGATTTTAATTTACATAAATAAGTTTTTCTACCATACTGAGAGTGTTAAACGTAAAACCGGTTTTTGCGATGAAGATAATAATCACAAGTTTAAGCGTTGGAAACGAATTGTTTTTAGGTTGTTTAATACTAACCTTTCCGTTGCTAGCTTCATCGATGAGTGAATCGTTGATAGCGATGAGCATCAATTATTTCAAATCCTTCCTTGTAGTTGGTCAGAACCTCACTGGTCTATGACGCCAGGCAAGGCAAAGTTACTTCGGAACCAATTTAATGCATAATTTACATTGAGCTACAGCTACAGGGATTCTGGGTTAGCAATCAACTTTGTTGGGAGATGGGATACATGTAGGAGTTTGCACAAAAGTGTTCCAACAATAGGTTTGTTTGGTTTACCTAGTGTAGTGTAGACTTGTGTAGTGTAGGTGTAGCCTTCAAATCAAATTACTTTACACTTTACCCAGTATTACCAAACGTTTTTACGCTACACTCTACACTAGATTCGCCCACATGGTACTGTTAAACTACTAAAACCTAATAAAACAGTACTGTTGAAGGCACTAAAATGAGTTAAATTGATAGTATTGGTCTACTATCAGACGATGAAAATTTGGAACATAAACTTCATTAGTGCTTATCCTTTTTGAAATTAGAGTACCCTATGCATTTATCCTCATCACAAAATAGTCCTTCGTATATAAAATACTCCGAATCGGTTTCTAATGCGTATTATAGTAGACTATTAATTGATTTTAGGAGTTATATTGATTGCCGTTGCAAGAATGTGTCATTCATCATGTTTTAATGTTTCTATTCAAATTTTGCGCCTAAATTTCTACTCATACACTCTACACTACTTCCTAGAGCTCGTGTAAAAATGCTACACTTTACACTATACTAAGCCAAACCAAACGGCTACACTTTACACTACACTTAATACGAAAACGCTTTTTAGACTTTGTTAGCATACGCTAGTGCAAAGTGTAGGTTAGTTTAGCAAACCAAACAAACGTAATTTCTATAAAAGGCAAAACAAAAATCCTTGTGGAGAATCGTTGAAACGTTGAGAACGCGAGTTAATGCCAAAGAAGTACCCTGCAGCTTTTTATTAAAGTTGAGACTTTCATTTGACTTTGTTGGTTTAAACATTAACCTACTTGAGTTGCTAGGTGTAAAATAACTTGAAGTTGTAGAGGTACAAGTATAGTGGTTCCAACGGAAGAATGCAGATAGCTCTAAACTATTTCCCCAACATAACAACTTTGTCAACTCTATTCACGCTAGCTCAACGTGAATCTAGCACACGGAGGAACTCTGTGATCTAGCCAGATAATTTGTGCTTATGCTTGTAAAAGATATTTCTCTTTCATACACAAAGGCGACATTCCTTTTACCGCGCATTCATACAACTCCCACCACTACCACTTTTGACGAAAGCATCTGCATTCTTTCGTTGGAGCTAGTATATCTAACATTTTTCTAACGAGTTCTTCTTCGAAACTCCCCAGGCGTTTCGCATAAGCAATGAATATCGATCAAATTCCTTGACTGGGAGCAAGTAACTCGGACGCGTGCACGTTAAAACGGCAGATAAGGGGTACTTGGCGATGTCTGAAGTCGATTGCAAAGTTAAGGTGTCTCAGTTTCTACCTCGAGTGTCCCAAAGTTCCCGCCCTGACCTTCTACTGATATATGCGCGCCATTTTGTAAAGGTTTTGTTAATGGCGCTAGGCGTCGACGAACACGCCATTAAAGTTCACGGGGCTGTTTTATGACATTCTGCGCGTCCGAATTAATTAGATTTCCAGCTAAGAAAGACTAATTGCCAGATTTATTTCTTTGTCTTTGTTCGTCTGCAGAAGTAGAAAACTCGGTTGGTAAAGTTGGACATTTGTTCAGCCAGTCAAGTTGTTATGTTTGTGTAGAAGTTACCTCTGATAAATTCAGGGTAATTGCCTCAACTCTGAACATTCTTGAGGCGCTGATTTCTTAACATTGCCTTGAAAAAGCGGCTAAACAAAAAGGAGCAAATATTTTCCCCAAAAAATGTCCATATCTGGCACCATTTTCTTAATGATCAACTGCTAGAAATGTGCGTAGACATAGGCGTTTTAAAAAGTGTATATTCATATTTAAGGTTCTTATTGGAACACATGATTTGATTGAAGTTTTTTTAATTGTTTATTTTATAAGATTTATTAAACTTGTGTTTGAGTGAGGGGTGTGCGAGTACCCGAAATGTATTTGGTACTCGAAATAGTATACAAATTAGAATTTTGGTGGAGGTGCCGGGTCGTGCGCGAGTTTGAAAGAGCAAATTGTTTAATATGCAAGCCTATTAGCAACTATTTGTACTTAAAACTGTTATTGATAGTGACATGCAAGCACGTAATATAAGTGAGTAATTTCTTCGTGGGTATACGTCACTCGTCTTTAGTCTGATTAATGCCAGCATTGTCTTAGTCCGGATGGTTGTGAGTTCATCACATTTTCCGTTGGTTAAACTCCTTATAATTACACTTTATAAGTTTTCTTCGATTAGTCGTTGTTGCATACATAAACATAAAATCGATATAAAATAGTGTTTTCGAACTGTATTTCGTGTGTTTAATGATTGTTTATTGTGTATTCGTGGATCCCTGTGCCAGGCCTATTACTTCAGTCCACTCATCCACGAATACACATTATACAAATCATTAAACACACGAAACACAGTTTGAAACACTACTTAATTTCGACTTTGCGAAAGAAGATAAATTCCCACGACACGCTTTTTGTAAATCAGTTTTTTAACTGAATAGGATAGACGTTAAATAAAAAAATAAATAATAATAAAAAAAACTTCCTTTATTATTGTCCTCCGTTTTAATCCATGTTGATTAGATGAATCGGGTATGCTTAAAATCAACAGATGAGTGAACAAAAATGTAATCGGGTGTAATATTATTACAATCCTCGATGGACGGAAAGAGTCTTGACGCCATCCCTGGGTGTAGCGTCCCCCTAGACGCCCACGATAGCGACCTTGACTCGAAACTCAAAGCACGAACACCATCCCTTGCGGCCCCACACTACTCCCTCGCGTGCGTGTGTGCGCGCCTGGCGTGAATCTAAAGCACCACCGGATAAAATCAACCCTGCGTGAATATAACGTCAACGACAACCGTGCACCAGTAGAAAAACACCGCGTCTACAACACGTACAAAGTGATTAAACTCGATCCCCCAATCCTGATTGAAACGCTTTGATCGAAGGTATCCCTAGCCCCATCAAGTTTACTCGGGGAAATGAGTTAATCAGGGTTTGTTTGACAGTCCTTCAAGGGATGCGACGCGCGGCGTCTCTTAGCAACCGACGCGTCCCATCACGCGCGTCAATCATTAGAGGTTTATCGGAGAAGCGAACGACGAGGAATTCGTTGAATTACGTCCCGAATAAAACTCCATTACGTTCTATTGTGGCTTCGATGGATCCATTACTCAATATAATGATGGATGATTTCTACCAGTTTTTCCCTCTGCGTGTGTGTTTTTTCCCGCAAGATTGAAGGAATTGTTGGGGCAACTCGAAATAAAAACCAATTTTTTTACTGTAAGCCAATGGAAACTTGTTGAAACGAAGGTGATTTTTCTCTTAGAGTGTCGCTTTTATAAATTGACCGTTAACGTGCTCCTTTGGATTGCTCCGAACTTTCCGTCCTAGAACAAACAGAAAAGTTTGCGCGTGCAATGTTAATCGCGTTCTTTTAATCACCAGATAAATAAGACTTTAACAGACTTAATTAAAGAAAACTATGTGATTTTTTGTTAGCTGTATAATTCGTTCTGGTTAAAGCTGAGTCAACACAATTAAAAAAAAATCCCTGACGAAACAATAAAAAAATAAAAAGATTCCTCTTGATAAAGACAAGGAGCTTGTGTCAAATAAGTTTGGAAGTTTGCCGAACAAAGAACCTCCCCCCACCCCTCCCCTCCCACCACTTCTCGACAGATTCAGGCTAACTTGAAAATTATTAATTCTTAAAAAAAACGTTGAGAGTGTGTCTCAAAAGTTGAGTAGATTAATATGAACTCGGCTTATCTGAAAAGTTGGGTAAATGGGTTTCTCTCCCCCTATGGCTTTTAGTAACCCCCCTCCCCCCCCCCTGTCGGTAATTGTCACACACAATTTGCCCCATTAAAACTTCTATCCTGCAAGTTTTCAACTGTGCAAAGGAAGTATTAAAAATTTAAAACGTTCCGTATAAGTGTGACCATCGTAGTTGATGTGATTACAGAATTTTGAATTAATTTAAAACAAAGACGTTTGTAGAATGGAGGGAGCTGACTATTTTCTTCGTGCATGTTTGAGCACGACTCCAATGAAAAGCGTCTGGGTTTCGTCTAAAGTTTAGGTGGCGCTTGTCGGGCGTCGAAGCAAGCGCACAAATTGGATCAATTCCACCGCTCAAGGACTGTGGGCTATTCTGTGCAACGGAGAGCTCACCCGGGGCAGTTGCCCTTTTTTGACATTACCGTCGACCTTTGTTCCGTTAACCCCCCCCCCCCTCCCCCACCTGAGCGAACATTCCTGGTGCCATCCTTCCTACCCCACTTTTCATCATAGAGGAATCCACGCCATCCACCATCCCTCTTTCAATTTCAGACCCACTTTTGATTTATTTTTTTAAATCTTACGAAATATCACTTAAACTGACGGCGTTGGCTCGAGCGGGAGGTCCCGGATTCAAATCCCGTCGAGTCCGGAAATCCTGACTAAAGTTTCTTTCCAAGGTTTTCCTCAGTCGGTTGCGAATGCGACGGATTGAGTACTCTTAAACCGCCCTCGGACATCCCTTCACAATTGTCTTAACTTTGCATTCATGCATTGCACCCTGGGCAGGTTTTTCCACGGACATTTTAATTTTTAATAAATCCGCGTTAGCCTGTTAACATCAATCCTCGATCCTAACTGTCGTCAACCGACGTCGTGCATGCGATACTAATGTGGATCTTTAAAATAAAGTATTATCTTAAAATTTATTTGTTTTTTATGTATTGCCCGCAATAGCTGAGCATAACGTTCTCTTCAGCAGTAAAATTGAACCCTACATTGTAAAGCTCAAATATACAAACCCTCATCGAAAAGTGAAATGATGAAATCTCAATGATGTTACACCGTAATTGTACATTTTTATCTATATACAAAATTAACTAGGTACACATATGGGATCAAGAAATTATGTTTAGTTTTATCATCATCTATCCCTCTTTGGAATATATAATATTTTTAATTTGGTTGAGATTTAGTTAAGACTGTTGCCTACTCTTGCTCTATCCCGTCCTTCCCGCTAGGGTATCCTGCAGGAGAGAAACGCCCGGCACCTCCTGTCTCGTCCACCCTTCGAATCAATCACACCCTTACTCGTCGTTTCGACCACCTCAAACTCTCTTCTGATGGACTCTAAAACAGCACCTCATCTTTTTCCTTTTTCTTTCCCTTGAGTGAGCGTTTTTATATAAGGAAAACCCAAAGAACAATGGCTCTCACAGACGCATTTTTACAATCGGGTTTTTTATGTGGGCCCACGTTAAATGGACGGCGTGAAAATGAGATAAAGCATTTCTTTGTGAAGTCAGATACACGGGCGAGAGGATGATAGATGTTATTTATTACATTTGTATGCGCTATATAAGTTGTGGCCAGTTCTGCCCACTCGGTCTTACAATAGAAGAATAATGTGGACTTCTCCACGCACGATATTTATTGTGGGGGGGGGGGGGGCAACGCCGAGCGTAGGTTCGACCCTGTATCTATTTATATAATTCCACGTATATCCTATTCGGTTGTAAAAACTGATTAACAAGGTAGGACATTGAACTTAAATGCACACAACAAATAATGAGAAAATTTTGAAATAGTAACATTACAACAAGGTATTATATCTGAAACGACTTCTGATAGTGATATCATTTCAAATACTTCATTTTAAATGAGAATGAAATTAACCAAAAGGAATCCAATGAAAATTATGAAAAGTGAAAAAAGAAAGAAAATAAACACTGATTATAATAAGTGGTAATAGAAAGCAGGGAATTATCAAACTTACTCGGTTATCTTTCTGTAGTGCGTTTTCTTTAAAGTTAAAGTTAAAGTACCGTATCTTTCGGGTATCGGTATCTTTCTATAGTGCGTTTTCCTTGAAGTTAAAGTTAAAGTTACGCTATCCACGTTTCTAAACGAAATCTTCTGACGACCCAAAAGCCATGGTTCCCTTTTGTCCCGGCCACTTAAAAAATGCTCCGTGTGAATGGCAACTGAAAGGTGCACACTAGTTTTATTCGGTGTGACCCTCTTCAGGTGATGAACGTTAGGTAATTGTATACTTGGAAAGTATAGTCCAAGTGCTGTTAGTACTACCAAAGATCTTTGTTTAGGGCTCAATCCAATATTAATCGTCTATAACTTGACTCGGCGATCTCTTGAATAAGTCTTGAGCCGAACGCATAAACTACTCGATCGGTTTTCGAAGTTTGTAAACGAGGACTTTTGTATCATAAAGTGACAACTGACGACTTTGTTGGTCAGTCGCCAGAAGATTTAGTTTACAAACACGAATATGGTAACTTTAACTTTAACTTCAAGGAAAACGCACCGCGTACGTTTGATAATTCCATGCTTTGCTAAATCTGATTTTAAGAAAACCTTATATTCATTTGATTGATTGATTGATTGATTAGATGTGGAATTGACTTAACGTCTCATATTATATTCGTTTGAATAGGATAGTTTTTTCTTTTCTTTTTTAGGATAATTCCATTTTGTCCCCAACACTTTCATAAACTTTGAACCCCCATTGTGTTTTTATTCCAACATGTACAATTAAAACACAGCGAGTGAGACATGTTTGAGAAACCAGTTGGCGTAGCCCTAGCGGATCGCATACCAGAATTAAACGGATAGTTGGATGAGCGAAGCGAAGATTCCATTTCACTACACTGAAGAAAAAAAATCCGTAATGTTTTTTTTTTCTTTTTTTTTTCTTTTCTTTTTTTTTTGTATTTTTCTATGTTTGTTAGCACGATTCCGGCTAAACCGATACTCCGATTGCGATGAAATTTTATGGACGTCTTTGAAATCTCTGAACTTAGAACTGCCACGTTTTTAAGCATAATCAAAAAATTATTTCTCATGAAAATTGCAATTTTACGATTTTTTCGATTTTTTTTAAAATTTCTTCGACTTACAACACCTACATGCTTTGTCCGATTGTAATGATTTTTTCACAGAACCTTTATTTCATGAATTGATATATTCATGTGAAATTTGAGCGTTATCAAAATACTTTTTTTTGCGAAAATCGCAATTTTACGACTTTTTTCAATTTTTAAAATTTCTCCAACGAGTAACACCTACATGCTTTATCCGATTGTAATGATTTTTTTACAGAACCTTAATTTATTGAATAAATATATTCGTGTAAAATTTGTGCGCAATCGAATAATTATTTCTTATGAAAATTTCAATATTACGATTTATTCCTTTTTTAAAATTACGATTAATTTAAAAAAAATTAAAATTTTAGTTAATTTTTTATTTAATTTAATTTAATTTTAAAAATATCTTCAACTAAGTAATGATTTTTTCACAGAACAACAGAAAATTCGCATAACACATGGCAGCTCAATGCACCAATTACGCTCATCCAACAACGCGGCGGGACTTAAGCGTTTTCCTAGTAGTTTGATACGGGAGAAATTAGAGTTTTGCATTTAGATGCTTAAATCAAGTAAGCTACTCGATTAGTAAAAGTGCTACGAAAGTGATATTTTTCTTGTTAATGAAAGTTTATCGCAATTATTGGTGATATTTATTTGACGTCTTTTTTGTTTCACAATCTCACTCAAAACTAAAAAATCATATATAATGTGTTTGAAGATAGGAACAAGATTCTATCAATTTACTACAAAGACCTAATCTTGGGATGAGATTTCAATACGCTCCTAAATGCTATTTTTAAGGAGTGCTATGAAGTTGGATTGAAAATGTTCCTTACACCTTCTTTAGTGTTATACCCCTCCTTAACTCTATGATGGCTTTCAAAGACATTAACTGCAATGTAAATAGATAGTTGTAATAGAAACAGAGATAAAATCCGTGAATTCTCCTGAAATTCCTCTAATGTGTTTGTAAGAGCTTTTTCCCTCCTTCGTTTCCTTCTATCACCAATATTATTTAATTTTATCACATTTTGTAAAGAGTCTCATTAGAGAGAAATGTTGTAAAATAAGCATTGTGAAAATAGTATAAGTTGGAACATTTACTATGGTTTGACATTATGAGCAATTAAAACGGATAAACGGCTAAAATATTGGCGAGAGGTTAAAGTTACAAAACCAAGAGATAAACATGAAATATTAAAGTGGACACATTATCGCATTACGAAATTGATTTAGGACACGATGTGTTATAATAACACGTACGAAGAGTACACGTAACTGGAGCTTGTGCTCCAATTATTTATCATTTTTCATGTATTCCATATCACAAAATACATATTTATTTTGGTCGGAATATTATTTCATTCGTTGAAAAGACAAATTTAAAATTTCCGTCTTGTATGTTATGTTTGGAGATAAAAGCAAAAAGTAAAAATAAAATTAAAATTTCTGTCTTGTATGTTATTTTTTATAAAAAGAATAATAAAGCCGACAAACCCGTCGTTATTTTCTTTGAAATTCTCATTTCAAAACATTCCTCGACATTTGCCATTAACATTATGTGTTTCCCGTTGAAATGTGCAAATGTAATCGCGCAAAGGGCTTGCAAAGTTTGGGTGCAGATGTCCGTTGTCATGTCCACACGGCGTGCGCGTCCATCACTCACAGTTGGGGGGGGGGGGGTCACACGGAACAACAGCGTGGCCCATGCACGTCCGATACGGGGCGGACGGACGTGCATTTCATAAATACCAACCCCGAACGAGATGTGACACTGATTCGACTAATTTGGTACGATTCGTTTAGTTTAGACTTCACTTCCGTGACTCACTTGTGCGTGATCCCCTCGTGTTGTCAATGTGATTGATCGATGTATGTCCAGTGGACGATGTGATCGAAATTATCGTGTTGATGTTGTGTGACGCGTGGAGAGAGAGAGAGAGAGAGAGAGAGGGAGAGAGTATAAAGATTAAAATTGAGAAGGAAAGTGAGATGATAGAGAGTGAGAGTAGTAGTAGATGAGGGAGCTGTGATGCGAAATTATGATTTTGTATCCAAATAAATGATTTGCAATGCAAATTTGATTGAGAATAGTATCAATAGAGCATGGAAACGTGTAATTTATTTACGTGGCAGCATATTTATACTCGAATGGAACCTGCCCGGAGATAACTAGTGCATTTTACGTGTAACCTGTATAATTATAATTGTTACGCTTTAAAGAAACGCCCAAAAAAACTTGCGTAAAACCATCACTATTGCTATTGCTGGCGGCTGGTTTTGACAAGAGCATTTCCTTTTTTGATTTGCTACAATATTTGTTTTTTTTTTCCAGCACTAGGGCGCTAGGAGTAATAATACTTGGTACGGATTGGTTATAACAAAGTCACTTTTTTTTTCGAGGCAAACGCATATTTTATCAGCTTGGGCACCAGTAGCCTCCAGCATTCGTCTCCCGTTTACAACTTATTTATCGGTACCTTGGTAGTAGTATTGAGGGGTATAAAGTTCGACAGACGTAGCTAACATAAAAAGCATAAACTGTAAATAAATTTATCTTTATTAAATTAACCGAATAAAATTAATCAAATAGAAATTTATTTAATAATAAAATAAATAAAAGCAATACCTACAAGAAATAGTTTGGTTACTAGCCGACTATTATTCGCTCGGCTATACGATGCGGTATAGCGTTGGCTCTCTACGCCAGACTACATACTCAATGCCAAAAGTTTTACATGCATCCGATTGGTTGTTGAAGATCATTAACGCCGTGTACCTATCCACAACGGCTAATGAAAGAGTATGGATGAATGTTTTTACTCATTGCCAATCGTACATGTTTCCTCGTTAATCAAGTTCTCCCAGAATAGAGGCCAGGCCACTCGCCTGTTGTCCTAGTTCAGTCCAGTGCTCGGACCAATCTCGGCTGATGTATGTTCGGCTATTACAATCAGGAGTGAAAACAAAGCAACGAACAATTCCATATATCTGCAGGACACAAAGAGGGCATCGTAAACAATGGGTTTGAAATACAACAGAAATTACTTGTCCAAACACAAAAGTGTCCGGTACTCGAATCTATGATTGCGAAACGCAATGTGGGGTCCGTGATAAACAACGGGATCGCACGTACAATGTCTAGACTCGGATCACTGACCTCACGTTGTCGAAAACTGTGATTACCCTGGATCTGGACTGGGGCGAGCCCCCCCCCCCCTGATACCCCACTGTGTGGCGTGACAGGATAGCGTGATGGCGTATTTAGAACAAAACTTTCTGAACATTTTACTTATTTAAATATTTTATGATCAAGTTCTTGGGTTTGTATCTGAACAGTATTGGACTTTTGCACTTTTTATCGAATTAATATCAAGTTTCGTGCTCCCCCCCCCTCTCCGTCTCCTCTACCCCTAATACCTCACTGTCTGGCGTGACAGTGCATAGCGTGATGGAGTATTTAAAGCAAATCTTCTGTAAATGCAACTTATTTAAATATTTTATGAACAAGTTCATCGGTATTGTACCTCAACAGTATTACTTTTGCACTTTTGATCAAATTAATATAAAGTTTTGTGTCACAGTTCAAAAAATTCTACGTGGAAAATAAGTTATATGTAGACTGGGGTCTTGAGCTGTATTTAGTTATTTGTTCTAAGGCGATGATGAATGGCATTCAACTTTAAATAAACTTAAAATTAAATTCAAATTTACTTAACATTCTTTAGTCGTCAACAATAAATTGAAATGGGATTGAAATTGAAGGGGGTTCGTTTTTACATGATACAAACGGTTACGTGCATGTTATAGATTAGTTTTGAGGTGTTGGTGCAGGAGTTATTTTGCAATTGCAGCGTTCAAATTATAATTGAATTTGGACAGACTTCTTTTACCGAACAACGGGCGTGATCAAGATTAAGTATCTGAAATAGTTAGAAATAGCGTCAAATCTTTGTGTTTCCGTGATTTAGAAATGTAATTATCATTCATACAAAAATACAATAATTGGAAATCGCTGGTACGGCGGTCTAAGAGATGGAATAACGATGATGATTTTTGGATTTTGTTTTCGGAAAACACAATTCAATCATATTTCCATTATTGATTATCTACATGTTTTTTTTTTAAATATCGAATATCATGTTCATTTTCATCCCTTAAAAAAACTTAATTGCAGTTATTATTTCATTATCTAGCTAGATCATTCTATGAATCAATGGAATCAATGGACATTCGTAGACAGGTGATAAGTTACTATCAGTAGGCTTATTAAAATAACAAGATAGTGATAAGTTACTATCAGTAGGCATATTGGATAACAAGATAATGTGCAGAACAATTGTTAGAGCAGAAAAGTTTTCCGTCCTACCCTTGATTCACTTCTGCCCGAGGGTGTACAGTTAATTTTCACCCTCAGTTCACAAATGCGTGTAAGTGACCACTAATTCCCATCCCTCCGATCCATGGATCGCAACAATCTCTCTCAAGTGTGTACCTCCATTCTATCGGAACTAATCAAACTCCACATGAACGATCCTCTTCAATATCAATCATCTCGAAGAGACAACCGCCCTTAGTTCCCAACCAGAGACCATTCTAGTGTGATAACAATCACTCGGAACAAATCACGCAATTGCTTCGCTGTTTGTTCTAGACGTTCAGAGGACAATGTCCCTCAACTATTCCCCAACAACTGTGCTAGGCTGGCGTCCTGAGTAAATACGAATTGAACGCCTTTCCCTTCCTGATCCCCCCCCCCCCCTGACGTCCGTTGCCACCGCACGGCGGCCACACGCTGCCGGGGGTGGACGGGGGTGGGGGTGGGGTCACTGTGTTACGGGGTGGGTGTGCACGGGACAGTCTATGATAAATGTTCTCAAGTTAAGGTACAGCTGGCCATTGTGTGGTAGAATGGACGTGTTTCGATGTAGCTGCCAGCTAACAAGAGAGTCTGTTCGATGGTTCAATGCAGGCATGTGAAACTCTGTCTAATTCATGTGCTCCTGTTCCGTGATTATACCAACATAAGCGCCGTTGTGGGAGCGTACCGAACTAATTTGTCACAGCTCTCACTCGTATATTTACGATAATTTCGAAACTGACGATAGCACAAAGTAGCAAACAGATTTCGATATAACTGTTTTGGTTGTGATTACTTGTTTGTAAACAGAAGTGTCCCCTTATAGATTTCCGTAGCAACAGAGCCTCAGTAGTAAATTCATTTGTAAACATTTGTAAATCAGTTTTTTAACTGAATAGGACAGACGTTAAATAAATAAAAAAAGAAAATAGAGAGAACTTGCTTATAAACCTTTTCCTGGTACATTTTTTCACAATCAAAACAACCATTACTTAATTCGACTGAATTCCTGTCGTAATTATGTACTTCTAATAACACTAAAGTGTCAGAGTTTTAAAAGTTAAACTTCCTTATTATGTGTGCCTGATACATGTCAACACTATTGTTAAATTGTACTCGTTTCGGTATTACTTATATGTTCCTGATACAGTTTAACAGGTGCGCAAAGCTTACTCTATCTCATGTGTGCCTGATACTTATCTTCAACAAATAAACCATCGTAGTAGTGAATCGTGTGTAAATTTTGCTGATTTAGTTTCACTGAATTAATAGCTAACATTTCTCGGAGCCTAGAGCAAACGAAACCTCATTATCCAATCCCATTCAAGCATTCCCCTGCTCATTTATCATCAAGTCCTAGCATTCTTGGAGCGATACTAATTTCACTCACGTACCTGATTCGCTACATTAAAATATCTCGTTTCCATATCCGTCGGTAACAATACGTGATTTAAATGGGCCCAAATCGAGAATCGATCGACCATTACGCCCGCGCGTGATATGATAAGTTAGTCGCCCGAAGTTCGTCGTCGGAACCTAACCCACAAGTTTCCGTATCAATCATACGAGTATTCGTACGTGCGTCGAACACACTTGGACTTTCTCGCCTACGTTATAGTCGTAGCCTAGCAACCAACACACAAATTATTATACTAGCTATTCTGAAAGGCAAAACATTTTCTCACGTCGTAACGTTCGGGGCCAAGTCTTCTCTCCTTCGCCCGCGGATGTATTTCGAGAGGCTCCAACATAAATGAGCATACTTTCGTTTGCCAGTTTTTATTTCCTCTCCCTTGGTAACATTCGAGAGAAATATGGAAATGTGAAGGAGAACACCCAGCGTACAATGCCATCCACTTTTTGCGAGTTCAGCGTTTGAGCTCACCTCTTTTAAAGTGGGGCGAATCGTTCGTTGTAGCGATACTCTACAGTCTACACGCACGTCAATAACACGGAATCCATCAATTGCTACGTTTTAAATCTCTATGTACGAGAAACACGTAGTTAACCAGCTTTGTATGAATCATAGCCGTGATAATACCAACGCTACAACGTACTTTTTAAGTTAATCTTTATACCCGCTGTGACATGATTTACAAAGGGCAGTAACTTTGTACTTTTGCAATTTTGTTTGCGTTGTTTGCATAATGTAGCGAGGAAGGTATTTCATTCAGTGACTAGGGCTTTCTACACACAGATAAACTGTCCAGCTGGTACGACCCTCGCCGTAACAGAGATGCAGATTGGAATCCCATAGAAAATTCGCTTGTATTTGGTCTATTTCTTTTAACAATATCTCGCTGTTTTAACAGTGATAATACACAGAGCTCCCCTACATGTACATCTTTTACTTGGGGTGAAAGCAAATATTCCGAATGGTTATCTTAAAAGTTTAATATCGACGATCTTGCCTTTTGACGAAAACTCAAAATAACTACATTCATTGTTGTTGGCTGGAATTTGAATCTTTTATGAGCCTCACTTGCCAGCACCGAGCTATATTACTATACAACATGAACCAACCATTCATAGAGAATAATTTTATTGTAGTTGTGTAATTAATTATTGCATGAAAATTATTTGTGGATGTGTTTTTTATTATATTTGTATTTATCTGAGTACAAACCACAGTTTTCTCCAAAACACATGCGTAAATTAAAAGAGAGTTTATAAACGTTTAAATTCCTAAATTCCTACATATTTTAAATTAAACATATTTTATCGAATGCCGATAACGTGTGTTGATGTTAATTGAAAATTACAAGAGGGAGTTAATTAATGAGTTTCAATACTAAATTTTAAATGGTATTTAGCAAGCACAAACATTGTTTTAAGATAATTACTCTGTTTGTTGTGTGCTTGGAGCCCAACAACCGCATGGTACCCTAGCGTAAAAACAAAAAGCAGCGGCGTGTTTGTGCAGTTTTTGTTAGTGTTTCTACATACACACAACACTGAAACCTACTGAAAGACGAAAAGGGGAATCAAACGGAAGCAGAATAGAAAATGTTTGAGAGTCCTCATTCGTTCTTATTATTGACGAAATTTTGTGGTTTACTTTGTGAAACAATACACATTTTGTGATTTCGGAGAAAAATCAAATCGTTTGACACGTTATTAATATTAAAATTGCCTTATTTTAAATTTTCACCTTTCACAACAATATACATTTGTTGTTAAATTGAAATATATTCGATTTCATAACATATTTTATCCGAACCCGGCACCTCCACCAAAATTCAAATATTTTATTATTACATGTTTTTTTTCTCCTCATTCCTAACCTACAGTCAGATTCCTGCACCGACCTGCTCACTCTGCTAGACCTTGACAACTGGGTCGACGATGAGGCCATCCCCACTCCCTACCCGCTACCACCCCCATGGCAATATCCAAAATCCATACAGTACTGGACACTTTCTAATCTAATACACGATCTTCCCGCATGCTAAACATGCGCCGTGTAAGGGTTAATGTCCCCCCCCCCCTGGCGACTCTCGCTCGACGCAATATCCATTGTCGATGGAAGCGAGTCTTTTATCAAACAACTATCTCACTGGAGGCTAAAACGAACGGAGTTCCCCCCTGGGCTGCCTTCTACTCAATATCTTTCGACTTGAGCGAGTCTTTGAACCGTCCAGTAGGACGGTGTGTCCACAGTCCTAGCGTGTTCTTTCATGCATGTGACACAATCAACATTGTTGTCGGTCACCATGCCGTACAAAAGGGTTGCCTCTCAAATGCATAGCGGCCATTATTCTGTGAATGTAAGCCTCATACAGTATATTATAAGCATTGTAGTAGAAAATAGATGACAGTTATGCAATGATGAATGACAGTCATCAACGTCATCAACGGTCATCATCGTCAATTTACGAGCCCCACCACTGTTCACCAGAACAGGCAGACTGAAACCAGTCATGAATAAAAAAATCCTAGTGCATCGGTAGTTAGTGAGTCCAAAAGAATAGCAAGGGATACGTTTCGGAAACTAGACTGTTATTTTTGGCATTTTTGAGTCACGTTTGCAAAAGTAGGGTTTTCTTCTAAGGTTCGTTAAATACGATGCATTACTTTAGCTTGATGTTAGCTCTTGTCCGCCATGGTTACATAGTCATGGCAATGACATAATATAAGCTAAGCGCTAGACACACAGTATAGCCGTGGGGAGCATAACAATTTGAACCTGTCTTGAGTAGGGAAAAACCCACCGCCGTCTAAATGTATCGTACCCTTAAATTTAACAGCCTTTGTGTTAACAAGCGGTGTAAAATCAAAACCGCAAGATGGCGATTTCTCGTTATTATTGAAGAAAAACAGTCTTTCTTCCTCAAATCTCTCAGTTACTCCGATTTCCGAACAAAGCAATTCAAGTTGGTGGACTATCATACTATTGTCTATCTGCATTAGGCTTTTAGTAATCAAAACTAGTTATTTGTGCGGAATATGTGTCTGAACAAGGTCGTGCAGGTCTAGGGTTGCCTAGGAGAGGCCTAGGGCTTGTCAAACGTGTAATGTTAGCATTAATTGAATGTAGTTCTATAGCCTAATGGAACTAAAGGCTTACACTGTTGTATTATAAATAATTTTCTTTATCTGGGCCTAGGCCCGGGACGGTTTCTGGTTTGTTTTATGAAAGTAATGACAATTTTTCTCGTTTCACACATAGAAGCAAAATTTAAAATGTCCGCCATTTGTTTACGTATTTGTTTATCCCCGCGACGTTCAAATAATCCACTGCATCTTAGTTCATTCAACTAGATGAAGTATCTATGTTGCAGTGAAGTGATTTTTCCCTACTCGAGAGGCTTCAAATTGTTACGCTAGCGCTCGTTTGGAAGGATAGGAGACTGAGCGTCTAGCGCTTTGCTACGCAAAGCTTATGTACGTCATTGAGTCATGGTATTAACAGTGGTACCAATGCATTTTACAATGAGGAATGGAGCAGGCAATGAGAGAAGTTCATAAGCAAAAATAATTTGGACGGGAGCAAAGTTGTGTTCAACAAATTAAAAATATATATCACGATTTTCTCTGTAAAATCTGTACAATTTCAGTGTCATTAAAGATCAACTCGTTTCCTACTCTTGTAGGGAACCGTCTAATCCCCTAGTCTAGCACAATAGGAACTGCAATAGCGCCAATAAAAACTAGAAGTTATAGTGGACATACTTGATCTAGTGGTGAGGGACAGTTAAATGTAATTAAATATTTGTATTTTGGTGGAGGTGCCGGGTTAGGGGTAAAATATTGTTAATTTGAATATATTTCAACAAAAAACTTATTTTGTTGCGATACGTGCAAATTTGGGAGTGATGCAAGCTTTAGGTTTATATTCCATGCCAGTCACTTCCTCAAAATATAAATCAGTATTAAAAACATTATGTGAATAATGTTGTATTAGGTTGAAACCAGTCACTTTCAACAACATCTCAAACGATTCGATTTTTCTCCAAAAGTATAACAAATATGTTGCTCCAAGACCTTAGACAATATGAGATAGCCTACCTTGAGTTGGTGTCACCTTTCAAAATCTAATAAAATTGTAACGTAGCAAATGTAGTTGACGATCGACCGACTACATATTCGGAGTTCAACCGTCTCGACTTGAACAGACACATTCGTTTCTAGACGACAGCAAAGCTTTATTCATTTTATATGGAAGTTTCACGTCTGTATGTGAGCACACACTATCTCGTCTACCACTCATAGAGCTGCCAAGGTATATGAGAACTATGTTGTATTATTCAAGATCTAAAACCCTTGGCCTTAGTCATCCCCTAGCACAACAACCTTTAAATTTAACGAAAATGTTAGATCGGCGCCGTTTCCTCGTAGAATGAGTACAACTAATGTGGAATATGACCTGCTAAGGTCAATAAGAATCATCTTGTCTTCTTCATGATCTAAAGACCTTCGCCTCAATCATCCCCTTACACAACAACCTTGAAACTTAGAGAAAGTGTTAGATCGGCGCTGCTTTCCTCGTGGAATGAGTTTACAACTAATGTGCAATACGACCTGCCAAGGTCTTTGAGAATTATCTTGTGTTCTTCAAGATCCTATGGCCTTGGCCTCAATCATCCCCTCGTACAACAGCCTTGAAACTTAGAGAAACTGTAAGATCGTCGCCGCTTCCTCGTGGAACGAGTTTACAAGTTACTAATGTGCAATACGAGCGAGTGGTTTCAAGAGTTATCTGCGGCGTCAGGGCTTTTATAGCCCCACTCTTTCTCTTCAAACTCATGCTGTTCCACGGACGCTTCAAGTGTAACCAAACACTCGCGACCTAATTGTTGCGTGGACGAAGCTGGTCTAGTGCACGCGAGAGAGTATTTAAGGACTTTTAGTCGATCACAAGAAAGTAAATGTGTGCTGAAAAGACGCAGGACATACATCACAATTTTTTCTTCATTTAACTATTTTCTCAGCCACCAGATGTCACAATTTATGTCATAACTATACACATTTTTAACAGATACATGTGTGTTATATTAAACATTTAAATTATACAAATATTTCAATCCATTTGCAAGTTTTATAAAACGATTTCAAAAACGATATTTTTTTCGGATTCATCTACATTTACTTAAGTAATTGGCCTATACTAGGAATGTTCTTTTAGCCATTATATACTATTGCGCAATGGTTATTTTGCATTTTCAGTTTTAAATATGTACTTTATCTTGTCAATCAATCGTTTCTGTTTAGTAGGTAGATTTGGCTAAAAAGAAATAAATCATAAATGTTTTAAGTAATTAAGCACATTAATAATTGACAACAGCGAATGATACTTCCTTCAACCTCTCCTTCCACATTTATCAGAACCGAAATCCTGAGAATAGGTTAAACACCCTGAATGTGTGTATAGTACCTATTTTCGAATTCATCTTCATAATTTAAATCCAACAAAACATGAATAGACTAATCGACTGCATCTCTAGAATACGGTATAAAGGGTTAAATATTCCCGACCCAAGCTTATTTCTCAAATATATATTTCGGACGTTTCTATTTTAAAATACGTTCATCTCTCGCCTTTGAAGTCTCCCGCGTCGAGCTCTGGGGTTCAGGAGATACTCTACAACACGTTACGTATTCTGGCGTTACATTCACTTTGTGTGCTGGAAATATATTCCTCAGCCAGTAAATCTTGGACGTACGTCACGTCAAGTAACTCAATCAACCAATCACGCTCCTCGAGACGAAGACGCCGCTCTCTGCGCTCTCTGCTCTCTCGCGTCCACTTCTTCCCCTGCACGGTATCAACTCGAGCATATTTCTCTCTTGCTACAGATAGTAAAGCTCGGGCCGGACCATAACTCAATTAAAATCTCATTTCAGAGGATTATTACTTGTTAAAAATTCGCATTTTCCTCGTAGGTTTTAATATGAGTAAAATAAATGTTGCTCTTTAATTAAGTTAGTATATTGTATTTTTGTTTTACTCTTTTGCAATATAAAACGTCTAGTAACTTCGGGTTATCTGTTTTTTTCCCCGCGGGAATATATTGGGTAGATACAAAAAAATAATATATATTATTTATATGCTGTGCTGTTTGTATACGTTCATTAAATGTTTTAAAATTGTAATTATTCTTGATTTAAATTGACAGCAATGTTGAATTTAAATACAGATTAAAAATACATGATTAAATAAAGGTTTCTCCCGGAAGTACGTCTACATTTTGGATAAATTTGAACAGTTATTTTTTAAGTTATAGTTAAAGTGGGTGGACACTCGACGATGTTTTTCGTAGTGTGGGGAGGGGGGAGGGGCACCTGGTATTCGTTTTAGGGAGTGAAGCTCTTATATGAGGATCTCTTAGACTAATTGTTTTTCAATTTTTAAACATATTATTTATATTTCAAGTGGTTCAAATAAACGAAATACAATTTAATTCAAAACAATTTAAAATTGCACTTACGTCTTTATCCCTGGCGATATATTTTTCCAGGAAACTACTCAATTCAAGTCACCTGAGATAGTGAGAGAGGTAGATGCGCTTTACAACTCACCTGAAAGCAAAGAGAAAACATTGATTAACCTCTTGTGATAACATGAGACCCTGATAACGTGGTCTCGTACAGAGAGAGGGAGGGATCGAAAGGTCGACTGACTCTCATTCATTGGATAAAGACCTTGGTTTACATCAATGACGTACATAAGCTTTGCGTAGCACTTATATTATGTCATTGGTTTACATACTCGTCTTAAAATATTTCATGTCTAACCCGGCACCTCCACCAAAAATATTAAGGAAGTACAGGTTGTATTAAGATAAGCTTCGGTATCTAGTTTGAGTACCAATGTATGCCTTGGTTGTGCTTTGGTGCGTTTTGTTGTTGAGGTCCTGATGCAGAGCCCTGGTGGGGGTTGGGGGCAACCCCCCCCCACTTAGTTGTGCATCGAATTTTATTTTGGAATCCGGGTAGTTGGTTGCATGGATTTGCGTTCGAAGATGGTGGTGGTGATGGTGGTTGTTTGTTACGTGTTGTTAGTGTCTGTTGTTTTTTGTTTCTATCGTGAGCACTTGTGTGCGTCTGTTTAAAAATCATTTACAATTACTGAGTTAAGGGTTTCATCGCCGAGTAACCCTTCACTTTTACCCGCGTGCTTGTAAAAATGAAGGTATAACAAAATGTCGTTATTATTTCTTTTCATCGGCAACAAGATTAGATTAGCGAAGGAATCTTTTCAATTCGCGCCCACCCCAAAATTAACTTCTGCATTCGAACCTACACAAAACGTATACTTAAAAACACTTCTGGTCTCATTTATTTCAGTCTTCTGTCACGTGCATAGCTCACATATATACATAATACATGGCAGTGTTAACAAAATAATAACAATTACACAAAACACAACATAGTATATTAGTCATGTACCTGTGTTTCTTTAATTAACGTTGTGTGTGTCGGTTGTTGTGTGTGTCACAACCCAGTTAACCTGACAGTTAACTGTGACTTGAAAGATTGATTGGCTCGTTTCTCCATCACACCCATATCTAGAATCAACGTTCGTTATCAAATTATTGACGCGCCATAGAATGTGTCTATGAAAGCCGGTGCCTACTATCAACTAATGCATCTCCTCCCATTGAAGTAATCATCAACCGGGACATATCGACCGATCTATTGTCACGTTGCTCTCGCTGTTATAAAGGTGTTAGACCGGTGGCAAAATATGATGACAGTTCTACGATTTAGGCTTTATTTCTCCCATATCCACATACTTCCTAGCGGGCATTCGGGGAATGTATGCATAGTGGAGAGTGGACCTTGCTTTGAACAGCGATGCTTAATATTAATATTACTGTTTCAAACTTTGTTTAACTACAGTTGATTATTTTGTCTAAATGTATGTGTTTAGTTTTATTTAGTTGTCCTCCTTCGAAAATTCGTTTTTATAACGGAATAGGAACGACGTTAATAAATAAATCAATAAATCACTAAATCACTCGATCAATCTCTTAATCAAGAGTGTTTAGACTCATCTCCTGATGCAAATAAGCACAAGGATAATACTACCCAAGTCATAGACTTTCTAGTTCATCAACAAACTAAAACATTGTGTGTTTATAAGAACGTAAAAGTAATTATTTTTTATCGGGATACATTTTGTAATTTCTGGTTTGTATGAAAAATGAAAAAATCGGAAAAAAGTTTACATGTTCACGTTTTCAGAATTCCTAAACATGCTCACGATTTTAGTTTGTTGTTAATCTGTAATTTGGATAGTTTTTATTTTATTTATTTATTTACCTTGTACTACATAGTACAAAATATATGTATTACATAATATAACTTAAATTAGCGATATTTTAAGACTACTTTCTAGCATGTTTATAGAGAGCTGCTACTCTCCTACATGATCGGGGAGTCTGAAGATTAGAACCACAGAAGTCTGCTGACTAGACTTGGTCGCAGGTGAGGGGTGGGGACATCCCGGGGGTGGAATAAGTCACCGGCGGTGCGTGACGGTGTTGGCGGGGAGAGGGGGTGAAGGGACGAGGGGTGAGATTGTGGGCTTTCGTTCGCAAGACAACGTAGTAAAGTGTCACTAAAAAACACCAACGCTATCTTGTATTGTGTTGTTCTTATTTCGCTGAACTAAAAAAAATATTACAAAAGATTTTAATACTTAATTTTTTTAAAGGCGTACTATCTAGTAATTACTTAGTTCAACAGAAGGGTTAGTAATAATCTTATCTAAAGTTAAAAGTCATGAATCGTATCGACGTTGAAAATGATTTATGGCTACTATCTTGATCAACTGGATCCAGTTATTAATTACCATAGTCTAGTGACGAATACGTCCTTCAGACAAGCGGGGAATCCAAATTTAATCGCAGTCGCTATTGGAATTTTTTTGCATTTCTGGACTGTACACCTTACAGTATTTTATTTTTATTCCTTTTTTTTATCGAAACATGGAAAATTAATTAAAATCGACCTTTCAATTTTGACATCCCCGTACTTTTAGTTTGCTATAAACCCCACAGAGGGTATGATTCCAAAAGCAGAGGGCTCATGAGGTAGCGCGTGAGATTTGGATTATAGAGGTCGCCAATTCGATACTCGCTACCAGCAATGCTGACATGGATTTACACATTTTAAAGTGCTTCTGGGAGACTGCCTAGGATGGATTGCAATGCAAATTTAAACTCTATAACAGTTATCGTTTAAAGTACAAATAAAATGAAACTATACAAATATTATTATAAAATAAAATAGAATAAAAATATTGTTTTAACATGGAATAGTCCAATGATTTATATTTTTAAGTCTAACTAGGTATTTACAAGTTTGGATAGTAATTGTGAAGGAAATATTCGAGGTCTGTTGAAAAGGACACAATCCCTCGCAATTGCATTCATAACTGAAAAACCTCGGACAAAATTTAGTCAGAATTGACGGTGGCGGGATTCGAATCCGTATCCTCCCGAGTCAAGAATCTCGCGCTTTACGCTTGAGGTAACACAATAGGTAATTCTGACATGTCGGTTTCCTATTTTACTTTTATACAAATTACTGGACAACGACTTTATTTAGGGCTAACAATAGCCTTTGGACATTCCCTCTCATTGATGCCAAATACCAAGAAAAACAAATAGAGATATTTAGTTTTACCTGGTTTTCATTCCCTATTCCACAGCTTTAATTCTGCGTTTATGTTTTAGTAACTGTATAAACATAAAGTTTGGTTCTCACCGCTCTAGCTGTGTGTTTAGTTTCCGATTAGTTTTGTATTCGTTACGTTAGCTTGAACAACAATGAGAGCTCTAGACACCATTAGCTCTGGATAAATATTTGAATTAGACTAACTAATTACAAATTGATCTCGAAACTTAATGCGTGTATAGTTCCTACACTACCACATTGAAACGGTGTGGTGTAGACTTTTAAGCGATTCCTTTGTCTTACTTGTTCTCATGAAGCTGTTTCTGTTTCTGATACATGTGGTCCTTTTGAGAATCCTAGTTTGATGGCTGGTTTATTGCGTCTAGAATAATAATATTTAACTTAATTTTATCCCTGCGATAATATTATAAGTTCACTTTTGAAAATCAGTTTGTCACTTAAATTATTCATATCACTAAATGAATAAAATACACAACTACGTATACAAAGAAAGCCATCAGTCATATTAATGAATAAACGGTGGTTTGGGTCTCGTCACAGAACAAGACAAATGTTAAAGATTCATAACCTCGGGTAAATCTTTTCAATAGTCATTTATTGAACGAAAATAATTACAAATATATCCTGCGTTATAAATATTTAGGATGTATTTCGTCTCTGTTAGATGTTGACAAAGCTGAACGCTCATCATTTCAAAGCCTCAACCGCAACCGCCACCCTGCATCCTCAGAAGGTTGTTATGAATATGAATGAATGTTTTGAATTGAATTAGTTGTTTGTGAAGTCTTGACTAGGGCCACCACTCATTAATTTTGATTGGTTGTTAGTTGCTAATTGTTTTCTTGGTAGAATACCCTAGACTAGCCTTCTATTTGCTCCTAGTGCTTTGCATCTTGATTTTCCAAGCAGACGTAATCTAAATAATATAATAGTAAGACTTTGCAAACAAATAATTCAAATCAAATCATTCATATATTCATAACAAACTTTTGAGTAGTCTTTGGGCATTCATCATTATCAGAACCAGCCAGGACGAAATAACGTAAAGATTAACATCACACCATCGGGTGGAGAAGCCTGAAAGTTTCGCACATTTATCTTATTTCTTTGCATCCCAGTGAATGCGTGGAATTTTTCACGAAGCTAGATTTCCAAAGATAAAATTTTATCAACCTGTCTGTTGTTTTCAAGTGTTTTATAATTATCATGTTACAACGCCACTCTGTCAGTTTTGATTAGTTTTATTGACAGATAAAATGTTGTTTACTCCATCATCGATGTCATTTTTATTATTCGTATCACATTAAGTTGGATGTCTAAAAACTCAAAATTGACATTAAGAATTGAATTACTTTTTGTAAACGCCCCTTTGCGTATTCAATCAATGTTCATTGGCTTTGTTTACAGAAGGAACTGAGTACGGAAAACTTACATCCAGGATTGCGAGTGTCGTGGACACGAGCCCCCGTCTTTTGAATTAGTTTACCGCGTGTCACCATCAGTCTCCTCTTTCATTTTACCAACAACAGATTTAATTTCTATCATTTCGTAATTCATTATTTTATAACTAAAAACGCATACAATGAGGAACTTAATCCTTGAGCCATTATTCCTGATAGTAAGTTTCTTTACTAGTTCACTATACTATTGACAGCATGCTGTTCTAATTTGCCCACGTGATTGCTGTATTCCTGCCAGCCTTCAAAAACATTTAACAAAATCTGAAATCAAACTCCTTTTCATGAACATTTAACAACCTAAAACGTTTAAACCCACAACCCTTTCCCTTCCAAAACCACTCTTTATTCAACAGTTTATTCCCTTGCGGACAACCATAAAAGCAGTTCCAACAAAGCAGCTCCTACAAAATACTGCTCTAATGTTCAAACAAACCTTAATAGGTCCTAATTACCGTGCTGTTATATGCCCCTTAAGCCCTAATAATTAACTAACAAGAGTATATACGGTTTTTGATTAGGTCAGCCATTTTGTTTGAGAAAAACCTTCCACCGCGAATGAAGGGTGGCCCGGCTCGCGAGAATCAAGCTCCCTGGTCTTGAGTGCTTTGCTTTCTCCCGGCGCGAAGACAAAGAGCTCGGTAAGGGAGAGAGACTCCCTATAATAATATCCCCAAGAGAGGCGGGCTAATACCATCCTACGCTCGCGGTAATCACTCTAGGTGTACCAACCAGTCTAGAGTTTCACGCAATGTTAATGGCGGTGTTTAATTTCAGAAGCGGAATTGATGACGCACGTCCCGCAAACTTATTGGGAAAACCAAGGAGGGCTTGCTGGAGAACCAGGCGCAGAAGCTACAATATCTGGAGGACAAGTAAGTTACTTAACACCATGCTTGACTCTTATATAATTTTGGGATCCCACAAATCACAAATGTTATAATTTTCACAATTTTAACTTATATTATACAGTTTTTACTACCGTTTATTACTACATTTTGATCATAATGCTAAGCTGCTTTTTTAACGATAGTTAGTATGACGCAAACGACCTCGTAATTCTTAGACAACTAGAATAATTACACGATTTGATATCGCTACTGAAGAACGACACATATTTTTCAAATTAAGCAATAACAACTGCTCTACGTAACCAACGTATACTGCAGTCGGTGTCGTTTCGCTCTCTGATGAAGTTGAACGAATGCGATAAGTATGGTTTAAAAGTGTTAGTCACGTGGGTAGTACCAGAATTGTTTGGGGTTCGTAAATTATTCTAAACAGCTAATTTTACTTTTTGAAATTTGTAGATGATGAATTAATATAATAGCAATAACATAAATTATTTGAGTTTTTTGTTGTATTTTTTTTATTTTTATTTTTTACGCGAATACTAATAATTGCTTCATTGTTTTAAAAAATTTGAAGATTTACGCCATTTAGGAACAAATATACATTGCTACCAGTCATTTACAAATAAATCTTAAGTATTGGTAAAGTATTTATTGATTTAATTCTTTAGAATTTAAATTTGTGAACAACAAGGGCGTCGCTAGTCTTGTGCGAAGCTCTCTCTTAAGACTAATGTTCCGCAGTTCATTTACAGCGCCGTGTAAACGACGCCCTCAAGTTTCAAACTCCGACCTACAAATTGCTCCGATGTTTTCGCCCTCTATGACAGATCGACGTAACTAACTTCGATGTCAGTGATTTGTGTCGAGAACCCCCCCCCCCTCACCCCTCCCTCAGGAGAGAAATGACCTTCCCGCTCACTTTTCCCAGGTAACGCCGGACCAGAGAATTATGGGTGGGCAGCTTTTTTGACAGGTTCGTTTTCAGCTATTTTCGTCGTTGGTGTAGAAATGACCAGGCACATGGTGTGAAGTAAGCAGGAACGTAGGAAATCTATTTCGAGTAGAGAAGGCACAGCAAAAAGTGGGGGTAGTAAATGCGAATTTATTATTAACTTAAACTCATTCCCAAATATTGTTCTGCACACCGATATCTAGAGCACGAAACTGTTTTGGGTCGAGGTAGACGGACAACGCTTCTTCATCTTCATCCTGCATCTGCCTCTCCAAACATCAACCACACTCTTTACTGTCTTTCCACAGATTTATTTCTGCCACTCACAAATAATAAATAAAATCAATTCGTTTTCTGAGTCTACCCACTCAATCACAACTGATTTTTAGTGGGGGTCTCTAATTTAAAACAGACCGCGCCAACCTTATCGGCACCGACGCTATCGATGAACCTATCGTTGGTCTGTGTGTTATTCGTAGAAAAGCAACTTCAACCAAAGAGAATTTATTGAAATTTTAAACCATTTAGTTTCTTTTTTTAAACTAACTAAACTCTGTAAAGCTACTTTTGAACAGACCCAACTTGAACTTTTGACCTTTAATTTTTGTGCAGTAACTATCCCGAATATGACCTTTCTACTGAATCTCCAGATACAAACGTATAGCACTAAATTCTACCTAGTCAACGATCAATGTTTTGTTCATTATTCTAGCGGTAAGTGGTCTGAAAACCATTTCGCGACTAAACGATTACACCCCCTCTCCCCCTCCACCTCTTGCTCATCACTACCGTTAACAAGCTCCCGGTATCTAAGCCTAGGCGTCAGGCTCCCGAGTCCTGCTTGACCTGTGGCTGTAACCCACATCGATTGTGCCGGTTCATTCCGACTACCCCTAGGTTAAGTTCATCATCAATCTCTTATCTCTCCTAATCGCTCACATCTCTATTAGCGACGCTTGAATGGGAGACGCTAGACGCTCCAATGTCAGCCAATCAATACAGGGAAAGTCGACTCCTCGAGTCAAGATCGTTTAGTGGTTAAAACTCGGCGGGTGAAAGCTACGTTCCTTGCAACACACTAACGGAATCTCATATTTCATTTTTTTTTAAATGATATGCATATTACAACAGAGTACAAATACTCCACAAGTTCAAATCATAGCATGGACAGACAACATACTTATATACATAAAAAATATACAATTAACATTCACAAAATAATAAATGTCTCTCTTAAACACATTTGAAATTTGCAATTTAAATGTAAACTATCAAAATTATTAACAATGAAAATTAATAACAAGAGATATTCTTGAAAGAAAAGAAGAGAAAAATGGATATGAAAGATGAGACTAATGGAAAAAGCTAGTGAGTAAATTTTAATGTTAATATCGTAAAGCTTGAGCGACCATTATTCATTATAAACATATTTTTATTAAATAATCTAATCGTCCGCGATGGCACATACGATTAAGGCGCTGTTCCGAAGCGTACGGCTCTATACGAGGTACGTCACTCACTCTTCGTCACTCTTCGTCTCGAATAGCCTTAGTGCATTCATATGAGACGTTAGTCAATAAAACTAGGGAAACGCCAAAGTCGTTGCTAAACGAGTGAGTGAGCCATGTGTAGAGTACCCGGTAACATTCTGTTTCCTCCTCATATCTAAGGCTGACCATTAGGTCCTAATGCGCCACTCTAGCTTAGGGGATGTGGGAGGAAAGTCCAATGTTGGTCAGAATCAGCCACGGGTAGGGGGAGGAAAGGGGGAGTGATCATGTCATGGTAGCCATCGTTTGTTATCATCATCGTGTTGTTTTGGCTGTAGTCGTTGGGGTGGTGGTCAAGGTAAGGAGGAAAGGTCCTCGAAACGACTGCCAGAGCTCGCCTCCAGTTACGGGGAGTTAAAATCTCCCATGATAACGAGCAATTTGCAGTGTAGCAAAGCAACAAAGCAGTTTACATTTGAGTTGATTGATATTATGTATAAATTAAAGGATTTTGATTTAAGTTGGTGTAAGGGTACGTAAAACGAAATGCTATTATGCGCCATATTGCATAATGCATAAACAAGATTGTAGATTGGATTTGGTTGACCCATTCATACAGCTATTAGCAAGAAACAATATAAACATATTTCCAGTATCCAGAACTCACGACGAGGACGTTGCTGTATTTGAGTTCCACCCACCACCGTTTTTAAACAATACCGTTTGCCATGTTGTTTCGTTAGTGATGTTATTGAAAATCATTTACTTAGGGCAATAGTAATCTGAATGTAAATCATAATAATTGAGACAAAAAGACATGCAAATTGAATTGAACTAAAAAGTCTTTATACTATGACAAATAACAGATAATGGTTATAGGTGGGTCACTATGTTGGTTTAAAGTTATCTAAATCATGCATTATCAACAGTTGGGTATGCGAGCGTGTTTGGTTCGAACTTCGACCAGAAAGATGTCTTTTTTAACAATGCCTCAAAATGGTCGTCGTGAAGATATATGTTTATTGCTGTTTGATCTTCGGTGTATACGTTATGGCCAAAGTACTTTAAATGGTTTCCCACACGTATTCTGCCTGAGTAATAATAATAATAATAATAATAATAATAATAATAATAATAATGTCTTTATTTCTCTTGAAGAAAAAGGCGAATTTAAGCCAAAATGGCTTCTCTTACAATTGACCCTAACTAACATAACTTACGGCTAATCTACATATTAATTATAATAATTATGTTTAATTCATAAAATAAAAACACGGCAACACAATGTTTTGTCTTACAGTTTAGCACAATTAAAAATGATTCCATGGTATGATATGATGAAGATAGTCGAGGAATATATCATTTAAATAAAGTATAGTATGTGCAGCATTAGGAACAGGTAATGAACAATAGATAATATAGCACCTAGTAAATACAAATGGCCATCACCGAACACGACATATTGCGAACTAAAAAAAAATGTTTCCCTCTTTATAAACTTATGTTTGTCCATTCAATAGAAATGTTTTAAGATTCAGTTTAAATTGTGGTTGAGAAAGATTTGTGTCAATTTTTATGTTATTGTATGTGTGTGCAGCGTTGTAGGTAAACGATTTCTTGAAACCGCTGCTCAAGTGAGGGAATATGGATATTTCATTTATGTTTCTAAGATTTCGAGAATGTGATGCTTTCCTGAGGGGAAGTTTTTTTCTGAGATACGTAGGTAGACCCAACTTCATGATTTTTTGGGTTAGGCACGCTAGATGGAGCAACCTGCGATTTGACATTTTTAGTAGCTTTAGTTCTTTGTATTGTATGAGATGTGATCGTATTTTTCTCATGTCAAGTGTGTACCGTATGCATGCATTCTGAGCGTATTGTACGCGTTTCTTTTGTATACTATCTAGACACGGACCGTACACAATATCTGCATAGTCGAATTTCGACAAAATGAGTGATTCCACTAATAGCTGTTTTACCTTTTGTGGCAATATTCTGGAAAACTTGTAAAGATGTTTCAATTTACAAAAAGTGTGTTGAATGAGTTGCTAATGTGATTTGTGAATCTTAACTCAGAGTCCATGATCAGGCCAAGGTTTTTCGTAGTTTCAGTAGTTGGAAGAATTTCATTATTTATTTGTAAGATAGGTGGGTTGTATTTTAAAATCTGTCGTCCGTGTTTTGTTCCAAAATGAATAACAGTCGTTTTGCTTGAATTTAATTGAAGGGCGTGCTTCTTTGACGTTTCGCTGACATACGTGAGGTCTGAATTCATTTCTAGTTCTGCGATTTTGGCAGCACGCGGGTCGTAGGATAGACATAGTTGACTGTCATCTGCATAATAATGAGCATTATAAACTCTGAGGTCCTTCATTAGGTCTGATGTGTAAAGTGTGAACATTAAAGGACTTAAGATTGCTCCTTGTGGTACTCCTTTAACTATTGATTTAGGCCCTGAAAGTTTGGAATTTGACATGACAATTTGTGACCTGTTCGTAATAAAGTCTTTCAATATTGAAAGTGCTAAATTGGATATGCCAAAATATGAGAATTTTGCAAGTAAAAGTGTGTGATCGATAGTATCAAAAGCTTTGGAATAATCTAGCATCACCATTGTTGTTACCTGACCTTTGTCACTGGCTCTAATGATATCGTCTGTTATGTTGGCTAATGCTGTTGTAGTACTATGAAAAGCCCTGAACCCTGATTGTGATGCAGGTATAAGGTTATGGAGTGTACAGAATTTTGTTAGTTGTTTGTTTAGTATATTTTCGAGTATCTTTGACGCATAGGGCAAGATGCTAATAGGTCTAAGATCTTTAAGCTGAGTTGGGTTACTTATTTTTGGGAGTGGTTTGATCAGTGACGTTTTCCACCCATGAGGGAAAACTCCCTTTATGAGACAGTTGTTCAAAATTTCTGTAATGATATTTACACAGAAAGGAAGACAAAGTTTGAATATATGACCGGATATTCCGTCAATCCCCGTAGCATTTGATTTGATTGATTTACATATTTTTAGAATCTCGTGTGAGCTTACCCGTTCAAACGACAACTCACTTGTTATATTTTCATGTTTATGGTCCTCATACCACGCAATTAATTCTTTATCTGCCACTATGTCGCCAACGGATTGAATGTAGTAATCATTTATACTATTTGGGTCACTAAGGTGGTCTGGTATATGCATTTCATCACTTTTGTTGTGTACGCTTAATTTACTACAGATATTCCATATGGTTGCAGATTTAGATTTATCAGAGTTTCTTACCTCATATTCAAAAAAAGCTTTTTTCTCTCGTCTAATCGCGCTTGTCGTGTAGTTTCTTAAAGCACGGTAATATTCTCTATCCCTGTCGAGTTTCGTAATAGTGAACTTTTTATAAGCTTTATCTCTAAGACGCATCATTATTTTAATGTTATCGGTAAGCCAGGGGGCTTTGTTTTTAGTAATTCTGACAGATTTAAGTGGTACGTGCTTGTCGGCGAGCTGCAATATTTTATTGGTTAGTGCATCTATCTGTTCACTAGGACATGTCATAGTGAGAATTTCTCCCCAGTTAGTGTTAACGGCGTCTTGATGAAAACTGTCTACATCTAAGGCTTTGAGATCTCTATATGTCTTATATTTGAGTATTGGCGGGGGTTTGCTATTTCTTATTACACAGTATGTGAGATGATGGTCGCTTATACCCTCCATGTCAATTGCCTTGCTTTCGAGAACGTCTTCTATATTTTGTGTAATTATTAGGTCTATTAAGGTTTTACTGTCGTTGGTGATTCGTGTAGGCTCGCTTATCAACTGCTTGAAGTTAAAAGTTTCCAGTAGATTTAGCATGGATTTCGAACCCGGTAGATGAGGTTTGAGCAAGTCGATATTTAGATCACCAACGCAAATCAATTTATCCACTACTGGATAAGTACAAGCCAGTCTTAAACTCGATTGATGATAAATTCATATAAGGACCACTTTTGACGAAATGTTGGTAGCAAAAAATTGGTCGATGCAGCGCAATGGAAAGTGCCTGTATGTGCATTGATTTACCCCAATTTGTAAGACGAGAAGCTGAATCAATGAAGCTAATTACATTCCATGGATCACCGTCACTTAGAATCATCTTTTCGAAATAGACTCTATGTTCGAAGAAGGACCGAGCAGCGAGCATGCGTAACACAGGGGCCCAATCCTCGCAGCCTTTCAAACTAAGCGATATCGCATTGTACAAGCAATTGCCACTTCCGGATGTCAACACTCTCGACAATTCGTTCGCAAAGCAAGGAATAAACTCACCTGCCCTTGATAGAGGTTGAAAATTACCTGTTTCAAGAGTTTGAAGTGGCATCAAGTCAAGTTTAGAACAGGCAAACTCAATCAAACCCGAGTGTTCAGTTAAAGTTGCATTGACATTCGTAATGCCGCGCCTACACGCATATCTTATTTGATTGAGAACGGTTCTAACTTTTGAATGCACCACATCGTTGGTAAATAATGGTTTAGTCTTAACTATTTTATCTGGAGGCAATGTTTGAATGAAGACAGGTTTCGGCTTTTTGATAGTCAACGGTTTGGTCACATTTATGGTACCTTGAGTAAAAGTTTTATTGCAGACGTCTTTAGGTCCAAAAGCCATTGACTCAAGCCTTGTTTGCTCAAGCTTTCTTTGTTGTAATGATCTAGATAATCTGAGAGAGTTTATTCTCTCGAATGGAAAGGATGGGTCTATTAACAAATCTGTCAAAGCTCTTACTCTAGACAAAGCAACGAAACTCATGCCTACAGCAAACTCTTTTGTGCCAAGTCCCACAACTGCTGAATCAAGAGTCATTCCTTGGCATTTATGAATAGTAATAGACCATGCAAGTTGTAAGGGAATCTGTTGCCGAGTACATTTAACGTAAACATTTAACTCTGGAGATTTTCGGCTGGACTTTCAAGTGAACGTCTTGCAGCTTCACGTTTAGAGTTGTCCTCTTTTCTCTGGAGATTCTCAGTAATAGTTTCGTTAGCACGACTTACACGCACGCGTTTAGCACTATTAACACGTTTCGTTTTGTCAGATTGCTTTTTCCGTTTTCTATTTGGTTTTAAGTTATTGGCGTTCTCCATTACGAAGTGTAACTAGTTACAAAAGTAATATAATATACAAAGAAACAAATTTACAAAACCAGTTAATTGCACCACACTGTCCTAGTGTGGGTCGGACAGTCACGTGTTGGACACAACCGGCCACAGGCGGGAAGCGAGGGGGAGGGTTAAGAATAAAAAAAAATGGTTTATTTGGTTTAATATCGCGTCAACCGTTAGGTCACAATGCGTCAGTCTAGCCCAGGGGATTGTGGAAAGGACACAATTGTGCTGGACAGAACCAGCCACGGGTAGGGGGAGGAAAGGAGGGTTATTATGGACGGTACATAACCGTGCTGGACAGAACCAATCACGGACAATGGGAGGAAAAGGTACTGGACAGAACCAGCCACGAGTTGTTCTAACCTATAGGGGATGTGGGGAGGAAAATCCCATGCTGGTCAGAACCAGACACGGGTAGGGGGAGGAAAGAAGGGTTATTATGGACGGTACACAACCGTGCTGGACAGACCTAGGCCTAGGCCTTCAGAGAGAATACATGCAAACCAATGACGAAATAAATAACAGGGAATATACGTCAACACATCCGATAACTTACAAAGTAAATACACGAGCCACTATAGGATACTTCCGGCTATAGTAATTTGATTGATAACTCAATAAAATATCAATTACAAATAGTTCAATTCACTTTTAATAAAATGCAAATATTTCACGAACTGAGGGAAGCCAGACCAAAAGATGGCGGCGATGTTCGGATTGTTGTTGACACAAACAACAAAATATACAAGACCCATAGGCATAGGCGGTTGGATCTTTGATTATTTGTGGAAGGCTGTGATCAAGGTCCATAAGAAAGTAAATTAATAAATACATTCTCATTTAGAGCCTAGAAACCTTGGGCACGACATTTCACGGCCAGGCAATAACAAACAAAAAATATCTTTTCAAAATCCAAAACATTGTCGTTAAAATAATTTCTAAACATTGGAAGTCTATTTTTCAGTTTATTATTTCTTGTAGGTTTAAATCGCAATGAATCTTGCTGATTTTGTTAGCAGTTCTCAATAAACTCGTACCGGATGTCTGTTTAAAATTTCAGCGCAATCTGTTCAGCGATTCGGCTGATTTTCAACGTACACACACACACACACACACACACACACACGCACGCACGCACGCAGAAAAACAATTAGGGCCAATTAAGTCGAATGGAAATCACACCGTTCGCTACGCTCACTCGTTCAAATATTAATCATAACTTATTATTCCATTTAATTTTTGTATGGCCGAAAGAGAAATTTTCATTTTTTACAGAATAATTTGGTAAGTTCGCGGTTCAATACCCACCACTGTATTTGCTGACATAAGTTATTTTCTCAAGGTTTTTCTCTGTCAACATCTTCAAGAGGCTAATTCTTGTGTCTGGGCAGATTTATTACCAGAAAATTAATTTCTTGTTATAGGCCAGTATAGTTTTGTTGCTTTTGATAATGTTGTTAAAAAGTTCAATTCATGTCAATGTCAAATTGATAAAAAATAATTGTTTTTGAAGGTTATTTTATTTCTGGAAGAAAGAAATCGTTCTATGTATTTCTATGAACGTTATTTCCTCATACGACGACCCAGGCTTCTTTCTGTGTTCAACCAATACGTTATATGTTCAGACCACCAAGGGTGAAAGGGATGAAACCCTTTGACGAGGAGTCCAGCCCCTCTGGCGTTGTTGCTCGCCCACCCTACGAGATATTGAAAATAACTCGAGAGTGGTCATGACACGTTCTACTGTCCCTCCAACCAACATCATCGCAATCCAGAAATGTCCAAAAATATATGATTTTACTAGGATTATGCGGGTATTGGTTTTGGCAGTCGGGTCAGATGCTTCGGGTTTTCGGGTCGGGCCGTATAGGGAAAAGACGGCCGTTATAATACTGCATACGTAAATGGATTTAAATTTTACTTGTGAAGAATTTCACATATGATTTTCTCCCAATTGATTTTCTACGGGCATTATGTAAACATACCACAATAATTTAACATTGTGTGGACCGGCACCTCCACCATCCCTCCTAAAATTAATATTTGGTTCGACAATCCATCGGCTACCCTTTTTTACTATCGCGTCAGGCCCTGAATACCCAACCCGACCCGAATTTCGGGTGACTGCACACCGCTAGATTTTACATTATTCCCGTGTGTCCCTTTTCAGGGTATTTTCCTACAATAAAACGGATATTTGAAACTAGAATGTCAAAACAATATTTTACCCATTGGGCGAAGTTTTTCAGAATATCCCCGGAATAAACCACTTCCCTCTTTCGGTTCTCTTTAAGCTTATTGATTTCCCTTCAACAAGTGGTGATGCGATTGCGTTATTGGACTGGTCCTTTAGGGAAGACATAGACATTCCAATACCGACGGCGACATTCCAAATCGATCGTCAACGCAGGGGAGCCACAGTACACTCAGATGCGAGCGACCCAGTTTGACCGAGACAAAACCGAGGACTTGACAATACCAGGAGTCACGTTTCGCACTCAGCTGCCGGTTAATATTGACAAAGGAAATAATAAGTTTCAAATAATTTTAAAATTCATTTTTTCAATCTGTTGGTAGTAACCTTTTTTCCTAATACAGGCTGGAAAAACAGCTCATCTGCATCGAAAGCAAAACCCATAAATAAATAATATACTTTCGTATTTTGAGTCTACCCACTCAGTCATAAAATTTATTTTCAGTAAGGGACTTTAATTTGAATTTTGAAGAGTACCGAGGCAACCCTGTCGGCACCTACATCGGCTCAAAACTCAATAATGGCATATCAGGGACGGGTAAGTTATTTTAAATAAGAAAAGTGATTACCAACACATTAATATTCAATACTATGGCTTTCCAACAGTTGAGCCATGTTCTGACTTTGTGAGTTTTTTGACCAAATACTTTTTAAATTTTGTTTTGTAAGTTATATTATTTTTTTGTACAACTTGATATGTTGTAAATTATAAAGTAAGTAATAAATTTAATACCACTGAATGACTGTATGAGGCAGCTGACCCGTTATTCTGAATCGAGAGATTATCGGCTGTATTATACCCTCTACAGGTAATCCAGACTGGAGTCTTCCCAAGACTGCACGCATTCAAAATAAGAATACTGCGATAGAATCCTTTTACTATGGTTCATCCAAGAATAACGAAATTTAAAAACAATCTTCTAGTTGGCCAAAAATAAATCACCGCTTTGTCGCTGGGCATGTTTTCCACAAACACGCGCTTAACGCTACGAGGTGTAAACGAGACGCGGACTCACCCGAGCATCACCAGGCGTGACGTCACGCACGCCCCGTCCATTAACTCGACTGAATCTAATATTCTCGTCGGTGTCATCGCTCATCGCGCCGTTCTATTGATATAACTACCTTAGTCTTTTTAAGACTTCCGACGGGTGTGCACAAGTTAAGTTGGTTTGCCTTTGAAACCGTTTTCCCTGTAATAAAGTTATCCTCCATCAATTGCGTTTACTTCTCCCCCCCCCCTTCCCCCTCTCTAGGTTCTAGCGAGCTCGCCTTTGTGTTAGACAGTGTTGTAAAGGTGAATTGCGACGCATGAATTTGCCCGCCCTGAAATAATACCTTGTGAAGTTTGCGCCGGAGAGCATGTGAAGTGGGTGTGAATGTAGCGAGCGAGGGGGGTGGTGGGGGGGGGGGGCAGGTGACAAAGAGCTCGCCTCCTCGAAACTCTATGTGAAGTGGAGTGAACCTACTCACCAAGCATACTCTCTCGTCGCGTTCATTATCTCTACGAAATAACATCCTCTGATGGTGTCATTTATTTTTAATTTATTTGCTTGGATGTGCCTTTTAGTGGTCAACGATCATCAAAAGGTGTTTGCTTAGTGAAGACTCGCTTCATCTATCGTGTCTTTGTTAGAGGAAGGTTAAAGAAAGACATGTAAGTTTTTAATGAGTTGACAAACGTCATCCGTCAGGAGAAACATTCTTATTTAGGCTCTCAACGTCTACCCGAGGACATGTCTATGATAGGTTGGACGGTAATCAAGTGTACTGAATTAAATTTGGTTTAGTTATCTATTACCTACGTTTACATGCAGTTTTGAAAAAGTTTTGACTTGAGTCAAGTCAAAACGATGATGCGTTCACATGATACAGATCAGAAAACGTTCACAAACTATTATTTAGGCTAGTTCACTTATTTCCCGGTAGACAGCACAATGTAGGCCCTATTTAAACAAATTCCACTGTTTTCTAAAGAAGAAAATTTATAATTTTATTACGTAGGCCTATAACATAAGTAGGTATAGGCCTAACTTCGTTAGATGACCAAAAACATTTGCTGTAACATTTAGAACATAATTCAAGAATACCCAGGATCACGTTCTTAACTGGCTTTTAGCAAACATAACCTCAAATTGTAAACGCAACGAGCGTTTTGGTTGCAGCCAGGTGATACATCCTCTACTAGCAAACAGGATTGACGACAGTTTTCAAAACTAGTTTTCAAGTCACCTCTACTAGCAAACAGGATTGACTTGAACCGATTGACAAACCCAGATTCGAAGCGTTTACATGCAGTTTTGAAAACTCAAAACGTTTTGAAATTGTTTTCAAACCTGCATGTAAACGTAGTATATGTATAAAGATTATCTTTCGTAGATGAGTTAGTAGCCATATTGTATAACAAGTTACATGCAGAAGAGGTATATATTTGTTTTACTTTTGATTCTGGGTGTACACGAACAATTTATTCGTTTCAGTGAGTGCTGAAGTAGAGGGTGAAGGTCTAGTAAAGTGGAAAATATACACAGGGATTTGAAGCAAATTGAAGAAGAAAAAACGGGGGAAAATGGAAACGAAAAATCAGTGCCCCCATGGGGCATGCATCACTCAAACTTAAACAAATTAAATATTTCAGAACCTTTTTCACGGTGTTGACAATTACGTTTTATTTAAATTGACACAGTTTGTCTGAAAATTGAATGAAATTGACAAATTGACACGTGTGTTCCCAAGGAAGTGAATAATAAAGCAAGAGTTGAGTGCTCGAGAAGACGATGACAGTCTGAGTGACACCAACCAATCAGAACGTTCCGTTATTTCTCATCGCGAAGCTCTCGCAATCATAAGATATTGCTTTTGAAAATCTTTGTTTGTGACATATCTGGACCGACGATGATAATAACAATGATGAAATAACATTCTTCCATGGCCATCACTGCCATAACTGAGCGATGGATGTGAAATTAATACACAAGACCAAGGGTCCCATCTGCCTTGTATATAAGGAATTCTTCTGGGTTTTATGATAAGGGTAGAAATGTGTTCCCCATTCCCTATTCTCTCATAAAAAGAATATTGCAACATTAAAAGCCACCCCCGTATGATATTATGTGCGTCTAAAAGTTTGGGAGGCCTGAGTCTGGTGCACACATATTCGAGATAGGTGCTACAATGCCCCATGTTAAAGTTTCTGGTCGTTTAAACCTATGGAAACACAAAATACAGGGTGTTTCTTTTTATGCTGGAAAAACAAAGTTTAACATCTTCAAAAGTTTAGTTTTTAATACATAAATTTGTTATTTATATTTAAATAAAAGCACGGACAGCAGTTACTAAAACCTTAAGTTTTCATTTCCCACACTCCCTTAATATTAAGATGATCGAGGGTCAAAAATTTTAAATTGGTAGATGAAACACACGTGCAAAGCAGCTTGCTAGTATCACAAAATAAATACCATAGGCTTGGCAATAGCCAATGTTTTTGTCTTTGTTGTTACAAGTATTACTTCTTACTGATGAGTGAAAACGTAAACAACAAACATAACATTCCTTCGTTATGATTTCAGTAATAAAGTAAACCCCTCGTATTTGCTCCCGGCCACTCTACGCCTCTACTCAAGTCCCTCTAAGCTGCTAGCTGTTAGACAATCTCCTTGAACTTCCGGCCGAATTAAGGCACCTCGAAGTTTCCCCTGTGAGCTGAGTTTAGTTCAATTGTCTTCATCCACACACACACACTCACAATGTGGCCCCTGTTCACTCGAATCACTCCAGTGTTCACAGAGGAAGCAACAGGTGAAGCTGACAGTGACAGCTGTATGGCTCATTGTTTAGTGTTATCAGACAGGGATCAAAGAGCTTCGTGTTAATCTCCACGTAAGAACTAAGAGGGGAGTTTGTTTCTATCTCGGCCAGAGAATTAGAGAAGGAAATACACGGTTTAGAAAGAGTCGACTGGTGGATATTACGTTATTGTCTTCCAGGCAATATAATAATAATTTTTGTGGTAAGCCTGCCCAGGGTGCAATTCATGCCCCTCTTCAGGTGTATGTTGCGTTGGTATGTTGTGGAAAGGACAATTGTGAAGGGATGTACGGGGGCTGTTTAAGAGGACTCAATCCATTGCATTCGCAATTACGACCGAGGAAAACCTCGGAAAAAAACTTCAGTCAGTATTGCCGGTCTCGACGGGATTCGAACCCGGGACCTCCCGAATCAGAGTCGCGCGCTTTACGCTCGAGCCAACACTGTCGGTTTTGTCTTCCAATTGATACTTGTAAAACCCAGTTCTCATACCGTCGTAAGAACTTGTTCTTGTTTTGAGGGGATAGGGTTTACGTGCTAAATCGTTTTCGTTTTTGTTAAAGGAAATTATTATAAGATCCTACAACAACAACAAAATCCTTGCGACGAACCAATCAGGCGTCGATAATCCTTTCGACCGACCAATCAGAAGTCGTAACTTCACTATGACTGGCCAATAAAATATTACTAACCAATCATTGTCTTGGATTGTCTTGGAACAATTATTTCGACGGTGTGGGAAACCGGACCTATGAACACACATGCTTGTTTTATGTAGGTGTATTTCGATGTAAAATGCCGTCTCTAGTCAAGATATATTTTACAAAATTACCTAACTCAGAACCTCAACATCGTTATGGTCACTTCCACGCTAATTCAATTTTGATAATAACTGCTCAGTTGACTGTTCAGTCTCTATTATCAGTCTCAGTCCATGGAGTTTAGCTGAATCTCCTTGCGAACATTCGGGAACCTCGACCGGTGAGCGCAAGGCTCTTGGCTAGGACCAAATGTGTCAAGATGGCCCTGGATTGAATTAATCGGCCAGGCTCTGACTTCCTCTGCAACGTAGCTACCGCATGCATTCAAGGCATGTTTGACACTTATTTCAGAAGGTACGAGCGTATCTCGTCGGATGGCAAAACATAGCTTTGACATAAGTAAATTTATATTCTTAAGATCGTTTTATCTTACTAGGAAGCTTTGCAAACGCTTTTTTTAGTCGCGTTGATGGATAAGCTTTTTTTTAAAGTTTTTAGTTTGCGTTAGATAATATTATCTTATATCTAATCTAATATCTAATAATCTAATATCTAATATCTACGTATTGTAGGTGATTGTTGTCAAGTTTCTATTGTTACTTGTAAAAGTTATTATTTACCGTAAAAAACTTATATTAAAAGCTTTATTTCTATGAATTCTGGCAAACTTTATCAACTTTTTTCTTTAAAAAGGTACTACATCACCATAGCCTTAATGTCCATGTATAATTTGAACGTTGTAGCCCCACCCATTTGGTCAGAATTGGCCCAAATGGCACGACAATATCGCACAAAAATCGAAAATAATCGTTAAAGTACCTACGATATTCATGAGAAATATTTCTTCGATTGCACCCAAAAAACGTAGCAAGTCTAAGTTCAGAGATTTCGAAGGTCCCCTCCAATTTTCATCAAGATCGCATATGCCGTTTGCCCGGTAGAGAGCGAACAAACAGACAGAAAAAAAACAAAAAAAAAAAAAACAAACAAAAAAACATTGGAGCTAAATATTTTGAGGGGTCAGTGAAATTGAAGTCTTCGCTTCGCTCATCCAATTATTTTATCTATGACAATAACGGTTATTTAGAAAAGTTCAAGAATAATTTTCCCTTCGCGTTTGTTGGCCACTATTATTTCAAAGTTATTTACCAAGAAATATGACCTCTATGAAATATGTTTGTTTTTCTTTCTATCATGCGATAAACTTGGAAAACAATTTATGCTTGAGGACGTGAAAAAAGAAAACTCGCAGAAAAGTTATTTTACCAAATAAACGAAGAGAAAAGTACTGATATCAAGGAACAAGTTCATATACAAGTTTTATCTGGTTTTGCGAAACAGATTCCCTTTGGGTACTTTAGCATGCAGTCAATTAAAAGTTAAACATGTGTGAATAATATGCAGCTTGGAATAGAATAAGTTTGTATGTTTATCCTCTCTTTATAAGAGTGTATTAAGTGCTTTTATTACTTATTCAGTTACCTTAGTCGAACAAGACATCAGGGAGCACTTACGGTCACAAGAATGATGTAATGTGGAGAGGTTACAATAGTCAAGAATCGTTACAGTTTTATACACTGCCATAAATAATAAAATACATTGAAATTGTAGATCCCTCGATGCATGTACCGTTACAAAAATGCTAACTTTAACCTCACCCTTCTAGAGCAAATATTTACTTTTGAAATGAAATGTTATTTATGTTTCGTTTACTGGGTTAAGACACTGCGGTTCCAAGAGCTAGGTTGTTATACTTTTTGCGCTACTAAACGTCATCACACAGTATAAAACGTTACACAATTGTCATGAAAACGGTAATGTACTCATCTATATTGTGAAATTTACAACCTGAAGAAACAATAAAATTTATTTAGATATTTCAGGCAACGAATCTCCCCATGTACATTACTTTTCTGTTCGTCGTTATGTGCGTGTGTCACAATATGAACCGAACATGGCCTACGATTGAAATATGTAGTTTTGTTGGCATTTCCATTCTACACGGATGAAGCAGAATGTTTTTTGTTACCCCGAATTTCAAGGAGACGGTTCTAGGTTTACCAAGACGGGAAACTGTCTAATCCGGCACCTCCACCAAAGATATTGAAGATTTGATTTGATTTGATTATAACTTAACGTCTCATATTAATGAATTTTGGCTATTCGAGACGTTGAGTCGTGACAGATGAGGATGAAGTATGAACAGAAGGGAGGAGGGGAAACCCGGTACCGGCACGTAGCCTACTCATTTTGAAAAGTACCAAGGTGACCAACGGCTTAAGTCCCATCCGAAAGGACGGTGTAACCTTGAAAATCATATAGGTTCCTCCACTAACCCGGACTGCAGAGCAGACGTCGAGGAGAACGAAGCCGTTACACTAGCTCTCGAACCCTCCAACTGCTCTAACCAGCTGTATTCGTGTGTCATAACTTGGATATTTTATAATTATTTTATTGCTAACGTTCTATAATGATGGCGAGTTTTACGCCGACCCTAATTTTGGGTATATTTAAATAAATTTTCAACACCATTATTTCGATAATATTTTCTAGGTTAATCAACCTTGGTTTTAGATAATCTTCAATAATAGGGGACTGCAACATTGCAAAGTTTCATAATATTACCAAATAATTACTTCTTTGCTGCAAGAATTTATCACATCACTTCCATGTGTAAACTACCCCCTTTGTTTGGTATTTACGTTGGTTATAAGCAAGGCACGTGGACATGCAAGTTAATGATGGGAGCCTATTAAACTTTATATTTTCAATCTCATCTTGCATCCGACCAGTGGTTTGGTTGATACACCCTCAATATCACATTCTGCTACGTCATCACACGCTGCAGGGTGGGTTGGTATGATTGTGTTGTTATCTCCCTCAAACTTCCTCGTGCGTGAGAGAGAGAGAGAGAGAGAGAGAGAGAGAACGAACTTCAAATATGGTTTCCTGAATATACCTATGATTAAATATTCAAATTTCATGTTGCTTAAGTGAATATTATCTTTCATTAGCGCACTAAGTTTTTATTTGCAGGTTGGTAGGCGTGCGAGTCTTCGTTAGTCTCGTATTTTCTCTGTTTTTGCGAGATCTTTCGAGGAGGTCACGTTTATATGTATGAGATTCCACAAGCTAGGCTGTTTCACTCTAGGTTGTACTGGTATCTTTAGCAACACCATAGTTAATGCGCTATCAACACCTAGTCTATAACCTACACATGTTGTTCAGTACCCTACATTGACTAGCCTGCCCGCTGCTGCTGGACAGACAAACTACAGCTAATTCATGATTTCCTATTCGGAAAATTTAACACGTTAAGAGAGTATGTTTTAGACAAATTGCTGTTCGCTCGGCCGACTGACACCACAGGTGTTTGAAATTTTAAACATATGCCACGAATGTGAATATATTGGGTTCTGCGGTTACACATTTCCAAATTTTGTTTTAAAATTATTTATAAAAAATAAATAATTTTCACTAATATTGATTTTATTAAAAATTCCAAAATTGACTATATTCGCGAATTTTTTCTGGCTGATTAAGACAATTTTTTTTTAATCTATGACCACAGGGCTGTCCATGTATGCTTTATTGACAACTTTGCAAAGTTTCATATACGTCGGATGCATCTTGGCCGAGCGAATAGCTATTTGATAACTGCCAGATGTGTCCCATTCCCTCTTTACGTATAGGACTTCTTCAGAAAATAGACACGTTAAGTTACGATGTACGGTATGTAATAAGCTTGCGAGTTATTACGTGAAGACAACAGAACATAAACATTTAAATAAGTATGTTTACAAACTGTTAATAATCAAATATCACAATAAGATTTTTTAATGAAATTAATGTGATAGATATTCAATATTGCAAGTTTGCAAGTTACTGGTCATTATATTCTCGAGATATTATTGGTGCTACCCACGACTATTGAACTTTTAAGGGAATCGGCATCAGTGTTGTGTCTAGATAATTTATTGTTTATCTAGATAAATAATTCTCTAATAAGTTATCTAGATAAAATAAAAGATAAAAAGCAGAAAATTATCTACACACAAGATAAGAGATAAAAATACTTATCTAGTTAATTTTGTTTAGATAAAAGATAATTATTATTGAGATTGACGTGATTTTTAATTACTATTTTCCCCCAACAATATTTTTCTTGTCAATTGTTATATTTGTCAGACTTGACAAGTTGACATTACCTGGGTACGTATATAGCAACTAGTAGAAGTATTTTTCATTTAAAAGTGATGAATTATGATATTTTTGTGTACATTATTGTTTATTATTTTATCTAAAAAATGTTATCTAAAAGCTTATATGAGATAAACTTTATTTTATCTAGATAAAAGAAAAATATAACTTCAAAAATCTATCTAGATAAGATAATAGACGTATTGTGTAACAACGTATTTTATCTAGATAAGTCACAAAACTGCTCGGCATATAAACCGAGACGAGCACCTATCTGTCTGGTGTCTGGTTTAGTGACGTAGAAGTCGCACACTAGACCTTACGCACTATATTTGTTTCATGGCTGCCAGCCACGGGACCGGGTGACATGTAGATGCAATAACCAACCCCACCTGACACTAGGGGTAGGTACTAAATTCTACCCTCTCTCACCGGACGTAAATAAAGAAATGTCGGTTCAAAGTCTATTTCTTGAACAGAGAACTGGCCGTTTCACAAATGAAATATGCTGAAATGTCGTTTCGTATCCTGGCGAGGCCGTCTGTTTATATTTGGGTCAGTAAACGACCGAAGCGCCGGGAATTTCAAGTGGGGATCGCGATGCAGAACGGGACAAAACATACGCCATTGTAATTTCCGTGGCTTGTTTTTAGAACGATGCGACGGGGACAGATGGTTGCCGTCATGCTAAAGAGGGAGTTGTCATCATTTTGCTGGCTGACGTCATTAATAACTGATGCCGTCAGTTTCAACAATAAACTTAAACTGCCGTAGGGAATTACAATTGTAAAAGTGTCTGGCTGTCGAGGAGAAGGTTTTTTGACATTTTTCTTTGGAAACAATAACAACACGTTTGCGTGAAGGGCCTAAGCTGCTATTAATGATATGTTTGGAAGTCACATCTTTGGTAGACATTTGCAAATGGTGATTTGTCTCGTATACATACGCCAAAATGTGAAAATGGATTGAAATTGGCCACAAAAAGTTAAGATAAATTAAATATTCGTTTGGGTAATATTCGACGAAAAGTCCAATATATAAAATAAAAAAATAAAAAATGTTGTGTTCCTATAATGTTTTATCAAGGACCGATGCACCTCTGTATTCATAACTTTTTTGTCCGTCCGTCTGTGTGTGTGTCAAGTCGTACGATAAAATTCGAACACGACCTACGATTGAAATGCGTTATTTGTTGGCATTGCCCTTCAACAAGGATGGTACATAATGTTTTTGGTTACCCTGGGGGATGACACTGGTCTAGGCCCCAGCAGAAGAATTTATAAACATTAAACCCTGTGTTATGCGGGGTTTAGAGGTTCAGGGTTAGAGGTGAAAACTGTAATCCTGTCCTGTACAATACCTAGAGGGGTTAATTTCAAAGTATTTTGAAAAGAGCAAATCAACAGACAGATATCGGTATCTCTTGCTGACGTTTCATTGGTTGGGGTTGCTCGGGATTACCGGGCTGAGAGTTAACAAAAAGTACAGAAGTCGAAGCCCAAAAAGTTCTTATATTCACGTACTCGGCACCTCCACATTCGTGAAGTTTGGACCAGCGTGGAACATAACGAAAGCTTTGGCTATTCTCCCGAACCCGTCCTTGCAACTCATATTCGTTTGAGTGGGATCGTCTAATAAATCAGTTTTTTCTTCTTTTTTATGATTTTTGTTCTCTTTTCTTTCTTTTCTCGCCCCCCTTTTTTATTTTATTCATTAATTGATTGCATTTATGCATTTGAATTTGTTACCAAAATTATTGTGTCTATACATTGTTGTTGTAATATTACTTTTTCAAATATTTACTTAGTTGTATTTCATTGTTGTGTCTGCATCAATGTAAGTAGATTTATTTCTCGATTTGGATAGTCGGGAAACACTCCCGTAGGTTACAATTCAGAAATTACAAAATCCATCCCGTTCGGGGTTCGAACCCGAGTCTCCCACATTCCGGGCAGGCGCCTTAGCCAACTAGACCACCGAGACGGTAACTATTTAACTTCTGAATTATAGTTACAGTTACATTATAGAACTGAATGGATGGAACAATAAAGCATCGTAAAACTATTGCTGTTGAACTGACCAAACAAACATTATAAGTTGTCTTCGTTTGTAAATCAGTTTTTAACCGAATAGGATAGATGTTAAAAAAATAAAATAAAAATAATGGCACTGTTCGTACGTGCCTCAAAGTCTTCTCGAGTACGCGACGTACTATAACATCGAGAGCGTCTGTATGTAAACACACTGGATCGACTCCCAAGACAATCCCGCTTATGTAAACGTGGTTGTTGTTCCTGGTTACGGAAACCCTCCCTCCCTGGGATGACGGGGTTGCAGATTGTAGCAAAGTCACTTTTCTTGTACTAGATTGTGAAGCACCGCAAACCGACGCTCTCATGCTCAGCGTGCTCTCTAGAGATTTGGTTCGATGAAGCTCAGTGTTGGATAGTAGGTAGTCAAACATAGGTAAGATACTTCATACAATACGCCAACACTTTCTTAGGTGGGAGGTTGTGAATAAAACTAACAATATTTATACTGAGGACCTCATATGCTAATCTCGGCGTTTAGCTTTACTTTGTTATCAACGGAAGTGAAAGCTTGATATGATTGTTCGATTTGAATAATGTTTTTTTTTAACGTAGTAACAAGTTTACTGAACAACCGATAAAAGCTTACTCAACTACACACACACCAACACAAACACACTACAGCCAAAGGAAGAACTGGTGCCAGGGCAAGATCTTCCATACGCCATTTGGAATTCACTCAATCGTCTTAGGACAGGCGTTTCCAGAGGCAAAACCAACCTGGAGAAGTGGGTCTTTTTGACAGTGGGGGACAATGTTCACTGCGAGAGTGGAGACAGACAAGACCCTTCTCACCTTCTAGCCTGCCCAGCGATGGGGAATTGCTGTAATCAAGATGACTTAATACAGGCAAATGAGTGGGCAATAGATGCCGCTGTTTTTTGGGGGGTATTTGATCCGGACACGGAAATTCAATTCAATTACAAAGAAATTCTCGTATTTCTCAGTCTCAAGTGGTTAACTTTCGTTCACCCAGTGTGACTCGTGTCTGGTGTCAAATAGATAAACTAGGAAAACGCTTAAGTCCCGCCGCGTTGTTGGATGAGCGTAATTATTGGTGCATTGAGCTGCCATGTATTATGCGGATTTTCTGTTGTTCTGTAAAAAAAAATTATTACTAAATTCAAATTTTTTAAAAATTAAATTAAATTAAATAAAAAAAAAACTTAAATTTAATTTTCTTTTAGTAATCATAATTTTTTAAAAAATCGAAAAATTGCGATTTTTATAAGAAATAATTATTCCATTGCGCTCAAATTTGACACGAATATATAAATTCATAAAATTAAGGTTCTGTGAAAAAATCATTACAATAGGATAAATCATGTAGGTGTCACAAGTCAAAAAATTGTTTAAAAAAAGAAAAAATCCGCAAAATTTCTATTTTCGTGAAAAATAATTTTTCGATTGCGCTCAAATTTCACACGAATATCTTAATTCATAAAATTAAAGTTCTGTGAAAAAATAATTTAAACGGGTAAGCATTAGTGTTTAAGTCGAAGAAATTTTTTTAAAAACGAAAAAATGGAAAATTTCGATTTCAAGAAATAATTTTTCGATTGCGCCAAAACGGGCAGTTCTAGTTCAGAGATTCGAAGGTCTCCATAAATTTCATAGCAATGGGTATGTTTAGCCAATGTGTTACAAAACCAAAAATACAAGAAAAAGAAAAAAACATTCGGTTTTTTCTCAGTGTATGAATGGAATCTTCGCTTCGCTCGCTACGCTCCTACGCTGACAAAAAAATAAAAATATAAGGTAAAATTAAACGTTTTTAAACAAAAGGAAGAAAAAATAATTTTTCGATTGCGCCCCTCAAGGCTGGTCGAATAAATAAATAAATAAATAACTAAGTTCGTATTTAGGGTCTACCCACTCTGACACACTACTGATTTCTAAATCGGCGACGTACCTCCCATACAAAGAGCCCGCGTTTAAGCTACTTGCTGCACAACATGTTGGTTAATGTTTGCTGTACGTAAAAATAATAATTCTTTTCGAAGCCACTACTTCTATATTTTGTGAACGCAAGATCCGTCCTCAGTTACAGAATCATTTTAAAAATGCCTACTGACGTTTTCTATAGTTTCCCGGTGTATTTCGCGACTACCTATATGAATATATTTCAATAATTGGGTAGGAGTTCCTAAAGGATGTAAGAACTAGTAGAACTCATTCCCAGCACGCGCCTATGAGTTTAACCATGTTTAAAAAAAAAAATTGTCCTATAATGTTTGTATTAGTCGTCGGAGTTTCATTTGTGTGACATTAATATTAAGTAGACAGTTTTTGGCGTTCACAGATATTTCCTGTGTGATAGATTTCCGTGTAACTGTTACAAGTTTAAAATAAAGTAATTATTTGGCCGAAAAATTGAGGAAACCCTAGGAACATTATACATTCAGCATTGCAGTTAGTTGTAATCATAGCCTCGATATCCCGAAAAGAATATTTTCAAAATCACTAGCGCCATCTATAAATCGCTCAAAGTCTTACGGGATACATTAAAGGGCACTCCATATGCCGTTTGCTCGGGTGTTTGGGGACTACGTCACCTTCACAGTCACGCAGTATGCCACACACCCGAGCATATGACATTTCGTGTTAAACCCCTTTCTCACATTATATAGATAGCGCTGGAGTTTTTGAAAATCGTCTGTTAGTCTCACGTGTAAATTGTAATCAATGTTGTTCTACCTCTATCGGTATGAAAGTGCCGTGCGTCATTCTGTTCCTCCCCCTCAGTTCATATAGAAGGCCGTGAATCAAGTATCGCCGCGTTGGTAGCCCTGCCCTCGCAATTACCAGTAATGAGTCGAGACTGCTCCGCTAGCGTCTTGGGCGAAACTAACGTCGGCGTTGTTTATGGGGGCAAATATTGGACGTCGAGATCGTTTACATAACAAAGCGGACATTCTTGCTTTCCGTGAGCAGAATTTACGACGGCGACAAAACCTAACCACTCGTTAGTAACTGTGAATTGGATCGCTGCTACGCTGGTGACGAGCTTTCATTTCGTGCGGTGATAATACACTGTGACACGTGTTTTCTAGTTTATACCCCACTTTGTGTCTCGCTCACCTCATTCATGCAGATACACGACTATGTAATGACATTATAAATAATGTGTTTAGTCAGTTTAAAGACAGCAGATGATACTGTTCTATCCATTCAGATCTATAATACATTAACATTTGAGAAGTTATTAAGTTACTGTCTCGGTGGTTCAGTGGTTAAGAAGCTCGCCCGGTAAGCGGGTGACCCTTGTTCACAGCCCGGTCGAATCGGATTTAAAATTTCTTTATTTTATTAAATATGTAATTATAAAAAATCCAACAGTTAAAATTAAGTTAGATATTACTGTATTTTATAAATTACAAAAAACATAAAACGAAGTGTATGCACAGAACAGATTTTTAAAGTACTTCAATATAAAACACATGTTTTGTTTGATTCGTGAAACTTTTTACCCTTGTCCATAAAACACGTAAAAGATTATAGATAATTAAAACAAATTATTTTGCCATGCTGTATTTCAAATTACGACGGAATGTATTAAACTCCAAGCACAAAGTGTTTAACGTACAGCTTCATTTCATCGACCTATTTTCACACATCCTTTTTCATTTGCAGTCTAGTTCGCGCTGGCGTTTATTAAATATCGAAGTGATTTTCAATCCATCGATATGATATTATGATATAACGTATTTCCACGGTAACTTTGAGCCGTGTTATCAACGAAGCACATAGAGCGATAAAATGAGAATATCAATATCATGTACTGAAAAACACATGCGTGGATATACAACGTTCAATTCAAAGTGTGGTGTTGTGCCGACATGCACAGCTCAGCCTGCTTTAAATTAGGGCCACCCTCTCTATAGTCTTTAAATACTTCATTTTTTTAACTTTTTAAATGTTTGAGATGTGTTTTTATTCGCAAATTTCTCTTACAATGACTACAGTCGGGTCAAACTTTTACAACAATTGCTATCATTTAATACTCTTATAATGCTACATTACGTGACAACATTTTGAACACTTCTGTATCTAGAATAATTGTAAAAAAAAAATTATTAGTGCGTCTTAGCAATTCGTGTTATAGTTCACTAGTATTTATTCTACCTTCAAATTAATGGCATAATACACTTCTTTTTTATCCAAAGAAATAAGGGTGTTATTTGTAAATCTCCCGTGCTACTGTGTAAACCTCCTGTGAGAGGGAGAAAGAAACTGCCCCTTGGATTAATTCACCGATGTGAACTGTATAAAGTACGTGAAACCAGCGCTTACTGGATAATTCTCCACTAAAAGAAGCGGCGGGCACAATAACATTATGCATTCAGCTCTAAATCGTGGCGAGGTTCGGAACCTGGCCGCCATCTTAGTTTCTCGTGCCAATGTATTTCACAGCGAAATGGTTTTGGGTGGGAGTAAAAAAACAAAGTTTGTTTCTTCTTCATATTCTTATACGTTCATAAGTTGTATATTATTCTGTTTATATATTTTTTTTAAGAAACGCACAGTAGCCCTTCTAAGTTCTGAACCACGCCCCTATATTACTCATCCCGTCACGCAGCTTACAGACGCCTGTTGCTCAGACCTGTGAATTACTCCGATAATTTATCTCGGTTACACATCATCGTCAAGACTCTTCTCGGTGAATTAAATTGTACGTATACAATTAGAAAATTATTATAATTTCCAATGTTAACTGTTGGTCTTTAATCGTCTCACGTAAACGTATATTGTCATTCTCGTTTTTATTGTTTAATATTATGTAGATTATTACAAAAGGTGTAAACTTGTGTTGAATTAATTATTGGCTCTAGCTTAATGTCTTTAATGTTTTTAAACAATGAGCAGTAATTAACATTCTTGAAATTTTATTATTGCAACGTGAAATAATAGCCCTATCAAATATTTGCAAATTAAGTTAAATTAAATCATGAAAATCCTGCATGACTTAATTTACTTAAATTCTAGGTTTATAACTAGAATTCCTCGAACAATATTTAATTGTTAAAAGCACTTACCGTATGTGACTTCACTTGAATTGAATACACTATAGTGCACAGCTGTATAAAGCATAATAATGTAAAAGCTCATTGTTTTGTGATCAAATTGTACATTGCACTTGTATTAAGTGTAAAACTCAAAGGCACTTAACTAACACAACCCCTATCGGACTCGAACCGGGCGCCCTCACATGAGGTCTAGACTGTAACTATCAGACCAGCTGGTCGACAAATCTAGCGTTTGCTTCTAGTGGACTATAACATCTGCGCATAATGCCACTGTACTCCTGCACACTACCATACAGACGTCATAACCCCGAGCCAGACGTGTATATTACGTCCACTCTTAACGGTCAAGTGGTGCAACGGCGGCACATGAACAACATAACTGTCCCGCTCTCATGCAGATATTGTGACGATATATATACAGTTGGTACACGTGTAGATTTCCTCCCAGCAAGTTGGAAGCCTTGGTTTGTGACTTAGGAATGAGTGGGTCTGACTTAACGTAACTGTTTTCCTGGAGTCATAAATCAACATATGAATACAATTATACAACTTTTTTAATTGTTGGATAAATGGATACACCTTTCAAAGCAAGTGTTATACATTTATCGTAAAACAGTGTGAAATTGACGAATTTTTAATCAACATTTTTAACATTTTTTTAAAATACTAAAAACTAAAAAAAAAAGTATTTCATGTAGATCTATTAGAAGCCATTTTATTTCATTTCTACTATCTTTTGTAAAGTATTATACATGTGGAAAGGAAATTGGTTGAGAAACTTGGAACGTAGTATAATGAGCATGTCTGCCTCGTCGTCAATGTCTCAGTAAACTATTTTATCGTTGCACCAAAGAGCGAGCGCCTTTTCGTAATAAACATTGCAATTCCATGCAACATAAACCACCACTAAATAATCTACTGTCACCCCGCTCGGGTCGCGTGACTCGTTATATATCATCTCTCCAAGAACCCGTACCCCGTGAATCTTTAACGAGAATGTGGCAGAGTTAACGAACTATGCGCCAAACTGTACCTGTTTGTAATCGTTCTTGTGAGTTATTAGGAAAGTTCTATTACTAGTCGCACCTGAGCCTAACACATCGACCGGTGTGAGTAGGAGAAAGAGCGAGAGTGAGAGAGAAAGAGAAGGGTTTAATCAATAGGAGTGGGCCAAGTATAGACGTGGGATTCATTAAAGTTGGATCATGTTGGATAGGTTGCCCCCCCTTGATGTTGACCTGTTTCCATGTTCGTGACGGTGACTCCGGGGAGTTCTTAATGTCAACCGGTGTCGTTTGGGAAGTCCAAAGGGCGCTGGGCAGACATTCATTCATGTGGTCTACGCTGTACTTTTGATCATCTTTACCTCTGAGACTAAGTCCAAACTAATACCAGTCTGGGCTCAAACCGAGGACACCACGGTTCATACGAACCTGAAGTAAGGGAAGGCGAGGGAAAGTCAAGGGCTTTGGTAATGTGATACAAATGTCGAAAGTGTTTACAAATGTGTTAAATTGAAAAAAATATCAAGTGCAGAATTGCAAAAAATTGGGAGCGAAGCTACTTAGGGTAAAGACTACCACCTTATTAAAACCACGTGAAATTGCAGTTTTCCGTGATATCTTGAGAACGGTGCAAAATATCTCAAAACTGATTGCAGGCAGCTATGTGGTTTTGTTAGGACAATGTAATGCAAAAAAAGTATTAAATTATAATAATCGGTGCAGTTAATATTTCAAATATGCATTTAATTAATTAAATGAAAATACAATACTTATTTACCATCACATTTCGGCCAGTGTATAGTCCTTACAAAACCACATAGCTGTCTGCAAACAGTTTTGCAATATTTTGCAGCGTTCTCGAGATATCACAAAAAAAACGTAATTTCCGTGGTTTTAATATTGGTGGTAGTCTATACCCTTAACAAATAGATTATCGAATAAAGATGAACATATAAAACTTTACACAGCATTTCTCACTTTTGATGATGCTGACAAGCTAGAAAATGTCCCCTTTTGATTGAGGATAGTCCCGTCTCCAGGGTCACCATTTATGTTATTCAAGTGAAGCTCAACATAAAGAAAAAATACGCGAAAATTTTTAAATGATCGAAATGAAGATGAGTGCATGCTAGTGTAGATGCACCTTAAGGTATGGTCTAGCTAGACTCTAGAAAGTACCACTTTAAAAGTTTAAATAAGATGTGTGGGACGCCTATGGGGATGGAGGAAGTCGTAAGAAAATGTAGAATTATCTATTGTTTCAATTCAACACCACAACTGTTTAAGACCTCTCTTGCCCCTTTTGCGGTGAACAAAAGTCGAATAAGATACTCGGATAATTTCGAGTTGATGGATTTCAATGTTTTTGAGGGAAAATGAAAACGTTGTAAGTTGGATTCCAGCCCGAGTAATTCTAACTATAGGTTTTTCCGAAGTTTGCCTACAACATTTTCAATTGATTTTAAACACAAAATACACTTTTTACATAGAAAATCAAATTGAAGATGATTTTAAAGCGTTCTCTAATACTGCCCTACAGAGCATTCCTACAGAATCCTAGCTGTTAGTTGGTCACAATGGATGGAAGTACCACTCATCATCCTCATCGCCGTCCTTTAGATCTACAAGCAAAGTCTGAAAACGAGAGGCGGTGGCCCTCTCATTTGATTATACTGTTCCAATCGGAGAATTGTAGCTTCCAATCAAATGAATTGGAATTTCGAAACGAATCATTTCCAAAAATGTAATTTACTTCTGCGAGTTTTTTAAATTGGAAAATTTTAAAGTCAATTTAACTTTATCAATTACGTAAACACGAATGAAACCGTGTTTTTGGGAGGGAACTAAACTGGATAAACTATAGGATACGAACCAAAATGCTAACTTTAAAACAATACTCAATACAATTAACCCTTTTTTTCATTTTATACTTTTATATCAGTCAAACAAACGAGCTATATGTTCTTGTTCTTTCTATCGTCGGATTTAACGTGCGTTGAGGCCACATTATTCTGCTCAAAGCACCATCGTCGATAAACACCGTTTATTAAATTTAATTCTCATGCTTCTTTACCCTATCGTTCCTTATCTTATGTTTATCTTTTTCGCCTTTTCTTAAAACATCGTGTATATAACATGTAATATTAAATGTTAACAACTAAATAACAACCATGGCACGAAACAAAACACCGCACTTAGCATTAATACTCATTAAGCTCGACACCGTACTCTAATACGCTAAACAAAAAGTACCTAACACCATCAACAACAACAAAAACAACTCTTTAGCAACACTATTATATTGCACTTTGCATTAATAATGATTATGCCTGACACCGCTCGCTGTAAAGAAAACTAAGTTATATCACCTATACGCTACCGTAGTTTTCATAGCTTACGTACGACTAGTTTGGGAATGGAAGACAAAAACAAAGCGCTCTACAAGAAAGAAGAATCTATCGCACTTGACTTTATGATCGTCGCGGCTTGGCAATGCACTCCAATAGAAAGAAATACGAGAAACAAAGCAATAACATAAAGTACTAGTGTATCGTTAAAACAATTCTTCGTTTTTGGTATGAAGTTGGTTTATGTAGCGAAGATGTAGCTATACCATCCCTCCTCTGAAGAGAAAAGCTGACTTCACGGATGAGTCGTGTCATCCATCTTGTAAGCTAGGAAATTAGGTTGCTTTATACTTCAAGGCTCTTTGCTAATGACGTTGAAGAAAATGTATCGCGATGCGTTTGAAAGCTTTTCAGAAGTGGGATTAACTTTCAGGTAAACTGTGTGCTTACACGAGATTTACTTGCGATAATTACATTAACAATGTTTATAATATGTTAAAAATTAAATACGTTAAAGACCGATTCTGTTAAATGCTATCGGTCGGTCGAGCCGCTTCGAATAAAAATGCAAAAAGCAAGTTCTAGTGATTAATAACAAAATAATGAATACATACACACCAAAAGAGTTTATTTGAATTCCTAATTAATTATGTATTGTCTCTTTCTTTCGCACTTCATGTAAATTTATATTATTTCGGTGTCGATTACCTTTGAATTTCAGGAAATTCTACGATAGAAACTAGCATTAATATCACTCTACCGTTTGGCTCATGTAAAACGAATTCTGATTAAAAAAATAACTGAAACCTTTAAATAAACGTGAAAACAGAACAAATTATTGGACACTGCATTCTCACTTTGTTTGTTTAAGAAGATACATACTACAAGTAATTTTGCGTATGCTGTTATTTTTTTTCCTTTTTGTATGTAGGTATTCATTTACACCAATGAATCGCAAATTTGTGTGTTTGTGTTATTTTAATTTGATTGTCTATGAAGGTAATAATAACAAGATGGTAAAGAAGAAAAATACTCTAATATTAAGGACAAGTGGGTCGTTAATTGGAAATATTGATTCTTATTTAGTTAGCTTCTCTTGTTTGTACAGTGTGGGGATCTGTTATAAGACCGAAGTTCAAGAGGGATGATTCACAAACCTAAAGGAAGACCCTTAAATCTAGTGAAGGGGTTCAAAAGTTTCTTGCTTAGTCACAGTCAGAGCAATTAGTGGATAAGTGCATTTGGGAGGGAGCTGAATGGGATTTATATCTTTGTTTTTATCGCGTGACTGTACTTGGAAACAAGAGGTTGCAGATTTATTTGTCATGATTGTATTCGCACAGAAAATAATTGGAGTTTTGGTGGAGGTGCCGGGTTTTCTGGAAATACCGTTTCTGGACCGGCACCGCCACAATTTTACAAACAAATGTTTGTTAGTTGAATAATTCGACTGGTTGTCAAACATACGTCTGTCTATATTGTGTATTCACAAAAGCATATCCACGATTCACACATATGCCGGTTGAAGGGTGTGATTATCCAACGTTATTTTGTAATGTGGGGATATTGTGTAACAAGGGTAACATGTATAAAAGTACTACGGGGCAGATGCTCTTTCTGTTGCTCTTGCATTTATATATATATTTTTTTAAATATCATGTTAAACCTGTTAATTATTATGAATGAAAATGCAAAATATTAATAAAATAAATATATAAATGTACCACCTAGTTTCCATCGATCTAGATGTTAATGAAAATCTTTAATTTGAAATGTTCTAAAAAGTTTATTTCTAATGTTATTGGTATTTTCTACTCATTGTACCGATGTATTTTGTTGGATGAGCGAAGCGAAGACTTCAATTTCACTGACCCCCCAAAAAATTTAGCTCGGGTGTGTTTTTTTTTTTTTTTTTTTTTTTTTTTTTTTTTGTTTGTATTTTTGTCTGTTTGTTCGCTCTCTACCGGGCAAACGGCATATGCGATCTTGCTGAAAATTTGACAGTACCTTCGAAATCTCTGAACTTAGACTTGCCACGTTTTTGGGTACAATCGAAGAAATATTTCTCATGAATATAGAACTTTTACGATTTTTTTCGATTTTTAGTGCGATATTTTTGTGACATTTGGGCCGATTCTGACCAAACGGGTAGGGCTACAGTGTTCATATTTCAAATAGACATTAAGGTAATGGTGATGTATTGCTTTCTGAAAGAAAAAGTTGAAAAAGTTAGCCAGAATCTATAGAAATAAAGCTTTTAATATAAGTTTTTTTATTTTTTGTACGATATTTTCGTGCCATTTGGGCCAATTCTGACCAAACGGGTGGGGCTACAACGTTCATATTATACATGGACATTAAGGTTATGGTGATGTAGTACCTTTTGAAAGAAAAAGTTGAAAAAGTTAGCCAGAATCCATAGAAATAAAGTTTTTAATATAAGTTTTTTAAGGTAAATAATACCAATGGTCAAGAAACAATAGAAACTTGACAACAATCACTTCAATGCGTAGGCAACAAAACAAAGCACTTGCAAAAGTAAAGATATCCCACGCAAACTAAAAACTATAAAAAGCTCATCCTTCAACGCGGCGGGACTTTAGCGTTTTCCTAGTAAGTATTAATGTGTCCTCGTTCACCTTGATAGGCCTATTTACAATTTTTATATTTGTGGTAGCCCTAATGAATTTCGTTACATAGTGTTTACTTCAATCAAGTGTGTACATCACATTTGTAGAACTTGATCTATTGTTGATTGGTTGAGACGTGGGTTTACATATTATTTGAAATGTTTACATACGCCTGTTTAGCGTTTATGTTAATAATTCCATTCATATTAGAAACCTACACAGCTACTGAACATGTGATAATATATTGAAATAAACTTATTCAGAAAGAAACATATAACTAAATTAAAATTACAAAAAGAAAAACACATGTTTGTTTATAACGATTGATGACCTTTAACAATTTAAAAGTTTCCTTTTTTAGTACATCGATTCACATAAAAGTACGGAATCAATTCTGAGCTCAAAAGTTTATAAAATTGTACTTTCAGACTTTCTTTCAGAAAAAGTAATATTTTGTAAATGTCTTCTTATTGAGTTTAAAAGACCAACACTGCTGATTTAATTTAAATTTGAGTTAAATATTAGTTGTTAATTAACACTAAAGGGGGAAGTAGAAGCATTGACACTCAACCCTTCATCTGCATACTTAATAATATATTCTTAAAGTCAGTAAATTAAAACTTATTTTCTGTCTGGAGTGATAAAACATCTTCTCGAGTGCTCGTTGACGGCCCTAACCGAACTCCTCGACAAAGAATAAAGTTTCTCGAACTTCGATGGGCTTGAGCTTTTAACTCTGGAAGTATCGTTTATTTAAGTTACGGTATAGAATTTAACTCCCGCCAAGCTATAAGTAGATATTGAGATTGAATTAGCGAAGACATCAATCATTTTGTTTGATAGGTTCGCTTCGACTTGGCGACTTCTCGTTTTGTTTTGAAGTGTTAGGGGCCGCGTGCGACTTTACAACTAGGTTAGAGTAGGTGTGAATTAAGGGTGGCCGTGTCTGAAACCGAACTGAGACTACGCGATAACGAATTTGCTGGAAAAGTGCACCAAATAATCTAATCATCATCCCAGACGGTTTTATTCTGTCTGAACTATCTGGAATGTGAGCGAAAACGTCGGGAATATTGTGCATCACATAAACTTAATTTTCGTTGATGTAATCTTTGATAGCTCTCTGTTAGCCTGAGAGCATTGTGCCCGAGGATGAGGAGTTAATACATTTTACAAATTATATTAATATGAATCTACTTAGTATTTTTGGAAATTTTTACTTAATATCGACCTTACCACCATACATTATTGTATAAACTTGTAAGATATGTTTTTCAATAATAAAAAATACAAACCATAATCCAAAACGTTTCGACGGAATTTACGGAAACAGTAAGGAAATGAATAGTGTTTTTGGGGATAAATATTGTGGATTTTGACATTACATGTTTTTGCAAATAATTCGTTTTTATAAACATTAAAAGATTATTTTCACTAACAAGACGCTAACAGCTGGATCCAAGTCTGTTGGGGGTAACAGTTTCTCTCGAATTCCAGTAGATTACGTTAATTATTTGGAAGTAGAAGCGTGAAAGTGAAAGTAAAGTTGGGTACACATATAACGTTTCTATGTACATAGTTTGCTTACATTGCAGCAAACCTCCCAATTAGCTTTGCTGAATAACCGCGCACTAATTACATTGTTTGCGTTTGCGGTTTGCGCGAGACTGCTTAAAACTACGCAGTATCTCCATTTATAGAAGGAGGAATTTTTGTAAAACCCCTCTCTCTAAAACTTATGATGGCGCCTTGACATGACTCTTTAGCCTACTGTACGAACTCAAAAATGCTATTTGTAGTTTTGTCAATGACATACACAAGCTAAGCGCTAGACACTCAGTATGGCCGAGGGGAGCGTGCCAATTAGAAGCCATCTTTTAAGGGGAAAAACAGCCGTCTTAAGTACTAAAAATCAGTTATATGACTGAGTGGATAGACTCTAAATACGAATTTGTTTATTTATTTTATTTTATTTATATAAATTTGTACATATTTACATACAGACGGCGTTGCTCGCCCATCCGCTCAACAACAAACACAACTACACAGCCACTTAATCGTCAGATTAGCCAACTTGCTGAAGTATCTATGTGGCATTTCCCCGCATTTCCCCTTTCATGGTGGTTTCTAATCGGCACGCTAGCGCTCGGCGTGAAGGATAGGTTACTGAGATTCTGTGTGTAATTGAGTTTTGTCTAAAAATATATATTTAGAAACATCAAACTTTGCTTCGTACATAAATATTCTGGGTTGACTCCTCGACAAATCAACCAATCAATCTTATGACCACAACGAGGTACAAGGGTAGAATTACAACCGTGAGTTGCTGGGGATTGAAGCTCCCTTATAAGCATCACTTTTCTGTCCGTCCGTCCATCAGTCAGTGCGTGTGTCACGTCTCACGATAAAACCTGAACACGACCTCCTACTGTCGTGCGATTATTTGTCGTCATAGCCCTTCAACATTAATGACTTTTGTTTACCGACAGTGTTGGTTCGAGTCGCGCGACTCTGATTCGGGAGGTCCCGAGTTCAAATCCCGTCGAGACCCGGCAATCCTGACTTAAGTTTTTTTCCGAGGTTTTCCTCAGTCCTTAATGCAAATGCAATGGATTGAGTCCTCTTAAACAGCCCTCGGACATTCCTTCACATACCTAGTTAGACACCTGAAGAGGGGCGTGAATTGCACCCTGGGCAGGCTTCCCACAAAAAAATTATATAATAAAAAATAACTACTTATGTTTTTGGTGACCCTTGGGGAGAAAGGACAGACCTACGATTTTAAGGAATGGTATATTTTCTTATTTCAGCACCCCGACCACTGATTTCAATGCACAATAACATTTTATGTGATTGTGTGTTCTCATTCTATAATCTGTTGTGTATATATAGCTTCGCTCCCTGTTTTGGGTAAATGGTAAAGTCGTAAACCTCAAACTTCTAGTTTCCTTCCAAAAGCCGCAAACAACACAGATACTTCACTCCTTATCGTCGTGTTTCTCCAACGGGCGGTGGAGTTTCTTACCGTCTAAGGTGTTTGGTTTAGAGAGCAAACAGGTGATGCTTTGTGAGAACGAGACGGCCACAAGCTAATCCAGTTTGCTTTATTCTCTCGTGTCTTCGCTCGGAGTTTGTTTCCACGGTCGGGCAAGATCGGGTGGTCTCGTGGTCTAGACGTCTCAATGAACCTCTAAGCATGGAAGGGTGGTCTTGAGATAACACATTTCAATCACCAATGTCCATCTCACTTGTAGGTTTCTAATAATATGCAAACATCACTTGTTTATTACTACTTTTTCGTGTAGACCAGGTATAGGAAAACGTATTGGTGGTTGAAAAGTTAGTGTTTCAGTGAAAATTAAAATTAGTTTTTCTACACTTACATGGTATACCCGAAAAATTTATAAGTCATGTTAACCGAAATGATAAAAACAATCCAGACATCAATAATTGATTTGAATTACAATTATTGTGTGAGTTCCATTAAACTATATCACTATTGTGTGTAGTATCAATGGTATTACACAATAATTTAGTTTTAAAAATGTATTTGAAAATGCGGCTGATAGACACATTGTGTTCGGGCTAAGCCTCGTCTGGTTTTGTTTTTTACATAATGCGCGAAGACAGCTAATGCAATTACGGGGAATGTTTAATTTAAAAATAATTGTAGACGTAGGCCGAAATTGAGGATTTTTTTAATTTGATGATTTAAAAAAATAACGTCAGAAAAATAAGTTATGTAGGCTACTATAATATTATAAAAATTGAAACTATATAACAGGTAGAAACGTTACAATAAAATCATTAATATGATGATTAATAATTGGTTTATTGTAATAACTGGAGCACAAATGCTTATAATTTGGACAATGGTTATAAATCAACATGAATAAGATATTATTTCACATTGTATTTGTGATCACAGTGACGATATGACTATTAGAAATGGTGCAATATATTTTATATTATTAAGCTTGATTAATGATTTGGATGAGTAACATTTTAGCTTACAAAGAGATTACCCATTTCAAATTTTAAGGCTGTTAGTTTGGCATATCTATGAAATGTTTATTCTTGTTTGTATATGTGGATTAATTATAAATAACATTTTAATTGAATTTCAATCCGTGCAGCCAGCTCATCCAATTAAAAACTCGTTTAACGCACTCGTCCGGAAATCACGCTGCACTTGGTGTTCAATACTCGTCGACTTGGACCCAGAGTTTTTTGAAATTAGCTCCGGGCTGTTCGCGATTGGGCTAATTGGTTTAGTTCCTAATTAGAGTGAAGTGGATATCGCGCCGAGTTTACAAAAAGTGTGATTGTAAAACGGAGTTTGCTGTCGCGACTTCGGAAATCTCGAACCATTGTCAGACAAGAGCCGATCTAGTCTGCCTGCCTTAATCAACCCCGAGGCAATTATACCGAGCTAATTTCTGTTCCCCCTTTGTGTTGGTTCGAGAAGGGATGATTTGAATGTTGGCAATACTGCTTCGTTAAATACGCCATTTATTGTTTCGGTTTTATATTACCTCGGGTTGAAAGTTTAATTGTCGTTTGTTAGTTTAGAAGTTGTAACAAAGTGAGCTTAACTAAAATAAGAAACAAAAGTTTCGACAAAAGATTAAAAGGACCCGAATCACCGAGGGCTTAACTAAGTTGTTAATACGCTAACTTTTTTACTTACAGCATAAACTTAATTCTAATGAAGATTGTAACTGAGGAGTTTAGAGGGTTTTAATATGTGATCGAAATTTAAAGTATAGATAAAGTTTGTCTGAATCAGTTTAGCATCGCAGAATAAAAAGGGGTTGAAAGAGTAGTTACGTTAATAAGAGAATGGACGAACTTATTGTTTGACTGCTGAGTGCTGATTTGGTAGGATGTTTCAATAACTAACATAAGTTCATGAATATTGTGGAAGTGATGATTTTTGTATCGTTACTGAAACAGCCTCGGGTGTCTCCTTTTTATTGTAACCCTAATCAAACAAAACAAAACGAAGTCAAACCGAGATACCTAGCTCAGATGTGACGTTTAGACTCTATTTGGAAGGTCCTTGGCTTGATACTCTTTACTAGCAATCATGACTAAAAGTTTTCTCAGGGTTATCTATTAAAATAATTAAGTTTTCATCCCTTGTGCATTCCCTTCACAACAACCCTATTAACACCCAGCTGTGTAGTAGTAATGTATCATTTAATGTAAAGTACTCTTTGCAGTCTCGTTGTCAATTCTGTGGTTCTTTATGGCAATGCCTTGTCAGATCTAAATATACTAGTACAAATAAGGACACTGACAGTGTTGGCTCGAGCGGAAAGCGACGACTCTGATTTGGGAGGTCCAGAGTTCAAATCCCACCGAGACTGGCAATCCTGACTGAAGTTTTTTTCCTATGTTTTCCTGCGTCTTTAATGCGAATGCAAGGGATGAGTCCTCTTAAACAGACCTCGGACATCCCTTCACAATTGTCCTATCCTCAACACCTGAAAAACACCTGAAGAGGGGCTCGAACTGCACCCTGGGCAGGCTTCTCACGAAAAATTATTATTACAAATAAGAACGAATGTGTAATTTGTGTGTAACAAATTGAATTCTAAAACGACGAGTGGTTAAGTCTATGACGCAGAGATACGGCTCGGCAAACAAACTGAAACACTGATGAGGGAAGATATTCTCCACACCCCTTGGACTGGAAAATAATCCTATATCATGAAGGTTAAAACGATATTCAACGAACATTTTGAAGTTTGAATCATTGCGTTCAGGTGGATAGGCTTCTACAGAACTCACTCATAACAAATCCCCGCAAGAGAATCTGCAACGCATCGTAACTTTAGCATCGTTACGCACATGAACGATTTGACAAGACTCGCAAAGTTGCGTTGTGTTTGTGTGTGGAGTTCGTGTATGAATACCCCTCGGGTATTGAATTTTACGTGAATCTTCTCCAAGTCCTAACGTGTCTAAGAAATAGTTCTTGAAGCAAACTTTGAACAAATACGATAAGGTAAACTCATGTTCAAATACGGATATATGTGGGCGGGATTTAAGTTTGAAACGAGTTTGTGAGGTAGGGTAGAATCGTATCAGCCAATCACAGAACGTGTTGTAAATACGATGACAATGGAGCTGAACAATGGGTTCCGACACAGAAGGGTGCGTTGATCTTATCGTGCGTGCTTGGCTGACAAAAATAATATATATCGGAGTAAAACTTCTTGAGGAAGATCGAGGAGAGGTTGGAGGGAGGGAATGTGGATTAGAAAAGTGTCGGCCATTATAAGCGCACCATTTCATGCTTTACTACTCTCTACGGGGTAACGACACGAGAATCTTTTCTGTTCCTGCTTTCAGACTAATAAAACTAGATATTATAAATTATACTAGTTCCTTTTTATAATCACTAAATACCGGTACCGTAACTGATGACAACCTTAGCCTTTATCTCTTGACGTAAGTTTTTAGATTGGATGCTATTTGCCGTTGATATCTTGTACAAATAATGGAAACTGATAAGGAAGAGGTATTTTCGTTTTGTATTTTTGTATTTTGAATTTATATTATTCTTTAAATGTTTGCTTCCAAACTTTTATTACACACATATCCTCACACACTGTTACGTTTTGATGTCTTTTGCTATATATTTATTTATATCTGTATAGCTATTTCCCTATAGACGCTCTAAAAGACTGAATTCACGTACTAATCAAACTCAATTTGGAGCTGGTCTGGTGTTGAGAATAACGAGAATGGAGAAAACAGACCTTTTAAAGAGGATTATCTGTAAAATAAACAGACTCTCTTCCAACTGGAGCTAGTTGGACTCGGTTAGTTTTCTAAGCTCTCTCGACGTTTCAACCATTAGTTGATGGAAGGAACTATTGGTTTTGCCGAAGCCTGGAGCATTTAATTGCTTTGCAAAGAGTGTTTTTACTTCCATAGCAAGACTTGTCTGCGTCGTGATGTTTCAAAACAATTGCTCGCTCTGGAATGAGCTGGAAATCGTAGAAGCGAAACTTTAGTTATTTGGACTTGTGTCTACACTTAAAAAAAAACTTTTAACTGTTGCGTGTTTTGTTTGTGATGTTTTTTCTTCATTTCGCGAGTTGCCGTCGACAATGTTTGCTTCAAATATTGATCTCGAAAACGTTTTGGGTTTTGGTGGAGGTGCCGGGTCGAGCCAACAAGTTCTTTGACTTGAGAGGAGGTGCTGGGTTGAGCCTACAAGTTCTTTGACTTGAGAGGAGGTGCCGGGTCAAGCCAACAAGTTCTTTGACTTGAGAGGAGGTGCCGGGTTGAGCCTACAAGTTCTTTGATTTGAGAGGAGGTGCGGGTTGAGCCTACTAAGTTCTTTGATTTGAGAGGAGGTGCAGGGTTGAGCCTACTTAGTTCTTTGATTTGAGAGGAGGTGCAGGGTTGAACCTACTAAGTTCTTTGATTTGAGAGGAGGTGCAGGGTTGAGCCAGAGTCCACTAGATACCTAACAGCCGCTGTAAGGTGGGTCTTCGCTTGTACTTCCACAATGTATAAGCGCCATTTTATATCTTGAAGTCAAGGCCCTCTTGATAATGTGTCTACTGAGTGCACGCACACATTATCCAACGGACCTCAAAGAGATTTTGTAAACAAACAGCAGACTGCAGCTAGACGTCAATTTCAGAAATCGGTTGCACATTATTTTTTAAATGCAATAAATACATAAATAGGCTACCATTTATATAATCTTTGATTCTTATATTTGCAGGTAACGTTATGATGTAAATAATTTTTATATCTTTCAACTTCATATCTCAATTTTCATTTGCATACTAAACTAATTTGGATATTAGGGCCCGGGAAAAACTGTCCAGATACCGGTAGGCCTATGGCAATAAGGCCTATTAGCATTGATGTGTTTGGTAAGATAAAGATGAGCCCAAGCCTTGCACTTGTCCATACTTGCACCATGTATAAACCAATACCTAATGCGGATTAATTTTAATCAAACTTGAACATGAATCTGAGCTAAGCCTAGGGCCTAGCCCTAAGAACGCGGGTAACCTCCAGACCTAAGTTCGACGTCGACTTCTACAAGAAAGGTTTATTGGGTAAGGTCTAGGCCTTGGTCTTGAAAAATCCCACAAACTAGGGCCTAGCCTAGGCTTATGCGCATAAAATCTTTTATCGTGGAGTTGTAACTTCATTCTAAACACAAAGTTGGTAATAATCCACAATGCCCAATGATCTGTCAAAACAAAACAAAAACATAGCACATTCTGCTACGGATAATATTACAGAACGTGTTCGGAGCGCTCCAGATTATTTTTAAAACACACGCTAAGATATAAAATGGCGGTTTGTTTACATCAGGTGAGAAGACCCAGCTTACAGCAGCTTAGCATAAGTATCTAGTGGACCCTGGGTTGAGCCTACTAAGTTCTTTGACTTGAGAGGAGGTGCAGGGTTGAGCCTACTAAGTTCTTTGATTTTGGTGGAGGTGCTGGGTCGAGCTAACAAGTTCTTTGACTTGAGAGAGAAAGTTCTGGGTTGAGCCCAATGACATAATATAAGCTAAGCGCTAGACACACAGTATAGCCGTGGGAGCATAACAATTTGAACCTGTCTTGAGTAGGGAAAAACCCACCGCCGTCTAAATGTATCGTACCCTTAAATTTAACAGCCTTTGTGTTAACAAGCGGTGTAAAATCAAAACCGCAAGATGGCGATTTCTCGTTATTATTGAAGAAAAACAGTCTTTCTTCCTCAAATCTCTCAGTTACTCCGATTTCCGAACAAAGCAATTCAAGTTGGTGGACTATCATACTATTGTCTATCTGCATTAGGCTTTTAGTAATCAAAACTAGTTATTTGTGCGGAATATGTGTCTGAACAAGGTCGTGCAGGTCTAGGGTTGCCTAGGAGAGGCCTAGGGCTTGTCAAACGTGTAATGTTAGCATTAATTGAATGTAGTTCTATAGCCTAATGGAACTAAAGGCTTACACTGTTGTATTATAAATAATTTTCTTTATCTGGGCCTAGGCCCGGGACGGTTTCTGGTTTGTTTTATGAAAGTAATGACAATTTTTCTCGTTTCACACATAGAAGCAAAATTTAAAATGTCCGCCATTTGTTTACGTATTTGTTTATCCCCGCGACGTTCAAATAATCCACTGCATCTTAGTTCATTCAGCTAGATGAAGTATCTATGTTGCAGTGAAGTGATTTTTCCCTACTAGAGAGGCTTCAAATTGTTACGCTAGCGCTCGGTTGGAAGGATAGGAGACTGAGCGTCTAGCGCTTTGCTACGCAAAGCTTATGTACGTCATTGGTTGAGCCTACTAAGTTCTTTGATTTGAGAGGAGGTGCAGGGTTGAGCCTACTAAGTTCTTTGATTTTGGTGGAGGTGCCGGGCAGGGTCTACTAGATACCTAACAGCTGCTGTAAGGTGGGTCTTCGCTTGTACTTCCACAATGTATAAGCGCCATCTTAGTTCCCTAAATCAAGGCCTACTTGATAATGTGTCTACTAAGTGCGCGAACACATTATCCAATGGGCCTTACAGAGAATTTGTAAACAAATAGCAGACTGCAGCTGACGTCAATTTCAGAAGTCGGTTGTACATTTGAATGCAATAAATACACAAATAGGCTACCACTTATAAAATCTTTAATTCTTATATTAGCAGGTAACATTATGATGTAAATAATTTTCATATCTTTCAACTTCATATGCCAATTTTAATTTGCATAATCGATATTAGAGGTAGGCATAAGGCCCATTAGCATTGATGTGGTTGGTAAGATAAAGATTAGTCCAAGCTATACTTGGGAGATCCGTGGTTCGATTCCCGGTTGGGTAGACTTTTTTAATTTCTGAATTGTTGTCAATAATAAATAATACTTGCACGGTTGTGGATGCGCACGCACAACACGAAGATATCGCGAAGCCGCACGAAGTCGCTTTGAAGTGTATACCACGTAAGGTCAAGGCGATTTGGTTCCCTCCAAGTCGATTCTAAAAGCGAGTTGAACGGAAGCGCTTCGAGACAAATTCAACGCATATATCACTGTCTGCAATCGGCTGGAACCAAGGCAATTTCAACCATGGCGCTTTGAACGTGCGTGATATACGTAGTCTATGACTACGTATATCACGCACGCCAAAGCGCCTTGGTTGAAATCGCCTTCAACGAATTCGATTTGGGATCCGCCCATATATCACGCCACTACAAAGCGCGTTCTTTCAAGTCGGTTGCAGATCGGTTGCAGACAAGGTCCACTGGATTTCCGCTAGGCGACGTTCGACATTAACATGAGTTGGCGGTGTGTATCTAGTGGACCCTGGTGCCGGGTCGTGCCAACAAGTTTTTTGACTTGAGAGGAGGTGCCGGGTCGACCCAACAAGTTGTTTAGAACAATCTGCTTTCTCAAGAATCTTATATAATTATTTGTGGTTCTTAAAAATATTCTTCCATCCAGTGCAGATGATCCTTGGTTGAAATTCGGACAATACAATAATACCAAGCACTTTTATGCCCATCAACTCCACGTTAGACATCTTAATTTTTGTCAATAAGAGGTAATTCAAAAGTTATTCTTCCTTTTAGGTATTTATTTGATATGATAATAAAGCAATTATTATAAAATATTAATGTTTCTGTGAGTTGGTAGTAAGTAACCTTTTGCGGTAGAAGCTTAATCGTACAACTAATGTTAATGATCTTGCACCTTTGCTTGTTCAGTCGACAATGCTAATGCTTATTCAATACTGATATAATCCACATTCAACATTTCCTAGCTGTGCTTTGAATTCAAGAGGTGCAGTGTGAAACGAGCAAATTAATCTACAAAGGGGCTAGCCATTCTCCTATGCTAGGGCTGGAGCTCTGCCAGTATTACGACTTCCATGTATAGTGCATTGTGCAATGCTCGCTAGCTTTACATATTGTTGTAATATGGGTTTCTTACCAGGAGTGTATATAGTTTGCCTACTAAATTATGTAGTGTACTGTGTTTTTTTCTATTTGCTTTCTCGTTGTCTATCGTGGATATTATGACTCCAGAACCTTACATACATAAAACGAATTCAGCACAATCATTAATAAATTGTTGTAATTTCTACAATGTGTCTTTGAAACAACAGTGGACTTGTTGTTCCATATCAACTTGTAAGGGTATTTTTATTTTCAATAACTAAAGTGTTTCTATTTTCTGTAGTGAATCCATATGGTTTCAATTGGAAAATGTCCTCTTTGATTTCCCAGTTGCAATCTCAAACGGAAGTCTAGGAAATACATGAGGCGGTCTCCGATGAGCTTAAGAGCTCGCTAGAAACTAGAAACCAATATTGAGCTAACATCGTACATTCTTTAAAAATAAATTCATTGATTCTGTTACTGAAAAGTCGTTTCAGCCACTCACACTTAATGGTTAACAACATCACGTTATTGTGGACCCAACAGAAGTAACTAGTTGGCTATGTTTGTTTGCTGCAAGGGCATGCAGTATTTCTTAGTTATTACTTATTGGTGCTTCTGCGTTTCTGTAGATGTTAAGGTGTTGTTAAGCTTGAGTCCAAATTCACGATGACGTTTCTTCCCCCTTAATTTTAAAACATTATGCAGATTAGAACCTTTCAAACATTTGGTCTCCGGTCGAGTAAAAAAATTTCAAAGTTGTTATTCCTAATTTACATTTATTGAAATCTGTTTTAAAATGTACATTGTAACAACACTGTTAGCGAATTTAATTAGTTTTTACAGTTTTATTTCTGATTCATTAAGTTAAATGGCGCGTCAACCGTAAGGTCATAATGCGCCACTCTAGCCCAAGGGATATGGGGTGGAAAGTCCCATGCTGTTAAGAACTGGGGGGGGGCGGGACGGGCGGGGTAAAGGGGGGTTCTCACATCGCAGTAGTCATCGTCCTTGTCATCGTTCGCAGTGTCAGTGTCGTCGTCGTTGTCGGGAGGTCGTCAAGGGGATGGGGAGGGTCCTCGACGACGACTACCAGAGCTTGCCTCTAGTTTCAGGGGATTACTCCCCTAATTGATAGCTGATGTTTGCGAGATGGACTTTATCTCTTTCCTCGACTTTCACAATTAGGATAGCCATGCTCTAGGCCAAATTCTACCCCGGGTCCACATTTCAGCATTACTCTATTATCTTTCCAAATCTTTAAATTGGAGAAGGGTTGACAGGCTGGGAAAGCAAAGAGAACATAAATCCCAGCCTGAAGGGCTGACTCATCCTGGATTCGAACCAGGACCCTTGGCAACAAGAGAACTTTTCAAATCTTTGTTCTTTACATTCCTGAATGAAGTAGAACTCAGTATTATATCTTTCATTTCGGTTGACCAAAGTTCTACGGATGCGGATCTGAAAGGGTTATATCCGTGTTAACAGGTTCTATTTACTATTAAACTCTGTGTTTAGTGTTCCAAACACGTACACAGAGACTCGCCCGCCATCACCGCCCTCCCGATACCTACAGAATCACTTCCCTCGATCTCCGATCGAACCTCGCACACAATTAACAAGGCGGTGTTATCGCCGGCTTATCTCTCCCATGTTGCCTGTAAATTACACCACCGCCTGTTTAATACACTATCCCGTGAATGGTGTAAACGGCTTTACAGCCACCCGTTGATATCTGTGACCTGCGCGGCTTATTACGGTCGCGCGCTCGTTGGCTGGCAATGCCCGTAAGAGTGATGAGGTGGATTAAATTCTAAATCCAAATTGAATTATATTATTACCTTCCTTTAGAATGGCACGTTGATATTAAAACAAAACCCGCGGTGGGGCGTGATAGTGGGGGCAAATGGGCGCATAGAGCTGGACCGTGGACGCTGGGCAGCTCGTATTATAACAGGGTGGAAATATCGTCCGGGGTTGAAAAGAAGATAATAATCGCTTCGAAGAGGATTAGACTAAGCCGTCTTTGTATGCAAAGTGTGCGCCCACTCAACCTCTCTCTCTCTCTCTCTCTCTCTCTCTCTCTCTCTCAAACCCAGTGAACGAACTGCCCCGAATTCGCGCACCTGTATTGCTTCCACAGACCTGGTCCTGAAACCCGAAAATGTATTGTAGAAATTAAATTTTAAGAAATAAATACTTTCTTAGGGGTAGCTAAAAGTCACGAGGTTAACATGAATTTGAAACAGATATTATAATGCAAGAGCTCTGGACATAAAGGGCCTATGTGACCTAAGGTGGTAATGGAAAAGGAATATGCGTGTAAACAAAACGTAAATGTGTGCTTTTAAAACTAGAATAATGTAAGTAGATGTAGAATGTTCAGATAGTTAAGACATAATATGTATGGGTTATTCGATATACCCCGACCCGGACATACATCTTCTGAATAAAATTTATAAATTTGTGTAGGAGGCCCGCTGTAGGGTATACACATCAGATTTACCGGTGTGACCCTCTTCCGGTGACTGACTATAGGTATGTTGCGGATAGGACAATTGTGAAGGGATCTCCGACGGCTATTTAAGAGGTCATCCTGCATTCGCATAAACTACTGAGTAAACCTCGAAACTTCAGTCGATTGCGGTCTCGCGCTTAGCGCTCGAGCCAACACTGTCGGTATCTTCTGAATGGGAAACAAACCAAACCTTCAATAAGGATTAACGGTTGACGGAATTAATCCACCAAACTCCATAATCGGAGTCTTATATTCTAGCTCTCTCGGTTACATCATCACTGTACTCTCCTCCATCTGAAGCTTCGCCCTTTCAGCCACATTCGCATTGATAAATAAAGTAAAGGCTTAGAGAGGGGGTTATAGAGGGAACCGGACTTTTACCTCTGGTTTTCACGATTTGCGCACGGTGGCCACTAGTGTAGGATTTATACTCTGGGTGTAAGTACTTTGTACGCGACAGCTGACATGGACCAGTTGTTGTAAGCCGCATTTACATAGATAACTCAGGTTTAAGGATTAATGTGGTTATGCGTGTAAGCTTCACACATTGTGCTAGCGCTGAGGATTACGGGACCCACCAAATGAACTAAAACTTTAACTGAATAGAATATAAATTAATTTCGTATTATATAAACTTATGAACATTTTCAATTTACTAAGATTTTTTTTAAACAAATCATAGGGCATTCCATTGTTAAAACATGAATTACTATTAATCCATACAATACACCAGTTGTGCTAGCCATCTAGTATATATTTTGGATACTTAATTGATTTGGATATTTCAATTTTTTAAAGGCGTTTAAATACGCCTTTTTAAATTTAATTTTAATTATTAATTAATTTTTTATTTTATTTTAATACGCCATGTCGGTATAGTAAAGATGTATTTATATATAAAAAAAAAACTTATAATTATTGGATGTCTGGATGAGTTGAACAATCTAAATGCAACAAAATAAAGCAACTGTGGTTGGGGGTAGTTTTTTCCGGTTTTCTTCAGTACGAATGCACGTAATTAAATGCTCTTAAACAGCCCTTGGACTTTCCCTCACAACCCTTACTACGAAAATGGCTAGTTTGGCATCTGCGGAGACACATATCATCGTCTTTGGGCAGGGTTCCATCGAGAAATTTTTCAAACGTCAATAAAAATAATATTTTACTTAAATCCTCATTTAACAGAGTATGTATTTTCAGCTGAATCTACAAACATTCAAAAGGTCAAGGGTATACAATGATTCACTGGAGCAAACGGGATGTTATTTAAGATGATTGCTTTCGTGTTTACCTTGGCTGATTTCAATCATTGTTTCTTGTAAGAATGAATGATCAATGTTTACCTCAAGAGGAGACGGTTCTCGAATAACAAGACATAGATAAACAATCCCCTAGAATTCAAACATAGATCATTCTGTTTGCCTACTCTATTTCCCCTTCGTGAAACGTGTGTCTATAGCTTATAGGGCCGGATACACTGTTGTCACCAAGGCTCTCTTGCACTTGCACAACTACCTTATTACTTTGTAAGTCACTTGGGTCCAGGGGATCTATTTACTAGTTGTGACAACAGTGGATCGACAACGTAAAGCGACAATAGTCGACCGAAACGACAGCAACTTTAGTGAGAAGAGCAAGTGAGAACTGCCACCTCGAATTTTCATCAAACCAATTTAAATAGTAATTATTAACATTTGCTGTATGAAGTTGTTTATTACCTTAAGGAAACATTGGCAGACGGCATTTAAAAACGTTAAATGTATTTTATTTACTACAATTCAGAAATTAAAAAAGTCCGCCCCAACCGAGAATCGAACCACGGATCTCCCGCATTCCAGACAGGCGTCTTAACCACTAGACAATCAGGACGGGTACATTTTAATCTCTGAATTGTAGTTGCATTATACATCTGAATGGATCTGAATTGTAGTAAATAATATCAATTACACCTACGGGAGTGTTTCCCGACTAAACAAATCGAGAAATTAAATGTATTGTTGTCAAAACACATCTTATAAGCTTGTACAGCTGCAGTCAGTTGCGTGACTATTGTCACTAAAGTCGTCGTTTCGGTCGACTATTGTCGCTTGTCGCTAAATAGATCCCCTGGTTCTTCTACAATTTTACTCTGGATTGAAAAGAGTAAAGCAGAGTTAAGACTTGACACGCTATCAACATTACTACTATTGTCTGTATTACCAAGATGGATACTAATAACGCTTACTGATTGTGATTGGCTGGAGTTTAAACAATGTTCAAACTTACCCCTTGGGTTATCACGAGCTAAAACAATAATCCAGCTCTAGAAAGGGGTGCACGGGGTAAAACTATAACCCCTACAACCCTAAAACGGACATACCACGACAAAATTGGTTTTGTCACCATGCTGCGATTTTAGTTAGTGTTGGTACAGCAACATACAAGGCGTCAGAAGTAAATCAAGGGGTCTGGAAGATACCTACCGATATCGACCTCGCTCGTGAATATTCGGTTCGTTTTAGCGTCTTTTTATTCACAGAGCCATCACTCGCTGACGTCATCTAACAGGCCGTGAGAAAACATGGCGGTCCTATTTTACTTTAGCATTTGGCCTATTGGGACTTTTAAACAGTGGGTCCTGGGTGTAGTTAATATATATATTTTTTTTATATTTATGGAGTCACCAAACACTGCATCACCTAAGCGCAGGCTTATTTTTTTCTCGTGTAGAAATCAATTAGGGACAGTTTTTCTAGTGACATAAATAGGGCAAGCCGTCCACTCCTTGTCCATCCACTGGGTGCTAGTTTAGTGTGACTTTAAAGGTGTCTTTTAGAACAAATCCGAGATATTTTGACGAGTGAGGGTCGGTGGTGTCGATAAAAGATTACCCTTGATTTACTTCTGACGCCGATCGTACATACTCGTTCATGGCAAATAACGTAACCCATTTTAAATTTCCCTTGCTTTATCGAGACTTATTTAGGGTTTCCACTTAATGACAACTGTGCATAGTCTTGTAGCTCTTGATGTGATTATTGGCATGCAGATATCCTTATTGTCATCTTTCGCGTGCAAGGATATAATAAAAGAAGGCTAATATTTAATTCTTAGCTTGTCTTTAAATCGTTGTTTGTTTGCTAGCTCTCGTGCAGGAAAGTATAGTCGAGGGAATGAACGCAGAGCAAGTATACTCTGGTGATACACGCGCGTTAATCTGGCTTCATTCCACTTCCCTAGGCTAAATTCTCTCATGACTTCTCATCGCACATAGTCCGATGGCTCTTTGCTACATAAATACATACACCAACCCCCAACATCAACATTTGTTTATCCTCAAAACAACATGAGCAATACACATCAGTGGAATTAACAACTCTCAAGCCCCCTTAGATTCACTCGACTCCAGCAACCCGATCAACATTCATTTAATATTGACGTGAATCAAAGGCCGCCCCTCTGACGTCATTCCACCTTGAAACATATTATTTCAAGTGCACAGTTTGTTTTTCTACACCCCTTGTCCGAGAGTTTAATTTTCGAAAACCTATTCGTTTTTCTATTGATTCAAATCAAAAAGTGATTCAAACGTTAGTATCAAATCATTCCTCCGCTTTTTCGAATTAAAAGAGCTACATTGCAGACTGAATGAGGTCTGGTACACTTCATAATTATTCTGAGGGTCTCATAAGCGACGTTCTACAGTATATTAAAAACACTCCCCTGGTTTCAGCTTTACAAATATTCTTCAAGTGTTGGCCTGCCGTGTTTCGTAACTCTGATGATTTGCATACTAATGACTGCGCTATGATGAAGTGCATGTTATTTATCTCGTCGTCATTTGCATCCGGTCGGGTTTCTTCGGCGCTCGCTACTAGTGAAGTAGTGAAGGTAGGGGGGGGGGGTACCACTAAGTAGTCATGTTTGTTTCGAATTTCATAATCCACCTGAGACTCAAAGATAAGCCCTCTAGTTTAGTTCAAAGCACGCCTGGGAAAAAAAAACTCCGTACATACCCACCCCCTACCTTCCTTAGCAACAACCCCTCTGCGGTTAACTTTTAATTTGAATTCTCCGAGTAATTGTCTGGGTAGATTACAGGTTTAATAATAAAAAGAGCTTCACAGAATGTTGAAACAGCCTAGAAGTGTTTTTCCTTTTATATAGAATATTAATTTCCAGTTATAATTATTTTACATCCTCACACACATACCGCATTAAAAATAGTGGTATCCAAAGCATGCAGCAATTGTACTTTTTATGTGTGTGTCTTAATTTGGCTTGACTTTTTGATGATGAGTCTTGATGAATAACTAATATTTACAAAAGCATTATTAATTTTTGTTTTAGTGGGGTGTTTATATTATTATGTGGCGCTTAGTGGTATAATTATTTCCCTTAAAGGTCTGATATAAAAACAATTTAGGTTACATAACGTCGCTTTGTATTTTTAAAAAGTAAGAATCGTTTTGCTTACAAAATAGAACGATCTCTCCGACTTAAGTCAAATAGAGTGATGTTAAACATTTTAGTTTTCTAGTGGTAATAGGAAACCTGCTCAGTGTATAATGGATGCCCCTCTTCAGGTGTCTATAACTAAGTATTTTGAAGCTAGGTCAACTTGAAGGGATGTCCTAGGGCTGTTCAAAAGGTCTCAATCCCTTGCATTCGCTAAGGAGAAGCTCGGGAAAAATCTTCAGTCAAGATTGCCGGTGTAGACGGGATTTGAACCCGGGACCTCCTAAATCAGAATCTTGCTCTTCACACTAGAGCCAACACTGTCAGTTACGTTGTATTCCATGCACTTCTAGGTCACCGTGTGCGAGCTGTCTTCTCTACTATATTGGAGGTAACTTTTCTGTTTGAAGTGGACTTGCCAAGAGCTAAAAACTCCCCGGCTAAGCTATTCTGATTGCATCCGATCCACTTTCCAAGGAAGAAGCTGACTAGTTGAGACTTTGCTCTTAGACGTTACGTAACGTGACACACTGGAATATGATTGGATCAGATGAACCACTTAAACTTTCTTGGCCAAAACATCGTCAAGATGTCTCAACTTTATAATGGAAGACGTTAGACTTCCTGTGATATTGAGCTCAACACTTGACGTTATATTAGCAAGTAGTTTCTAGAATTATTCGTCTCAACACATTATTTAAGATATGTGATGGTGAACGCTGTGAAGTACTACTTAAGATTTCACTCGGCGACAATTGCGACACCATCTAGAAGGCCTTCGCGAGCGTTGATAATTTACATGTAAATATATGTTACATGTTATTCATATATTTTACATTACATTGTATTGAAAATTTATATATTTTTTTGTGTTAATGAATGTATAGTAAATTGCACTTGCAAGACTGTTTCCTGTTGCCATGTGGCAAAAAAATCATATTTAGTTAGGAAAAAAGCTTTTACCACTGCAATTTTTCTGACAAGGTTGTATGTATCTGGTACCTTGTGATCCAGCTTTAAACTTAAAGTAGAATACATTAAGTCTGCCTGTGATATTAAGCAACACATTCGTCTAAAAATTTATTTGGTTTAAGGGCGGGTCAACCGATAGATCATCATGCGCTACTTTCGCCAAGGATATTTACGGAGAGGCAAGGGGCGGGAAGGGTGCCGTTGTCGTCATTTTCATCGTTCGTATCGCCGGGGTCGTCGTCGATGAGACGAGGACGGTTCCCCAGCGACGACCGCCAGAGCTCGCCTCTAGTTTCGGGGAGTAACATACTCCCCTACTTACTAGCTGATGTTTGCGAAATGGACTTGCCTCTTTGCTCTTTTTTTCGATACTGTTATCAAATTAGTTTTCCCAGCACTATTCGCCACCTTACTTACTTCAGAATATGGTGCGTTCCTGGGATCTTGTGCCTAAGCCTAAGGCGTCGCGACGTCGCACGCAGATCAACTCAAAGCTTTCAATTAGGTTCACCAACAACAACAAACGCCCTTAATTCTCGCATCCAACACATCCAATTACACTTGACATTCCAGGCGTTGAGGGGGTTGGAGTCTCGGAGACTGGTGCAATCTTCCAATACTCGGCCAGACAGACAGATAGATGTGACTGCCGCCCTTGCAAAGTTTGACAGCTGTGATGTTATTGGTTCGGGTGTGACTAGAACGAAACGATGTCTACTATCGGACTTCCCGGTAGTTGTGCAGCTCTCAAGAGGTTTGAGATAGTTGAGGGGAGTGAATTACTGAATACCGATAGTTGTTTCTTGGGATCTTCTTTGGAGTGATTAGTGTAAGCGACTCACACGACGTCTAGTTGAGGTACGGTCAGTCTGGCGGAAGGCACTACATGAAAGAATATTCGAAATACAACCTGTTGTGTTTGTAAGACTTACACGTAGAGCGGTCATTATAGCGTGAAAAACATGTAATTATTTTGATTTTCAGTTTTTTTCCTTCGTGCCAACGAAAACGCACCTAAAAATCAATATCACGGGAAATTGCGTGGCAAGATATTCTTTAATTTGGCAGGCTGGCTGTATTATATAAAATGGACTAAAATATTTAAAACTTTAATTACTTTATGCAAATTCAATAATGTGCTCTTTTTTTATTTTCCCCTCAATTTTCCTTGTTTAAGCTGCCCAGAAGAGCAAGGCAAGCACTTCTTCAAGTAGAACAAGGTATTTTGGAGCCCAGCATTTGCATAAACGATTTTTATTAATTTTTTAAACTTTCAATATATATTGCCTGTGGCGGAATTCGATCCTGTGACCTCCCGTATCAGAGTCACACGTTATGCTTTAGCCACAACTATCGGTTGGTTCTGTTTTAATATAACAAAACTTAACTTTTAAATTACTTTCCACGTGTTTCACTGCGTTTTAGTACTTATACTCCGTTATCATTTGGATATTTTTATTTTGTTTTTGTTTTTATTATCAACGTAACCACTAGTCGTGTATGATGAAATATAATTTAAGGACGCATTTTAGATATTCTTTTATAACATACAAAAAATACAATTTGTGCAATATTTCGGGTAATTTCAATATTTTAATATTTTTTCTTTGTGTTTTGATTTTTACTATTAGAATGATAGAAGAAAAGTAACAAGAACCTGAAGAAAAAGCTGGAGTAGCTTTGAAATATCGTTCAAATATATAAAAAAAAAATATATAACCTGTGTCAAGTTTTGAAAATGAGTTTATTGTAATATATCCAGGTTAATAAGTAGTGTATTGTGTGAAAGGTATTGAAAATATTTCATGTATTGCATTATTTTATTTTATGTTATAAAAGAACAAGTAAAAGTCTAAAATAGAATTTCTTTATCTAACCCATCTGTTCTAATAACCTCAGCGTATGTTCGTGCCCCCTAACGTCTAGAGCGGACGCGGTTGCGAGTGTGCAAAAATCAATTACATATCCGATTACAGGCTTGCCTAGGCGTGAACCTGATCTGGCCAATCTAGCGGCTGATCCGATCAACATCACACATCACGGGATTTGGTAATTAAAGCGTGCGAGCAAAGCTAAGTTCGACCATGATTGATTTTAGATTCGAGTTCGGTTGTGACTTACAAACATTGGGGGGATGTTACAAGATCGATGGAAAATGTACAATTGATTTGTCGATGTTTTATGTTAGATGATCCGCTTAAAGCAACGAAACGATTGGAGATTAACGTACAAGAATTTTAGGATCTGTTGTATTGACACGGTCGATGATATCTCTGATGTTCGAAAAGGTGTCAATTCTATAATGACACCCTCACACTCACTGGGAAATAATAGAGATGCACAATTTTATATTTTGTAAAATGAAAAACAAAATCAGCAATGTATGTAATATTTTCATTGGGGACTTAACAACCTGAATTCTGTAAAACACATGTTCGCTTATAAAAGGTGTGACCTTAGAATTAAACGTCTCTGACAACCATGCACTTTCATTTCTATCAGATGCTAACTGTCAGCCGGAATAAAGTGTACTGATTGAATTTAAAATTTGATGTTATAAATTTTAAATTTAGATAAAAAAATGTACCTTTTACAAGAACTCAAAAGTGTACAGTCCTGTGGCCATCTATACCTTGTAGTAAACCTACTAAGAATTATTGTTGAATTTAATTGACGAAGACCGTGTCCGCCATAAAATAGAACACATATTTTTTTTATTTTTTTTAACGTTTAGGCATCTCCTTATAATACTTCTGTCACGTTTTTAACAATTGTTTCGTAAACATGAGTATAGATATGAAAATAAAATATTAAAACAATTTACATTTTTGTTGTAGATCGGGCTGTTCTGTGGTGGTGGTGGTATATTTTTTATTGTTAACGTTTCGAGACCTATTTTGTCTTTTTCATCAGGACTTGACAATAAAATGGATACCACCGCAACAGAACAGCCCAATCAACAACAAAAATGCCATCTACGGTTCGCGAGACAGTTTAATGTTTTATTAAAACAATTGTTATATTTCTAACTTAATAGACGGTTTTGTAAACCATCAACACCTTCTGTTGCACGCAATGCATGCTGGGAAACCTAGATGGTGAACTTTTTTTTATAAAAACCTCTGAACAGAAGGCTTCTATGTAAACCAAAGATGTTTGTATGTATGTCTAGATGACGCATGAGCGCTGCTGTACCTATTGCTAATTATTCGGCACACGGCGGCCATTTTGTGGGGATTCAAACTCAAATCTAATGACACGCCAATCAAGGATAATTTGTAATCATGGTTGCATCATGTTGCGTATATAACACGTTACTTATAACACTTATAACTTACTTATAACAAGCATTAAACACAAAACACTAGGCCTACATCCTGCACCTCTGTGTCCTAGGTTGACTTACTGCTGACTGTTCCCACACAATGGCCACCATTCCCGTGTTCAATTAGCAATAAGTTTCCGTGGACTGCCGCTATGGAGTGCTAGGGCCTTATGTTGAAAATTTAAGATTTATTTGGCTGTGCTTGCAACACACTACCCAGAATTCCTTGCAGAGTTCGGGCATGCGCAGAGACTTACGAAATCGTCTATTTGATTGTTCAGAACAATGAACAGTGTAACATTGCAATGTTATTTTGATGTTTGCAAACTAATTAATTATTACATTGTGTTAAATCATAACGAGACACGAGTACATGATACATTCGAAATTAAATTCCACAAATTATTCTGCTATGTTTGAACTATTATTCAGACAGAATATCCATCTGGTTTGTGTATTATTTGTTATTATTTAACTTCTAGGCATGTTTGTTTACTTGCCGCGTCACTCGAGTTCGTAGACCGGACGCGTTGACCAATGAACGCGCGCGTCAACAACGTCGCGTCGGGCGTATCTGCCTCGGGTGTGTGTTTTAACAAGCGTCGTGCCAGTTCGACGCTTGACTCGATGTACAATATATTTCAATTTAACGACACCTACACTGGACAAATGAGTTATGTAATCGTGTACCTGGTGGTCAATTGTAATGATTTAACTGTGTGGTACTGTCCTAAGTACACGAGGGCTTACAAGTTAGTTGACCCCTCTTGGAGTTAATTGTATCGAAGAGCAACGTCTTTTCAATGAATAATAAATGTTTTTATCGGTAACGGACCGGCAACGTCCCAAATTGGAGCATTGCGAGTATTTTCTTAACTATAATACCTGATAATAATAAATAATCTTCCGTGGGAAGCCTGCCCAGGATGCAATTCAAGCCCCTCTTCAGGTCTAACTAGGTATGTTACTGATAGGACAATTGTGAAGGGATGTCCGAGTGCAATTTAAGAGGACGAAATCCCTTGCTTTCGCATTAACGACTGAGGAAAATTTCGGAAAAAAACTCAGTCAGGATTGCCGGTCTCGACGGGATGCGAAACCAGGACCTCCCGAATCAGAGTCGCGCGCTTAACGCTCGAGCCAACACTGTCGGTTCTAATGTCTGATGGTTCATTTCATAAAAACAGAAAATCGCGACACGAGAAGACAAAATGGTTATGTGTAAGAGAAGTTTTCAACCATGATATACTTTCTGATTGTCCAACATTTAATGAAAGAGTTGACAAAAACAAGATTATGGAGTAAATGGAGTGGTCTAATTGCCGGACGTGAAACCCTAAAAATGAAAGAAGTTTTGTGTTAGTTTTGTCAAAATAATTCTATATTGTCAACTGGTTGCTTGTTGCAAACAAACAAACGAATATTTTGTTTGGTGTCAGTAGCAAAGATAGTAATAACTTCCCATGCTACTTTTCCCGTCACAAATGGTTGCGTTCCATCTGAACTAATGGCTGTTAGCTAGCTACGTTAGATTGCAGCCATAGTGAGATTTATTTCCGTAATTGCGGTTTTTAAACCGCAACATTTAACCACATCAGTTCAGCACTGCCGGCCACTCTTATGCAACATGTTACACAACATGTGCCCGCGTTAGCCGACCGTGATAACACGTTCTTCCATCAACATTCAACTCGTATCAACCCTAAATGTGGCAACCATGTTTTCGACAGCGGGCTAATCACAAACAATGTGGCAACGTGATTCGGCTGGATGGATAAACATCCAGTGTAACCACGAGGAGGATTTAGAAGGGTTGGGTATAGTAGATCACGGGTTAAAGATGGTACTCGTATATTACCGTGCGGCGGGCATCGTTCAATGTTGTAGAGTCACTCACGGCATGGTGGATACCAAGAGTCAATGCTCACGGCTTGGTGGATTGGATACCTCCGCATGGAAGATAAACCGTGGAGAGGGGTCGGGAAGCCACAAGAACAAACACGGTGGGAGGGGGAGGGGTAAGCACACGCACAACTTTCAGAATGATACATAGCTCTATTTCGTAGGGGGAAAGTAAACAAACCTGAAGTTAAGCCACTGTATTAGGGGAGCGGCCCCCAGACCCAGACCGGACGAGCGCAATCTTGCCGGCTTGGGGGTAACACCTGCGATTATGAGAAAGCTGACTTTATTGTTTGGTAAGGTGGATCTATGCCTCTCGGAAAATTGCTGAATGAAAGATAAACTTTTTATTTAAAGGACAAATAACACAAATCGGGTTTCTGAATATATATTTTATGACGAAGGTGGACAGCGATCGATATGAGCGATTTACCGACGGCCCAAGGCTAGTCAAATTTTGTTCGTGCTCGCAAAAGTCATATTCATATTTTAAATTGTTCTTTAAATGTAATTCCAATGCACGGTATCCCCAAGGCACAGACAGTTCCCTAACAACAAGGATTTATCGATAATCGAGAGATCAAAGCTTGTGTCAAAAACAGCGCATTTCTACTCCAAAGTTGTATCAAATTGCGGTTTCCAGATTTCTAATATTAAATTAATGTTGTAAAACAAGACAAGGGCTGAAACTCGGGTTGAACTCGTTGCCACCTGCGTCTGTTCACACGACGAACTTTACCCGCGTATATGACGGTAAAAATATAAATGGGGTCTAACAGGTTGGTATCTCCTTTTTATGTTGATTTAATGAGTTTAAAACTAGGAAAACGCTAAAGTCCCGCCGCGTTGATGGATGAGCGTTTTTGTAAGTTTTTAGTTTGAGTGGGACCACTTTTCCTTTGCAAGTGCTTTGTGAATGCATTGTAGGTGATTGTTGTCGAGTTTCAAATGTTACTTGTTAATGGTTATTATAAACCTAAAAAAACTCATATCAAAACCTTTATTCTATGGATTCTGGCTAACTTTTTCAACTTATTCTTTCAAAAGGTACTACATCACCATAACCTTAATGTTCATGTGAAATATGAACGTTGTTGCCCCACCCGTTTGGTCAGAATCGGACCAAATGTCACGAAAATATCGCACTAAAAATCGAAAAAAATCGTAAAAGTGCGATATTCATGAGAAATATTTCTTCGATTGTACCCAAAAACGTGGCACGTCTAAGTTCAGAGATTTCGAAGGTCCTGTCAAATTTTCATCAAGATCGCTTATGCCGTTTGCCCGGAATCGTGCGAACAAACAGACAAAAAAACAAAAAAAAAAAAAAAAAAAAAAAACATTGGAGCTAAATTTTTTGAGGGGTCAGTGAAATTGAAGTTTTCGCTTCGCTCGCTACGCTCATCCAATGAGGAAGTACCTTGCGTTAATAAAGCAGATGCTGTTGGCTTTAGATAAGTACAATCTTTCAATAAATTCGAGTAAACACTAAACAGCTAATTCATAGTCACTATTAAATGGACGAGGAAATCGATTTATATACATATATTTCTCGTAGGAAATTATGCTTAGGTACAAATTATACCCCTCTTCAGATGTCTATCTAGGTATTTAGGTGGAAATGGGTAGTTAAAGTAATATCCAAGGAGTCATCCCTTACTTTGGAAAAACTTTTCCGTCGGGACTTTATGTGATGGGTATCGAAACCGTGACCTTCCGAATCAGTCTCTTGCAATACACTTGAGCAACATAATTATGTCGGTTCTCTTAATGGAAACACAATATTGTTATAGGAATATCCGATAAAAGATCTGATCTTACACTTAAGCCGTAGGTCACCGGTCCAATTAGCCTTCTCATGGCCAATCTAAACGATTTGTCAAGGTCTGCTTTAGATAAAATACGAAAGCTGGAATTAAGTCATGTAAAATGTTAGTTTAGACATCTCTTCCCAACTTGTCTTACACCATTTCCTTCGTCGCTTTAAGGGGGCCAAGTTATCCATTGGTAATTAAGTATCACTTGGGTTATCACTTTTTGTGCGTCTGTACGAGTGTCACGTCTCATGATAAAAACCGAACACGATATCCGATTGACGTATGTTTCTACTTGTTGACATTGCCCTTTAACAAGGTTGGTAAAGAATGTTTTTGGTGACCCTTTAGGTCAGAGGGGCTATAGGCAAACTATTTGTTATAAGTGCATGTTTGTGTCGGCACCTCTTCCAAGAGAAATTGAAATACACGAAAATATTGCATTTGTGTTTTTTTTTTTACAAAAATCTGTTTATTAAGTAGCTTCGCTCCCTATTTTGTGCACTCCCGTGCCCGTATATATTCTGTCAATGGATTTCACAGTGTGAATATGTACGCACTTTCTTAGTCTCACTTTTATAAGTTCCAAGCTCAATTGAAATTGTACCTTAATCGATTTGTCAATGTGCATCTTGGGGTAAGCCACGCCACGCCTTCTCTTTTCACGATACCCAGCTGACGATTCACATGAGTCGCTCACTTTGTCTTCAGAATTCATCAATTTTATATGACTAGCCTACCTCGTACTTGATTCGAAATATGGGGGTTCAAATCATCCAAAACCTAGACAAAGTTCTGTCATTGAGTGAGAGTTATACGCAGCTTACACGTTAAATCTAGTGCCTATATACTTACCTATTTACTCAGGTCGCAAAAGCCTTAAAGTTTCAGAATGTAGGACCTTTGTGCTATGCCAAATGTTCAAGCTAGTCGGTAACATAGGTAAAAAGCACGTTTTCGGTGAAAGCTCTGCATATTATATTGTATGACCGAAGGCGTTTTTTTTTGGCTGCAGATGACAAGTCTTGTTTTTGTTGAAAAATATAGGTAGGTATATTTTCAGAATTCACATTGAAAACTTTTCCCTCGAAACGTGACATGAGTTTCAAAAATAAAAATTGTTTTTGAAAAGTGACAATATTCATTAGAGATGGCGAACAACGCTATAACATTTTCTATGTCAAGCTATACATATTTCTATCTCTAGACAATTTTTCCACCGTCAATAAGTTATGCTTCCAGCTCTGGCGTTCTTGTTTTTCACAGGACTGGCTTGAAGCTTCTCTACCACACACAACTTAAAGCGGATGTTCGCATCCAACTTGCCGATATCAACTCGGCGATATCAAGCTGAATTGTCAATGTTATAGAACTCTGGTCTTTAACAACGAGCTTGCGGCCAACTAGACTTGCTCACAGAGTAATAATTGTATTAAAAAAACTACGAGAGGACAATAAACAAATTCTCAAGTTGAGATGGGAATAATTAACCTTTATTAGTCTCCGCTGCCAATGCTTTTGCCTCAAAACACAGAATAAAATTCATTAAAAAAATTTGATATCAACAAAGCATTCTTGGAAGAGAAGTGACATATTTTGACTAGAATTGACAAGTCTAGTTCTACATTTCAATGTTATTGGTTTATGCATATCTAGTAAACGGTAAGGATTGTTGTAATTGCACTTCATCCATCCGTAGTCTACAATACTAGCACTGAATTATAATAGAAAAGCAACGCAAATCAACAAATAACCAAACCCCTGTCCAACCACAACCTACCCTATGCCATCATGCTTATAATTGCTATTCCATTGAATATTTATTGGCAATCCAATCCAATTAGTAAACTAATTAAAATCAGGGTAGTGATTAGTGAATACGACACAGAATTCAGTCGATAATCAGTTTAAAACGCTAGAAACCTAGTTTGAATCGTGAACATTAAAAGAATATTCAAAACTGTTTAAAAACATTTTATAACAAAAAAGTAGAAAACGATAGAAAAGAAGTCAGGAAACTTTAACTGCACGCTGACAAAATTTGGAACATACACAATTTTTAACGATCTCGTCAAAATCGAACACAAATTTATCGAAAGGAAATTTCTCAAATCATTATTTTACCTATTTTAAATTGGGTAAAAAAACATACATTTGATTTTGAAATGCTCTAAATCGTCATGTAAATTTGCTGGATGTGATCCATAGAGTAGACTTCTATTGAGGTAGTCATTTCTTTCAGAATACCTACTCGTAAGATGTATGAGGACTTGTTACTTGAAGAATAATGACCAAGAGCATCTTATTCGTCGCTCGAGGAGAAACTTCTGCAAAGCTTACAAATAGGGATCGAACTCATAATCTCCCAATCAGGGATCTGTGCTCGACTAACGTTTGTCTGGGGCTAAAACTCTAAAACTTGACAGGAGACTTACGGAGATGCCTCACAATGGACTTTGCTCTTTTATATTCGCCATTTTACAAGCTAAAACGTTGAAGAAATGTTTTAGTTTTAGAGTATATTTCGACGTTTTAATGTTTTGAAGTGCATTATTCTTCTCTATCAATTTTATTAATATTCTAAAATCAGCGTATGAGATCCTCAAACGTCATCAGAGTATAGTATCAGTATAGACTGATGACGAGAAAGTTTGTTTTTTACCATTTTTAAATAGTGGCCCGCCCAACCTCTATTTATTAAAATGTGGCCCGCGACGTTTGGGCACTGCAGGTTGTACTATAAGATTTAGTTTCTTTAATTATGATAAGCTTAAGGGCGGCAGGAATGGCCTATGTCACGCATGTTAAATTGCCTAAATTCCGGTACCATTTACTCCCTGGCATTTAGTCTTAGAGACTAAATTTGTTTTCCCCTTCAAGATAAGCCTGTTACCTAGAAACTGTGCGTGAGGATTTTTGAATTTTAAAAATCTGTGGTTACCAGATTTTTTTTAATTATCCAAAAAAATCCCAGAAAATTAACATTTTTCAAAACAATTTATGGGTTAAAATTGGATGATGATATTTTTCAAAATTCTCCACACACCGTTTCTTTAAAACACAATAAAGAATTAGTCCTGAAAATTTCAAGACTCTAGCGTCAAAACTCCCTAACTTATAAGTACCGTAGTTTAAGAAAGTATAGTTTTGAGTAAACGGATGTTTAAGTTATATAAGGTGTACTTCATATGCAGTAATTACATTAACGCTACCATTTTTTCGGAGGGTATTCAACTGAGATTTGATTTGAGATTTGATTTTTTAAATTCAGCACATTGGAGTTTTTGCTAACAATAATTGTAATTTTTTATTAAATCGTGTTTTTTATATACATTAATTTTTGAGTCGTCAATATACGATGGTTGTCATAGCAACAAAAAATAATTACATTTTTGCAAAAAAAACAAAAAAAAACTTTAAAAAAAAAATTTAATTGTGATTAACAATATAACATATTCAACCCAAAAAATCAACTTTGACAATAAGTTTCTTTCCTGCTTCCCTTAAGTTTTCTTACATTTATGTGGCTCAAGTTTATAAACCATGAAATTAAACTTCACGTTAGTTGTTATGCATGCAATAATGACTCCCCCCCCTCTCTCTCTCTCTCTTCTCTCTCTCTCTCTGTCTCTGTCTCTCTCTCTGTCTCTGTCTCTGTCTCTGTCTCAGTCTCTGTCTCAACGCCTGCCTAGGATGAATCTAGGACTGATAACGACCTCGAGGACACGCTATATTACAAGGCTTATAGTCACTGCTCTGGCATCGAACCAAAGTACCGTAAACACTCGTCGAGTCTCCGTGTCTGACCGCAATCGATGCTTGTCTAGCAAACAGCTCCCGAGGCAGTGATGTTCGACCGTCCAATGCCAAGTGAAGATCGGGAAACAAAGAATGTTCTTATGTTCATTTTCTATTTATTTATTGTTATTCAAGTCGATTTAGTTGATTGTTTGAATAATTACAGTATAGTGGACCTTAAAATAATCACCGTACAAAGAAGTAAACACCTTAGAATGTAGTGTTCGAAAGTTGGACCCTAGTCCAGGGGCTGCATTCCCTTGTTGCCATTCAATTGTTTTCAGCACCTTATTACGATATTTCATTATATGGAATTGTATCTTGGCAACATGAATGCAAGTATCTAGTATCTTTCACAATATTTCTGTATGATGTTAGTCTATGATTAGAGCTTTTCGGTATAAATTTATAAAAAATATAATACTTGAAATTCAAAAAACTGAAATATTAAATTTGTTGACAAAATCCGTTGCCATCTGTAATGCGTCGTTGCTGATGAGCGTATGTTTTGCAATGTTCGTTTTTCGGTGATTGAAATTACAGACACCACAGTTTCGTGCTCTGCCCGGGGCATGCGTGTAGCCCTTGCTGCGAGGGTTGGAGGGGGGGGGGGGGGGGAGTCTTTTGTGACGGACCACTCTCGGAAGGTTAACTTCGAGAGAAAATGTTTCTCTTTCCATTCACCCGGAAGATGAGGTCAGAAATTATTGTGGTGACCTTTCGGCCTTTCTGTTCTGACGTCACCACTACCCTTCTCTCTCTCTCTCTCTCTCTCTCTCTCTCTCTCTCTCTTCACTTTTCACCAGAGAGTGCATCAAAGTGCATCTAAAAATTGTTTTAGTCTAAATAATTTTATAATTTTATGAAGTAGTTTCATGGTTCAAAAGATTTTTACTGTAATATTTGATAAATATTCTATTATTTATGTATTTTTGTGAAACATATTGTATTTTGAAGGATGTATTACTATTATGAAGCTGGTTAGATGTAAGAAAAGGCCTCATGGCCTTAATATTGCCAGCATAAATAAAACCTCAATCAATCAATCAATCAATCCCTCTCCATCTCTCTCTCCCTCTTTCATTTCCACGATCTTAATCGTCATCTGAACACAATCTTGGACTCGTGTTTATTTAAGAGACAATGTTAAAATGTTTCGATCTTGATTCCAACTTCATTAATTTATTTCAATAGACATTGAGTGAAATTTGAGCTAATCGTAAGACCATTAAAGATAACAAAACCATGCTCTGCCGAAAGAAACTAATAGAATTATTAAACAATTTCAACGTCTATATAAAAATATATTTTAAATTGCAATTCAGAGTCTAGGAAATGTCTCGCAGAACAAGCTAACATAACTAAGAGAGAGAGAGAGAGAGAGAGAGAGAGAGAGAGAGAGAGAGAGTCCTAGACGACTGTAAAATATGCGTGTAGGATGTTACTTCTTATGTAAACTTTCAAGTGCTTTTCTCTACTTTTTGTACCTTATAACCAAAGACACCGTCACAACTTTTTCCTTTTGCAAAGCATCTTTATTCTGGAAGACGTTTCTCTTTAACTCGCTCAACATTTCGTACATTGCGCAAACTCTCAATAGAGATTTATAGGTCCTATTGTTGTTTTGTAAAAACTTAAGTCTGTATTGGCAAAAGATTAAAATATTATGACACGTACGACTTTGAATTACGTAATTAATTAAAAAAATGTATTCTGAAATTAAAATCAGAATGATTATAAATTTGTTAACGCAATTTATAGCTCTAACGAAACTATACATCGGACCTTTAAATCACTTTTTTAGATTTCACTTAGCGTTTTGTGAGATATAACTTAAATCGGGTAATTTTGGAGGTTTTAATATAAGCGGTATCCCTTTTCTTGAAATTGCATGTCCTCTATGTATCTCTTCACAATGTCAACCCCTTCTTTTTGTCTGCACCCCTTAGCTATTCCCTTCATGCAGCCAAACGATCTCAGTAACCCACTTTAGACCCTATCGATCCCACTTATGTGCACAACACATTACTCTCTGGTGATCACATTATTAACCATGCTCACCTTGGTCTCTTTACGTTATTCATCGTTCTAAGTCTAAGGCATTATCCCCACTGAATTCCAGTCTCTCGTATATTACACAATTTAAACCCTCCCCCAAAGACACGCGCCGGGCCGTAAACTTCTTTGTATTCTTTGTTGTCGTTTACATTTTAAGCTAATTAAGCCCCGATGTAGTCGTTGGTGAATTAAATTTCTCAGCTTCACCTGCGCCCGTGTTTACAGCAGCTCTCCACTGTTCAAATATGTAACTAGTTCTGTGCGAGATATGCACGATTTCACCTCTGATCGCACCGCCTTCCATAGAATCATAAAGCACCGCCTTCTATAGCAACTGAGCCATAAAGCACCGCCTCAGCGATGTAATTAGTAAGATTATTGGAATTAGTGCCTCATGTTTATGGAACGAAACTAATCTTAAAGTTTGCGGGTGGTTTGCTAAGATGAAAATAGCCACATTATATGCGCGCCCTCATCAGTATTCGAACCTGGGACACCAAGATATGGCAGAAAAGTGTTTGATAACTTTTTGTATTATTTTTCGTGAAAATATTAATTGTACGGACAAAGCTTAAACATTATTCGGGAGAAAGTTAAAAAAATAACATGCGATGTCTAGGCCTACCCGGCACCTCCACCAAAAGATTGGAAAATACAGATTAAAATGTTTCAACTGTATCGTTTGGCTATTTACGATGTAATTGAAAACATTCGAAAATTAATTTTAAATTTTGTCTTAAAACGTTAATACAGTAACTAACATTTATTTACCAAACTAATTATATTGCAATATTTTTGCAAATGTATAAAAAAAATATTGTACGCTTAATCCCGACCAAGTTGAGTTGTTGATTTTTAGTTTTTTTTTTGCAATTGAATACGAAGAAAATATTATTCTTTCGTTTTATTTCTATTATAATGAATTATCGTTTCACGATCGTTTGGATATTTCGCATTATTAAAACAAAATTAATTTTAAATTTATCTTAAAAAGTTATACAGTACTACCCATTATACCGGTAAAATAGTTATATTGCGAATTTTTACAAATGTATAAAAAAATATTGTACGCTTAATCCCGACCAAGTTGAGTTGTTGATTTTTTTTTTTACAATTGAATACGAAGAAAATATTATTCTTTTGTTTTATTTCTATTATAATGAATTCCAGGAATCGTTGGCTATAATTCAGCATTATTAACCAACAACAAAGTCACGTAAATAATAATATAACGCATAACATGCTACCCAGAAAGCAACCTTAAAATAGTTAACGCACGTGATACTTTTGGTTAAATTCAATCAAATTCCAAATTATTGGAAACAGGGTAGTGACCAAACTATGATATCGGAGATGGATCTTTCATTTATAATTATTAAAAACGGACATATTCCATTATAAACTTGTTTACTCTTAGTACAAATGTCAATATCGAGCTCTCTGTACTAGTATATGGCTTTGCTGTTGTAGAACCTGTCAGTTCTTGGAATAAAATAATCCATGAGAATGGCTTTAGGTTTGAAATCTGGCTAAAGATTGATTGTGCTGTCAAGGGAGAACATGTCATAATAATTATGTGTTAATTCTTATAAACATTATATTATTAATTATAATGATAAAACCTACGTACGTACGTAAAATATAAAATATTCCAATGTATTTAAAAATAGAAAATGGTGTAATTGAAAATGAATGTGTGAGTTAGTGAGCGAGTGAGAAAACGATTACCTGTCCTTAAGCTTTATTACCTCCATGCATGGCGACTGATTTAATTAAATGTGAGTACGTTTATTATAACTTTTAGGTTTATCTATACGAGATTTTGATACAGACAAGACAAATAAAATTTGATCGAAACCGTTTTGACGTCATGTATGTTTTGAGGGTAAACATAAAAATTGAATTTACTAAGAATTGAACTTGTGTCTGTTAAATTTTTAACAACTCCGTCTAAATATAGCATGTCAGTGTATGTCCATTATGTCCTTCTGTTTTCCAAGGTCACGATGAGTCTTGGCAAAGCTAATATTCTAATCTGTGAAACTTACACGTGTTATAAATACTTCACTTTGAACGAGGCACTTTTTCTAAAGGTCGCCTACTCGATACCCGCCACCGACAGTCCTGACTGAAAAGGTGTTTTACTAGGTTTTTTCGGTCAAAAGCGAATACTAGTTCGTACTATAACAGTTCCTCTCTACTGCCCCAACACTCTAAACACCTTTTTAGTGAACTGAAGAGTGCCACACCTAGTAAATCTAATATGTACTTTACAGTGGGCATCCTTAAGATTTTTTTTCTCTCTCTGACTTGGAGTGTGTAAGTGACTTGGTATGAGAATGAGATCGAATATCATGACAAGATATTGGTAGGCTGAGAGTCTTCGATTGTGATTGGTCGCGGTGGTGGTTAGCCGAAGCTCCCGGGACCCAATGAATGATTGCCTACTGAAGATGACCGGAACAGTTAATGGGGAAACTAATGGCCGGCGATACGATATGGCGGAGCCGAGATGCTTTTAAAGACGGTCTTAGGAGTCGGCGATAATCTCTCTGGTTTCTCTCGTAATCTACCATAGAATGAGGTCCGTCTTAGTCTCAGTCTTCATGTTAGGCAGCTATACATGCCGTCCCCATGATCTTCGTTTAAGAGGACTCGTTTGGTAGTTAGCAAATAACTTTTCGTTGAGCTAGGTAGAATACGGCATGTATGAAACTATGTGTATGACTTGCGTGTATGAAACTATTTGTATGACTGTACGTGTATGAAACTGTATGTATGAATGTACGTGTATGAAACTGTATGTATGACTACGTGTATAAAACTGTTAGTATGAATGTAAGTGTATGAAACGTGTATGAAACAAGTTTTGTGTCAACAGCCAAGGCTCTTCGCGGCACGAGATTTCTTCTTGATTTCGAGTGTTTTAGAATGTTTGCTGGCGGCGACGCCGTTTCTTGTCAAAACACTTTCTAACATTTTTCTTTGTGATTTTGTCTCTTTGTTGTTTATTTTAAACATGAAAAGATAAAAAATAAATGATAAATAAATAAACTTTGCATAATTATTGTTGAGCAAGCAATAATATAGGACTTTCAAATATAAATCGCCTTATAGGGCGTCACCTATAAAATAAGTGCGTTAGTTAATTTTGAAAGTGCAAGTAATATTTTCTCAATTATAATATAAAGTCAAGCTTCAACAATAATTCCAATCACTTCCAATTGAAACACGTATTCGAGGTAGGCAGCTAATAAACTTCATGTTCCTTATTAAGTTCTCTTCTTGAAGATTTACAAAAACATCTATTCACAATTATATTACATTCATAACGATTTGCGTCACATTTTGTATCAGACCAGTTCAATTCGTTGCAATCAACTGAATGACGCTTGATACTGAAGCTTGAACTCTTCTCCTTGAACGGAAGGCAAAGTTAATAATCAAAAGTGAACGTCCTCTCATTCAGTAGGCAGTTATTAGTTTACTTCATTCTCGTTGGAGACGTTGAATTTCAATCAATAGTAAACTAGATGGACGCCAAGCTACGATATCCTCATTCGGTTCGATACTCCGGATATCTTCTAGGAGATATCAATCTAAAGATTATTTATTTCCACGTAAGTGAAACCTCTTTTAAGAGGACACTTGACATGTCGTTTACAACACAATTTTATATTTCCATTTATCTCTAATTTGATACCTACACATGTAAACCACTTTTCATATTTATTACAGAAATATAATTATGATGTGATGGTTTCTAACGCAATACTTTTCAATAATGTTGTGTATATAATTATTCAAATATACTTTTCATTTTTAAGATGTGATATTGTGTACTGCTAATTTTATTTATTCCCTTCCATTGCAAATCAGTTTTTATAATTTATATCATATTTTATTTTGATATTTATGTTTGTAATTCCGTTTTAAAGTTCATAAATGTCCAATGTAGGTAGAAGTGATGTTAATTAAGGTTTGGAATCTGGGGTGATAGGGGCGTACATAAATATTTTTATTACAACACTTAAATGTGTATGTCTGTCAACTTCTTTATGAGTGTAGAAATAGGACGGTATTTTATACGAAACGTAAAACATTTCAGACAGGAATCACCATTCTCCTCATTGCAACATTAAACGATGACCGAACAGAGAGATAAGCCGGAACTCGGAGACAAGTATAGTGTACTAAAGAGTCTCCCCTTGAAAATGTTCAGGGGTAACGGTGTAAATTTATATGTTAATAAATGTAAACTTCTTAAATCGGAAAGATTGCCGAGAAATGGTGATTCAGACAACGGGGAAACGGTTTGAGAGATAAATGAGATAGCATCGCAGGGAGTAAGAAGATTTGTGATGAAAAAGGAAATTTTACAGAGGAATTATAGGTTTGTGTGAGAAAGAAGGGTGATAAATTTCAGACGCAAGAGGCGTTGTCAGATTAAAGGGCTTTGTAAAAAAGCGGGTAAATCCTTATTTGCATTTACCTTCTCAAAGCATACTTTCCTTAATGCAGAAAGCGGGGACCGGTACATGGAATAATGATGTGTCAGTCGTAGCCAACTTAAGCCTAGGAGATGTGATACACTGTAGTTAAATTGACGATGTGTAGCTTTCGCCATTTTGATTAAGGCAGCCAAGGCAGCCATAATCAAACGTTATATTTCGTGTTCAGGTTCCGAATAATAATGTCATACATATTCACGCACGACGCCTTTGCTTTCATATTATCAACATAAAATGTGTGTGTTTTTTTTTGTCAGCATTCACGAGATGAACCATTATGTATATCTTCTTGGTCGGTTATATACAGTAAATTTATTTGTTCCTCTAAATTGCGCTCCATTAACCTACGAAATCCCACAACTTATAAAAAATAAAACGTATACGAATCCTCAAGTGGCGAATGAGGTTATTAATCCAGCGAAAGAGTTTTTTAATTATTTAGTACCCAACGTCAATATATTTAAGTAACACTTTGAACACCTAAATGTTTGACTTGTTTGTAAGATTATTTAAAATCCACACACAGGAGAGCCGTTTTCTTTTAACACAAAGCGATCCAGCTGAAACCTAAATAGTCCAGTGCAAACAAGCGTTTTGATCAGCTAAGTTGTTCGGCTCGCGCCAAAGACCGGGGGAGTCCCCTAAGAGTTGAATGGGAACGCTCGCCTGAATGCGTATTATCTCTGTAAGAGCAACAGGCCGAGTCACGTGCCGGGAGCTAAGAGATTGCTTCAGGGAGAACCAAGGTAGAGGGTCAAGGGAATCGCAGCCCCCACGCCAGGTCTCATAGGTCAAGGAATGGTGTCGTTTGCTCAGCTTCTGCCGCGGTAAAGTCAGCATACAACGCTACAAGCTGGACAAAACTTGCGACACTTGTTTGATTTGTAGGCATCCTCGAAGCTTTTAATTATACAGCAGCACTTGTAGCTAAGTGTCTATGTGTCTGTGGTGATTTCTGTCTGATTTTTTTTAACGTGAATTTTATTTTTTGACCCAAGAACAGAATACATATCTCTTAATTTATTAGTTTCAATTAAAATAAATTATTATTCCCGCAACGAGGAATTTATAATTGACCTCGAGCAAAGTGTAATCATTTGTGTAGGAAGCCTGCCCAGGTGTCTAACTAGGTATGTTGCGGATAGGACATTGTGCAGGGATGTTCGAGGGCTGTTTAAGAAGACTCAATCCCTTGCATTCGCATTAACGACCGAGGAAAACCTCTGAATAAACCTTCGGTCAGGATTGACGGTCTCGACGGGATTTGAACCCGGGACCTCCCGAATCAGAGTCGCGCGCTTAGCGCTCGTGCCAACACTGTCGGTGTGCAAAGTGTAATATACATGTATAGAAAGTAAGTCGCAGTCACATAAGAGTAATGTTTCTGATAGATAAGACTATTCAAATCAAATTATGATTTTTTTAAATTTTGTAAATCAATCTAGTGACGGAAAATCAAAATTTATATTAAGAATCTACCCGCTGAGTAACAATTACTGATTTTCAGTTAGAAAACTAATTTTGTTCGTATCTCTATCCCTTAACAATTAATCTTTCACTTAGCTTACTTTCGTTAATATTGAATTTGACTATACCTTTTAGACTACAATACTGTTACTACTTTTAACTCTCCATTAGTCGCGTGTAGTATATTACCTCGTGTCACAAAATAATTACGTTGAACCATAATATAAATCAATCAATCAATTACTAACGATTCCTATCCCCAATACGCCCGTAGTGTGAACCTACCGGATATCGACACGCGGTCGGTAAAAAGTAAAAACCCAGTGGTGCTTTATCATCCCACAGTAACCACCCTTCCACACTCATTATCTCGCTCACATTAGCTGAAGAGCTAAGTACAGAATCAATCAATCAATTACGCCCGATGCCGATATGCAGGAGCGTGCGAGGTTTTTTAGTCATATCACTTTATTTCCACAGCCTTGCATACATTCGTGTTTTTTACTCCGAGGTCGTTAGTGTTCGACGTATCGATTAACGACCACACTTTTCAAACAGAATTCAGATCACGTTTTTGATTTCATGAATAATTTTTTTAAGTGTGGGCACTTTGGGGGGAGTATCCAATTGGATAACTCAAACTCGACATTTGATGATTTTATTAAAAATGTTATTTTGTTTTTTCGGGAAACTCTCCTGTAGATGGAATTGTTATTATTTAATACAATCCAGAGATTTAAAAATCCAACTCAAACGGGAATTGAACCCGGATCTCCAGCATTCAAGTCTGGTTCGGTGGTCCAGTGGTGAAGGCGTCCTCTTGGACAGGGGAGACCCGGGTTCAAGTCCCAGTTTTATTGTTTTTTTTTTTTTAAATTTCTGCATTGCAGTCAACACTTTTCGTAGTTTGTCCAAGAACTAAGGAAATCTTGTAGCCATCATTGCAGCTGGTGGGTATCGAACCATTGACCTCTCATTTAAGAAAACTTCATATATATCATGCGAGTTGTCTGTCGTGGTTGGCTTGTTTGTTGGATATTATGTTGGGGGTAAAAGCGCCAAGTCGTAAACTGAGGCAAGCTGGGTACTGGGAAGTCCATTACGCTTATTGCTTTCCTGATTCTTCAGTCTCTTGTATTTAGGTGACAAGACACACAGATTTTCTTGGTTTTATTTTCTGAAATTCAATATCTTGAAGACGGCTTCGTTTATGAACAATATCTTGTTGTGAGAGCAATGTTCATAAATTGTTGTTTAGACTAGAAATCTATCCCAAAACCACCGGTCAGTTACAAGTGCTCTATCGTGCTACAATTTCCATCTCACAATAGATATTAAGGAGAAAAGCTCCCATGCACGCATCACTTTTGTGTATTTCCGTCTATGTGTGTGTCTCGTCTCACGATAAAGACCGCACAAATTTACGTGTGTGTAGGGGGGGGGGGGGGGGGGGGGTTGGCATCGTTTCTCAACAAGAAAGATACAAAATGTTTTCGGCGACCCATGTGGTAAAGAGGCGGGGCTACCCCAGAATGTTTTAATATTGTTGTACCCGGCACCTCCACCATTTGTTTCTGGAAGTAGCTAGGAACTATTTTATGTCTTCCTTTTTATACTCGGCACCACCACCAACAACGAGATTTGAATGGTGGGAAGAAATATAATATGTTCTAATTCTTTTTCGGCGAACTGTTTATTTTGTTCCTGTTATTGCTGCTCTCGTGACCGTGATTATTTATGGCGTCTATGATGGTAACGTAATACAGTCTTAAAGGTGAAGTGCTTGTCTTATGCGATTACTCTCAGTGTCGAGTATAAATTGACCTCGCGTCATCTTCCCACGAGTTCAAAGGTGAAGTCGTATCGATTTCCTTCTCGTCTTAACTTACCCCACACCACAAACAAACATGACACATACGTTGATACAAGAGAGGATTTCAGGGGATTTTCCCGGCGTAGTTGCTCCTTTGGGAACACCGCTGACGATATTTTGCGTTGGCTCCCTGATTCCTTCGCCCGCAATCCGGGAGAACAAAAGCGTCGTTCATATTGACATTTTTATTCCCCTCGGTTGAGTGTTATCTCCTGACTGGAACAGCCGGCCCTTGATTCTCTGCCCGATAGTTACACTAAAGATAGAGGTGAGCTCATGTTGACAAATATTAAGCCAGTTTATTAAAGGACCAATTTCAAGAAGAGAAATTATAGTTTCTTCTTCTGTTGAACAGACTTTTTGCAATTTGAGGAGGTTATCAATGTCCGTTCGGTTTCTTCTTGGTTATCTATTTCAGTTTTATGGTGATAGTTGTTTTACGTCTCTATACATTAAAAAACTTTTTTGTGACAATATTAATGACGATTATGAAGGTCAACAAGTTTTGTTAATATTTTATACAACTCAGAAATTAAAAAAGTCCTTCCCGATCGTTTTTTTTTAAATTTATTTCTGATTTGTATTATTAAACATTAACAATATCACCTACAGGAGTGTTTCTCGACTAACCAAATCGAGAGTCAACTAACTTTAGTACTGTTAAAGATTCACACCACGCTCCCTAAGACTGTTGGATGAGTTCGTACAAGTCATGGTTTATTCTGGAGCTCATTTGACCTTTAATTTCTATTCTGAAAATTTAAAACTTTTTTTTAGATACGATATGCGCCTGTCTTATGTTTTAGTTAAACCGTAAACACTACATAAAAGGACAAACTATTATTATTTTCCAACAATATAATTCACTCATATATCCGCATGGGTATGGACCGGGTGTATGAAAGGGAATACTACTCGCCTAGAACACGGAAAAGAGATTGAACAAAAACATTTAAACATTATCCTGCACTAGTTTGGAAACTCCTCAACATTCCGAACCTCGACAAAACGTTTCTCATTAAGTTACTCACTCGGGGAATTTGTGTATAACTCGTCCTCTTTCAAAGGGAAATGTATTGTTTCTACAATTTCAAACATACGTTTTTTGCCTGAGAACAACAGCTCTGACCTTATGGGAGTTGAGGAATTTTCAGAAATATTTAACAAATTAATCCTCGTGATATTTCCCCTGAATAAATGTACACTCATGTGAATATTTCATTACTTCTAGCGAATATGTTCGTTCTCTTTGTAAGCATCTACTGGAACCCACCCCTAATACTCTTCTTCTCCACCTCTCTCCGCATTCGTCATCTCTCGAATGTCATCTCTTATAAAGTGTCCTCCCTTCTCGAGCTGACTGTACTAGAAGTCGATTAGAGCCGACGCACGATAAGCCCTTATAGAAAGCGAAGGAATGAAGCTATAATCTTCCTCGTTCCTTAACTCTTTTTGTAATCCCTTATTTCATTAACCAATCTCCAATTGCGATGTTGTGGTAAATTGAGATGTCGTACTCATTCAGAAGCAAGAATTTAATTTCATACCTCTCCAGTTGTTATCAAAGATAGATTGAAAGCTACGTATTTTGCTGTGAAATTCAATATTCACTGGAAATGTTAAAGGGATTAGGGTTTTAAATAGATTAGCCTAGGGGTGTTTTAGGCGTAGAACTATAACGTGTTCTCGGAGATAAATGAATTAAACTGAAGGGCATTTCATACGTAGTGTTTCAGAATTCGTTTTGACAGAAGCAATTAATTCGTATGTAACTTAGTCAATAACAGAAGTTAACATTGTGGTGCTAGTAAATAAAAACAGGCGACTGCCGGCCAGAGTTGAGCCCAAAGCCACAAAGACAAAGCTTGAACAATATCGGTGAGGAAGTTGTACAGTCAAAATTTCGATATCTGGGCCTACCCGGCACCTCCACCAATTTGTTGGAAAATGGCAATGGAAAATGTTTCAATCGTTTTTACAGTGTAAATTAAAAATTGTGAGTTCATTGATGGCGTCGGCGCCGACAGGATTTGCTTGGTCTGCTTTAAATTAATGCCCCTACTGAAAATCAGTTATGAGTTGTTTTTTATTATTTTTTTCGTCATATTTTTTAAGATGTAATCTGTAAACCAGAGTTTCCCTCAATGTAGTATGGGCTGTCATAAATGCACTTCACAGTGGAAATGAAATGTCTAGTAGAAGGAAAAAGTAGACAGCTGCCACAAACGAGTACGACGTTTGAAAACATTTTGAATATGTAGTTTTCATGTAGCTATATCGTTACCATTTTATTGTAAAATATCACACATATATGCGAGCTTTAAAATACAAAAGGTAGCTTCAAACGAAAAATATTTTACGAAGTAGTAATTAAGTAAAGTTTACAGCGCAAGCTTTAACAGTTATATTGTGTTCATTTCTAGGTGTAATAGCAATTGTGATTCAAGATAAACGTGACAGATATTCCATTACTATTGTGTTTAATAATTTTACAAAGCAAAACTTTGCATTAAGAGGATTTGCGCTTCGAGCTTCTGCCATTGTGATATCTTGCATTGTCCTGTTTAATTGTTCACTTCTCTGCTCGCTAAAAACTATGCACAGCGGTGCGTGTTTCTTTTTTATTTGAGCTCATTTTATTAATTAAATACTCTTTAATAATGAAGATAGAAACATTTTCATAAATGGCGAGCTAAAAGTGTGACTGTGTTCTCATGATATGCAAAGCAAGGTAAACCAAAAGCAAAGCATTCTTAAACAAAATTAGAGAACGCTCCTCTGTGCATCACTTTTGTGTCCATTCTCTGTCTGTGTGTGCGTGTGTCACAACACGTTAAAAAAAAACGAAAATTACCTCTAAATTGAAATGCATTTTTGTCATAATACATAAAACATAATTATTTTCCCTCTCGGGTCATGTTTTTTTTATCATATTTAGAAGGCGGTGAAACTGTTTCTTTACAAACTACAAAGAAATACGTATGAGTGGGCACTATATAAAAACATTCATTTGAAAAAGTTTTCACAACAACATCATTTTTCCTGTAGGTGAAGTTAGTGTGTAAAACATCCTTTTCGGATCCAGTCCGACAAAATATGACCGATAAGGGTTAGGGTAGGCGGGGCTATCCCCCCACAAAAGTCGAATTTCCTCACACCCGGCGCCTCCACCAACGCCGTTACCCCAAGGAATGTCCTTTCTTTTGTGTACTCCCTCCCATACCCTTTCTTGTGTATAAAATTAATGTTTGTTTTTCTGAACTTTGGAAGAATGATTTATTCACTTCGCATATTCTATAAATTTGTTGATTGACCTGTTCTAATCTTTCCATTTCTGTGAACCACTTGGTATGAAGTACTGTGCTCTCCTAATATAAGATTAAGTCACTTGGTTTGAGGAGACATTTCCTCGAAGCTTCCTATAAGACTTATAATCCTAGAATTTGCTTCATGACCGAGCAAACCCTTGGAACAATCTTTCAGAAATGATTGGTACCAGCGGGGATCGATTCCTAGAACTCCCGGAATAGATTCCTGCTCGCTGGGACTTAGTCACTGTTGTCGGGTTTATTACTATGAACAATATAAAGTGTGTAATAACACTTTTTATATTATGTTCAGTAAGTGTGTTCAGCAAGTATGTTCAGTGTAAGCAAGGTGAACAAGATGCGGCACACATCCTCGATTGCGTGCCTTACAAGTGATTCGAGTACAGCTGGAATCTACGGGGATAGACCGGGGATCAGCTACTGGCTTCGCTGTACTGGTCTGCTCGAGAAGAGAATGCCCAATTTGGGGGTTGTCCATTGTAAACTTAACATTATGTTTTTTAATGTCTCGTCTTTTATGTTTTATGTTTTTATTAAGGTTTAAAAGGTATTTTTAGAGGGGTGACGAGGATCGCCAAAGAGATCCCCGATAGAAAACGAACCTTGTTTGTTGTCACCCTTTGCCGCTTGCGAAGAATAATGATGAAACAAGTTCTAGTGCTTTTAAAAATCATTTTAAACATTGATAAACATTAATTATTGGCAAAGCTTCAATCTTATGTGGAAGAAAGTTGCATTCTAAAAATGCTAGGTCTACCCGGCACCTCCACCAAACTGTTAAAAATTGCCAAGGACAATTTTTCTCTGGTATCGTTTCGTAATTTGCGACGCAATTTGAAACAGCAATGATAAAATTCTACAATCATACTCAAAACGTTTATACAATTAATTTACAAGTTGCTTCATTATTTTGCAATTATTTTACAAAAAGCACAAGTGGAATTCTCTATGCCCAGGCAGTAACCATTTTTGTATTAGCTACTACGCAATCATAGTTACACGCACATGTTTATACACGAACGCGCCTTCATGTTTGTATATTTATCTAGTTGTTTTATTAAATTGAAAATTTTCAAATACTTTTGCGCATTGTGTAGTTGTATTTGCTGTAATCTTTTGTGATCGCTTTGATAAAATCAGTTTAACGGAATATATATTACACAAATCGAAAAAAAAATCTATGTACAATCTATGCAATTAGATTTATTTAGTTGTCCTCCTTTGTAAATCAGTTTTTCAACTGAATGGGATAGACGTTTAATAAATATTTAAAAAAAAAGATAATGTGCACATAAAGCACTTGCACAAATATGGACAGGTGGACAGACAGAAAAGAACAGACAGACTAGAACGCAGACAAAGTAGACACAGACAGACGCAAAAGAAATCAAATATTCTTCCAGACATCGCTTCAGATTTGTGGTGAGATGTTGACAGACAGACAGACGGACAGATCGACGACGCTGATTGGTTGATTGGATCAACTCATGTGAGGTGATTGGTCTGACGTAGACGGGCGAGTCTGTGAGGTCACGTGACCGACCAGAGAGTTGGAACAAACTCTCCATTACGAGAGACCGTTGCAGTGTTTTAACAGAATCATGTTTTTTGCATTGCCGACAGCACAGATCTCGGAGATTTTGCCTACACGTCATAGACACGTTATTTTTTTATTTTGTTTTACTTTTCTAAAATTGTGTTTGCTGAACACTATCAACAACGACAAAGCTTGAACAATATCGGGGAGGAAGTTTAACAATCAAAATTGCGATTATCTGGGCCTACCCGGCACCTCCACCAATTTGTAAGAAAATGGCAAAAGAAAATGTTTCAACTATAAATTTACAATGTAAATGAAAACATTCTAGATTATCTTGGACTTAGTAAAAAGTCCCCAAAAATTATTTGATGAGTTTTACTATAAAATAACAAGGTAAGTGCAGGAGATTTACAAAATGTAAAGTTATATGCATCTATATAAGTCAGCTGGTGTACACGGGACAACCTTCTATTATACAAAACTTTTCAACGTCGACATTGCGCATTATTGCTGTTTTTTTTATGTCTTTATGTGTCAATCAAAAACAGCGTTTAAATTTCATAATATTATACAGGTTCTCTAAATAATTATATAGGTACACTGTTACAATTATATCGTTTCCTAAATAAGCATTACCATGAATAAATATACAAATACAAATTGTTTTTAATTGTGAAATACAAGGTAGTATAAAGTAATGATTAAAAGTGAAATAGTTCAAATGTTCGAATTGTTTTAATGTTGGTAGGTTTAATGGAGTGGTCTGGACATGCTTTATGAAATGGTGCACTGAATCGATTGGCGCGTGTTATTTTGAGTGGGCTCCAAACTCGCCAGACTTGGGCCATCGATCGTTCACTGGACAGGGTAACACGGAGTAGTACTTGACATTACCAGCATTACCTCATCGTTAATGATGTGTATACTTTAAACAAGCTTGATGTTTGCATATCGTAACACGGGCTAACATTTGCAACATTCGTGTACACTTCGACAGTCGATCGCATCCTGAAAACTCGTATATGGCATACTTCTTTTGCTGGGTTATTAATAGTAAAATTAATATTTTAACTTAATTGGATGAGCGAAGCGAAGACTTCAATTTCACTGACCCCCAAAAAATTTAGCTCGGGTGTTTTTTTTTTTTTTTTTTTTGTTTGTTTTTTGTCTGTTTGTTAACTCTCTACCAGCCAAACGGTATATCCGATCTTGATGAAAATTTGAGGGGACCTTCGAAATCTCTGAACTTAGAGGTGTATTGTTTTTGGGTACAATCGAAGAAATATTTCTCATGAATAGCGTACTTTTACGATTTTTTTTCGATTTTTAGTGCGATATTTTCGTGACATTTGGGCCGATTCTGACCAAACGGGTGGGGCTACAATGTTCATATTTTACATGGACATTAAGGTTATGGTGATGTAGTACCTTTTAAAAGAAAATGTTGAAAAAGTTAGCCAGAATCTATAGAAATAAAGCTTTTAATATAAGTTTTTTGATTTTTATGCGATATTTTCGTGCCATTTGGGCCAATTCTGACCAAACGGGTGGGGCTTCAACGTTCATATTATACATGGACATTAAGGTTATGGTGATGATGTACCTTTTGAAAGAAAAAGTTGAAAAAGTTAGCCAGAATCCATAGAAATAAAGCTTTTAATATAAGTTTTTAACGGTAAATAAAACAAATTGACAAGAAACAATAGAAACTTGACAACAATCACCTACAATGCGTGGGCAGCAAAACAAAGCAACAAAGCACTTGCAAAAGTAAAGATATCCCACGCAGACTAAAAATTTTAAAAAAAGCTCATCCATCAACGCGGCGGGACTTTAGCGTTTTCCTAGTTAATTAATTAACATCGTATTTATCTTTTATCTTTCATTGCAATACATATTAGTGAGGAACCATGACCAACCAGCGGTGGGTATCTTAAATTGACAACAGCGTATTAGACATTATTTTCCCGTTGGCGACGCAAGCATCGACAAGCCTATTTTTGAACAAATATATGCTTTATGTAATTATTGTGTGCTATGTTACTAGGACAGCTCCTAAGTAACCGTTGACATATACCCTGATATAAAAGTAAAGGATTTGTCCCTTATACGGGCTTCCCATTCTATTCTTGTCTAGTGTTTTTATTGTTATGGTACGGTATATAGGGAACCTAAGTTTTGAAGGCGGGAAGGAAATTGGTTCTCTCTGGTCTCAGCGCCCATAAGAATTAGCATGGTACGAAAATGTAACTCGCCGTATCTTTTGACTCGCGCAAAAGAAATCTAAATCAATAACATCACAAGATGCATAATTTTGTCAAGAAGATGATGGCATTCTACTTTGCTCGATGACGCTTCCTAAATTCAAACTATTATGAGTTTAATGGACCCATGTTTGCGCGCTGTCGCAAATGTACTCTGACTGAGCGGCAACCTAAGCGAGACGCAGCCACGTTGTGTGCAGCTGTGGCATCCTCGCATACCACGCGCCTGTCCATGGTTGCTAAATGTACTTTTCATTCAAGATTTTGTTGGCACATTAAAGGATATTTTATTAATAATGTATAATCTAGTACAACCCAGTGACCTCACAGTATCCACAAAGCAAGTCGGATACCAAATGTTATGCTGATGCCACGGACAAAATGTTTTTACGTGCTTTTTCATGAGCAGTTTGGAAGGTTTGGCAACAGTGTAAATGTAGAGTTCACTTCGACTCAAAACAAATGTCATTAATATTTGTGATAGAGCAGAGTTATGTATATCCACGCAAAGAGGAAAGATTATAGTTTCTTACAGTATGAATATAATTCCGGTCCGTGGTCGGGTTCTCGCGATATCGCTTACGAAACATTTAGCACGGGTTAATCGCCTATACCACGCTGACCGGAGAGAACCAGACAACGCCCACTTAGGTTCCCTATGATACTTTATTTGCAGAAATATTATCTTTTTGTGTTTGTATATGAGTTTTGTGGGAATAAAATTAGAAAATTCAAAAATATATTGCAAAAATTAAAAATATAATGCCGAAATAAAAAACACGTCTTACTAACTGAAAATCAAACAAACCTTCTACATTGGAATCTTAGAGCAGATAAGATTGGAATCAGGGATAAACCCAAAGTAGTCACTCATAGCGTGTCTCTCAAAATCTGCACTGCGACTCATAACGTTTACCCCGCTTGCCCAATTAGGGTGCGTATTGGCGCCGAGGGTCTGATTGGGCGGCCATGGATTACAAGGCTGTAAGTAGGCCTTTGTCCAAGAGGCGACGTTTCCACGGTCCATGGAGAGTAGGCCTACTATTTCTCAACCCCCTCTTCAAAGATCGGCCTGTGAATGCGAGTCTCAGCTGCAGAAGGCGGTGGATTGTAAAGCTCATTACTTAGAGGGCCTGGCAGTGGGATTGAGATCTACAAGAGAACCGCAGTACCTGTTGATATGTTAACATTTTTCTTAATGCTACTTTGTGTATGTACCGCGCTTTTTATAACGTTTTATAAAGGTAATATTTTTATTTGTTAGAATACACGAAGAGCAAAGAATTGTGGTTCGTTTTTCTTGTGATTAGCGTCTCTGCTTCCAATGCAGAACGTCCAGGGTCGATTCCCACTAAAGGCAGATGTATTTTTACTTTTGATTTGAACCGAAGTCCATTAGATCTTGGCTTAGGAATTTGTAAACGGTAACTTTGGAGCCGTCCTAGCAAGGAGGCACATAATACATTCTATGGTTGTTCCGAATCAGCCTTGTTAATTCTGGTGCTGTCCGCTGCTGCTTAAATATGCCGGTCTCTAGTTGGTCATTGTAAGCTCGTTGATGGTGTCGACGCCTACAGGGTTGGCTTGATCGGCTTGAAATTGAATGTCCCCCACTAAAAATCAGTTCAATAACTGACTGGGTAGACTCTAAAAGCGAATATGTTTATTAATTTGTTTATTTTAAAGAGTATCAAGAAAATGGATGCAATATGTGTGCATCAGTACTCAAATTTGTGTTAGGATTCCAATTCAATGTTAAGTGCGTATAGATCATGGTGATGAATTTGATGTGTATATTATGATTAACACTACAGAAAGTAACAAGATAAAAAGTTTGTTACACACACATATCGAGATACGGCTAACAGAAAATAGGGAATGCTTTGGGGTTCTCTGCTTATGCTTCTGAATCCTCAGAATAAAAACGAGTAGGCCTAAATGGCACGGGGAAACGGTACATGTAGTGTATAGTACAAAAGCTAGAGAACACATCGTACTTATGATGTTTTCGTGTTGATATTGCTCACGTGGACAATTGGCAGTTTTTTCAATACTGATGACTCTTTTGGATAAAAATTATCAACAGGTTTTTTTCATTTGTTTGTTTCAGCAGATATGTGAGGCTTCATCTCAAGTGATGTGAATGCTGTAAGGGTAAGTCTTCAAATTATATTAAAGTAACCATCGACAAAATAACACTTGCAAATTAACCGCGTTAAGACACCATAAATCGATTGAAAGAAACTCTAGCTTGAAGTGGAGTGACTTACCGTCCACTGGAGAACAGATGACGCATCGGCGAAAGACCATCCCCTGGTCCATCCTCTGAATGGGTCAGTCGTCGGCCTGGTCACCTTGGTAATCGCGAGTTCTGGTCCGTCCGTCCAGTTCCGGTCCCCTCCCCCCGCCACTGTAGCCTCCACCACGATCCTGGTCGTCCCCAGCGCGCGCAACAATGTCACCGTCCCATTGTTGTCCACAACACCCTCCTCGATCGTCTCGTTCGCCTTCTTCGGCTTCTGGGGACTTGCCGAGGTGGCTGTGGCCGTCGCGACGGCGGCGGCAGCGACCTCCGTGGCGCTGGTCAACGCCGGCGTCGTCTCCACCCCCTCCGTCTTCATCGTCGACTCCGTGTCGGCAGTATCCACCTCGTCGAGGAAACCCTTCAGGCTGGAGTTTTCTGCCTTGGAGGGGTCGCCGTTTATCCCCGTCGTGAGGGTATTGAAGTTCTCCTCTTGCGGCGTAGTGGCGGCGGTGGAGGTGGTCGTCGTCGTCGACGTCGAGGTCATGTTCTCCACGTGGTGGACGACCTTGGCGGCGTGATGACGGTGCACCACGACGTGGGGGGTGGACGCCGCTGATGACGTCAGCTTCCGGAAGGCGACCATGTCGGTAGTCATCAGCAGAGGTACCAGGATCGAGCCCGCGACGATGCTACACACGAGGATCAGCGTGACGATGAGGATCGTGGTCGTGCGGCCGCGCTTTGTTCGATGGGAACGACCGCGACACAGACCGGAAGAAGTCTTGTGGTTCACACCGCCAGTGGATTCGTCTTGTTGCGGGAGAATAGTATATTGGAGCGAATTCTCGCCATGCCGCACGGTTTTATACATAATTAATAGATCTTGTCGTCGCAAAGTGAAATCAATACCACGTGCCTCCCGCGAAACTCACTTCCTAGATCGACTCTTCGTTGGGCACTGCCAACACCTTCCCCATGAACTAGTTGTAGAACTCTTCTTCAGTACGTTTTATTTCACTCTCTCACTCTCTGTCACTCACTTTTGAATCTAACTCGTTTTATATCCAGCGTTTCTCGTTGTTATGGCAACAAAACGACTTTAATTCAATCAAGCAACTTTTCAAAACGCGAAGTACGCGTTAATAAATGGAGTAATTATTATTTCCCTAGGGGAAAATACACAACGACGTGATAATTAAAAAGATAATTGGCGCTCTATTCACAACCAAGTGTGAAAATTTGTCTCTGAGATGCACAAAGAATTGTAAGCACAGTGATGATGCAGCGAGGGGCTAGACGAAGAATTTGATTACAAAATACCTCGAATTCATTCAGACGTCGATTCGCAACTCGTGGTTTTCTAAATCGCTGATTGAACTAAACCGAGATTATATCATTGTACACTCCACACACCGTTACACTATACGACTAGTCTACAAACTTCCACACGAGACTGTACTAAAAAACAATCTTGTCCCACACTTTCAAACTCAAAGTCACTCGCCTTTTCTTTTTCAATCTTCCAGCTCCTACCCCCACCACATCGACTAAAACTCGCTTGAAATGTGCATTCGCGCTAACACTCGCCTCGATGAAAGAACCACACGTTATTGCATGCCGGTCCTGGTGTCAATCCAATATGTAGACGACGAGGAAATGCTCGTTAATCGTCGAGTGTTTCGTGCTTCATGCGGTTGTCGCGAGATGTGACGAGAGCGTCGTGTTCCCGCCGGTAGGAGGACGAGAGTGTGCGAGACGGACGGCGTCTAGTCGGCGACTGTGCGCGGCGGTGCGCGGAGCGGCGTTGCCACGTGACGGGGGACTTGTTGATGGCCGAAGCGGACCGGGTGCGCGGAGGACGACGCCGAGGGCCCGGGTTCGAGGCTGCGGGAGGACCACGGCGCGTGCGCGGTGCGCGGCGGCGGGATAGCTCGAGGGGGTGGAAGAAAACTGCGAGGGCACAGCTGTTGCGCCGGGTCAAGTTTAACGCTGTCCCGTGATCGTGACTCACATTTCATCAACACCTGTGTTCACATTATAATACAATTCAACAATGAATTCTATTTTATTTTATTTTATTTCAAATCTACTGACATGTTTACCCACGACCGGGAAGATATCAAGACTGGGTACATAGTAGATACCCCATACTATATACCCATTGATTAAGTTTAAATTTCTCGTCTGCAATGCATGCCCCCTCTTCAGGTGTCCATAACTAAGTTTAATGGAGTTAGGACAATTGTGAAGGGATGTCCATCCCTTGAATTCGCATTAGCGACTGAGGAAAACTTCAGAAATAACCTTCAGTCAGGATTGCTAGTCTCGACGGGGGCAAGAATGTTTTATACCGCTTCGTAAAAAAAAAAAAACAACAACATAAAAACCGAATTGGAGTTTCGCCTAAAGTAGAAACGCTAAAAGGTTTTTGCTGTGTTATTAACAAAAAACCTAGAAACCCTTTAACACATCATTTGGTGTTAATGGCTAATATGCTCACCTGTCAACCTGACAGCCATGTTGAAAAATATTTGGGCTACAAATCACTCCAACCTGACACAATACAAACTGACATATTCAAGATGGCTTCTAATTGTCACGCCAGTGGACCAATGACTGGGGATCTAGCCTACTATAGATGTTAAATATCATTGGTCACCCCACATTTCTTCCGAAGTTGGATTGGTTACAAAGATTATTGCTCATACATAAGATGTGCTATTATTATTTACTTATATTTTTTATTTTTTATTTCTATATTTTCGATGCAAAATTTATATAATTATAAATTTTCGTTGTGGTGTCAATTGAAAACACAAAGTTCAGTAAACGCGAGAGGATCTTGAATTCGAGATTTATGGGACAGTGATGTAGTGGAGTGCAACCCCGTCTGGTCTAGGGTAAGAATTATTAGTCTACTCTACGATGTATCTCTACCATCCAAAAAATAAAATAAAGTGTGTACTATAGTACAAACTTTAGTTTGTACTATAGTACACAGTGAGCAGACTTTATTGACCGCAATCTAACTCTGATCAAAATTTATATAATTTTCTAAATCAATTAACTCTGCTCATTCAATTGGCGATGTGTCTATTATTTAACTAAGTTTCATATGTGACTGAGACACAGAAATTGACAATCTAATGTTGACTAATAAAATAATCCTCTGTGTGTATTATTTATTGTAAAGTAACTTGGTCATGTTCATGTTGATATGGGAACAATGGAGGTTTGGATATTAACCTTTAATGTTTAGACTAATTAATTTTAATTTTTGTTTATTGCACCAATGTCTGGTTATCGTAAAACTGCGAGACTTACACAATACGTGTGTGCATGTTTGATACCCTCTGCGTGAAGAATGGATTGGTTTGGACTAGCTTCAACGAGTTTGGTAAGAAAATCGCTAGTGTGACAATTTTTATAATATATGTAAAATCTGTAAACGCATATCGTTTTTTTAGTTTATATACTTTGCCTCGTTTCACTGAAATTGTAAAAAAAAACGTGTGAATTTACGTGCATTCGCTAAATAATGTAAGAATGGCCAGTTAGGACATATCGATTTTGATATATGTATATGTAGAAATAACTTTATATAAAATGTCCAATATTTTATTTATTCATTTATATATTTATGTAACGGAAATCCTATCCAACCATACAAAAATTTTGTAAACGAAAAAAAAAAGTGAGCCAAGCTCGGTTTTATTCTTTCTCCCTAGTTTCGCTTTGAAAATAAGTAAGATCATTTCGCCTGTTGACGAGCGCCAAGCCAACGATTTTTGTGGTAAAAAAGTAAAATTTTTAAAACTCGAAATCATAAAAAAATAGCTTGGCCATTGAATTGGTCATGGCCAAGCAATTTTTTTTATGATTTCGAGTTTAAATATTTTATTTTTTTACCACAAAAATCGTTGGCTTGGCACTCGTCAACAGGCGAAATGATCTTACTTATTTTCAAAGCGAAACTAGGGAGAAAGAATAAAAAGCTTGGCTCAACTTCTATATCTCACAGCATTCACAGCCGAAGACTTTTGAAGAGAGCTTGGCTGCCGTTTTTTTTTTTACAATTTTTGTATTTGGTTGATATTACATCTTTTTGTTGTTCGTTTGCTATCAAGGTGTGAATATGGACTCTGAATGATTAAATTTGTTAAGTTCAAAGTTGTTTTTGACATTTTTGGGCCCACGGTCCCCCCAAAGATACCCCTTGTGTTTTAAGCACTAGATATTTATAATGGTTAAGAGCATGTTTAATTTCAAGCTTGTACAAATTACTACGCCTGAGTAATTACGCGTTTTGATTTTGATTTTGATTTTCCCGGTTCCAATTGCCCGGTTTTGGTTATATGAGGTACATCTGAGTGTGGCCCAAGTTTCAAAGTTCTAAGATGAACCGTTTTCTCAGTATAGCGTATTATTCATAAGAGTACGGAATTACCTATTTTGATAATTTTGATTTTCTCCGGTACCCGTTACTCAATTTTGCTTTCCATATTCAATAGTGATAAAGAATGAGAGATATCAAAATGAGTTCCACGTTTGAAACATCTCAGTTGTAGCGTTTTCTTTGAATGACTCATTTCTTAAAGTTCAGATATTTTTTTGTCATTTTTGGGCCCATGGTCGTCCCCAAATTTAGCCCCTTGTGTTTTGGACGCAAGATATTTATAATGGTTAGTAGCATGTTTAATTTCAAGTTTGTACAAATTACCACGCCTTGGTAATTACGCGGTTTGATAATCAGCCAAATTTTGATTTTCTCCGGTCCCTGTTACCCGATTTTGGTTTTGAAAGCAAAAGTCACTGAGCCTGAAGTACATCTAAGTGTGGTCCAAGTTGCATAGTTATAAGATTTACCGTTTTCTCTGTAGGCTAAATTAATCTCCGCGGAGAACTCCCAGCCACCCAGCCATTAGCCAGCCGAAAGGAATTTGACGATGTTGAGAGCCTTTTTTAACACGAACGAGTTGTCGTATCGGGTTGATTTTTTTTTGTAGGCCTATGTCATGGGCCACATACCAGGTCATATACCGAGTTTAAAGATTGTAACTCTTTCGGAGCGGCGTGTGCAGATAGCTGAAAAAAACCCAACTCTAGTAGCTGTATACAGGGCTGGAGTTAGTGTCGCTTAAGCAGTCGCATGCGCTTGTCTGCCGGGCGACTACCGTCGCCCTAGATTCGTAACATTTCGACGTAAATATACTATTAATCACAATCGCTATATCTTATTTTCATGTTACTCTTGTTTACTCGATAAACATTTATTTATGTTTTGCTAGAAGGAAATTCATACCATTGAGATTTAGATAATTTTAACATGTTTTAATTTTTTCTTGTGTGGAATAGAATGCATTTTAAACTTTTGCCACAATTTAGTTCAACGAAAGCAGAATCGAACAGCATCTGCAATAATTGAAAACCGAAATCTTGTCTATTAAAGTTGTGTCCATTTCGGTTGCAGCTTTAAACGGCGAATGTGCGTTATTTTATTTTTAATCAGTGAGCATAGAGCCAAGAATCTCGTAACTGAGATATCCTAGATTAGCGTTTCTATACACTTGATCTCAATGTGTCTGGGGGGAAAACTCATCAAATATCGTTTTCCTTAGTGAATGGGACACATTTTGGCAGTTGGCACATAGCTGTTCGCTCGGACAAGAAGCATCCGGCGTATATTGTAAATTTGTCAATAAAGCATGTATGTACAGCGCTACAGTAGCATATTTTTCAAATTTGGTCTTAACAGTCAGAAAAAAATCACAAATATAGTAAATTTTAGACTTTTTTAACAAAATCGAAAATCTTGAAAAACTTTTTTTTTTAAGTATGACCGTGAAGCCCCTTACTTCCACTTCCGTGACAACTGCCCAAAATTGCAGCCACCTACGATGTCAGCCCAGATAACAGAGTACACCCACGTAATGTATTCTATTATCTGTAGTGTCAGTCAGCCTTAGCGAACAGCAATTTGCTTAAAACGCATATCCTATATCCTCTTAACGCTAAACTTCTAGAATTTTCTCCAAAGTTTTCGGAGCACATTATTATTATTACTCTCATATATAAATTGGTCGATGAGGGCGAAGCACAGTTATTATTCCATTAACGAAGGTTCCCGATGACACAAACTTCCCCTACGCCGCTCAAAGCGAACAATATAAGTGATATTAGTCGTGTCCATGCGAGTTGGGGTAAACTTGCCACTTAGATCCCTCCGACCGAAGAAGATTTGTTGGGATGTGGAGGAGGCATAGTAACTACTTTCCCCACTCGACCCACGAGTTGTGTAACAAAACAATCGAGTTTACCGATAGGGGTAGCTCATGCGTTGCTCACGGGAGGTTACGGGTTCAATACTAACCGGGGGGTTTTCCACGTGATACACCGGTATCGAGACTTACAATCCTTGGACAAGATACATCACACAGGTATAAAACTATTTCACCTTTTCTATTTGTAATTGTGTATATAACTTAAACTATGTTCTCGAATAATATAAAAATATCGTTTTTTATAAGGCTGTGTGCTTGAATTTTTCTTCTTTTTACATGTATATTATTTTGCTATTTTTATGGTATTTGATTATTTTAAGTTATCTTGCCTTAGGGCCAGCACAGATCAATGTATTCGTAACAGCTGGTGTAATATCATTATTTCTTTCTGTAAACATGTACTTTGTATTGATCAGTACGCTGGATCCCCGTGGTCATCCATACTAATTAGCCAGCTGTCAATAAAGATTAAATTTATTATTATACTGCACCCACCACCATCCCAACCACCCTCACCTTTTCCTAGTTAGTCATCCATGCCCTGATTCATGTACAATTATCCCGGAATAAGGCAACATATCAAGTGGGATATAAGCGGGATAAGGATGGGTTAAGTCGAGGCAACTCGAACAATTCAACCATATTTACGTTTTTTTTCTTATCCCCGGGTCAAGGCGGGAGGTCTTCATGAACTAGATTTAGAGTCATCCCGCGCTTATCCCACCTAATTCTGCCTATCCCGGGATAAAAATGTACATGAATCGGGGTCCCGACGGGTAAAGCTGATTCCTACTCTACAACGGGCATTCTTACGAGAAAAAAATTATCTTGCTCATTATTCTCATCCCTGGCTGAGTAGGCATATTCTACTTCTCCCTCCCTCATTCGCCCCGTGATCTTCTTTCAATTTTTGATTAGCATACTGCATAGAAAGGATCTTTCAATCAATCTGTAGATATTCTCTCGCTCTCTTTCAGTTCGGGCAAGTCAATTGTGTTTCTGGAGCTATTGTCAGTCCAGACTGTTCATCTCGCTTGAATCCTCCCCCTCTCTCGCAGGACGTGCAGGGTGCAATACAAAGCGACGGATCATTGTTGCAATAATAGCTGGTGTTCACACCAAGATGTACTCACATTGACGTGATCAACAGGTCGCGTGCAATAATGTGTATCGTGTTTTGTTTTTCGTTGTAGCAACCAGTGGGGGAGCGAGGCAACCGTTTTTTGTACTCTCGTCAGCTCTGGGTTCAATTATACAATGTTGTGAACGTACTTGACATTTTAAACTACTAAAGAGATCTTGATAATGATGTTGTGTGGCTGTGGAGTGTTGACGAGTTGCAGGTGTTGGCGTTGCCAAGAAATCAACAAACTAGAACAGTAAATTAATGTAATAGTAATTATAAAGTCGTGGACATGGGAACTACTCAACAGTAACATAGACATAACTTCAAAATTTACTTTTATTTTTCTTCTTTTATGAATACAACACAATTCATTAAAATTCAATTGTTTTTGATAGTTAGTATATTCTTATCTGGAAAGGTTTACTGCCTATTTTCGTTGCAATGAAAAAAATCATCATAATTTAAAAACGTAAAAGAAACTGTAATTGATGGATTTTATGTAATTGCATGTTGTATGTAGCGCTCACAAACTGTATTTTACTGAACACCTGCAATCACAGCCATTTTCCAAGATGGTGGATAACGCTCAAGGACATTCTTGTGTGACTGAAAAGATCAGCTTTATTTTTATTTTACCCGGGTAAAATTTGAATTGTTCTATGTGCTTGCGTGTTCTGTGTTCCTTCCGGCTGACATTTTCAACTTTTTCTTTCAAAAAACACATCACCATTACCTTAATGTCCATGTAAAATACGAACGCTGTGGCCCCATCCGTTTGGTCAGAATCGCTGGCCAATCGAAATTGACGAATTAGGGTTAAAGTGATTTTGAGCATGTTTCTACCCATGTTTTCAACCAGAAGGAATGATCGTATATCGTATACCCCAATCAAATAAGGCATGTGTTGTCATGTACTTAAATTCCCCCGCTTATGACAGTTTTTAAAGTTCATACCACGTTTCACGATGACTGGGTGACACCTAGAAAACACCCCAACTCTGCTTGATAAGGTGCCCAAGTGTGAAAGCGCACCGCGGCTTGGCTGCGGCGCCCTAACGGGCACCTATTAAATAAAAAAATGCTTACGAATCCTATGTAGAAAATTTGCCCACTGCTTGCACGTTGAAACTTTGCAAAAATCAATTGTGTTCAGACCATATGGTGTACAAGTGTGCACAAAGAAATAGCAACGAAACCAACTACCTGTTTGAAACCGGCTTCCGTTTATTAAGTCGATGTTGTTCACCGTTTATATTGATTTGTGTGAAATTAATGGCAATGTGTTTCATATCCGCCCGTGTTATAGAGTGCAATGACATCGCTGTCACAAGTTCTCAGCCTAACTTTCGCTTTCCACGTGGTGGCAGGGGTGTTTATGTGACTCGCCCGCCTATGACGGCGGTAGCGTGTACTGTACACGCATAGGCCGGTTCTCCCTAGAATCAATAAGAAGTAGGCCTATACCACCGCCGACTCGCCGGCATTCAATAAGACATTGCCAACGTCAACGGAATGCTATCTGTCATTTAGAGAACCCCCGCTCCGCAGTCATCATGAGAGTAACTAACTCACTGATGTACAGTCACCAGGGAAGAGGGGAACTTTATTAGTTTCATGTAGTTTGACTTCGCACATAGCCCGCACGATACTCGATGACGATATGAGATGACTATGAGAGAAACAATTAAAACATGTACCGGCAATTGAATGTATAACATACGTTTTGTTCTCGAAGAATACCCACTAATGTACTTAGCATCATACACATCCAATCATGTAAATGTTCAAATTATCCACTAGTACAATATAATACAGGGATTGAGGGAACAGAGATGACAATATAGACTTACGTTCTTTTAACTAGTATGTTTAAACAACCTTTTACCAAACTTTTCCGACATGCTTTCAATTTTGGTTTAAATCTAGGAAGGTTTAACTTCAGGATGAAGGAACTGAGAAAAGTACCATATTAAAACCTTAAAATTCTTAAGTTTTGTGATTTCTCATTCCTTTTAACATTTTTTTCGATACTTAGTGGAAGACAAACTTTGAGCATCAACACACTCCAGTGCGTACTTAAGCTGAAACGGCTCTGGTGGCGTAAATACAGACATAATGCAGTTTGAAAACTCTCTAAAATATGGCGAAAAATATAAAAATAACAATACAACCCTTACGAGTGGCGACATCGGTCCACCCTAATTATGGCAAGTCAAAATGTGGCCGCGTAATCTTGACTCGTGTGGCTCGTTGGTCTTGTGGTTAGCGTCTCTGCTTCCAATGCAGATGGCCCGCTATAGGCAGGTTTTTAAATTCTAATTTGGACTTGCGTCCATCAGTTCTTGTAAAAGGAACTTGTAAACGGTCCGCGAGTGGAATCGTTTCCAGCTCGATTGATCGGTGTTTCCTATACTTATATAATAAGCCGGTCTGTAATTAGTTGGTTGTTGGTCATTGTTCGCTCGTCGGTGGTGTCGCCGGCTACAGGATTGGCTAGGATGGCTTTAAATTTAATTTCCCCCACTGCAAATCAGCTGTTGTTGTTGTGACTATGTGGGTAGACTCCAAATACGAATTTATTTTAATTTTTTTTTATTTAAAGAGCAGTCATCAACATCATCGACAATCAGTAACATGTAGGTACCTCGTTCAGTCCCCGAGGTGGCTTATATTTGCAGCGTGCATGTCCAATGCGCATCAGTCAAGGGGCAAGGGTTCGAATCCCGCATAAAACATGGTTTAGTTTCCTTTCCTTGTCATCTACATGCACGGGTACAGAAGTACCGAAAGAGGGATCAAAGCGAAATCAACAGATCGTTGAAGAATGCGTATCTTTCCAACTTTCAAATCTCGTAGTTGGTGGAGGTGCTGAGTATAAAGGATAACAAATTAAAAAGTACGTTCTGTTCAAACATTCTAATATCGTTTGTCAGTGCACGATGGTACCGTGTGTTTATAAGTTTATGTGAAGTTATCCCCCCCCCCCCTTTATTTTTGTAAATGAAGTATTAATTAATATTTTTTGTATACATTTGATGCAACTTGAATAGTGATTGAACACTATTGGGCATAGCATATTGTTATCTAGTTGTCCTTTGCACTTTCATTCCGAAAATATCTTGTTTTCAGGACTACCGAAAAATCAAAACCATTGTTACCAGATTTTTTATTGTTACTACGACCCTTACAGTAGGCAACGATTCTTGGTTGCTATTCTTAGATTGGTTCTTTACCTTAGTAGATTGTTGTTATATGGAAACCTATTTTCTTGCTATCTTTCGCAGTTCAAGTGTTGTTTGTTTTATACCGAATCATTTTTATCTACCTAGGAACAGCATATTCCCTAATTGTAGATTGCTGTTTTGATTGCTACTTTGGTACAAAGACTGTATCAAACTGTGAAGCAGCCTCCCTAAACCGAAGCCGATGAGATGTAAAATAACAATCGAGTAATCCATCACGGTCGACGGTTGACGTATTGTTACACTTATCTCCCGGACAACACTGTTCTCGGGGCGGACGGTTCTATCAAATGGTGGCAGCGAGCGCGGAAGATTGAGCATCACATCGTTAGAGACAGACGTTCCTGGGATGAGGGAGGATCACTAAGACTCCATAAGATTGTGACTTACAGCGGCAAAATGGTTTCCGTACTGCGCAACGGCAAACTAAGCTATAGCCAGGTATAAATAATTCATAATTGAACCTAAGCTATGCATAATTTTTGTTTAAACTATTCAAAGTGCTAACTATTTTTGCATAAGTAAGGTTTGTCAATCCCTATTTTTATTGTGCAGACTATATACGAAGGCCAACACTTTGTGTTAATAATTCAATGCAGTTGAATATATTTTTTTTCTTTTTGAAGTATAAAATTAATTTGTAAGGAAACTCATACACGGATTTTTGAGGGAGCAAATATATGTTACGAAATGTTACAAAGTGAAACTGCAATTAAATAAAATTTTGTCTCACATATATACACACTTGCAGTACATACATGTAGACAGATCTCGAGTTATTTTTATATGGGCTACTCTAATTTATAACAGCCCTTTAGACATTCTGCCAACTACCCGAACGCCTACAGCGGTCATTCCTACCACAACGCTTCACCATCATCACGACCCCGAAATCGATGTTTATGGTGATAGTTTTGATTACTTTTAAATTATTTTATCCTATCTTTTCCTTTCCCCGTCTGGGCCCGGGGTAGAATTGGCCCAGAGCTGCTCTGTAATCTTTAAAAGACGATTCAAGAAAAAGTCACTGCAACACACACTAGAAAGGCTAGTATCTTACTCCAAAACTAAGGAGCTCTGCAATCGTCTCGGGGACCATGTCCCCTTCCCTTGACGACCCCCCGTCGACGATGACAATGACACAACGAACGATGACAAAGACGATGACGACCGCGACGAGAGAAACCCCCTTCCTCCCTTACCCGTGGTTGTTCTGACCAGCATGGGCCCCTCCTCCCCCCCCCCCTTAGGCTAGAGTGGTGCATTATGACCTAACGGTTGACGCGTCCTTAATCCAAATAAACCAAAAAAATATCTTTTCCTTGAATATTGGTAGCTTTCCATTGTTGGCGACTAGTCTATCCACGTACTTCTGTAGACTTTATGGGTTTTAGTAATTGTAAAATATGAGTGACACACAATATGAGCCAGCCTCACGTTTTCAGTTTCTAGAGAAAATCCTATAACCCCTGCAGCCCCGGCCACGCAATATTCCCCTTACTCTTGATCGAAAGACTTATGTGCGTGCAATGGAGAGTTTCTAAATCCACCTAGTGCAATAAGGGGAACGAATCAATGTAGATGCCATAAATCTAAAAGACCATTCACAACCAACTAACCCGCTAACTTGAACTTATAACGTATAGTAGGCTCTAGTCTACGACTTATGGAAAGTTGTGCTTTCGTTCACAACAACATTAATTAAACTTTTAAAACTTAACTTGGTCGTGAAGTGTGCAAACTCGAAACTTTGCGACAAAGTTCCAAGGTCAATTTGGAAGGAGGTGGGGTAGGCTTGCATTTCAACATTTAGGAAACAACAAAAATGTGGGCATCCAGCAGCAGATTTCTTCAATAATAAATTATAATACTGACGTTGATTAAGTAAGGAATAGCTTATTCAATCAATAATGATAGTGACATCTGATAGTGATTCTGTTGTCATTAGAAATTCCGAGTTGCTTAATATTTGCGAATTACCTGTTGTTGTTTTTTGACAACACATTTGATTGTCGATATGAACATTTTTTCAAACCTGGGCCTATGTTTAAGTTGAATTACAGGTTAGTTGTAGATTGCAGATGGTCATTTAGTCGTAGGCGTTGACTAAACATACTTTCAGTTTCAGGATTCTTGATCGAATCAAACTCGAATTATACCTCACAATTAAAAAGCTGGTCAATAACCAATAAGCCTACTTCATTGTTATCCAATATATTTTTAATACAATTGTAAATAGGCCTGTGAACACTATAGAAAGCTGTAATAAAACACCCTGTTTTCGAATTAAGTTAAGTTGATATAACAATTATGTTTTAATATGAATGTAGAATAGAAGTTGGGAATGTACAGGGATCCATGATATCTCTAAATTTGTCATTATTAGCAAACGAAATGTTACACGATCAACCCTAAAAATAATATATTATAACATATAGTCCACAATGGGGCGCTCTCCGAAGCCCCACTCTCCGATACCCCACCAACCTTTTTAGTCTCCGATGCCCCACTCTCCGATGCCCCATCTACCTGCTTAAGAAACCCATGTTACACCACGTTATATAAGGGCACGGTCTCTTACGCGGTAAATTCAAATGTTAAAAATATAATTCTCTGTTGAACAGTCTTGTGTCTCGTTTTCAAACTTGCCTGTATTAAGGCCCCCCCCCCCTTATTATTCCCATATATTGCCACCAACTATTTTTTGGACCAAAATATTTATAGGTAAAGGGGTTAGGTTAGGTAAGGCTAGGTTAGGTAAGGTTAGGTAAGGTTAGGTCAGGTCAGGCCAGGTTAGATTTCCAAACTCAGTGTCGGGAGGTTGCATTGCAAATGCACGGTCACACTCGCTCAAGTTGCTGTTGCGCGCTCGGATGTTCACACGACACCGCTCACTCGAAGGCAAAGGAGGGGTGGTAATTTACGACTTGCAGGTTTCGGTGATGGAAATGCAGTTGTGCCGGTATTGCACAAAACCAAGTACGTTCTTCAATCAGTACGTAATAACCGTTAATTATTTTTCAAATGTAAATAGTGCGATGGATAGGTCGATGATTTATCTATGATTGTGTGGAAACAAAATTGTAGTTTTGTTTATATTTAAAATGGAACCTCATATAACACAATTTTCGAATTTTGGTTAAAATTTCGATTTTTTTTCAAGCTTATGTTCAGCAAAACACGTTAATTTGGTTTTCCTTCCAGCACCAGCAAAAGAAATTTTAAAATTCTAAGTAGTTTTGATAATATCGTTGAAGAGCGTCTTTTTCAGGTGTTTGCTAAATCTCAAATTTCAAGGTAAGTATCAGATTAAGCTATGCGTTTTATGTTTATTATTGATAACAAAAGATAGAGCTTTCTTTTAAATGTAAAATTGTGATTGTATCTATATTAGATCAGAAGATATCGGGCTCTAAAGAAAACACGGGAATTCATGCCTGGTTCTGTTAAATCCGACAAATCCTCTGTTGAACCTAACCTTAAAGGGTGTATAGGATCTTTCTAGAAAAACAGTGAGTGAACCATGAAATTTCGAGGTTCTACTGCAAACTGCTTTTATACGAACATAATACGAGACTTCAAAAGTTTAGGATTTAATGGCAGGAACACTAAATGAGGGAAATAATCAATATCTTTCTATATATAAATATAATATACATACACACTTCAAGTACACATGTATATTATATGTATACAATACACAAACTACACAATTGAAGTTTATTCTTCTAAAAAATACAAAACTTGATGGCTACAATATGGTTACACTTATGACGCACTCACTTGGAGATCTGCGTCAAATATAAATCCCAATCCAATATACATTGGTCAAGGCCTTTAATTAAATTACTTAATTACGTTTTAAGAAGCAATGTAGATTCGAAGTATTGCTTTTGTTCTTTACCAAATGGTCTTGGTTGATGTTTAATGTTAATTGTATGTAGCACCACAATACTTTAGAATATATATAATATATATAATACTTTAGAATTACGACGGGTTTCAATTTTAAAACTAACTTTGCGAGCTTCACCAACATTCTGGACCACCTCTGAAAATGGAAGCTTTGGGAGTTTGTTTGGGAACGATTAGGGCATGTCACGAACAGAGAACATTTGAAATAACTGTCTCCTTCACAAGATATGGAACTAACTACACTTACTGAACCATCTATTATCAGCTAATGAAACAATTAAGCAATACTTTGCTTATGTGCTGCGATAGAGACACACGCTGGTGCAACCACAACCGGTGACAACACCATTGGACAATTGATTGAGCTTCAAAGCGTTCCACAATAAACCCCTTCCCGGTTTGTCCAAGCTCATACTATAGAAGTTAATTTTAAATTTAAAACAAATAAGCAAACTTTTATCATTACAAAACAAACCAAAGTAACAGATATTGATTTTTTTAAGACAATGTTATTCGACATTAACATATTCAAATACAAAAAATTGAACTATATTTATATCGATAACTGTAGATAGTACAAAAATAATTTACTATGGCTATATAATATACATGCAGTCAGTTATATTATAATATGTAGGGCAATATATCACAGGTTTAACATTTCGAATTTAATGCTTGCGCGGCCTGTAACAATAATATTAAAATTACTTTATTGGGACATTTCGCTGCGTTGATAATTCACTACCCAATAACGTTCCAGCCCATACTGTGTGAGCTTTCATTAGAAACAAGTTATTAAATAATAAAACTTTGACAATACGAAATAACCTGAGCAAATAAGTTATATTAAACGGTCTTATGACCTCAAAAATAATTTTTTACCACAGTTTCTTTAGCATTAAACATAATTCAAATGACCATTTCCAAAAATTATATCTAATAACTCTGATTTACACGATCTGTTTAAGGTTTAAGATCAAATTTGTGAAAATAGGAGTTATCGGAGAGTTTCTTAAATGGCCCCTACAAAATGTATGCCTGTGCGATAGGTCTGACTGCACAAATGTACACTTTACAAAATTATACCCCTTCTTGTTAATCAGCATATTTTTACTCAATTGTCGCCCAAATTACAAACACATATCTTGTGTAAATACAGAAAAGAGAACTATACGTAAACAATGGCAATTTCTTTTCTGGACAAAATTCTCTAAAGTTAAGATGCTTAAAGTTCACCACAATATTATTTCTTATGCGAATATTTCCAATGGGATCTACCTTAAAAATGAAAAACCTGGATAATGTCCACGGTTCATTGTAAATCAAATATAATTTATTTTGCTCTGTAAAATCATAACCTAATAACATGTATGCAATGCATATATTTGGGGATTAGCAAGTGAATACCCCTTTAAGATTCAACATTTAAAACTCTAAATGATCAAGAGACATTGAACCAATGAATAAATGAAGTAATACAGGCCTAATTGTGTTTTAGTATGGGTGAGCATTTATAGTTGGATGTGACATTTGCAAGACTGTATTAAAACTGAGGTAAGATCAAATTTGTGTTTATTAGCTTCAATTCGGCTATCAGTTGCTACATACAAATTGTTTGCAGAAAGTAACAAATTAACAAACCAACTTTACTTTTTATTCCTTAAAAACACAATTTACACATTTTTGAAACCTTGGTTGGCATTTAAAATATTTAAAATGCAATTTACAAACCAATGAAACACTCAAAAGATCCTCATACATTATACATATTATTTATACCCTTGCACAATACCGTTACTATGTATGATTAAAACTTCGTAATACTTATTCAACATATTCTCTTCATCCACTAAGCACACGCACTTGTTAATGTATACACACACTTTTGTCACCTGCCTCTGCTATGTACTAATTTGTAACCTGCTTAAACATATTATTATTAGTCACCTTCTTACTTTCTAATTATTTTCTAATTACCTATGTACACATTCGTATAACTAATATTATTATCATGTACATAGTAGCCCCTAGTTATTATTAAGGATTATTCATTCCCCCTCTCCCAAGAGGGGTTATATCTATGCAATGTTTTGATCGAGTGAATAAAATATGAAATATGAAATATGAAATATGAAATAAATAAGATTTATCACTAGAACACAATAAAGTTCATTCTAGCTAACACATTTTAGATAAAAACAGTAACTGAACAATGAATTAAAAATTAACCTATGTTTGTTCGGCCCTTGGTGAAATTGAGTGGGTAAAAAACTTGCAAGCACAAAGCTTTTCAGTAAAACCATCCTGAAGAAGAAGTTTTACATTTCGTTCCTGAAGTCACATTATGCAAAGCAATGGGAATACCTACTTGAAGTTACACATACATGCATGGTCTGGGCCATAAACTTTGAATTGGAAGTGGCCTAACACCACACTGACTATGGTAATTAATAATCATTCGGATACAAAATTAATATAACATTTCATAATTTGAATTTATTAAGTAATACAAAACACGGCGATTTTGAAGCTTGCTAGTGGTTACCTTACATTCGAGATAAGCATTGAGACTACTGGCAGTCTTGCAGGAAATATCACAATTTTGTTTTTTTGTTTTTTTAACGGCCTCCTCCATCCCCATACAGCCGTCCAATCTCTCACCTGATCGTAATCAAACCGTGCAGCATTGTGCAGCATCTCCCAATCTCTAAAAACTATTTTAGCAGTGAACTAGTATCAACAGCAAATAACCTTCCGCCTAGAGCAAGTCAATCTTGAAACTGGGGCCCCTAGTCTAAAGATGAACTTGCAGAAGTACATACTGGTAAAATGAAAATATAGTTTGCTTTGATTTGATAAAATTTAGATTTGATTTCAGACTGTTTTTATATAGAACATGTGTATACTGAGCACATTACTAGACCAATACCACTGTACTATGCTACTGTAATTACAAAAAAACAATACTCCTACTAACTACTTCTAACAAACTTCTAAATGTAATAGGCCTTCTACAAACTACATACTTTCTAACCCTTTCTACGGTAGTACTGTGCTGTGTATACATGTATTTAATATTAATAAAAAAAGTGCACCGTAAAATGAAGTAAAGAATCTAAAGCAGATGCAAAGAAATGTGCAAACTAGGAACCTCATGTTTACGATTATTTTTTAATATAAAAAGACATGTCACTTGACTTATTGACAAGTTGACAAGCATTTGTTTGGTGCGATTTTAATATACGAGACAAGTTCACTTTCATGACGTATGCAATATAACACACAAGTAGCCTATCTACAGGCAAATTCTACACAATGCTGAAACGGCTTGATTATCGATTATTTTAGAAGTGAATTTTAAAGCAAGCACGGTAAAACTAAAAACAGGCATTTCAGTATACGAGTTTAGATTGATTATAAGAAAAGATGTCATACATAGACGCCGGTGTTGTTGTTGTGTGTGATGTTGAACTGGTGTTTAGAAGTTGACCTTGCTTATCTCTTCATCCTCTCACGTATGTTGGAGTTGGAGTTGGGAGGTGTGCTCAAGTTGTTAGCAAGTGGTTAGCCTGGTGTTGTTCAGATGTTCTGGATGAAATGGATACCTAGAAAGAAACATATTTCACAATCAACAACAAACACACAAATAAATAAACAAACAACAATTGATATCAGAATGAAGATCACAGTACATCATAAATGCGTCATAGTATCTTGTAATTTAATTCTTGTAAGATTAAAAGTTCTTACATACGTAAAATACGTAAAAACTAGGTTTTGAAAATTTACGGACACCTCTATGTTGACTTAGTCGCTTTGATTTAAAGTCCCCCACTGAAAATCAGTTATATAACTGAGTGGGTAGACTCTAAATACAATTTATTTATTTATTATTTATTAAATCAAAGTGGGTGGACAAGTGAAAAATAACAAAATGAGCGGAATATTATTTTCAATTTTCTCAATCTTATCCTCAAATCGGCTAACTTTGTAAATAAAATTAAATGCAAATATAGTATATAATTAATAACAGCATTGGAAGTTTAACTTTAAAAACTAACGCTCGCGCGCAGTAGGGTGGTTCAGGTATTTCCTTACCAAACAAAAAATCAGAAAGAACGCTTAAAATACGATTAATAGTTTATTTTACCTTCAGAGGTAATTCGTAAATGCCGCAGTTATCCTCTGGCGTCTACGTCTTCTTGTTCGCTAGCTAGAGTTCGAATTCTCTCTTCAGAGTTAGGGCTAGATGTATTGCGTTGGTGCGTCCTCCTTGGTCATCGTCTTCTCCATGCTGGATCTGGTCCTGGGGTTAGTAGTTCCTAGGAGTTGTTTCACAGATAATGGCTTCCAGCATTCTTCGAGAAATCTATATAACAACAATTTCATAAAATATTACCAACACATTAATGTAACACTAGTTTACAAAAAGACATGCTGAATAAAGGAGTATTTGTACCCAAAATGGTTTAGAATAAGGCCTAGAGCTTTTCTTTGTATTTAAAAGTTCCGTCAGTAAACTTCGGAGGTAATTAATAATTTATCTCGCATGTGTTTATCATTCTCAAAATCAATCTTGATTGTAAATAAATTGGAAAAGTATGTTCATCAAATAAAACACATCCGGTATTTTAATATTGAACGGAATACGAGCTTCGAATAGTTTGGTTATCATGCAGTTAAGCAGTAAATGTTCATTACCAGTTAGGTGAAACTAGCTGAAGGGGTTTAGGTTTTACTTATCAAACAATTTAAGGTTTACTTTTATTGTAAGAAGACACAAGTTACCAGAGATGTCATGCAAGGGCGCCACTGTGGCACTGTATCTCGCCTGCATCCGACGTCCTGGTGTTTGCGAGTGCTGGCGTAGCTATATTCGTCGTCTTCGTCACGCATAATAAGTTGAAGCTGGAGCTGCAGTCATCAGCCTCTCTTCAACCTAGGATGTATTCGTGTTTGGGTCGACTTCAAATGTCCCGGATCAAATTGATTCTGCAAAAATAAAATACATTATTTTATTTTACATTTAACACATTTTCTTACCAACAATTTGAACAGATCAGTGAAACAAAAAGATGTTAACTCAGACAACATACAATTATATCTTGATTATATTAAAAAAAATGCTGTGTCATGTGAAAAAAAGAGGATAAATTTATTGAATCGGGTGGGCATCATATATTAGAGAACAATGTAGGCATAAGTGAACAATAAAAATATATAGATTGCGAATTTTACTTCATATATTTCACATTATTTTTCCTCCACCCATAAAATCAAAGATTATGGAAATTTAAAAATATTTATTAGCTTCTTTAGAATGATTGTTCTATGATGCGACGTTTAAGTGTAGAACCAAACACCTAGAACCAGGACAGTGACAAAGGCTGGCATGTTTCCCCTTATCTAATAAACAAAACGTTTAGATTCATTGTTGGATGAGCGAAGCGAAGACTTCAATTTCACTGACCCCCCAAAAATTTAGCTCGGTTGTTTTTTTGTGTGTTTGTTTGTTTTTTTTGTTTTTTTTTCTGTTTGTTCGCACGATTCCGGGCAAACGGCATATGCGATCTTGATGAAAATTGAAGGGGACCTTCGAAATCTCTGAACTTAGACGTGCCACGTTTTTGGGTACAATCGAAGAAATATTTCTCATGAATATCGCACTTTTACGATTTTTTCGATTTTTAGTGCGATATTTTCGTGACATTCTGGCCGATTCTGACCAAACGGGTGGGTTTGAGGTTTGAGAAACAGTGCTTCATTTATACGTGAAATCATCGCTTATTCTTGAAAACTTTATTGATACTTTAAATTAATTTAGATTAAAGTAAAACGTAAGGTTGTGAAAATGTATGGCCAATGATTTATGGAAATCAATTTTTAAGCCAAAACAATTTAAACCTGGTCGAAAACAAAGTGAACAAACACAAATTAAAAAACATTAGAATTGAAACAATTCAGTATTTTCCACAAACGAGATTGCATTGGTCTAGTATTTATCAATGTTGCTACAAGTTTCTTCTTTTCTACTAGCGAAACATTAAAAAAAATCCATCAGTTAAATTATCTTCATGTACAACAGTGGCTTTGACTGTTGCACTGTTGAATTACTAAATAAATACATTTTTGAGAAAAAACTATAACCCATTTGTGAATGTTTTGGTTTGAAGATTGTATATGATTTCCTTAAAAAACAAAGATAGAGAATGAACAACACTATTTACAGGTCACAAATAAAAAACTTGCATTATTATTGCCTCACAACTAGCTTGTACCAAACAATTAGCTCTCTCAAAGCCTTAAACTCAAGTTTTTATGGTGATCTACGTGTTCATGGAGATTCTACGAAAGATTATTATATAAAACTAATTTATTCTTTAAAACAGTACCTTCAGAGATAATTCGCAAATACTACAGTGTTTCTCCCGCCGACGTTTTGTTGTTCGGTTGCTAGAGTTTGAATTCTCTCTTCAGAGTTGAGTGTATTGGTCACCGTCTTCTCCATGTTGGATCTGAACTTCAGGTTAGTAGTTTCTCTTCGCACTTCGATGTATCAAGGGCATGGAGTTGCTTCACACGTTCTGCCTTCCATCAGTCTTGGGGAAATCTATCAACACAATTTCACATATTATAAACCAAGTTTATATAACATTAAGTTTAAATAAAATATGCTGACTAAAGGAGTATTTGTTTCCAAAATAGTTTTAAAATGTAGTTTTATTGTATTTAAAATTCATCAGAAACTTTGTGGATAATTTATCATTATATGGCAGTTGTCAATCATCTTTAAATTCAAACTAGATTGTTACCAAATTGGCAAAGTATGTTTATCAAGTAAATCATACCCGGTATTAATATTGAACTGAATATACTAGCTTTGAATGTTTAAGGAATTCATCTTATCAAACAATGATGTGCAAGTCAATTGTTACAAGTGGATCAAGTTACGCTTACCAAAAATTAGTCTACGAGAGATGTCATACAAGGTGTCGCTGTATCTCGCCTGCCTCAGACTTCCTGTTTTTTGCTAGAGCTGGCGTTGCTAAATGCGCGATGAAGCTGGAGCTTTCAGTTCTAGCCTCTCTTCAGCCTCGGATTATTCTTGTTGGATTGAAGTAAGTCGTCTTCAAATGTCCCGGATCAAATGATTCCCATGAAAAAAATGCATAATTTTATTTTACATAAAACGCATCTTCGGTCGAAACATTCAAACAGATAAGCAATACAAACATTGTCTATTAAATTAATTAATAATGAGTTTTTGATGACCTGGACAGTGACAAAAGTTGAAAAGTTTAGTTTGTAATTTTATATAGAGAAATAAACTCTTTACCTTGGGAGTAATTTATGGATGTCACTGTTTTTCTTCTGCCGCTGTAGTCGAGAATCCCTCTCTTCTGCCGCTGTAGTCGAGATTCCCTCTCTTCTGCCGCTGTAGTCGAGAATCCCTCTCTTCTGCCGCTGTAGTCGAGATTCCCTCTCTTCTGCCGCTGTAGTCGAGATTCCTCTCTTCTGCCGCTGAAGTCGAGATTCCCTCTCTTCTGCCGCTGTAGTCCCCCGCTAACCGGACGTGACACAACGTACAGCCGACGTGACACAACGCACAACTGGACGTGACACAACGCACGTGACACAACGTACAGTTGCACGTGACACAACGCACAGCCGGACGTGACACAACGCACAACTGGACGTGACACAACGCACAGCCGGAGTGACACACGCACAATCAATCGTCGAATCAGATTGAGTGTATAGGCAACAATCAATAACAACAATAGCAGCAGATGAAACAAACATCAACACAACAGCAAAGCAACATCAAAGCAGTTGAGGAGACAACCAAACACAAATACAACATAACCACACAACGACATCAACGACAACAGCAGCAGCAAGTGTTGACATCAGCACTGAGTTATCCTGAAACTCCTGCAACTTTGTTTTAATAATTTATAAAAAAATAACTAATAAAAATGGAAAGCTACTATTTAAGTTCGGCAATAAACCAGTGAAAAGTTGGTTTCACGTTATCTATAATCCAATTGAGTCCAATAGGCCTACTCTAAATAAAATGCCTATTTTGTTTTTGAATTTAACAACTAATTTAATTGTTGTATCGGTAACCACAACTGCACAACATGGAATAGGAATGTAGTTTTCCCAACCTAATATATTTTTCTAGTTGATCAGTAGTGTTTCCACTTTTTAAGTAGCTGTACAATTTTTAAGCAATGCAAGATAGAAAGTATTGATGTCTACATAAGCTATACTTTCCAAAGCAGTGGTTCATCCGGAAGAGCAGCAGGCTGCTCTTGCGCGAAGCTTCACATCTCGGTTGCACTCGGTTGCACAACTGCACACAGCCCAACTGCACACAGCCCAACTGCACACAGCCCAACTGCACACAGCCCAACTGCACACAGTGCAACTGAACACAGCCCAACTGAGACACAGCCCAACTGAACACAGCCAACTGCACACAGCCCAACTGCACACAGCCCAACTGCACACAGCCCAACTGAACACAACCCAACTGAACAGCACTGCACACAGCCCAACTGCCACCAACGAAACCCAACTGCACACAGCCCAACTGCACACAGCCCAACTACACACAGCCCAAACTGCAACAGCCCAACTGCACCAGCCCACTGACACAGCTCACAGCAACAAGCAACTGCCACAGCCAACCACACAGCACAACTGCACAAGCCAACTGCCACACACAACTGCAACAGCCAACGCACACAGCCATGCAGCACAGCCAAACTCACAACAACTGCACAGCATAAACCAGCACACGACACTGCAACGCAACTGCAAGCAGCAATGCACACAGCAACGTTAAACACCCCCCACTGAAACCTTTCCCGCACTTATGTTTTAAAATTTAAAAAAAAACTAATAAAAATGAAAGCTACATTTAAGTCGGCAATAACATGAAAAGTTGGTTTCACGTTAACTATAATCCAATAGTCCAAAGCCACTCACAAAAATGCCTATCTTGTTTTAATTTAGCACTAACTTAATTGTTTATTGGTAACCACAACTGCACAACATGGAAAGGAATGAAGTTTTCCCAACCTAATATATTTTTCTAGTTGATCAGTAGTGTTTCCACTTTTTAAGTAGCTGTACAATTTTAAAGCAATGCAAGATAGAAAGTATTGATGTCTACATAAGCTATACTTCCCAAAGCATTGGTTCATCCGGAAGAGCATAGGCTGCTCTTGCGCGAAGCTTCACATCTCGGTTACGGAAATCAATCTGAAACAAAACCAACGAAATAAATTTTTACTTACCCAACCCAGCTTTTGCCTTGTTGACTGAAGGGCATCTAGGAAAAAAAATTCAGTCAGGATTGTTGATGGCTGGTATCGTATCGATCCGACGACCTCGCGACAAAAATAATGTCTATGAGAACTGAGTATTAATGTATCAGTCACGTCGAATCTACCACAACGTAATGACAAATATTGCAAAATAAAATTTTAACATTTCATTAAACAATAAAATAAAATAATCTAAACACGAAGCGCTATATTCAGTTAGAAGCCAGTGTTGAATGTCTGGACCGAACCTGAATCTAAATCTGACCATGATTTTAAGAGTTCGACTCCCTGGCAATTGTAATGAGTCATACTTAGTAAGCCAGCACTTGCATTGTACCAGGCTGGGTTCAGTTTGCGATGAGCAAGCCGAGTCCGCCGTCTGTGTCAGGTGTGACAGAGTTCACCGACCTGCACTGGGCTGCCTCGGTCTACGGCTTCAACTTCACACCTTCGTCGATAAGTTCTTCTGAGCACTTTCATTAGTGAGAAATCAATGGAAAATCGTAAAATTGCCATTTTCATGAGAAATAATTTTTCGATTGCGCTCAAAAACGTGGCAGTTCTAAGTTCACAGAGATTTCGAAGGCCTCCAGAAAATTTTATCGCAATTGGAGTATCGCTTTAGCCGGAACCGTGTTAACTAACACACAAAAATACAAACAGAAAAAAGAAAAAAAATCATGAACATTCCGGAATTTTTTCTCCAGTGTAGTAGAATGGAATCTTTGCTACGCTCGCTACGCTTATCTGATAATTATTATTTCTAATTCTGTGGAAAAGTTCACCCATAATGTTATTTAAATGAAGGTTTTACGTTACAATTTAAAATTTCGCGTGTGCATGATAAATACACATTTTGACAGGACTAAAATATTACGATTTATTTTTAGATATTAAATTTCGTACTTCTGTACTTGGCGGGTCCCAACTTTTTTACACGTTTTTTCCAATGAAAAACACTGAAAAACACCTTCAAATGAAGTGTACCCTACCTAAAATTCGGTAATTCTATTTCTTTGGTCAATGTATAATAATGCTGTTATAAAAACCCACATCAGTATCAAAAGAACATTGAGTAAAATTAATGCAACATGAAACAAAGAAGACTATTTATCATGAAATCGTAAAATGCACTATTTGACTTTCAACATTATGAACAAAATTTTACACGGAATTAAAAATTATAATTCTAGCAAACAAAAAGGTACTAGGTGTGAGTCAGATAAAAGGCACAGCGAGTTTCCACATATGATAACTAAGACCTCTCGCACTTTTTACAGTGCCCTTGGCGGGGGTTGTATTACAGCTACTTTAGTACTAACATGTCAGGTTGCAAATAATATATTTAATCCCGAGAGACGTTTTAACTGAGGTATGAATATGTCTACGTCCAAATTCACAACATCATATTTAAGCACTATTGAATCTTAAATTATTTACTGTGTGTGTATTGTAGAACTTCCTCTGTCCCATCATACAATCAACGAAATTCTACCCATCTGTGACAAATTTAGAAAGGAAGTGGCTATTTAACCGTAGCTACGGGAAAATTACGATTCTCAATTCGTCCGTAGCATGAACGAAGATCAGCGGAAATAATCGAAGGTATCCGAATCGTCCGCGGGATACCACGTAACTAAGCCAATAGCTTCACATGTCACAGTGCATTGTGGCAGAGCGGTAGCGCGTCCGAATTCTATGCGAGAGGTCGGCGGTTCACATTTTCGTTTGGTCATTTTTTTTTACCATTCTATTTGGGTCCATGTTTTTTCTACAAATGATTTCACTACATTCGTCCCCATCGCAAACACAATAATTCTAGATGATAAAAGCGTTTAAAAAGTGCTGCGCCGCGCTACCCGTAGTTCTAAGATACAATCGATAAGAGCGCACCCGAAATCCTTTCCGTTAAAAACGACTTTAGATTTAAAATAGCAACGTTAAAGGTTTGGTAAGTAGAGTATTTTATTGAAAAGGTTGGTAGGCCTAGCCTACTAAGTAATGTCAATAAACATGGCGCGCCGGCAACAGTGAAATGGTAGTGTTTGTGTTCAATCTTTATTAATTATAACATAATTCGTATATTTTCAGAGTGGTTATTATTGAATTAACGTAATTTACTTCCCGTTCCAACGGTTAAATTAGCAGGCCTAATTTTTCCGTACCCACAGTTCCGAGTACCTTCGGTGATTTCCGCCGATGTTCGTTCATGCTACGGACGAATTTTGAAACGTAATGTTACCGTAGCTACGGTCGAATAGCCTCAGCGATTTAGAAAACCGCGAGAACATGTTTAAGGGAAAATGAGTTAAAATAAGGTAAAAATGCCTAAAAAATATATGTTTACACTTTTCATGCCAATCCTGATGAGAAATATTCACCAAAAACCAAAGTAAAGAAAGCACGACTTACCATGGCACGGATGTATGATGTGTCGAGACGTTTGACTCACAGCCTTGGGACGCCGTGGACCGCAGCTACAGGCTCTCAACATGTTCTGTTTAGGTTAACACACTTTAGAATTCAGATTTTAATTTAAATCGCAAATCAAAACGCGTTACTTATTATGAAAAACGAAGAGAATTTTCAAAAGTTCACTTGATAGTAAAGCACTTCAGCGGCTCACGGAGCTCTGCTGGATAGATCACCCGGCCGCGACTACCCCTCGACGTATGACTGAGTAGAAGCCGCGGTGAACGGTGGAGTCCAGTCAGACTCGATGACGTAACCAACGTTCTAGAAGGAAGGCAAAGCTCTTTGTACAGAAGATACTACCAATAGTATTTGAATGATAAGACAAAGCCCTTAGTACAGAAGATACTACCAATAGTATTCAAATAAGTAGAAGTTTGGCTGATTTAGTTGTACCGATAGATAGGTATATAACTGTACTTTTGGCATAGTAAGGTGCAGTTATTGATTTGATAGATAGGCCTATACGGCACATAGAATATAAATTTAGCTTATCATAAAATAGAGAGATGAACTTAGACAACATTGACAATGAACTGACCCTGCCTGAAATTCGTGACACAATTTTATGTAATAATAATGATGAGCTAAACATGGTTCTTGATCAAAAAACAAACACCATACAAGTCTTCCATATTAACATTCGCAGCATCCGGAAAAATTTTGATCAACTACTTGTCCTCCTCCAATCTATAAATACAAAGCACCATATTATTATATTAACTGAAACGCAGCTAAAAACACAATCAGATGAATTTAAAATAAATGGATATGAAACATTTAACTTCCTTAATAAACTAACCGGCAACGACGGTATAACAGTATTGATTAAAGATGAACTAATAAATACTGACAATGTAAAAATAATCCCAATTACAGCGATAACACAAGCAAACTCAACTACAATAGCATTTCAATCATTACAAGGCTCCTTCAATATAACAGCAATATACAGAACACCCTCAGGAAACGTTAAACTCTTTACAGAAGAATTATCAATAATTTTACAACAAATGAAAGCAAACTACAACGTAGTAATTGGTGACATAAATATCGATATTAATGGGAAAACACAAAAAGAAAGTACTGAATGTAAGGATTATTTAAATACAATGTATTCGAATGGATTTATACCACTTGTAAGAAAACCAACTAGAGTTACTTCTATTTCTAGTTCGTGTATTGATCACATATTTGTAAAAGCCCGCAATATCACTGACGTAAAAAACAATTTATACTCCACACAAACATAACAGACCATGTATCCGATTATACTCACTATTGGAAGTAATACTAACATGATCTCGGACGGTAATACAAAGAACAATAGGCCCGCACAACAAAGCACGCGCATTGACTATAAAATGCTATACGCAATAATGCAAACAGAGCAATGGACTGATGTTGTAAACGAATCAGACCCTACCAAAGCCGCAGATACGTTTATCAAATGCTTAGACAAGTACATAAATCAAGCTACTCTATCCAAACCAAAACAGAGCGCTACACTAAAAAAGTTAAAACCTTGGATTACTACAAACCTAGTAAAATGCATCAGAAAACGAGACAAGCTAAGTCGATTAGCTTTAAAAAAACAAAAACAATATAGAAATAAGAAATTATTATAAACAGTACAGAAACATACTAAACTCATTAATTAGACAAACCAAAGACGAATACTATAGAAATAAAATCCGGGACGCAAACAAAAATCCACTAAAAACATGGAAAATAATCAACGAGGTAACTAACAACACACAAAAAAGCCGCAGTACGTATTAATAAACTACACACAGAAAATGGGAGAAGTTGAAACAAAAAATAATCCAAAACTCGTGGCTGACACATTTAACAATTACTTTGTAGAAAATAGGCAAAAAAAAATGGCAAACGACATCAATAGGCCTACTAATACAAAAGCGAAACAGGATACCCCTTCGAACAATAATAGTATACATTCACTTTACTTTAAACCAGTATCACAAAAAAGACATCATCGAAAGCATCAACGAGTTAAAAACCAGCCAGTGCTCCGGGCTACGAATAAAATTACTGTAACAACTCTAAAAGACAGTCCACAATCTAATAATAACACCGCTTCAACATATCATTAAACATTAGTTTTACAACAGGCATATTTCCCTCATCTTTTAAGAAAGCAATCATCACACCACTTTCATAAAAAGGAGACAAGGACGATTCCTAACATTATAGGCCTATATCTATTCTTTCCAATATTGCAAAAATTCATGAAAAATGTATTAAGAAACAAATATACCATTATTTGGAACAAAAAACAAATACTTTCCAGGAATCAATTTGGATTCAGGACAGGAAAGAGTACAGAAGATGCCATTTATGAACTTACGAAAAGAATAACATGGCCATCGACAAAAACCTAAAACCTTTAGCAATATATTTAGACCTTGCGAAAGCGTTCGAACAACGGTCTCACACAAAAAACTTCTTGAAAAAAGTGAACAGTGTGGCATCAGAGGAAAGGCCAATGATCTTATCAAAAGTTACCTCAGTGAAAGGGAACAATATTGTTAAAATAGATCAATGTTTAAGTGAACCAAGGGTAATTACATATGAGTACCTCAAGGAAACTGTGTTGGGGACCTTCCTTTTTCTAATATACATAAATAATCTCTGCAACCTCAATAAAAAACACAGAATAATTACATTTGCAGATGACACAGTAATAGTTTCGTAGGTAACAGTTGGGAAGAAACATTCCCGTGAAGCTGAATTAATAATGAAGGAAGTAGGATCTTGGCTCAATAATAATTTACTTACACTAAACAAAGACAAAACTGTATATATGACCTATTCACCTAAGTATAAAGTCAACCAGACCCACAAATTGTATTAAAAATCCACGATGAAAACACGCAAGAACGTAAATGACTGCACATGTCATGAATTAAATCGAGTAGAGTATACAAAATACCTAGGTGTTACTATTGATCAACATCTCAAGTGGAACATCACATCTCTGTTCTAACGAAAAAACTAAGAAATTTTCCCTTTATAAATTTTATAACTTACGTAACATGCTAACATACAATACATTAAGAGAAGTCTACTTTGCATTGTTTCAATCAACAGCACAATATGGCATATTAGGATGGGGAGGGACATATTATACTCATATAGAACCACTGCTTACAATTCAGAAATATGTAATTAAAATAATTCTAAAGGCCCCACGTAGATCCCCATCCGAAGAAATCTTTAAAACTATCAACGTCAACAGCATCAGAAAATTATATATAAAATCAATTATGAAACATATATTTAAATCAGTAAACCTAAACTCAAATATTATGCCACTTTCAAACACTAATCAAACAAGACCAATAAACAGTTTAGCAATACCTCGAGTAAAGAAAGACCTAACCCAACGACATGCCTACTATTTAGGACCAAGGATCTATAATAAATGTGCATTACTTAAAATAACAAAGACCATGAGCAAACACACATACTCTAAACAAATAGAACTATGGCTAAAGGATAAAAGCTGAAACAAATTGAAGATATCGTTAACTTAGTGTACAACATCGACTGATTCAACATTATTTCCTATTGTTTAGAATACGAATTAAAATTAAAAACTCAAATAGGTAGCATATAATTTTATGTATTCGAAAAGTTATAATAAATATTAGTATTATTTATTATAAAATTAAGTATAGGGCCTATCATATATAAATCAACCAAACAGGCCGGCTCAGTTCATTTAAAGTTCATCCTCACAAAACTTCTTTATAGTCTATAAGTCTAGATTAGTTGCATGTTATGTTGCTCCACACTCAAGCTGTTGCTTATGTTAGCAACATAACTAGGTTTACATTAATCTACACTCATATCATGATTACATTACAATATTATATTAAGATAATGCAATTAGATAACCTGTGTCAAAACAAATGTAATGTAAACCAAAATGCAAAAATAAATTTACTCTTACTCTAACTCTTACTCTTACTCATTGCCGTCCGCGGTGGCGTATTCGGTTAGGGCGTAGGTCCGAGGAATACGACACCAAGGGGACGTGGGTTCGAGTCCCGCATAAGGCATGGGTTTTTTAGTAATTGTCCTTCACCCTTCATCTATCACCACTCATCTCTCGAATATGAAAATCGCAATTATAGCATCTTAACTGGCCGAAATGAACCTAGATTTCAAAGGCCATTACACCTAATTAAAAAAAAAAAACTTCGCTAACGTCATGGTACATGTGTGGAGGAGTTGATAAGGGTTTGGGCTCACATCGCAACTTTCCACGTTCTAATTTTGGTGCACTCAATTTTTTTAAGTCCCAACTCTTATTAAATCATTCTAGACTGTTAGCTGCATGAGGTTAAAACTAAAATTTTATTCATTAATATAGTACTTCATTAATGGCTACATGGCATCGGCGTCGTTTCAAAATATGGTGCATTTATCTTTTTTTTTAAATATCAAATTTTATATTCAATAGTTCTAGACTGCTAGTTGCAAACGTTTTTATTATAGTTTAATTAATTAATCTAAATAATACATATTTTGTTTTAATTAAAAAAATTAGCGTATGGAAGCAACAGCTTAAAACTGAACAAAGTATGTCGAGGATGTAAAACAAAGAAACTTATTAAATTTACAAATCAAAAACATAAATCTAAGCCGGCTAGCCACATATACTACTATAATTTCATTAATGTAATTTTTGGTTTCGCCTGATAAAAAGTTCCGATTGATTTATGTGGTAAGACTGTTCGTTGATTAGATCATAGAAGTATTTAGTTTTAATCGATCTATGTATTTATACATTGCATTCGTAAGTCCAATTCTCCAGCTAATAAACTGAGATTTAAACTACGAGTGTTTTTATTACAAAATATGCATTAATTTAGGAAATCCCAAAGTCATGACACATCCATGCTTTCAGTGTTAAACTACAAAACCCCGAAATCAATAACTATCAATTATTATGAATTTCGCGGAATGATACTATTTTATTAGTTTATTGATTCCATTCGACCGTTGTATGTTGTTGTAATTGTAGTACGTTATACCGACTTATTTAGAGGGAATTGGACTGATTTTATGCTTGACGCGTTCTTATTCCTGTAGTCGTAAACCATTGCATGTGATTTCTGATTACAACTTTGCTAATAACTGATGAATGTGTGCCCTAAATGTTAATATTAATGAAACTTTTAGAGCAGGTGAGGTTAATAATGTGATGAATTAGTTGGACTATACACTGCTCTTTTAAATAAATAAAAACTATGTAGGTAACGATATTTCGAAGACTATTCAGTCCTCTTCAACTGGTTTTATGACATTTGACAGTTACAGTTGTTTTTCTTTATTTAAAAGAGCAGTGTATAGTCCAACTAATTTATCACATAATTATGTGCCCTAAATATTGCAGATTTTAAACATTTATCGTGAATAATTCATTCTGAAGATGGAGACTTATTTGAGTGTTTTTTACCTCTAACAGATTCCTTATATGAAAAATGTAACGCATTTCAATATTTTTCTGAAGTCAATTTGTGGAAAAATTTGGTGATGCTGGAGCTTTCCTACGTCGTCTTACGTAATTATGTCAAGTAATAAGTATATGATGACTGGAATTGTTTTACTCATATAATTCATATAGGCTGACCTTGGGGATTGTAACCGTTTATAAACATGTCTACCGCGCGGAGACGAGTCCACACAGGGTTCACTCATTCAGGGCCGTATTAAGGGGGGGGGGCTTTAGGGGCTGCAGCCCCCGGCCTCGCTCTCGTGGCGGCCTCATAATTTCACCTCCGCCTACAGTTTTTTCCATGTATAACTTTTTTGTTAATGTAATTTTTGTATCTTGCAACAAATAATATCCCTAGTGGAATATTTTAGCGTTCCTATAATTTATAAGCGTAGGGTTAAAAGACGTAGCATGTAGATACGTTTGCAACCCGACCTAAACACAAGTGTAAACCCAACATATGCTGATGAAGATAAAAGAGTACGTGTGCCAAAATATCCAGATGGAAAAACTGATCTTCGATTACAAGGAAAGGATAAATTCAAAATAGAAACCTTCAACACAATTGTTGACCTTTACCGTAATGAGATTACTAAACGAATTGAAGTTTATTCAGAACTGTGTTCAAAATTTGGGTTTTTATCACGAATGACCAATCAACAACTTTTCTACTATATGATCAGATTGCTGCCGAAATTTAGTAATTTTCTACCCAAATGATCTCGACGCTGCAGGTCCTAATGAACTGAAACAGTTTTGCTGTTACATTAAACATGCAGATCTAAACAATAATAATAATAACGCTCAAGCAATTCTCAAACACGTCGTACAAAACGATCTTAAAAATACATTTCCGTATGTATATATTGCCTTACGTTTGTATCAAACAATACCAGTGGCTAATTGTGAAGCTGAACGTTCATTTTAATTGAGTTTGATCAAAAACCGCTTGCGCACAACAATGGGTGTAAAGAGACTCAATTCACTAGTCCTAATGTCCATCAAAAATGACGTTCTTCGGCGACTGTCGTTTGAAAAGACGGTAGAAGAATTTGCATCAACAAAATGTAGAAAGAAGTATTTTTAGTGTATCAAGAACTGAACTGAAGAGTGACTTTTGTATGTCCCTCCGTAATTGTAAAATTCAGTTGAAATATTTCTAGGTATAAGTACAACAGCTATTTTATAGAGTATTAATCATTCTAATAAATTTAAACTAGGAACTACATAGAATAGAATAATCAGTAGTCGGTTTGAAACTAGCCGCTCTTCAACTCTCCACAGTTTTTTTCACACTGTTGTTTCACACTGTTTGTTTCACACACACAGATTAAGTTAACAAAACGGCCTCACAAAAAAATTAGCCCCCGGCCTCCAAATCTGTTAGCCAGCGGTTTAGCCGAGCTCGTTTAACCGGTTACCACTCGAACACCGAAGTTAAGTAGAATCGGGCGTGGTCAAGGGTAGAGTGGGTGACCGCTCTGCCCTTGAACTCACGTATACCGCGGGTAAGATCAGATGGAGGGTTCGAGAGCTAGTGTAACGGCTTCGTTCTCCTCGACGTCTGCTTGGCAGTCCGGGTTAGTGGAGGAATCTCTATGACTGTCATAGTTACACCGTCCTTTCGGATGGGACGTTAAGCCGTTGGTCCTCTTGGTACTTTTCAAAAGGAGTAGGCTACGTGCCGGTACCTGGTTTCCCACCTCCCTTCTGTTCATACTTCAGCCTCATCTATCACCACTCACCGTTTCGAATAGCCAAATTGCATTTATATGAAACGTTAAGCAATAACCAATCAATCAATATATTTTCTGGGTGAATACCCCTTGAAATATGTACAGGTTATTATAACACAAGCCGAATTAAATGATTACCAGTCTCTCTATGTCAACTGATAACAGTTTTTGATCTATTTTATTTATTTATTTAACGTCTTTCCTTATATATTTGTTGGTGCAAACTACTCGTTGTGATTGAGCTCATGGGTTCAAAACCAGTGTGCTACCGACTTAGGCAGTTGAAACACAACATACCTAAGTATGCAAGCACGGGTATTGGTGTACCAAAAAATGGAGTGAAGCTACTAATTAACACATCGTCGATTAAAAGCACTCAAATAAAATAATACGTTTCTTTTAAGCGTTCAAATTTCGTTGTTGGTGGAGGGGCCGAGTATAAAGAGGGATACCAAATAAAATACGCTCTGTTCAATTCAATCCAAATCTGTTAATACGGCCCTGATGTCAAGAGTATATTGCATGGCATACGGCTGTAGTTCGTTACACGGCGTATGTACCTGACCACAAAGACCTGACCTTGCTCTTATCAGTAAGTTACTGGCTGGAATAAACACTTTTCTATGCATTTAACATTTTCCATCTAATTAATTGCTGTTAATCAATCAATGTTCCATTCCAAATAAACATAGTTTTAGGTAAGAAATGATGCGTTGTAAAATTGTAATGAATCGGGAAAATGTGTTTACTCAAACCACAGGTATATTGTTTTAGGGATAGGATATAAAACTTTATTTCAAGACAATAACAAATTAAGGGCGCAATGTCTCATTGCTTTCCTGCAAGTAAAATCACGAGTTGTGTAAGTATAAGCCTACATGAATTAGTGATTCCGTTCCGTAGTCGAGCGCTGAACTTGGAAGCAGAGTCTTGTTAGTTATTTATCAGCTTGCTCGGCTAACGTAGAGTTTTATGACCGGCAGGGAAACAGGAAATGTGATTAGAATTCTTTTCTTCTCCCCTCTTACTCTCGTTTTTGTGTTTATCTTGAGAAGTATGGAGAAATTAACTCGAGAGTGCGGTTTCGAGCGGTCGCACGTAGCTGCTACCTGTACAGTCACGCACAAAAGTCAACCGTTTCCTCTGAAACGCATTGTAGTTTGATAAGAGAAGTACTAATATCAAACGAGTTCCTAGGCTAAATGAATCAGTTATGCCTATTGTTTTTAACGATTGTAACAACTTCTATACTTCTATGCTTCTATGTTTCTACGGGTCATCTACTTTTTAACATAATCATTTTAGAAGTACGGAAAACCCGGAAAAGTCCAGGAAATAAAATCATTTTGAAAAAGTCAATTCAAAGTTAGGGAAATCGTTTATGTATTAGGTGAATCAAGTTTTTGCATTTGATGCTGTTTTATAATAAGTGTATTGTTCATGTTTGATAAGCACGATTATACAATTCCATGTAAATGTCTCAATAAATATATTTGCAATCTTAATAAATATGAAGTATTTCACTTCGAAAAACTCTAAAAACTAATCAAATTACGATTGTCAGATACAAAAATTTCAGGGGACAAGTAGGTAAAGGCCAAAGTACGAAAGTATAGTAGCCCTACGGTACACTCGAGACGCGTCCGCACCCAAATGGAATATGTTCTATACTCAATGGTTATATCCCCTCACAATGTTTTGTCTGTATGCGAGATGGCCGCAAGCTGAATCCTGCACACCATGTTATATATTATGTTTGAGGTTGTGATTATCCGCATCTCAATTCATCGCCTATACTAGCATAACTGAATTAACATTGATCTATTCGTATACATAATTAGTAATTAGCTAGACGTGAGTGAGGCGTTGTTTGTCGACAGGGTTGCATAAACCGACAGGGGTATCTCATGCGTCAAGCGCGCAAGTGATTCGTGAATTCGTCAGATCAATACCCACCGCCGGCAATCCTGACTGAAAGTTGTTTCTAAGGATTCCTTCAGTCAATGAAGCGAATGGTATTGAGTCCGTTGGCCGTGACAAGAAACAAAGTGTGTTATTTTTGTCCCTCGTCTACTGAATTAAGTTTCTCGTGGGAAAACCTGGCCAGGGTGCAATGCATGCCCTAGGTGTGTCTTACTGTGTATATTGGAGTTAGGACAATGTGAGTGTCTGAGTCTGAGGGCTATTTAAGAGGACTCAATTCCTTGCATCCGCATTGACGACTGAGGAAAACCTCGAACAAAACTTCAGTTGGGATTGCCGGTCTCGACGGGATTTGACCTTCCGAAGCAGAGTCGAACCAACACTGTCGGTCACATCAACTGAAAATGAATTGTTCCATTCGATGTATTCGCAAATCGCATTTCACTGCAATTTTTTAAATTTTTACTATAATTATGCGGAGTGTAAGGAGTGTAATGGAAGTTACGAAGATTGATAAGATGAGGAGCACGAAGATAAGGAAAGAACTAGGAGTAGTGAGTTTAAACTTCAAGCTAGGAAAAGAAAGGCTTTGGTGGTTTGGACACATGAAGAGGATGCAGAAGGACAGGATTCCGAAGATGCAGTATGAACAAAACGCAGGAAACAAACAGAGAAAAAGAGGGAGGTCCAGACTGAGATGGGAAGAAGTTAAAGCAATGGACTTGAAAAGGAGAAATGCAGCTTGGGAAAGGATTAACCAGGAAAGATGTTGGGAAGAACGAATGATATGGCAAAATCTGGTGGAGGTCCCTGAGGAAGAAGACAGTGGAGATGGAAGAAAGGGAAGTAGATGATGCAGAGGAAGAAAAAGATGATGTGGGAGAAACGTCAGGCATGGATAGCTGGCTTCGATAACCCCGAGGAGCCAAGAATGTGGTGGAACCTCCCACCCCCTACCCGATTTAGTTAGAAATAGGGCTCGTTGTTGTTGTAACATCATATTTGTGGGGGGTGGGGAGACGATACATTGTTTTGCGATTTGGTCAAAAATTGTGTGACATGATGGACAGCCCCATAGTTTCAATGTTAATCAACCTGTGTTCGAGTGGCCACGGTGTAACCATAGTCTAACAAAATGTAACTTGCATATTATCCATTCTATGACCTTGGAGCTGGAATAACAACGATACTATTAGTTCTTCAGCTCCATGGTATGACTGTGTGTTTTTGGAGCCGTCCTAGCAACGAGGCTCATACTAAATTCTATGGTTGTTCCGAATTAGCCTTATTGATTCTGGCGCCGTTTGGGGGTGGTATCGTGTCCAGCTAGATTGATCGGTGTTTCCTACTTAAATAATATACCGGTCTGTAGTTGGTCATTGTTCGCTCGTTAATGGTTTGTCGCCAACACGTTTGGCTTGGTGTTTTTAATTTAATGTCCCCCACTGAAAATCAGTTGTGTGACTGAATGGGTGGATTCTAAATACGAATGTATTAATTATTTGTTTATTTGTTCAATATCATTATGCTTGTTTGTTATCAAATGCACACCTACTACGCCGTGCCTGTAACGTGTCAAACTCAAACCCCAATCAAATTTGGCGCGTTTATTAAAATGAAATTACCTAGCAGGCGGTGGATTTTCTTGAACTTCAACATTTGCGATTGGCAACACTGCCCAACAAAGACAAGACAGATGATAAAAAATGGCGTCGTGTTTGTTTCCTTGTTGAGGACAGTTTTATGTTTTGAAGATTTGTTCCTCATGAATATTAGTAATAGTGAGACAAATCTTACAAATGCTGTGCACCGATAATCTTGCTCCGAATTACGGAGACGTAAGTATCGTTCTAGTGCCTATTTACTTGTTAAATGTAATTTTAAATACATTTGGCCTTGGAAAAATGAAGCATGCTGTCATGTTAGAAGAAATTTGAAATAATTTGTAAGGCAAGGCTTTGTGTATAAATAACTCGGGCATTCTAAGACCATCAAACGATTTGTCCAGCTATCAATGTATTCCCGTACCCCCTTATTTTTGTATTCTCTGAAGCGGAAGACTTGATTGTAATGAAACGAGACAAGCCCTAGCTGTACTAGCCTAGGCCCCTAGGTAGGCTAGGCCTAGGCCAGAGGCGGATTCGGTCTACCCCCCTAGGCTTAGGCCTAGCCCTTGCCCTTGTCTAAACCCATAGTATTAGAAAAAATCAATAGGGGCCTAGCCTGTAGGCCTAGGCCTATTAGACCCAAGCCCTTATTATCGTCAACACAATATAATGCCAAAAATTATTGCAAAGTTACAATAATAGTGTAGGCCTAGAGGCCTAGCCTCGTTCCAAGGACTGGGCGTAGGCCTTAGCTTAGTCCTAGGCCTACACCTCAGAGAAATAACTACTATTTATTACTTGTGCCAAACACAAATAATGAACGCTGAGGCTATTCGACCGTAGCTACGGGAAAATTACGTTTCTCAATTCGTCCGTAGCATGAACGAACATCGGCGGAAATCACCGAAGGTACTCGAACTGTGGGTACGGAAAAATTAGGCCTGCTAATTTAACCGTAGGAACGGGAAGTAAATTACGTTAATTCAATAATAACCACTCTGAAAATATACGAATTATGTTATAATTAATAAAGATTGAACACAAACACTACCATTTCACTGTTGCCGGCGCGCCATGTTTATTATGACATTTACTAGTAGCTACCAACCTTTTCAATAAAATACTCTACTTACCAAACCTTTAACGTTGCTATTTTAAATCTTAACTCGTTTTTTAATAAAATACTCTACTTACCAAACCTTTAACGTTGCTATTTTAAATCTAAACTCGTTTTTAACGGAAAGGATTTTGGGTGCGCTCTTATCGATTGTATCCTAGAACTAGCGCGGCGCAGCACTTTTTAAACGCTTTTATCATCTAGAATTGTGTTTGCGACGGGGCCAAATGTAGTGAAATCATTTGCAGAAAAAACATGGACCCAAATAGAATGGTAAAAAAAAAACGACTAAACGAAAATTTGAACCGCCGACCTCTCGCATAGAATTCGGACGCGCTACCACTCTGCCACAATGCACTGTGATATTTGAAGCTATTGGCCTAGTTAGGTGGTATCCCGCGGACGATTCGGATACCTTCGATTATTTCCGCTGATCTTCGTTCATGCTACGGACGAATTGAGAATCGTAATTTTCCCGTAGCTACGGTTAAATAGCCACTTCCAATAATGAATTGGCCTAAAAACAATCAATTTTTTATTTTAAATCCCTTTTTTAACACAACCACCACTGTAGACCTGACGCAACAGTCGCCTCGTAAGTCAGATGCAAATTGAGACGGGCGTGGCAGGGACTGTTAAGTTTGTGAACTTAAGGAAACTCGCTCACCTGCCCGGGGTTCAATATGCGGCGCCCCATTGAACAACACTGTCAGTGAAAGTCTCCTACTCCTACATGACATAGGCTTTTTTGTGCTGTGCCTGTGCTACACCCAATTTGTGTCCGGAAATTTTAATTCCCCTGAAAGACGTGTGATTTCCAATACTATTGGAGAGTCTAAAATGGCTGGTCATTATGCCAGGAGCCGTGCATCATTTTTCGGTGCCTACCCAAGTCCCCTATCTAAATTAATAGGCATAAGCGTAGGTACAGAGCCTGCCTAAGTAGGCCTTGTGTTGTCTTACAGGACTCCCCAACATCTCGTCTGACAATCCCACTGCGAACCAACTTATCAGTGTGCCAGTCTGAGGAATGGGTTTACACAATGCGAAGAACAATGCAAGAAGTAATTCCAGGCTTGTTTCTCGGACCATACTCTGCAGCAATGAAATCGAAACTGGATGTTCTAACACATCATGGAGTTACGCACATAATTTGTGTGAGGCAAGATATAGAAGCGCATTTCATCAGGCCAAACTTTCCAGAGATATTCAAGTAAGTCTTAGGTTAGAACATACACTAGCAACTCTTCTCTTCTTCTCTTGTGCCCACATAGACATCTATGTCATCATGTCAACCAGTAAAGATAGGCTCCTGTTCACTTGCCCTTGGCATTTCTTCATAGTGTTCTTTCAGTGTAGTGCATCTAAATGATGTCTGTCCAGTGTTCCGTTACCACAGAGCTTAAGTATCATTCACAATCAGTTCTAAGTCGTAAGGCGCAAGGCCTAAGGCGTAATAATTTGTATTGCCGAGTATGTATTTCAATCAGAACGTTCACAACACGTCCCAAGTCGCAAGGCGTATGGTTTATGTCGTAACGAATTGCCCAAAATCCAATTCTTACGACGGTTTCTTACGACGAGCCAATCACGAACAAGGAAACTCCACAGCTGACTGTACGCGCATGCGCAATACACAGGAGCAATGAAAAATGGTATGGTTGTTGTAAACGCCTAGCATTTCTTACGCCTTACGCCTTAGACCTTGCGCATTACTACTTAGAACCGATTGTGAATGATACTTTACATGCATGCTGCTTTCTATCACACATATTCAGTCTATGTAGGTACTTTGCTAGCAAATCATGTATTTATGTCATGATAGTATTTATGTTTATGACATTTAGGCCTATATGACTGAGTTAATTGTATGAAGGCTTGTATAAACCTATTAAAAAATGCTAAGTGCCAAACGTGTCAAATTCCCTCTTCCAACATGTTTTTTTTTTCAATTTCTAGGTATTTGGTACTGGACATTGCAGACTCTGTTATAGAGAACATTATCCCACACTTCTCCAAAGTGCGTAGTTTTATCGACGAGAGTCTTGCAATGGGGGGTAAAACCCTCATTCACGGCAATGCTGGCATTTCCCGTAGCGCCGCCCTGGCGGTGGCATATGTGATGGAGAAATACTCGCTCTCATACCAGTAAGTGTCGCCTTTATTCGTACCTATGTGCTAAGGGTGGGTAAATGTAACATTTAAATGCCTGTGTAGTTAAAATTTCAAGGATTTTATAAATACTTACATAAGCCTACTGGTAAACACCTTTGAAAGTTGGGGGGGATATGAAAAAGTGATTTAAAAATTAACAGGTTTAAAACAAATCTCTTTCGAACATCAGGGAATTATAAATTATAAAACGTTTGTTTTGATCATTTGAAAGTGTATTTTCTAATGGCCGGTTCTAGAGACACGATTAGGTATCATGTGTGCTACTGCAGGAAAAACTACTGCCACGAAAAAGTAGTGCCTCGAAATCCTGGAAAAACTAGAACCACGACACGATAATCGTGCCTGCAAGGTCGGGAATTTCTGTTTGCACGAATTCGTGTCTGCAGTTTATGGAAAAACTAATCACATGAGCGCACGAAAACTCGTGTATTGACTTGGCAACATTACATTCGTGCCACGAAAACCAAAGACGAAAACTGGATTTTCTTGTCTCCAAGGTCTGGATTTACTATGGACACGAGTTCTTCTTTCCTTCGGAAAACCTCAGATCTATCATCATAAGTAAATGCTGTAAATTTGTGCCCCAGGGCTGCGGAAACTGAGGATAAGATCCGAATGTTGCGGATTAGCATAAAAAGATGCATAATGGGAAATTTTCCGTCACAAGAAAGCGCTGCGGCCATCCCATCCTGTCCAATACCAATGACCATTGCCAATACGAATGTTGTAGGCCTAAGCGAGTTTTTAACGAGATACTCGTGTCTATAGTGTTCCCAGTACCTGTAGACACGATACTCGTGTTTCATGAGAACCCTGGGGAGAACTCATTCGTTTCGCTAGGAAGCGCTTCGGTCACTCGTGTCGTGCCATGGCTGGCGCTGTTGCCAGATTGAAAATCGTGTCTATATCCGTTCCAGTCCTTGAAAACACGAAATTCGTACACTAGTATCGTGCCACGAGAATCGTGTCTATAGTTTTTCCAGTGCCTGCAGACTCGATTCTCGTGGCACGATACTCATGTCTATAGGCCTAGACACTTCGTTTTCTAATATGCTCAAAAATTGGATTTTTATTTTTTTATGTAGGCCATTACATGATTTTTTATTGTTTTTAGGCCATCATCATTATCATCATTTATCGCTATTCTGACAGGATCAGCTTGAGTTTTGCAACCAAATGTTTCCACTTCTTTCTATCCCCCCACAATATTAGCCTATCTATTCTGTATCTTTCCCAGCTCTCTCGGCACTTGTGTCGTTGGTGTGGGCCAGTTTTTTAACACTGTTTTTCTTCAATAAAAACAATGAAAAACAACTTCAAATGAGAAATAAATCATGAATAACTCATTATTAACTAGGTACCGTATTTATTTATTTATATCACTCTGAAAATATACAATTATTAGGTTAATTACTCTTACTAATCACACCCCCGTCTGGGCCCGGGGTAGAATTGGCCCAGAGCATGGCTCTGCTAATCGTAAAAGGCGATTCAAGAGAAAAAGTCCACCTCGCAAACATCAGCTAGAAAGAGTGGAATATCTTACTCCCCGAAACTAGAGGCGAGCTCTGGCAATCGTCGTCGGGGACCTTGCCCCCTTCCCTTGACGACCCCCCGGCGACGATGACAATGACAACACGAACGATGACAAAGACGATGACGACCGCGACGTGAGAAACCCCCCTTCCTCCCATTACCCGTGGCTGGTTCTGACCAGCATGCCCCCCCCCCCCCCCCCTAGGCTAGAGTGGCGCATTATGACCTAACGGTTGACGCGTCCTTAATCCAAATAAACAAACACTCGCATATTTTACTGTTTTCGGGTCGCCATCTTTTAGGCCTGCAGTGCAGACGTCCTAATGGAAGTACCCTGACAAGAACAAAATAAAAAATAACAAAATAGAATCATCACGTTTTTGCTGTTATAGTAACAAAAAAAAACTTCAAAACCTTTTCAAGCGAAAGTACTTTTCTGTTGAAAGTCCTTTATATTTAAAATAGCGACATTAAAGGTTTTGTAGGTGGAGTATTTTAGTGAAAAAGGTTGGTACTGTCCGCCATGTTGCATTTACGATGACAAATTAGTACCAGATTACGCCTCGTAGGCCTAGGCCGCGTCACTCCTCCTCGCTACTTCTAGCTTACAATTATTAATAAAACATAATGAAATGAAACATGTAAGTGTATTTTTTAATAATATAAATGACTATTTATAAAATATTACTCATTTAAGGTTGTTTTTCATTGTTTTTATTGAAGAAAAACAGTGTTAAAAAAACTGGCCCACACCAACAACACAAGTGCCGCTCTCTCTGCTTGCCTCGTAAGACCCCAGCTAAGGTATCCTTGTAATCTCTTCCAAGCCATCCCTCTTCTTCTTCCTCCTCCATATTTCATATTCATGTTTAATTTTGCCATTTAAATATTTAAGCCACCCCTTAGACTTATTTTAGTTATTTATGAACAGTGCACTGACACTAAATAAAGACTTCAGTATTATTGTGTATACATGGACATGCAGAACAAAGATGTCCATCTTGCCCTTGATTTGCTATAATCGATGAGTATGGCCCACAACATTTAGTCTCGTTCAAGTGATGTGCTGGTATCTATATATGGTAGTAGTTTTTCCAAAGAAAGAATTCAGATAGCTTCCAATTGTTTTTCCAGCACAACAACTGTCTCAATTCTATTCACTCTAGCTCAGCGTAGATGTAGCACGCGGAGGTTCTCTGTGATTTAACGCAGATAATTCTTGCTTGTGTTGGCTTCATCTAGTATTTCTCTTTCAATCCATCTTGACTTAAGGGCAAGGATCACCACCAACATTAAAACCACGTGAAATAACCTTATTTTAGTAATATCTCTCAAACCGCTCGTAAAATCAAAAAAAAGGACTAATAGGTCTTGCGTAGTTTTGTTAGAACTGTACCATGCATGAAAAATTATTCAAATATTGTAGGCCTAATCAGAACCGTTTTTAATTACGGTACGGTTTACATTAATTTAATTAAACCTTGATTAAAATCATTACTGGTTAAATTTTAAAATATTTGTAAACTGTTTTAGGTCAGATATAGTTCTAACTAACTAAACCATTTGGGACTTATTATCATCCACTTTTTCGTTTTTGTGTAGCGTTATGTGAGTTATTACTAAAATAAGGTTATTTAGCACAGTTTTAATATTGGCGGTAGTCCTTCCTCTTAAACATTGTATTGTGTTGTGTGGTAACTTAAACTACAAACACATTGTCATAGTGTGCTGTATCCTGTTGCACTAATTTTAGCATTTAATTTGTTTGTACACTACTAGGGTTGTACTACCCACTATTTTTACTTCAAACTCGAACTTACATAGTTTTGAAAATCAAACTTCGAACCCAACCAAACTTGAACCGAACCTACAGGAATATCAAACAGTTATAAGGAAAATAGTAATAAGTCTAAACCGGCACCTCCACTAAGAAAGTAGGCCTATGTAACTTCTTGACCGGCCCCTCCACCATCCAATTTTGTTTTGTTTTTAAATTTGTACCTATGAACTGAGAACCATTTTTTGAGATGTCAAATGAAAGGTAGCCAGCCGCACACCACTACAATTTTTTTTTACTTTTTTTAACTTTGAACTTAATCACTTGAACACTATTTTTTTAAAGTTTGAGTTCGAATTTTGAATGTTCCGCACATCTCTAAAAAATTCTCTACTATGTTTAGAAGGCCTAATCATGATGTGTTTTCCTTTTTTCAGTGAAGCATTTATTCAGGTGCAGACTCGCCGCTTCTGTATTAATCCGAATGAGGGATTTGTGTCCCAACTTAACGAATACGAGCCCATTTACAAGGCCCAACAGACATTGAGTAAAGGTCAGAGCTCCACCGAGCGGGGTCTCAACAAACGCAGGTTCGATCAGGTAGAAGAAGCGCAAACGCTTCGCAATGTCGGCAGCGCAAACTTCCAGGGAGACGATATGGACATCGGCACCAGCTGATGCGTCGACTCCAGGTCAAAGTTGGTCATTGTGTTGAGACTTTTGTACACTTGACCAGACTTTGAAATGTTAAAATACCATTATTGTATCAATCAAATTAACTTGTGAACTGTTACTTGAGATTGGAATGGTGTGAATGTAGGGCCTAATTGTTGTGTGATGCTCAAAACATCAATGATTTTTTTTTACCCACACCCACTCAAAATTTATGAAGTATTTTATTACTGCGATATACCACACCTTCCTAATTCCTCACCCACAAAATGATTATAAGACTTAATTTTTGTGTATGAATGGATAAACAATGTAATATAATCTGATCTCATGTTGCAAATTTGTAAATACATCGTCTCAAGGAATGTTGCTTTTAACGTTATTAATCAGTTAATCACCGCTATAATAATGTACAAATAATGCAATTGTGTATATATATGTAGTTCTTTTTACATAGCATACGATAATATTGACAACTCTATTTAAACACCAGCATTAGTAAGTGTTCTTATTTTACATGGCTCTAATTTTAAGTTTTAACTGTGTTTTATTAGGACTAGCTTACCACATTAAACAATAGAACAACAACTGATAGACTTAAAAGTTGTCATACTTGTGTTAATTTTGTAATTTGAATAATGTGTGAAAATTTTGCTTACCATAATTATATTTATGGCAAGATGTGTTTTTCACTAAATCTTGTAATAAAAACAGTTACTATTTTTCTTAGTACTAGGTGAATTTTGTTATTGTTAACCACTGTTGTGTAGGAATTAGGGGTGTGCGAATCCATTTTTTTTATTTTGAATCCGAATCTAAAATTGGTTTACCTCACATGGAACTAGCAACATAAAGAAATGCCATAATTTCATGGTCCCGTGCCGTTTTCATTGTTTTTGACACGTTTTTGAGACTCTGTGACATCTCAGCCAATCAACAACACTTCATCATTATTTACTACAATTCAGAAATTAAAAAAGTCCGCCCCAACCTGGATTTGAGCCACGGGTCTCCCGCATTCCAGGCGAGCGTCTTAACCACTAGACCATTAGGACGGGTACATTTTATTCTCTTAATTGTAGTTGCATTATACATCTGAATGGATGTATAGTAATAATAATAAACTTTTGTAATTTCTGGAATTGTAGTAGGCTATATAATAACAATTACACCTACCCCGACTAACCAAATCGAGAAACACTTCATCCATCCAGCCTTTTCTGAACGCGAAGTATTTATCTCGCGCGGTAGTCCTATCCTATCTTATCTTTTGGCATTGTTCTACTTTTCAAGATGATATTGCTAGAAAACTTCTTGCGCATATTAGAAGGCCCAAACATAACATTCATTGTATCCGCTGGCCTTTTCATAGACCAGCACTTATTACGTACGAGTTCGGAGATCCGGCATCGTTCACGTAATGCATACACATCGCTATGTGAAGGGAGACTTCCGAGCTGGCAGCCGGCTAAGGCTCGCATGAGTGAGAGAGACAGAACACGCAACTGCAGGCAGCCTGCCATCATCATCCAAGAGATACGAGAGCGCACTGTCCTTTTTCGAATGCTACATGCGGGAAAAACATTGTGCTTTCTTGAACAAGACGCGAACGGAAATTCTATGTTTTACTTGCGAGGCAGCCATGTTGGATCGATTGTAAACTATAAAATCAACCTTTCGATATAGGCTATTTGGAGTTTCTCGGATGTTTGGCGCCGGATTCAAATACTTTGAATGTTTACGATTTCGTATTTGAACAACGAATCGAATTTGAATACTGAAAGATTTAATTCGGATTCTAAAATTTTGATTTTTGAAGCTTCGCACACCCCTAGTAGGAATATCATTCCACAAATACCTTTTCATATCTTAAGCTGCGTTTACATCCAGTCAGCGTTCTCAAATTAACTTTTGTATTTTTAAGTTTCCATGTACATAGTATAGGGGTTTAGGTAACCACTTTCACAAATTATAGTCAAATTCAGCAATAAATAGAAGGCACTCACTCGGGGAGGCCTTTGCCTTCACGTCAACATCAAATTTGTGAAAAGGTAGACTGTAGTCGTCTTTTACCACAGCTTTGCTTGGCGTACATAGCGTTAATTTGACAAATTGCAATGTAGGCAACTACAGAGTTCCAACTTGGAAGTAAGTTTCACGAACCCTAATGTGATGTTAATGCAGCTTTATTCTTCGGCTGCCTTATTGTGTCCAGTTAAAAATCTGTTGTGCAACTATACTGCTGACAGCTAGTGCCAGCCCCAGTGAGTCATGTTAAAAGTCTAAAAAACCATTTCTAACCCCCTGTTTTAAACTAGACATGCTTTTTTGATACACTATGGATAAATCATGATAATTGGATACGCTGTATGCCATAGCCTAGATCATTTTCTGGATGATTTGACTGATTTCCTTCTACTGATGGTAGGTGGTTCTTTGTTACATGTACCATGCTTGTTCAAATACACATGGTAGTTTGGGCACATGTATTTTGAGATAGTGAGAAGAATAATAGTACAAGTAGGCCTAAACAGCACACCTTTGGTTTTCTGGAGTATATAAAATAACAATTTACGATTAACTCCCAACGAGCTAGTAAGACTATTTTGAAGCTGGAGTGTTTGGTCTTATTGTAATATCAATTAATTAATTAATATTATTGGTATTGTCTTCAAATATTTTTGCCATATACTTTCAAGCTTAGGAGGCCTGTGAATATTTATCTTACAATACAGGCAATTTGTGGCCACTGCATAACCATTTTTTTTCCACTAACGCGCACAGAGAATGAATTACATGCAGCAACCCTCCGAGATGACATCGAGAGTATCTTGCAAGCTGGAAATGCTGTTTGCGTGGGCAAGTCGGGGTAAAGCTTAAGCTGCCGGAGGAATTTCCCCCGTAGGTGAAACTTTTTCTAATGCGTTTTATGCTTGATCACCTGCCAGTAGAAGCCACCCGCTAGTTGGGATATTTTTATATGTGATATGGGTGAAAAAGTACTTTCCAAAGTAAGAAAAGTGTACTCGCAAGTCGCAACCAACCAAAAGTCACTCTCAGCTAGCTAGTAAAATTTTGGTGCTTTGCATTCAGTTATTATGTTTTTAGTTTTTACTGTGGGTACCGGTACATATTTTTAATTTAATTTGTCAAAATATGATACACAAACATGCAATGACTGCTTACTATAGCTTCTACTGAAGTGAAATTAAGTATCTTCATTATGTACTGTAATGCACCATGCATTCTGATATTGTTCTACCATGTTCAAAATGTAATAACAGTACCAAGTATTATTGGTAGTACCAAGAAATAAGAATGCAAATAATAATAATTATTTATTATTATTATTATTCTTATGGCTAAATGGGTTATTCTTATTTCTCAATTTCATTAATCGGGAAATGCTCTCCAATCTATTCAGATTTACAATTCACCTACAATCCAGTTGTTAAGTTACCGTCTCTGTAGCTTATGGGTCAAAGTGCCCGACCGGCAATTGGGAGACCGTGGCTAGATACCCCTCTGAGATGGATTTTTTTTATTTATGGATTGTTTTCCAAAAAAGGGTTATTGGTATTTGGCACTACTTTGTATTTCCATTCAAGCCCATAGCTTGAAAATATACTGGGTGTTTTAAAAACTAAATAACGTCACCAAATTCACCAACTTTCTTTCTATCATACTGATAATCTCTAGTGTAGGTTTTAATAAATTTCAAACTTGAATGAGAACAACAGATAATGTAGGTTTGTTACTGTAGGCTTAAATTATTATTTTTAATTAAAGTTTACAACTACATAGGTGTTTCCAAAATGTTTTTCAACAATGGCTGCAGGAGCTATCAGATCACACTGTTGTGTATGTGAGTAAGTGCGAGTGAAAAGTACCGGTACTTAATATGTTGTTACTTTTTGTTTTAGAAATAAAAACAGGCCAACACAATCTTTTGATTTTTTCTAAATACAAAAATTAAAAAATAACAAAACATTTACTAATATGGAATAGTGAATAATATTTAATCTTCATCAAGACAACGTTAGATCTGTTTTAAATAAAACAATAACACTTTATGTTGAATGCCCAAGTGCATAATTTGGTTAGTTGAATTTCCCTATTTTATTTGTGCTGGAATGTTAATGCACAGTATATCGTCTCCGGCCTCATTCTTCAGCTCCCATCTCACTGTGACTTTGATCTTGGGGTAGCTATGTTGCACGATGAACGAAGCGGTGTAGTCCTGAGGACTGCCTTTAGGTAGTGGACAGGTCAGGCCACTCTTGCTGCATCCGTCGGAGTTTGGTATCGGGTAAGGCACGGGCAAGCCGTCGATGATCCCATGAACGACGGCTTTCACGGTCTGCACCGCCACGTCTAGAAAATTTGGTAGTGTTATTGATAGCTATGTTTGCTACCTGTAAATAAGACCACTAACAAATTTCGGAGTAGCCATTTAAATTAAGTAAGGTATGATGCCATACATTAGAGAATGGGAGAGAGCAGAGAAAAGATTATAAATTATATTCATGTAGGCTCAAACTAACTGTATGAAAAGGTAATGAGTGGCACAAAATATTAAAAAAAAAAGCACAAAATATTAAACAATATCTTAGAACTACATTACAACAACAATAAGGCCATATTAATGACGATACAGTTAATTTACTTAATTAAAGTTAATCATAATGGTGGGCAGAAGAGAGGTGTTTTGGAGGCACTTTGTAATAGCATTTGTGTGTTTTTTTTTTAAAATTTGAATCTGTGACTATAGAGCTTTGTCAACGGTGTTGCAACTTGCAATTTCTGAACCATGGACTTTGGACGACCTACTAGAACTCATTCCTTGGTTATTTTACTGCAATATGTATTATTTATAAAATAGGTAAAGTACTCACTAGTAGTAAAATCTATTTTGATGGTAACGTTGGAGTTCCTCTTCAAAATGCAAACAGGCTCTGGTCCATCACAATCAGTTATTGACACTTTGGAAAATGAACCCAACTTGGAGCCACAATCTTCTACTTGAACAGTTTGTGTTCCCACAAAAATACTTAGCAATAATATGCCAATGATCGTATTCTTCATTTTAAAATAATCGTTTCACAGCAGTTTGGTGCGTATAGATCCGCTGTAGTCTACAAAAATATGAGAAATATTGCTCGACCAAACAAATAAAGCCGTATCTGATCAGATATGGACTGCGCGTTAATTACGCGTCAAATCAGTCATTCACTCTAGCACAAACAATGAAAGTCCACATAAACGTCGCGACTAACGTTATAAGATCCTGGTTCTCTAGTCGCGAGTCGCGACGAGTCAATACTTTTCAATTCGTGAACTTCGAACTTGGTCACGCGTTTTTCTAGTTCGGTTGATTCCGTATAGATCGCGCTGCTTGTTGAAAACAAAGGTCACGTGACTACACGTTGACGTTGCGAAGGAAGTGACGTCAGCTGGCCCATTTGACGTGGAGACGAAAAACATTGCGTGGAACGTCACGTCTAGCCGAAAGTTAAAAAAGTGTGTTCCGTTATCACATTCAGAAGAACTTGAGGAGAGTTAACATGTAAGTATGTGGCTCTAGGCCCCAGCTTAATAAAATAGCGTAAGTATTCGTGTGGCCCTGGTTCTAGCTTCTGTATCTTGCCTAAGCCCCTAGTGACAAAAATAACCTTTTACTAGGCCTAGAACCAGCTGCGGTCCCAAGTCACAAATTTATTTGGCAGGGCAACAGCCTAGGTAGCCTAGGCCTAGCCCTAGGCCATATTGCTGCAATAAGCTTAGGGCCTTCGTTAGTTGTAGTCTTAGGCCTAGGCTAGCCTACCATGCAAGTGGTGAATAACTTAGCCAGGTTCTAGGGCTAGCCTAGGCCTAGGCCCTAGCATTGAATAACCGCAAAAGGATTGGATACACAAAGGCTCTAGGCCATAGGCTATTTCAAACACGAAGGCAAGGCGGAGGCTTAGGCCTACCTATGCTTGGCCGTAGTCTTAAATTAAAGCCGATGCACAATTGCTCGGTAACGATAACGGGAAGAAAGTTGAAACACACGTTAACTTACGACACGATGCACAATAAAGGTTCCCGTTGCCGGTCGTTCCCGTATCCCGGCAACGGCAACAACAACATCACCAAGTTTTAACTTTCCGTAACGTTCCCGTTCCGGGAACTCTTTCGGTTGGTATGGACAGTTTTTGATCAGTAGGTAGGCCTACTTTAGATTTAAAATAGCAACGTTAAAGGTTTTGCAGGTACTTTAGATTTAAAATAGCGACGTTTAAGGTTTTGTAGGTACTTTAGATTCAAAATAGCGACGTTAAAGGTTTTGTAGGTACGTACCGGCCTACACATAAAAAAAACTGTCCATACCAACCGAAAGAGTACCCCGTTCCGTACGTTACCGGAACCAATCGGAATCAAGATGTGCACGTCCTAAAACTATTTTATCAGCTGATTGATGGTTTATACGCGAGTAATATGCGAAAAAAATTAAATACAAATATGCGGAATAACAAAATATAATTAACACACTTATTATTTGATTTGTTCCCGTCGGTTTGCTTCACGGGCTATTGTGCATCAAAGCCCTTAACGTTAGCGTCTTCCCGTTCTCGTTGTCGTTCTCGTTCTCGTTACCGGGTAATTGAGCATCAGTCTTTAGGGTGGACCTACTACAACAGCTTGGCAATGGTTACGGGAATATTGACTAGCCGGTACTCTTTCGGTTGGTATGGCCAGTTTTTTTATTTAAAGTACCTACAAAACCTTTAACGTCGCTATTTTAAATCTAAAGTACCTAAAAAACCTTTCATCGCTATTTTAAAACAAAGTAGACCTACCTACAAAACCTTTAACGTCGCTATTTTAAATATCAAGTACCTACAAAATCAAAAACTGGCCATACCAACCAACCGAAAGAGTGCCGACTAGCCTACCTAGTAGGCCCCTACCCATGATTTAACATTGCTCGGTAATTAACGATAATGGGAAGTTATTGCTGGGCTATTGTAGAGCGTCCTTCTGTCAGGCCTCAGGCTAGACCACCCCTCCAACATAAGCAGGCAGGTCTAGTCTAGGCTAGATCCTAGTAATTGTACAGAAGGCCTACCGGTATGTCTCTTCTCACAGATTATCACTAGCAAGACTTCTTCAATCGTTCGCTCCCTTTATTGATTTCCCCTGCTCTCTTGGGGACCTCTATTCCCCTTTGGTTTCCTCCACTGCTATGAGCTATCACTAGATTATTTCACCTCTACGGTACTGTCGTGCCTAGGCGCTTACACAAAATCCAGTCCTATGCTCCTTCCTAGGTCTAGGCTAGAAAGCTGAAAGTTCTGTTAAAACTGAAAAGATTGCAATTCCATAGACCTAGGCTAGTAGTGCACTTTCCCACCGCCATGTTGCATTCGGAATTACCAACTGTAGGCTAATATCTATATCTATGATAACTAGGTCAATCTGTAGTCTGTACACAACACTGTACCGTACCTAGATAGTAGCCATGTTAATTATTAGTCGTACCAACATCCTGAACATACATCCCGCATGCGCGCTACATACACGACGCCAACCAATCAACCATAGGCCTAGGGTCTACATTAACAAGACTTGGCCTACGGTAACCAAAACGTTTTCCACCTTCATACTGCACCAACTAGTCTAGGCTAGATAGGCCTAGAGTAATTTTTTTAAGAGCACATTCAAAACTAATTTCGGCAATCACCCCTCCCCTACGCTACGAGATTTTCCAGCTTCCTTTTTAGAGGGTTGCGCACAGCATGTTGGTTTCTTGTAGTCTAGATTGGCCGTCTACGTAGACCTAGTTAACTGCTTTTGTTTTATCAGATTCAGATATTTGCATTACGCACTAAAATTGAGTAGGAAATCTGTGCACTAGCTGCTAGAAGTTTTACGGTTTACCCTTCAATGTGCTGCACCAAATGGGCATAGCAATATCATCGTAGCTAAAAATGGGAAATCCAAAACATGAAATTCAATAGTCTGGAAATTCTCATCAAACCGTTCATCGTAGCCTACGATTCACCAAATTGATCTTCGCATTCACATTGATTTTAATGTTGATATCTAGTGTGCAAATTTGTATTTAAAAAAATCTGTACACTTGGAATAAATTCCCAAAGTTGACCAAAATTGAGTAAATTACGGAGATTTCATGATTTTTTAATTGAAAATCAATGAATTAATTTAGGAATACTCGTACTGAATGTCATAGATTGATTCTTTTTTAATTTTTGTGTGAAATATTATAGGCCTACCGATGTTATTAACTGTTCACCTGGAAAATCCAGAAAGCTGAGCGCTTAAACTTTTCTCCGCACCAGCCTCAATGACTCCTCTTTAAAGTTGTGTTTGACAAGTTACCTCAAGATGGTGATATTGAACTATGATGACGTCAATTGCATCAAGGCACTCTCTATTGGTATATCATAATGGATTACATGCCTCAGCGCAACATAAGAAATCCAAATTTTCCATCTCCTGTGCTGCGCTTCTGCACCTACTGGAGGCTATACGCTATGGCAGGGTTGCCGTTTTTACGGATTTTATCCGTTTTAACGGATTTTGAGGGTGCAAAACGGATACACGGATTTTTAGTCCAATTTACGGATTTAAAAAAAAAAAAAAAAAAAAAAAAAAAAAAAAAAAAATACGTTTTACGCCGTTTTTAACTAGGGCTGGTCAAAAAATCTCTATTTCAATGCGATATTGATAAGGGGAATAATTTCGATGTTTAAATATCAAAATTTACACCAAAAATGTAAAATTTCGGAATTTTGGTGGAGGTGCCGGGTAGGTAGTCTAAATTAAATTAACCTGGCTGGTGCATATGGTGGAGGTGCCGGGTCATAACACGCGGTTGTGAGATCGTAAAAATAGGCATTTATGGTGATACCTTATCATTCTATCAACCCTATTTGGCCTCGAATCATTTTTTTCCCGATTGATTCGGGGCCTACAGGTTGGCTTGGTCGCTTTGATTTACTGTGTCCCACTGAAAATCAGTTATATAACTGAGTGGGTAGACTCTTAATACATTTTTTAAAAATTTATTTATTAAAAATAGGCCTACCTACTCTATAAAAAATTATATATTCAATTTTTTTACAACAATTACATTATGAGTGTATCGATATCATATCGAAATTGGTACATTTAGGCATTTCAAGGATTTTTAAGGATTTGGGTGTTTCATTTAAGGATTTCTAAGGATTTTTGATGTGCTCAAACAGGATTTTTATTTTTTCTTGGTGGCAACCCTGCGCTATGCTTAAACCCTTATTGGGTGGCATTGCACTTGTTTGTATTTCCTAAGCTTATGCTCTATGCCAATTGGGTGTAGCACATTTTAATTCTGAACCTCCAAAATATGTGGGTTCAAATTTTGCATTAATGTTAATGAAGTTCTTTTTAATTGATATCTGCACTTGGTTGCACATTGTATGCTACCTGACCTAGCCTAAACACCATACAATTATTACCGGTGCCATACTATTGGTAGGGTACGTATGTCATTCGTACTTGTAATTTAATTAACCCCAATACCGGTAGCTATGATAGCGATTTAGTTGGCGACGGTAAGCCATGGACTCCACTCTTCACGCCTTCTTATGCCTGTTCATTTCTAGGTAGGTACCGGATAAGATCCCAATCTGGTTTGTGACAAATTGTTATTGGGGCTAAAAGCAAAGGTTATAGCAGTCTTCCATATCCACCTCCACATGTAAACTTGTAGGCTAAGGTAGGCCTATCCTAGGCCTATGTAAAGAGTACAAAAACCTGAGGCAATGGCATACTCTTATCCAAGGAACATGGGCCTAATGTTACGTGTTTTATCTCTATTACAGAAAACTCAGAAATGGATCAGATCACAAAGTTCATCGAGCCTGCTCGACAGTTTTCGAAGGATTCCATTCGATTAGTTAAGCGCTGCACAAAGCCAGACAGGAAAGGTAATAACCAGCCTCGTAGGGCCTACCTAATTAGGCCCTATTAGCCTAAGAAGTTGATTGATCATCTAAATCAATCATCTAAGCCTAGGTGTAATTTTATTTTACATGTCAATGCCAGATGAAAAGTTTGTAAATTAATTATTAATTCCATCATTGTTGTTAAAGAGCTCTGAAATTGCAAAATAAATTTAAGTGACATCCCTTTTTAACTTTGTACTGTGTAGCCTAGATTGGCGCCTATGGTACCTACATAATAAAAGCTTGTAGGCCTACCTACCTATTGTAAAGAATCAATCCCACAAAACATGTTATCAATCAATTTAACCTCCAAATATGTTGTTTTGGGTGAGGGATTAGGCTATTAAATTCTAAACATAAGCCGAGAGGGCCGACCTAAACCTATTTGGAATTCAGGTTGGTCATCTCCCAAAAATAGTAGTGTCGACTTAGGCCTAGATGGATTACACTTGGGGTCGATAAAGGTAGTTGGCGCGTCACGTTGTTAGGGGCGTGGTACTTGTTTGCTGTGCAATGCAATGAGGAATTCATTTTATTATGATTTAATAATGAATATTAGGTAAATATACAATAAAGCGGACGTTAAAAAATACTAAAAAACCTTTAACGTTTCTATAAAATAGAAAGTACTTTATACAGAGTTTTATTAATTGTTATCATCCATAAACAAAAGAAACCTAGAAAACCTTTAACATTTTCTATTTAAAATATAAAGGACTTTCACCCGAAAATAAAATGTATTAATTTTATTATTATTATTATTATTATTATTATTATTATTATTATTATAAAAAAACCAAAAACGCTACAAAACCTTTAACAACGTTTCTTTTAAAATATAAGGACTTTCGTCCGAAAAGGAGATTTCATTAATTTGTTATTGTTATTATTCTGTTGTTTTAATAAAAAAAACATAAGAATAGAATGTAAAAAAAAAAAGCATCGACTGAGATTTGAACCATAGAATCCTCGTTACAAGTCTGACCCGCTACCATTCTGCCAACACCGCATTACAATCGTGAGCCGCCTTGGGTGGTAGCGACGGTGACCGCTGCAGCAGTCGGTATAAGGAAGTACACCGTCCACTGTCATCCATCTAGGCCCTATCCGACTACCCAAAAATAGGGTTGCCAGATTAGGGAAACTGAAATACGGGACAGTACTATGGTAAAATGGAACCCCAGCCTCCGGAGGTGAAAGATTTTAGGGGAAGGGCTTAAAACGCATTTGTGAGTGATTCTGTGAACATTTTAAAGCAATATAGGTACTGAAAGAAATAGGGAGCGATTCAGATTATTTAAAAAAAAAAAAAGGAAGTTGCTTCCGAATTTTTTCAAGTAGGCCTACATGTCCAAGACGTTTTTTGGGGGGTGGCATTGCAGCTCCATCAATGTTACCTTCATCTTCTTCACTCATTTTTAATGTTTATCACTGTCTGTCACTGACTCACTTAGTTGATCGCGATCGTAGCCCATCCCATGGTTTGGTTACAAAACACTCCTAGGAGTTATCACACGCACGCCGCGCCCGAGGTTGAGAATATCGGGTTACGGCCAGAGTGACTCGCTACAATGACTCACCGTCACCGCGCAGCTTTGCCCTTCACCAGCAGCAGTGACAAACTGGTCAGGCACCAACTGATAGGCCGCGGGGGGATTGGTAACTTTACGCCCGCGCGCTTTTTTGAAGAAGTGGCCCACTGACTACTTTGTTCTAAATACGTGATATAGGCCTACTGATCGATTGGTTCAGCATAGGCCTACGGGACGCGGGAAACACCCATCAAATACCGGATTTACAGGGTAATACGGGGCCCCCGGAAACCCTACCCAAAAAATAGATTTTACTTCGACCACTGTTCAAATTGATTAGCATTGTGCAGTGTGCATCACATTAGATGCTTACCGTTAGGAGCAGAGTGTCCGAGTCTATCAACGGAACTTAAATGGGTCTTTCTCTGTCTATCGGTCTGTCTGTTTGTTACTCAAAAATCAAACCACTGTCACAGAGTTTGCAGAATTATTTTAATATTTTTTTTTGCTTTTTTAAACAGGCCCTAGAGGCCTATTTTGATGTTTTGATTAAATCCAGTAGCCTATTTCGAAACATTTGTTATTGAATACGTATTGGTTATCGAAACGATAGTACTAGTAATATTATATTTATCGATTATCATTTGCATTCCAGTTGGCTTAAGCCCTACTTGGAAACTTTAATGGAGATTTTAGGAGATATTACAATTTTTCAAACATAATTGCAGTGTTAGACATATTTGAAAAGAAAATTTATACAAAAATTTGAGCCTAACCTTCCTTGTCTTTTCAGAGTTCCAGAAAATTGCCGTAGCCACCGCTATTGGATTTTGCATCATGGGCTTCATCGGATTCTTCGTGAAGCTGATTCACATTCCAATCAACAACATCATTGTGTAAGTATTGGTCTAGGTTTGGCTGTAGAGTGTAGAGGACCCACATTGCACATTCCTGCCACCTACTAACACCTGAAATATGTGCAGACAAGACTAGTGATGGGAATTTTCATGAAAATTTTTTTTCGTTGAAAATTTTCAAAGCATTGAAAATTTTAATTTTTTTTTTTTTTTTACAATTTCCTCTTTTATAAGATACAAGTTGATTTTAGGGCCCATATCACAAAATTAGATATACAAAAAATTACAAACACATTTTACAGACCTAATAAAATAGTTCCTTTCCTCCTAGTTCCTCCTAGTACATTTTAGGCCTACTCAGGGATACAAAGTTGCCAGGGATAGGTATAAAACATGGGCTACTGGTGATAATTGTTTTATTAAATATCATTGTACATAACAATATAATAATGTACTCAGCAAACACAATAAAAAAAACAATAAAACAAACAAACAAATAAAAGCATATTGAAAATTTTCATGAAAATTTTCAACGTTCCATCACTAGACAAGACAATCATGAATCAACCACACAAAATTATTCACACTGTCATTAGAGTTGACATGTTGAAAAACAAGTGTTCAAAGAGCTTATTTTGTGACTAAAATTGAATACCCACCTTTTAATTTCCACTTCGAGCATTGTGTGGATCTGAAAAAAACTCCATGTAAACCCCCTGTAAAAATCCTTCCGACGCCCCTGAACCCTGCCGATACTGGCTGGACACGGTGTAACCAATTTCTAAGACTTCCTTTCGATTGATTGGTTGATTGATTTTTTTATTTTTTATTTTAAGTCCACCTTATTAATTTTTTTAAAATTTAAAACTGATTTAGGCATAGGTACCCTCGAAGGAGGACAATAATTAATATAGGCCCTACATTTTCATAATATTCTTATGTTTTTAGATTTTGCTAGGCCTAATTTTACTGAATTTTTGCCTTGAAAATAGAATACTTTGGCTAAAAAATCTGTAGAATTAGGAATAGGCCTGCAGTATTTTGTACCGGTACTTTACTCATAGGCCTACTCTAGGGGCCTATGCTGTTAATTGCATTTTTGCTTAAGAGTCTATGTGCATTTAGTATCACCTTGCAATTGGGCTAATAAAGTGGGGCTGTGTCGGTTATTCAATTAATTATATTTTATGATTGTCGCATTCATGCACCTAGGGATGCACACGATAATCGATATTATCGATCGATAATCAATAATGGATATAATTTCGATAATCGATAACCAAAATTCATTATCGATTATCGAAGTATCAAATAATTGGTCAATAGTGGCACGAACCAAACTCTAGGAGATTATCTCACGTTGTGCCATGCACTGGCTGAGCTGATAGTGTCACACTCGAGATTTATGTGCTATCAGTCCATAACGGAAGCCAAACACATGACACCTTGCCAAACTTGAGGTTCCATCACTTATAGGTCAGAACAGGCTTTGTTGGTGATATCGATAATTATCGATAATATCGATTCGATAATGACATTACTATTTTGATAATCGATAATGAAAAAAGTATCGATGCGCATCCCTACATGCACCTATCCATTTTTGCCTGCAGAAATATTGTAGAGTGTAGACTGTAGAGCCTTGTAGTGTATACTAGGGTTGCCGTTCGATATAAATTTGCATATCGATAATCGCGCATGTGCAATCGATTATCGACCGACTTATATCGATATTTTTTACGTCGATCGATAATCGAATAAAAATTAGGCCTATACTTTCTTGCATAACGACGCGGACCGTGGACCTTTTGTGAGTGCATCATTTTGTTCCTTCTATTTGCTAAAAACGGTGTTTTTCCACGCTAGTGGCGTCTTTTACAAGCGCTCCCCCCCCCCCCTCAACACGTGGTCGGCCAGATCGGCCGTTCCAATGCCCACTCGTGAGTTCTTTGTGAAGGTCATGCTTCTCGGAAATCTTAGTTAGTTGGACTTTGCGTGTTTTAGATCTCGCATTGGACAAAATTTTCACGGAATAAAGCGATTAATATCTTGACTGGAAATATTTTATAAAGTTCTGCAGAGCGAGCGGTTAATTACAAGATTTTGGACGGGCAAGCTATTCGATTATCGATCGATAATATCGATAAACGATTCGGGAAGACTGATTCGATTATTGATCGTTTCGGGAAGTAGGGTAATCGTATTGATCGATATAGCCTATCGATTATCAAACCCTAGTGTATACCACCGTACGTAGACTTTTCTACAAGTAGCCTATGCCCGTGATTGTTTTGTAGGCCTGTTATTTGTACTGTATGCTAAGTCAAGTAGTAGATGCAGTTTAATTTTTGTAGTACATTTGTGTATTCAGTATTCACCTCTTTTAACCCTCTGCCCTTGCCAATTACCTACTAATGTATCCTTTCCAGCTTGTACTTTGCTTTGCCAATTCTGTTGTGTTGAGCATGTAGCCTAACTTAATAGTAATATGGATGCACAAGATTGAAATATTATCGTTTAAGAATTAATGACATTTTGATAACTTATTTTAAAATTATTGTAATGTTAATGTTAAGCATGTTTTCTGTAAAAACTTATCTAAAACTCTTCCGCCTAGGCAGGGTTGCCGTTTTTACGGATTTTATCCGTTTAACGGATTTCGAGGGTGCAAAACGGATCAACGGATTTTTATTCCAATTTACGAATTAAAAAAAAAAAAAAGTTTTGTTTTCCTTGTTTTACGCCGTTTTTAACTAGGTCTGGTCAAAAAATCTATATTTCAATGCGATATCCATAAGTGGGAATATTTTTTATGTATAAATATTAGGGCTGTGCGAACGGGAGATTTCAATTCGAGTCGAGTACGAGTTCGAGTTCAGTCAAATGTTCGGTTTTCGAGTTCAATTCGAGTTCAATTCGAGTTCTTTAAAATTAATTTAAATATTTGGCCAATTATGTTTTATTTATTTACTAGATATTATTTTATTTAATTTAATGCGAGTTTATTCAAGATTGGAGAAGTATTCTTTTCGACTCTATAGCTATCAAACAAATTCTCATTATTACCTGGCTACCTTCGGGTAAATATTTGGTATGGTAGACGATACTAGCCTATCGATTACTAAACCTTGTTTAGCCAACGTAACGTAGACATTTTGTACATAGTTAGCCTACTGGCCGTGATTGTTTGTATGGCCTGTATTTGTACTGTAGACCTAATAGCAAGTAGTAAATGCAGTTGTATTGTTGTAGTACTATTTGTGTATTCAGTATGTCACCTCTTTTAACCCTTTCCCTTGTGCAATTACCATACTAATGTATCCTTTCCAGCTTGTATTTTGCTTGGCCAATTGCTTTGTGAGACAATGTAGCCTAACTTAATAGTAAATTTACGATGCACAGATTGAATATTTCGTTAAGGAATTAAGTGACATTTTGATGCAACTTATTTTGAAAATATGTGTACATGTAATGTTAAATGTTTTCTGTAAAAACACTTATCTAAACTCTCGCTAGGCATGATTGCCGTTGTTAAATTCGGCATTATCATTTAACGGTTTGTCGAAGGAGTGCAAAACGGTATCACGGACTTTTATCCGTATCTGCGATTTAAGAAAAAAATATATTTTGACGTGTTTGTTTCTGTTTTTACGCACGTTTTAACAAGGTCTGGTTCAAAAAATAACTCATATTTCAATGCGATACCATGTAGTGGAATATTTTATGTATAAATATCAAAATTTACACCAAAAATGCAAAATTTCGGAATTTTGGTGGAGGTGCTGGGTAGGTAGTCTAAATTAAATTAACCTGGCTGGTGCATATGGTGGAGGAGCCGGGTCATAAAACGCAGTTATGAGATCGTAAAAATCATTAAAAATGCATTTATGGTCATACCTTATCAACCCTATTTGGCCTCCAAATCATTCAAAATAGGCCTGCTCTTAAAAAAAATTATATCTCTATTTTTTTTACAACAATTACATTATGATATAGGTATCGATATCATATCGAAATTGGTACATTTAGGCATTAAAAGGATTTTTAAGGATTTGGGTGTTTCATTTAAGGATTTCTAAGGATTTTTGATGTGCTCAAACAGGATTTTTATTTTTTCTTGGTGGCAACCCTGGCCTAGAGGTATCATAAATTTCATGAATAACGCAGAACGTCATACCACTGCTTAATGTGTTTGTAGCTTGTGTGAATGAAAGATTTAATAATTTTACTTCGCAATCACATACCCTAAGCATACAAATGTTGCACTATTTCTGTCACCTTTCTTTGACGACGGCAGCCTCTTGCAAAAATGTAACAACATTATCATCGTTCAAAACTATTGATCGATAATTCAGTACCGGTAGGCCTAATCCTAATGTTTTGAAAAACCAGTAGGCCTACCGATAATTCTTTGTATTGTAGTGCATCCAGCATACTAATAACTTATTGCTTCAGTCACAAGTATCAACAGGCATCCATTAGGATTACCTGCCCAGTGTAGGCATGTAGACGTCGGGTACCACTCTCTAGGGTAGCCTACCCTGGTTCAATGTAGCGAGTTTAACATCCCATCTTGCAAGTTCTGTACATACATGGTACTGTGGGCATTTACATATTATATATTGTTTTTGCTAGAACTGATTATTTTGTAGTCCTTATTCATTTTAGTGTAGTTGTCTACTTTTATTTAGTAGGCTCTAAGGCCTATCTGCCTGATATTGATACGTATTTAGTTTACTATTTATATGATATTGATGGATCATCGTAGTATTTGTAAATTACCATACTATTTTGCTTGTGTTAAGTTAAGTAAGTGTAGCTTCAAAATGCAGTGTTAGTGACCTACTACTACACTATTATGACCATCATGTAGCATAGTCTTTGAAAAATTGCAAGAAGATACAATAGGACATATCATCTCAGATATATTAGGTAAGTAATTATGAAATTTAAGTACGTAGAGTTGTTCGTAATATAAAACGTAACTTAATTTTAGTTAAGAGTTGTATTCTAGTTCTAGGCTTACTTTTTTTGTATGCCCACATTTTTGGCTTCCTCGACCATATTGTGCATTTTCTGGTTTTCCAGTAGTAGAGACAGGCCTCCTTTTCCTCACAACCAAATTGTACTTAAGTTAAGTTGTATGTTTAGGTGTAGGTCTACCACATTCCTAGTAGTCGGTAGGCCTCCTTACCCTAGCAATGGGGAAGTTGGTATTTTAATCAGTAGGCATACCTACACTAATCAGATGTACAGATACAATGCAATACCCTCAACATCATTATCTGTTGCCACGTCCAACTCTGCGTTGAGTCGGCATTGAAGACAGGCCTCTCCATCTTCTTCTGCCCTGCCACCACTCCTCTCCTTCCTCCACATTACAGTCTCCTCGCTGTTCTCAAGGGGCGTCGGCAGGATTTTTCGCAGGGGAGGGCATGGAGGTTAATACATAAACAAATAATGTAGTCCAATTTGCATATGCAATACTGATGTGGCAATAGTTGCAAATGGAGTTTTATGTAGGAAATTCAATGACTTTTTAACAGATTATTTATGCCATCGGTTTAAGCATGAAGTTTGGCGGTATTGTTGAAGTCATTACGTTCATAGGCCTACAACCTTGGCGAGTTATAAAAGCACCTTGAACTCCTCTTGAAACCTTTGGTCTGAAGTCTGAACAGTTGGCCTACACAGCTTTTACAAAGTGGTCCGCGAGCGACACCCGAGTAGGCTATAACCACGGATATTGTGATAACCAAGCTAGCCGAAAATTCCTGTTGCCTACAGCGTTTGATGAAAAGTTGTAAGTAGATGGTGGTGTCCATGGTTTCTCAAGGAAGTCTTTTTAAATTTGTTAATTTATTAAAATTGTGATCATTGAAATAATTGACGGCACTTCTGTACTTGGCGGGTCCCAACATTTTTTTTTTCAATGAAAACATACCCGAAATCCTTTCCGTTAAAAACTACTTTCGTTAGGTTAGCCGAACTTTCCGCTGGCTACAGTGCGCCGCGCTAGGCTAGTTCTAGGATATTTTCGAAAAGAGCGCACCCGAAATCCTTTCCGTTACCTAGTGTATAAAAGTTGGGACCCGCCAAGTACAGAAGTAAGTTACCCAATTGACTACATCGAGGGCACGAAGGACTGAACCTGAAACGGTGTTGCACTTGTAGATGCCAAATCTAAAAACGAAACAATAGGCCTACTCTATTCTAACAACATTGGCAAGTCTTGAAATGAACTAACCCAAACACTGCTTTTAAATTACGCTAAGATATGAATTAAAACAACTAAGTAGGCATAATCGATCCAACTTTCAGCTATTAGCTAGGAACAGAAAACATCGCCTGTGTAGGCCTACTTGCCCCTAAATATAAAAGTGGGGTAAATTACCTTAATTTAATTCCTGAATTGAAATTCCAGGGGGGGGGCAAGTGACACCCCTTGCCCCCATGTGCCGACGCCCCTGCTGTTCTACATCCTTTCTCACACTATTCTGCCATTGTTGTCGTGGTCTGCCCCTTGGTCTCCTACCTGGAATTTCCAATTCCATCATCCTTCTTGGTAATCTTGCTCCTTTCATCCTTTTGACATGTCCGAACTACTTTAATCATCTCTCTCCAATTCGCTCCATTAAATTCCTCACGCCTATTTGATCTCGGATATCCTCATTCCGTATTCGGTCCCATCTAGTCTTACCTACAATGCTTCTCAAAAACTTCATATCTACAGCCTGCACAAGGCTCTCAATACAATACCCTACAACAAAATATTTTTATTTCCATATCTTAAAGAAGTAATATTACATAATTACCTATACTATTAACCATTGCAAATTGCCTTCAGTCCTTGACCTAAGTCTTGTCATGCATGGGTATGTGGAAAGTTATTAAATATTAAATAAAACATTGGCCTAATACAGGTCTACGTTATTTTAATATTTATACAAAATTAAACAATACTATATATTACCTACTATCCTATACTGTATAACTTCAAATTAAAGGGGTACTATATTTAAACAGGTGCTATAGCCTCCTAAGGCCTACTCATACCAACACTACCCTACGTATTTAATCCTAAATAAGTGATTGATTACCAGTGGCGGCTTTTCAACTGGTAATCAGGTGTGCAGTGTGTTATTCACGAAATATATATGGGCAGTAGAGTACAGTAGGCCTACATGATTTTTTTGTTCACTATGGGGTCTGGGGTGAGGCCTCCTAGGTAGTGTGGGTCCGGGCCACACAGCCCCGCGAAAGTATTCGATTCTAGGAGTGTGGTTAGAGAATTTTAACGAGTTTTAGGCATGTTTTTAATAATTGGATGAGCGTAGCGAGCGTAGCGAGCGAAGCGAAGATTCCATTTCACTACACTGGAGAAAAAAATCCGGAATGTTTTTTTTTTCTTTTTTTTTATGTATTTTTGTCTGTTTGTTAACACGATTCCGGCTAAACCGATACTCCGATTGCGATGAAATTTTATGGAGGTCTTCGAAATCTCTGAACTTAGAACTGCCACGTTTTTGAGCACAATCGAAAAATTATTTATCATGAAAATTGCAATTTTACGATTTTTTCAATTTTTTAAAAATTTCTTCGACTTACAACACCTACATGCTTTATCCGAATTTAATGATTTTTTCACAGAACCATAATTTTATGAATTAAGATATTCGTGTAAAATTTGAGCGCAATCGAAAAATTATTTCTTATGAAAATCAAAATTTTACGTTTTTTTTTCTTTTTTAAAACAATTCTTTGACTTATAACACCTACATGCTTTATCCGATTGTAATGATTTTTTCACAGAACCTTAATTTTATGAATTAATATATTCGTGTAAAATTTGAACACAATCGAATAATTATTTCTTATGAATATTGAAATTTTACGATTTTTTTCTTTTTTAAAAATTACGATTAATAAAAAATAAAAAAGTAAATTTGCAATTTAATTTAATTTACCTACTTTAAAAAAAATCTTCGACCAAGTAATAATTTTTTCACAGAACAACAGAAAATCCGCATAACACATGGCAGCTCAATGCACCAATTACGCTCATCCAACAACGCGGGGGGACTTAAGCGTTTTCATAGTTTAGTTTATGGTGACTAATGATAGTTCATAGTTGTGATTGCAAAATAAGATTAGGTGATTTGACTTGACATTGGATAAATTTCCCCATTTGTACCAAGAGAATATAGGCCTAACTATTAACTAATGCCATATACAGCACATACCATCATTATTTGTCTTGGGTTTACTTAGAGTAGGGGTATATACCAGACCTGCCAGTATATATTTTGTTTTGGATTTACCCCGTATACTCATTTATACCCCCCCCCCCCCCCATGACACCATTGAATGTGTGCAATTGATAGGTAGGTCGAATGCTAACAAGTAGACTACATCATGGGGGTTTGGGGGCACAGCTTCCCAAAACATTTTGTTCTTGGTACTACTAGTTTTTCTATTTGGGAATTTATTTTTTGTTTGTTTTATCGTAGTGCCGAATACATAGAAAATGTTGACTATATGGCGGCTGCACTTTCACTTGCGTGTTACTTAAAGCAACCATACTTTAAATTAGGTTTCACTATTATTTTGAGACTTTTTTCCGATCACCCCTCAAGTAACAACAGTTCTTGTAACTCCCACATTAGGTTAAGTACTTGTGTCATTTAAAAATAATACTTGATGGAAGACATTTTAATTAAAGTAGAGAACATTTACTAAAAATAAGTTTTCACTAATACTATTTAAATTTGGGTTGGTAAGCCTTTTTTCCTTACTCCTGAGTGATCAGTGACTGATTAGGTGTGCAAAATTGTCACACCTTGCACACCTTAAAAACTGCCACTGTTGATCACTAAATGATCATGCTAAAGCTTTTTCCCATTTCACAGCTTTGTTTGTTTGTCCTGTACCAGGTTCACATATTTACTCCTGGAATCATCCGGATGTACGTCATAAAACCGGAAATAGGAGTAATAAGTACACGTTACGCCCAGTTGAACAAAAAAACATATTTGCACCCAGTTTTGACATTTGACGAGGCTAGGAAGGCCTAGAGCCTACATACCACACGATGATAGGCTAATAGGCTTTGGGCCTAACTATATTTTCAATATTATGGCCTAGATAATAGATTTCTAGTACATTGTTGTGCATAACATTGCTAAACGTCTTTCAAGCAGACCTATCCTAGTTTTAGGTTATGTCGGCCCTGGGCTTAGGTTTTTGCTTAACGGTTGATTAATTGGCATTGTCCCTTTAAAGAAAGGCCGTGAAGATTCATATAATCATTGGGAAAGATATTGCTCGGCCCGGCTTTTTCCATTTTAACTTCTAGCTTCTTTCTTAGCTTCTCACTACACAACCAAGCCACTACAAACTTTAAAAATGGCGCAATATTTTGTAGTTTTACACCCACTCCTGCTAAATAAGCAGGTGTAAAATTCTTACTCCAGTCGCAGTTGTGGTAACTTACAACAGGACAAAAAAACGTTTCTGGGTTGTGACAGGTACATTTACACCAGGACAGAAAAACGGGTTTTCGTGAAAAACTTACACCTGGTGTAATTGAAACAGGACAAACAAACAAAGCTATTGCATGCTTTTTAAGGTATGTAAGACTAGGCTACATTAATGCATTGGCTAGCCAAGTCATAGATAACTGTTAACAAATACTATAACTAAAATTATTTGCTTAATGATCAATGTACTTAAATTAAATTGCATTACAATACGTACATTTGATTCATCTTTCAAGACATTTATTTTTGTAGGTCAGTAAGTTATGCATTCTTAATTAATAATAACTGTATGTTTTCCTTGTTGCAGCGGATCATAAGAAGTGCCGTCTCATCATTTTCTCCATTGAAGATCATCCGCAATATGTATTGAATTTGGTTGTTTTTACGTTATATGAATAATAATGCGTGACACGTAATATATCACAATAAATTATTTATATTTTTAACCTCTTTGGGGAAGTATATAGGTCTAGGAAGTAGTAGTAATCTATTATAGCCTAAAGTAACATTTAATTTTAAATGGTTGTCTGGACTCGTATCATGCAAAACATACACATTGAACATACAATGGTTGTCAAGATGGAAAGGAACTCATTAATTTTTATTTAATGGCTCTCCGTAAAAAAAGGTATTTACTATTTAACACCTAATTGATTTTTCTTTACCTATTTACTTGCAATACAGTTTGTATTTGTATCTTCTATGTGTATGTTCTCTGCAGAGTTTCAACACAGTTATAAACTAAATTTTTGAAAAACAAATACTTGACAGCTAAATCATACCACCGCACTTACATTATCATACTAAACATTAAACAAGGCAATACTATAACGATGCTTTGTTGAAGACTCGCATTGGTTTAAGAGGAATATTTGGCATTTTTAAGCCACCCTTTTCATACAAAAATATATATGTAGGCCTACATTATTAGTTCTAATAATTAATACATAAGGTACGTAATATATGAAGTGATAAAAATATATACCACATCCTCCCTTGAATCAAATCATTCAAACATTACATTCATAGTGTACAGTCATTCCCCGTTGTCCTTGTCGGTAATAGTCTTCCCGACTTTCTTCCACGATGTGTGAATTGACCCATCCCAAGTAAAAGGGTAGTGTATCAGCTTGTGGCAATTTGGCCATTTCAAGTCTTTTGTATAATGCTTGGATAAACTGGGAAGTTCTCTCCACAAATACCCTTCGGAGATTTGTCTTCGTGACGAAACAAACAGAGAAATCTTTTTGTTTTGAAAAGTTAGCGCTTAGAGTCGATGCTCATAGAAGCGACGCCGACAGACACCGCTGAATAGCCGAGTGGTTCAAATGCATTACGTACTAAACTACAGGACCCTGGATCGAGACCTAAGTATAATTCTTTCCTTGTTTACATTTTTAAAATGCCTTTGCAGTGGTGGTTGAAGTACTTTTTATGTTATTGAATATTTTCATTAGTGTGACCATGGGGCTTTATTACTTAAGGCTATTGTACCACCTCTGGCCGATAATTTGAAAGTCGAAGAAACATGTCTGAAAAGTTTGCTGAATAAAAGAAGGCCTTTAACCCGAGAGTAGTCGCGTGTGGTCTTTTAGACCGACTTTTTTTTTGAACAGTTGGTATTTGTACAGCGCGCATGCGTGGCTTGTCAAGTTCCGCCTACCTTCCCAAAATAGATTTGTGAAGCCAGTGTGCAATACGCAATTCAGTGTTCTGCAGAACTTCATCCAAGATAAGAGGTCCTGTTCGGTTGCTCAGTCTTTTGGACCGCTGCGCGACTACTAAGGGAGGCAAAAATATGCATACTCAATCACTATTATGAGACATGTATTTTGTTATTGTAGGTTGATTATTCTTCAACATACAGTGTTGGCATAATATTACTGTGTTGGTCTACTAATAATTCGAACTACAGGGTGTTTCAAACATATTTTTATACCTTTTGAGGTTTGCAACATTCTGTGTTTGATTGATTATTGATTGATTAATAATTGATTATTGATTGATAATTGATTAATATAACCATGTATGCTGTCACATATATGACAAATTATCTTATATTGGTAATCAAAACGTCATCCTAACGTTATTAGCCCATAATAAATAATGCGGTCTAAAGGACCGGGCGCGACTACTAACGTTACAAACAGGGGCGCGACTACTCTCGGGTTAATATAACAGAAAAAAAATTGTGAATTTTTTTGGGCGGGACATACCTCACTTTTGGAAATTATATTTAGATTTTTGGACAAAAGTGTATATATACAAGACTAGTTCAAAATTCAATTTTGAGAATCGGTTTTCTGGACATAGTTTCTAAACACCTTTAGCTATAGTCAAGTTATAGCTAAAGGTGTTTGTCAAACGTACAAAACTCGTATTTGTACCGTTTGACAAAAAAATTCGTACACCAACTATTATTTTCAGAAAACTATTTAAGCTATAGTCAAGTTATAGCTAAAGGTGTTTAGAAACTTTGTCCAGAAAACCGATTCTCAAAATTGAATTTTGGACTAGTCTTGTACATTACACTTTTGTCCAAAAATTTAAATCTAATTTTCAAAAGTGAGGTTATATCCCGCCCAAAAAAATTCACAATTTTTTTCTGTTATTTTAGAGGCCTTCTTTCATTCAGCAAACTTTTCAGACATGTTTCTTCGACTTTCAAATTATCTGCCAGAGGTGGTACAATAGCCTTAAAAGTGAGAATGCAGTATTGTGGTGTTTTCTCAAGAGTTAGTGCAGAAAGGATGCGCAGACCAAAATATTGCAGTGGATTACTCGTCCATGAATCGGACGCTTAACACAGCACCTTGTTTTATAATTTGTTTTTTTGTAGTAGACAGACCTTTTTATCATGTTCTCTGATTGCTGTGGTACCTTAAGCCTTTCACGTCCTTTCCATATTGTGTATCACAAAAGTTTGGAAAAGGCCAACTGGCTAGTTTAGTTAAGATTGGAGAAGGGTTGACAGGTTGAGAAAGTATAGAGAATGTAAAACCCAGCCTGAAGGGCTGGGGGCGACAAAACTTTTCACCTGCTGATGACAACTGCAAAAATACATTAATCCAATGGAACATACCTAATTATCTCTATAATAAATACCGCTACATCTAGTGCACACTTAGCTTCTACAGTGTGAAGCTATAATCTATATTATCTCCAGTTGAGCAAGTACAGTAGAGAAGTAAATCAAGGATTGTACAGAAAATTTCATCTGCAATATTTCTTGTGCATCAACTTAGGTTTTCTCTTACTTGTCCAATATTATTTATTGAATCAATACGTTACATTCATAACTGACGGAGAAGTGATCAGTAGGTATCCATATTTGATCACATGAGCAGAAGAATGTTCAATTGAAATGTGGAAAGTGAATTTTAGACTGTTTTCTTTTGAGATCTTATTCCAGTTTTTAACATAGCTCAACAAAGTTTAGAAATAAAATTATTCAGTCTGGCATGGAGCCTGTAATTTCCCGAACCAGATTCCTTTCTGCAAGTCCTTGCAATTTTGGTTGATTTTGGATTGAGAAAAACTTTCTCAAGTCTGAACCTTGAAACTCGTGTGCTCGAGTTGTACATGCCAAGTGCCAACCAGACATCTCGCCATCTTCATGTTTGGTCTGTCGATAAAAGAGGGATCGATCCATTTCGGCTCACTCTTCACCTGCAAGAAGACAAAAGTTTTTCTCCCACTTCAACTTTGTAAGGCTAAAGGAAAGCCTTCATCTATGATGACTATGTAGGCTTACTACATTACTGCCCCTTTATTCTTCATTTCAAACTATATGGCTTGAGCTGGAGCAATAAAATTATGCACTTGTACTGTTGTATTTGTACGGAGGACTTATACAATTCCGTTGAAAATACTTTATTACAGTATATTTTGGATTTGTTTTACGAATCCACCAATTATTACCCCACCACCACTTAAACAAAGCATAATTCAAATTATACAATACTTGAACCAAATGAAGAAAAAGAAATGTTGAGATCTTCCTGTTATAGAGGAAAATGGTATTTTGAAAAATGTTTGATGCACTTTTTTCCACCTGTCTGCACAAAACTGTTCATACTTCATTTGTACTACCTGTACTGTGACCTGAAAAACGTTATTTCAGGAATCAATTTTCCCTTGTACTTGAGTGAAAGGTAAAGGGTGTTTTTTTAATCAATTTGAGAGCAAAGCTCTCGCATAAGCAGCAATTTTAACTCCGTCTGTGCATGTGTCATGTCCCCAAAAGCAAACAAGACCTCTGGTTGACATGCATTTTATTTGTTGGCATTGTCCTTCAACAAAGATGCACTGAATAATCTTGGTGACCCTAGTGGTGGCCAGGAGGGTGGGGCTACCGACACCCAAAGTTGACATCGACATATCCAGCCCCTTCACCATCAACGAGACGAATGCACAAAAAAGGAAGATACTTTTATTTTTGTATCCCTCTTCATATTCAGCATCGCTGTCATCAACGAGATTCGAACGGTGAAAAGAAGTACGTAACATTATTTAATTGTTGTCCTCTTCGACAAGCCGCGTTCTCATTTTGGAGACATCCATTGTTGTCAAAATAATCGTTGCTCAAAATTTATCTGAGCACTTGGCTCAATTTTCCCCGTCATGTCCAAAAATTGTAATATTATATTGGTTGATATTGAAGTTATGCCCCTTCCTAAATCGACAGCCAGCTGAGATGTATTTTGTTATTTCTGGATTGATTTCCATTTAATCAATTAACTCCTATGGGAGTGTTTGCAAATTATTTATATTGAGAAACTAAACATTTTGTTGTTAAGTCCCTCTATCTTTCAACCATCTACTTTACACTTTTCATTTCTCGATTTAAATGCAGATCTAATCTTCAATGCATCAACATTCTCCTTGGCAGCTCTAAAGCAGTCTTGGGCACGTTCCTCCCAAAAAGGAACTTTAAAAAGTTAAGTTACTTCTACTACCTAAAAAGGAACTGAGACGTTCCTCGTTCCTTTTTAATAAAAAAGGAACTTACACGTACCTCGTTCCTCTAAAGGAACTTAGTTCCTTATACCATCACTGATTTAAAACAATAATAAATGTGAAATGAGTTAATTTATCATTTCTCTTATTTATTAAAGTGAGTCCCAGGCCATCTGACGAGGGTGGCGCTATTTTCGAAAACACAAGATATCGCATTGATACTTTTCATACTTCAGTTTACGAAATTAGACGGGATTACGACGGCGAAAATAACTTATAAAGAAACGTTAAATTCGTTCCAAGTTCCCACGAAATAGTACAAGTTCGGGTTCCTGATCTAAGAAAAGGAACGCGTTCCCACAAAAGTTCCTGAAAAAGGAACGCGTTACTAGGAACGCGTTGCTCCCCAAGACTGCTCTAAAGTTAAATGCTATATAAAGCGTCTGCCTCGCAATCGGGAGATCCGGCTGAGATGGATTTTTGATTTCAGGGTTGATTTTCATTATGGCGTTTTCCATTGGCATGCACTCGGCGAGTGCATAGATGTCATTGTTGTCAACCTTCACTTGAATTACATTACAAAACTGAACAAATGAAAAGACAAGTGGCAATCCAGTGCGCTATAGGGCGCACTAGTGCGACCTGAGTGCGGCCAATAAGTTTTCGGTCAGATGACGATACATTGCCTTTAAAAGAAAGGGCGGTTAAAGTGTACGGTAGTTTGAATTTCGGAATCTAGTAAGGTAGAATGTAACCCCGAACCAGTTATTATTTTTTTCTAATAAATATGCATTGAAGTGTCGATTTACATAACTGTTAAGCGTAGTTACCTGTGTGGTGTTCAATCGGTAGCTTACTAACTGATTACAAAACTACATATTACCTATATTTTAAAACGATTACGTTCAATTATTATAATATGCTACAGAAATAGCCATGCTCACATCGGTTTACATGCACGTTAATGTTTCTACGCAGCTTGACATTCTAATGGTAACAACACAATAGGAAGATAAATAAAGCGTGACAAACCATCATAAATAACAAGGTGTGGTATGAACGGAGATGAATCAGATTGTCAGAGGTTGGAGCTTGCGTGCGTGGGTGATTGTGACTGATGGACAGTGTTGTGACTTATCTAGATAAGTTTTTGGTTTTATCTTTTTCAATTATTTAGACAAAATAAAGTTTGTCTTATTTAAGCTTGTAGATAATCTTTTTTAGATAAAATAGTTGGTATCAATTTTAAAATAAAAATTACTTCTACTAGTTTACTTCATTATGTTTTTCAAAGAATCCACGTACATATTAATTTGAAAATGGCAGCAAAATTTAGTAAATAAATTGGCTTTTTCTGTGAATTATTATCTTTTATCTAAGCAAAATTTGACTATGATTATTTGTATCTTTTATCTAGATAAAGTTTTTACAGTTTATATTTTATCGTATCTAGATACATTTTTGTAGGCTTATCTTTAACTAGATAAAAAAATTAATTGTCTAGGTCACAACAATGCTGATGGACAAGACGTGTGCTCGTTCCTCGTGAAGTAAATTTGAATGAATGATTTGAATGAATTTAGATTCAACCCACTCGGTCATATAACTGAATTTCAGTGGGGGACAGTAAACCAAAGTGACCAAGCCAACCCTGTAGGCCCGACGCAATCGACGAGTGAGCGATAACCAAACAAAGATTGACTATTTGCTTCGTGAGATACAAGTTTTGGAAATTGTCTTCGTAAATCATTTTAACTATTTCAGGTGCAGTGTTTACAGATGTTGACCATCAAATGTATGATATTTTGTACATTTATGCTTGGTCGTTTGCAACAATAACCACGTTTCTACGGACAGTACGAACTTCCTTTGACACACGCCATATATTACCTAATATATTATCTGTGCTCTAGTTTTGTTCCCAAATGTATGCAGTGCCTGACAGAAATTGTATGGACTTATGACAATAGCATACTTTTTTTATTAAACCAGAATTTGCTGCAAACATTATCGCAAGCGACTAAGGGTGACATGACATGATTCACGTTTTCTAACGGGGCACACTTTTACGGTCCCCATCACCCCTTTAAAATATTACCAATATTTGTTTTGGAAAAGGCAATACAAAATAGCGAAGTATGAACTGGAGTTAACACATTTTCTCAAATTGTTCCTCGTACATACAACTATAAATAGCATTCGCAACCCAAGATATAAGTGAGTGATGTGATGAGAAGTGGGCTCGAATATCCCGTAGTTTACGATGTTTTACCGATGCGTAGTGTACTTATTTCTGTCGACAAGTGACCATAAGGATCAATTACTTATAGTGCAACCACCACGCCACCGTCCAGAGAGCGAAACTGTCTAGTGTGGGAGTTACTATTTGATGGTATGGTCTATGCCTTAGCTGGACTCGAACCCGCGTTTCTTCGGACCTAGCCCCCAAACAGGCGCAGAACGACGGCGCAACTGTTGCACAATGTTACAAAAGAGAGCTCTTACCCAGACATCTCATGACCTTTACAACATAGTATCATCGATATAATTTATTCTGTGATATTATTGGGCTGAACTTTGATTTGTTAACAAATCTTTTATTTTTTTTTTGTATTTGATTCATTTTAAATAATTTCACTTTAATAATATTGTTAATATCGCATTTAAATAATATGTTATCAAAATTGTTGTCTTACTATACCTATACATTGTTGTAAATATTACTATTTCAAACTTTGTATAAACTACAGTACCCTATAGTTAATTATTTTGTCTGCATTTTTGTGATTTTTTTTATTTTGCTTTCCTCCTTTGTAATTCATTTGTTAAAATGAGAATAGATAGGTTATAAAAGTATTTGCTTACAGTGAATGAATAATCCAATGATTTGTATTTTTAATGTTAAATAAATAAATAATTTTTTTTCCTAAAAAATTAGTTATTAAAAAAAACGGACGAAGTCATTTTGAATGTCACAAGCTGCATTTTTTTCGTAATCGACAGAAAATATATAATATTAGAAAATGTTTGTTTTGCCATTTGCTCAGTATTTTCTTATCGCAATTACGCCTTGAACCTGCATGCCTCTGATAACCTCACTACTATCTGTAGTTATTTTTGTGTTTGTTGTTTGTAAGTACATCAAGCATACTACGAAATACTTTCAAGCCGTCGAGAATGAATTATCTGTTGCTTCAGGGCTAGTACGTAAATCATCACACTTTTTCTTCGGCTGCGCGGACGTGGTAGCGTGCGCTGTCCCCTAACCTAGGTGAGGGTAATTCATCATCATTCACTTATCACGCGTCCTCACGATTACCCTGGCGGGGGTTCAACAAGTACCTCGGGGCCTCGAGGCTGGGGTCGTTAGTGTTACGTGTATTCGTAGTCGATTAGCAGTTAGTTTATGAATAATTAGCCTTTAGTAGTAGGCCCTAATGGAGAATGTAAGTGCGAAACATTTCGACTGGTAAAATAATTTAACATAAGTTATACACGAATGAACATCATGTCTTTGATTTTAAGCTGTCCTATAAAAGGTAAAAGATGTTTCCATGTATGGCGTACTGCAACATTATTTCGTAGTTGTGAATTATCAGTACATACATTCAAAACGTCAACATAAAAGATGATACCGAAAATATCTTTGGGACATGAGATGATTTTTTTAAACGTTTAAAAAAAATTAAATTGCTGCAACAACTAGACTTCATCTTTCTTCCCAAGACTTACCCCCCCCCCCCCTCTTCTTTTACTAACAAACGAAACTCTTTGGTGTAAAAAAAGAAAAGGTTTGATTTCCCATTTCATTTTCAGTAGCCTATGCACTTTAACCTTTAATATATACTATGTAATAATGTCCACATATAGCCTATATCACGTTTATGGAGTAATTTCCAACACACAATTAATTTAAAAATCAACTATTAATTCAGTGACATGATGTCTTACTTAAGATCTAACCTTCAATAACTATTTTGTGTAAATACCAACATATTATCGTTAATCGTTCTTGAGTTACGTGAGAATAATATATTGTCCATAAATAAAGCGCAACGGCAATAGTGACTTGTAGCGTAAGCGCCTCCGCCTTCTGTCGGGTTAATCAACTAAATATTCCACTAGATACACGTGTACGGGGACAAATTCTCGCCCACAAGACGTAGGTTCCCACCTCGACAGGTTGTGGTCAATAGGAAGACTGGCGGCGCGTGGGTTCGAATCCCACGTACCATAGCATTGCAATAGTTGGGCTATTGTGGAAGTAAACTAAAACCAACGCCAATGCGTGATGTGGTTTTGGCCATAAGAGATGTAACCCCAATATATTATCAAATCAATCACGTCATTGTCTAAGTTGTAGTTTGTGTCTTCCACAATATTATTACTATGCTGTGGTATGCTGCTGAGTGCTGACTATTGACATCCGACAAGTTCCTTGTAGGCAATTAATTAGCATTTGCATTGTGTAAGTAAGCACAACTCGACATTATTGACCGGCAGGTGCACACACGATTTTAATTTGTCGATCTGATACTTTTGACATAATCGCAGTTTTGTTTCATTGCCATCACTAATGTTTATTCTTGTAGTTAAACTTGATAAGATCCTTGATAAGTTGAAAGATTTACGTTACTTCTACGTTTTACGTGTATTTGTCTCATTAGTTCAATTTTTTCATAACCAGTAGAAGTGGAGGAAAAATTAATTTATTGACGCACAGCATCTCAGTTTATCTCCCAGATTCTCATTTAGACCACATCGGATCGCATCTTCCAGAACTCTGTGATGTGTCACGTTATGTATATTAAAAAGAGAATGCCTTCCCGCTCTACAACCTAAATCGAGAATTATATGGAAACTTCTAAATGCAATTATTTGTAAACGGTGACTTTGAAGCCGTCCTAGCAACGAGACACTAAATAAATTAAAAGTTGTTCTGAATCTTCCTTATTGATTCTGGCATTGATTCGCGGGTGTTCGCACTGTCCATACTATTGATTGCTAAATTTTCTATTAAAAATATCGATCTTTGGTTGGTTTTCGCTCACTCGTCGATTGCGTTGGGACCGATAGGGTTGGCTTGGTCACTTCGGTTTAATGCCCTTCACTGAAAATCAGTTGTATAACTGAGTAGGTATACTCTAAATACGAATATATTTATTTTATTTATTATTTTATTAACCATCCACATTTCATTAGACAAAAAACAATTTCAGTGCAAGCATGATAGGAGCTTTACTTTTCAGGTAACACAAGTAGATAGCAAACCAATATCCTGCGACGTTCTCTATGATCGCTGTCCGATCATCTCGCACGTTCACAGCCATGATGTCATGGGCGCGACGTCACTAATCAGGCTCCACCCTCACCTCACTCATCTTCTGGATCGCGGTAATGTCCGTGATGCCACAAGCCAGACGTCACCGATGTAGATAGATAGACAGACAGACGGACAGAAACGTTCATCCCCTCACCTCACATGATTGCGCTAATCTCACGGTACAGTCACTCGCACGTGTCCACGACCATGATGTAATGGGCGACGTCACCGATATAGACAGACTGAGGTGTGGCTTGGTCGCCTTTGATTTAAAGTCCCCCACTGAAAATCAGTTATATAAACTGAGTGGGCTAGACTCTAAATACAATTTATTTATTTGTTTTATTTATTTATTATTTATGGATAACATTCTGCCACCCACTTCACCCGCATATTCTTGATGCGACATCATCGGTAGACAGACGGACAGAAACGTTCATCCCCGCATTTCAAACTCGCGCTAACATTGAACCGCATTCGTTATGTCACAAGCACGACGTCATCATCGACAGTGACAGACTGACTGATATAAACGTGCATCCGTCGTCGGGGACTTTTCCCTTCCCTTTGACTACCTTCCTGACGGCGACGACAATGACAACACGGACGGATGATGACACAGACGGAGACGACCACGACGTGGGGGAACCCCTGCCCTCCCCATACGCTTGTGGCTGGTTCTGACCAGCACAGGCCTGTCCACCCCTTGTCCCCCCGCGTCAGCCCTTACGTTCCTCCCTTCGTCTCGATTAGCCAAGTTGCATAAATATGAGACGTTAAGCAATATCCAATCAATCAATCAACCTTCATATCTCGTCATCGACATGATCGCGCTAAGACTGTCCACGTGCGTGTTACCGACAGACAGACTGACAGAATCGTCTATCCCCTCCCCCCCAGCACGATCGCGCTAAAGCTGAACGCGCACTGTAGTATGTCAGCTTATCTCAGTTCAAACGCACATTCCGCGCAAAATATAAATGTTGGAACATATGTGGCTATGAGAATATGGGACACAGCATACTGGCGGGGAGTCAGCACGACGCCACCGACAGACAGACTGACAGAATCGTCTATCCCCTCACCCAGCACGACCGCGCTAAGTCTGAAGCACGACGCCACCGACAGACAGACTGACAGAATCGTCTATCCCCTCACCCAGCACGACCGCGCTAACTCTGACCGCGTGATGCCACGAGCACGGCGTCACCGATGCGCTGGCCGGATCTGTGACGTGGGATATAGATACAAGTGATGTCATCTTCGGAGATGACGGCATCGTTGACCACACCCTCGACCCTCGCTGGGAGATTAGCACTCGCGACATAGTCGGCGCGTGATCTGTGATGTATAGGGCCGACACCTTGGCGCGGCCACTCGCATCAATACAATACAAGTCAATCCGTTTGTGATTCTTGTTTCAATAATTCGTGTTCACACCTTTTCAAGTTTTGCAACTAGGTATTTATGAAGATAGTTTTACTTGTTCAAGTGCAATTTGGAAGAATATTGTAATATAATGGGCGTAGTTAGCGTAGCGAAGACATTATGTACCTACTTGATTACGCAACGCATAGAGAAATTACATCAGTGTTATTTTTAGTTGTTTTTGTTGTGCCTATACGGTCTCTACCCGCATTTGAACTGATCTTACTGAAATTGTCAGCCTTTCAGGAAACTCGTGAAATCTCTTTTCTTGCCACTTGTCTTGCAAAACATCACTCATCCTCAACAAGCTGTATAAGCTCCAGTACTTTTATAGCGAAAGCAAAATAAATTAATACAGTGGCAACTTGCAACGGCTCATCTTTCTTTCTGTCAATTTATTCAATTGTGTCAAATATCTTTTTTAATAAATCTAGAAATTAGCATCTATCCCGACCGGCGTCCGGGGTTGTTCAAGTTTGATTGACTGTAGTTCGAGAATTCAAGAAAAAGTATCTCTCTCTTAGATAAGGGTAATATTACCATGTTGTTGCGATTCCAGTTGATAAGATGATTACAATCAGGGTGTTCACTGATTAGTGATTATTGAATTAAAAATGAGAGTAATATGTTTTTTATTCGGCCATGAGCCATGAAATGAATACATTCAAACATCGTAGTGTATTTGTAATTGAACTGAATAGCTGTACGAAAATCTCATAGATGGTGTATGAGAAATTAATCAGACCATGCACCATCCGACCGGATATAACAACTTCTGCAGTTTTATTGTGAATTGAGGCAAAGTGGCCTCATTCGCTCTCGAGATAAGGATGATTCATTGTGAGCATTGCAATAATAGTGGTAATTAACAGGAATTGCAATTAAAACACTGTGTAAGTTTAGCTGTGAGTGCATTCTGCGTATATTGCGTAATCGCCATTTTGCTTGTCTGCTCATTTGGTATTATCTGCAAAAAGTACAGAACAAAATGAAAATTACAAGATTTCTAGAAAATCTAATATTCATTTACGATATTATGTTATTACTTCATCTTTTAATTTCTTAAAATAAAATCCGTTTGCAGATTGGCATTATTTTGCCAAAGTTGTTTTTGATTACAACCATGACTGTGAACAAATAATACACTAATACAAGGAAATAAAATCTTGCAGACTATTTGCATTTTAATATTATGTGTGTACCCAAAATAAGGAGCGAAGCTTACCGTTATGAGAGACCGTCAACATAAAATATCAAATGCGCATATATTTGGTGGAGGAGCCGGGTTCAAAGTCAAAGGTTGACATTAGGTTGGGTCAAAGATTATAGTGACGAGGGATAATTCTGGTCCCGCCTTCCCGAACAATCACAGGGTCATCACAGGTTATTATATAGGTTTATGTTTTTATTTTTCTTCTTTTTTCTTTTCTTTCTTTTTTTCTTTTAAATCCTTTCCTTTTTCTTTTTTCTTTAATTTTCTTTTTCTTTTCTTTTCTTTTTTCTTTTCTTTTCATTTTCCCACCCCCTTTTTTTTTATATATTCGATTCATTCATAAATGCATTTAATATCCTTTTTATTTGTTATCAAATTGTTGAATATTTAATGCATTGTTGTAATATTACTAATTCAAAATTTACTTAAATGTAGTTCATTGATGTGTCTGCATCTATGTATAGATTATTTAGTGTCCTCCTTTGTAAATCAGTTTTATAACTGAAAGGATAGCGTTTAAATAAATAAATAATTAAAAAAAAAAATAAATAAATAAATAAATAAAAACATGTAAGTTACATTCTTGTTGAGTCGAATGATGCATAAATAAATGTTCCCTATAGCAGTGGTACTAGTATGAAGATTTACAAATACTGTGATAGAACACAATGTTTATTTATTGTAATCGTAAATTTTGAGGTGTCAGGTGATAGCAATAATTGGGTATGTGGTGTAATGGTATGGTGATAGATGCCAAGTCTTTTAAGTAGATCATGGTTATATTATGGAGCGAAGCCCCCCATGCATCAAGCTGTTTTGTCCGTCCGTCCATGCGTGTGTTGACGTGTGGATTTTGTTGTCATTGCCGTTCAACAAGATAATTAAGTAAAATAATAAAACATGTTTTGGCGACCCTTACGATCAGAGGGGTAGGACAAGCCCCCAGAAAGTTTGAATATGGATGTACTCGGCACCTCCACCATTAGTTGCGAGGAACAATAACAGTTAGCTTCGCTCACTATTTTGGGGTACCCGTGCTTATAGTAGCCATGGAGAAAGAGTTTTTTTTTTTAAATATGACAAAACAAATAATTATTTATTGTAGCATTGAATGTGTAGGTGGTGGTAATAGAACTTAGTTCTGAGACATAATATAGTGGTGATGTTAAATGTTGGTGATAGTTTCTTGAACAAGATCATGTTCTTCAACCATACTCAATGGTGTAGGCCTAGCCCCTGGCTTGAACACATGTTCGGTGGAAGCTTGCGTGTTGTCATTGATGACACGAGTCGTCGAGTAGATGACTATGTGTTATCTCATTATGTCGCTAATTTACACGTTTACCAGCAACATCCTGAAACTAGTTTCCATTTTGCATTACAAACGATTGTCATGTAAATACACGGGTTTTAAATACACACTCTCCAAAAAAGGTTGTACCTTGTGGTCAATTGTGTGGCTGGTTAGACGAGGATGTCGTGAATCGTGATGTGAAACTAACTGGCTGTATATTTATTAGCAACGTGGAATTCAATGTACCTTTGTGGGGGTCGTTTTGAAACCTCACCCTTTCTTGTTTCACTACATACCTATTTTTGTTAAATGTAGTGGCCAGTGTCCAGTATTGTGTACATACGAAGATAGATGTAAATCAAGGGGGCTGGATATAAGCCGCCTGTAGTATGTACCTACCCTAATTATTAACTCTTTCCACCACCTTGTTATTTTGTACTATCAATATAGTATGAATCATCACCTGCATAGGGTATAACAACATCCAGCAGCCAGGACATCAGAAGAGTTTTTAGGGTAAAGGGCTACGTGCGTCTCCTGGTTCTTTGTTCTTATCCCTTAGTTTGCTCCCAATGGTGAATGCCCCGGGCTAAATCCCTGGCCCAGGAGGGTAATTCTCAAAGGACCGCATTGAATGTGATGATTACGCCACTACGTTAAACATACCATGGAGTTAAATTTAAATTTGACTCAGCTCTTAGAGAATCGTCCAGCTGGTAAAGGAACTAATCGACTTTAATCCATCAATACGATACTTGAGTACGTTATGTATAACGGTGACGTTGGCACAGTCACTGAAAATCAGTTCTTGTGACTGAATGGATGGGTAGAATCTCCTACACTTGCTTACTTTCTGTCCAACACACATTTGATTCCTTCAAGCCGTGAGTTCACCGTCTGCAGTCACCCCTGACCTGCCCCACAAACAACCTCCAAGAACATCTTTAATTCTTCCCAGTTTCTCATACTTTGCACCTTCCTTTCTTTCAGAATGATTCCATCCAACCTCTCCTGTTCAGAAAAATATTACACAAATAAACCAAGACTTGAAGTTGTGGGGTTTCCACCCACACAATCACATCCATGTGGAGACACCTGAACCTGAATGAATTCCAGAATCCAGACACAACATGCGACTAATCACGACTTGCAAATGATTAACCAAGAGAACCAGTGCCACACTACACCAAGGTATGTATGTTTTACGTAATTTGTGGAAGTAATAAATTTGCGAGTGTACAATTCCTGGAGGGCAGTTGTGCCATAACTCACTGCCCGTCCACGCAGAAACAATGGTACAAGTACAACCAACTTCCGCATCGTCTCTCACGTAGCGCCAATTAGTTGTGAGTGGTGTACGGGTAGTAAACACATCCTCCTCACTCACATTATATAACCCATTTTATTAGTAACATCATTCGACTTCGATTCATTTATTTTCTATCCCTTGAAATTGCGCAAGATCTAAACTTGGCGATTCATTCTACTATGAAATATGCAATAAGAAAAACACATATAGGTATACCCTGTTGTTTGGATGGTAGTTACTAGTCATGCTGCAAACATTTGACCCGCCGAGGCGCGGCCCTCTAGAAACCGGCGGGGGCAAGAAGGCGGTGAGCGGCGTAATGACGTATTTATTTACGTCGTCTACGTGTGGTTTTAATGGGCCTGATTTGCTCGGGTACGCATTCGTGTGGTATACATAGGTCAGTGGGTCACTTAGACTAGTTCTACGGCTAAAGTGTAACACTATACTCGTCTTGCTTGCGGTCATAATCCGAATAGTCCTCTGGTCTAAGAAGTGGTCATTTGCATTCTATGAGGGGGGTCTCTGCAATTGATTTGACTGACGGTCAATGCGGATGACCGAATATCAACGGAAGGAGAGCATTTATATCAATTTGATGTATACAAATTACAAATATAGCATTCGTAAATTTAGGAACAATACAACCCGTTTTATTGTTCAAATTTGTATTGTAGATTACTGATTATATACAAATAGTAAGAATTGTGGATGTGTTGAATAAATAATCAATTAGATTTGGTCAGCAAAAATAATAATTATGAAAGTGATTATCAAACGTTCTAACCATGCATATAGTTAACAAATTCCAAACCGGAAAAAGGTCTTATTTACTTTATTTGGATAAAATTAAATTTAGCATTGTGAATGTAGTCGACGTTACATTGTAAAACCTTGGCACACACTTTCAGTTAAACTGAATAGTGGCGGGACTCGATCCCGTGTCCTCCCGACGAATATCACGCATGAGCCACCTCTGTCAGCTGTTACATTGTGGATCTTGTGTGGGTTTAACTCAATGAATACGAAGCTTTGATTCGTATTTTTTTTATTGTTAGTATTGCAACACTGTTTATGGTTACCTGCAGGAAATACTATCAATAACAAACAACTAACAAAACATACAGGTACAATATAGTAATTACCTTATATAGGAAGTATACTGTCAGTACGATATTTGTTGTAATTAGATATAATACAACAATTCGATCAATGAGATGCATAATAAACCTTGTCGTATCTCCCACTGAAATCAATTGAGTGGGCGAACAGTAATTAATTATTTATGTACTAAGTGCAAAGCAAGGTAACAAAAGGTTTTACAGTCAATGATTTGTGACCCTTTGTTGTGATGCCAGCCCAAGCTTGACACAGTTCTTCCTATGGCTGGTAGTGGATGCCGGGAAATTACTGGTGGAAACGACAGAGGTAGCTTGAAGTCACTCTGTTTCAGGTCCTTTTTTGACATTGATTAGGCCTCTACTGGTTTCCATCATCAGAAAAATTGTGGCAAAATTCGGGAAAACAATTAAAAGATTGCCTTAGGCAAAATCTATTCGCCGGACCAAAACTTGCCTCATATAATAATATCTTTTGATACAGATTTGATGTGTTTAAATTTATAATGATTACAAATGAACATATTAATATGTTGAAACAAAGTACGTGTTTTATACATGGGATTTAAGTACTGTTAATATATAAATTATTGCTAAATTATTACTGATTGTATAGCCCGATTAATATTCGATCGCTAAATTTAATTATTACAAATATGACTTTAAGATAGAAGTACACTTCACTTGATAATAAATTACAACGTACAGTACCAACATACAAAATGTGATAAAATAATAAGTATAAGTTACTCAAAAGGAAAAATATCAACCAGATATTATTATTAATGATCATGAACACATAAAATTATGTTCAATCATAAATTGTTTTACAACAAAGTTAAGCATCATAAGTATACAAATTGTAAAATGATACCCACGTAAATGTGGCAAAAACCTCGTAAATACAGTAAACAATTTTAGTGTGTGGAAAATGCAATAACTATACATTATTACGAACACGGCCAAGATAAGACAATGTTGCATATGTCTATATATTATTATCATCTCTTGTCCGGCCGGGCATGGCAACCTAATCTTGAAAGCTACCGGAACCAATGAACCTATGTTGGTGTTATCAACCGGTAGTCGCCACACCGAGATCAACAGTCTGCGTGCAAATGGATAATTGTGGCGAGAACGATAATAGACTTCGGAGAATCCGTAACGTTGCGGTTCTTCTAGGCGCGTTTTCCGTTCGGTGGTTTTATGCGGATTGGATGGAAAGTTTTTCCGAGCAGGCAGGAAAATACTATAGGCTCGTCAGAGCTGAGGCCGGGTGGTGGTGGTGGTGGGACTGGGAAGTACATGAAATATACGCGGGGCATAGGGATTTTTATATTTGTTTTAGCATCATTTTATTCCCACGTTATACAAATGCTTTACAAACACAAACAAATAGTATTTGTATTTCACAAAATAAAACACTGTAAAAGAAAGTCGGTTGGAAAGCTTCCCGAAATACCTGTGGTCGGGCTGGCAATAACGGCAAAGTTATTACAAAAGTGTCCACACAATCTGGGTACATTAATGTTGATAAATACATTTATATTACAAACTATTTACTCATTTAGGACTATCCTATTCCTATGTGTGACAAACGAAACACGAACATAAAACCAAGGGATTGTTGATAATTAAAAATTATAAACAATGAAAAATAAATTAAAATATATAAGCAGCACACAAATGATAACACCATAAAATTATTTTAAATTGTTAAATAATATTACTTGAGTTGTGTTATTTGTTTCGTGCGGTTTCCATGCGGTACTATTTACGGGGGAAAAATATATACTAATAAGCAAAATGCAATAACTGCATTGACAATTAAAATTACTCCATGAAATATTTTGTTAACATTATAGTGAAGTGCCGAATAACATACTAAATATGCGAAATATGTATTACCGCAAGATTTACATTTAAAAACATTTTGACTTGCATAAGGCTAAATGAATTGAAAACTTGCAACGCCAATTTAACTACAGTTTATTATTTTGTCTACATTTATGTACTTACTTTTATTTATTGTCCTGTAAAAATCAGTATTTTTTAAATGGATATGAGCGACGTTAAGTAAATTAATAAATCTTCCTAGAAAATCAATGTAAATCTAATCTGCACAAGATTTAGGTCAGTTCGTTAGCAACCAGTCCGGTCTCGAAGTGTGACCGAGATTTGGGTCACGTCTGATGCCCCCTGCGTCCAGCCGGCCTTCCCAGAACCCATTGCGGCGTGGGGATCCCAACCCAAACCGCAGTCTCATGATCACTGTCCGAGCCGAGACGAGTCGTTATCAGTACGAGGAACCGTAGCCAGCTCGGCTCTGCTGAGCATGAGGAAAACTGGACGCTTCGTGGAAGTGGCGGCCATGTTTGGAGAATGCAGTGGTTCGACGGCTCATGTTCAGGTTCTGAGGTTATTACTTTTTTTATTCGATGAACCAAGGTAAAGAGGTATAAAAATTATTTTTTTGAGATTTTGGTATACATCACAAAACTTTTTTTTTACGTAGATGATGATTGCACTAAGGCTATTCGAGACGATGAGTGGTGATAGATAACGATGAAGGACGATTACAAAATAACCAACCATACCTGATGCGGGATTCGAGCCCACGTCCTCGTAGAATCATACGGTTCGGACCAGCGCCCTAATCGTATGTGCTACCGCGAACCTTCCCAACCTTCCCAGTGACAACCTTGAATCTTTGTCTCCCTGCAGATTATTTAGGAGATTCAACTTAAAGGGTGTGAGGAGAGATGGGAGGGAAATGTCCGAATAACCCGGAAATCCTGACTGAAGATTTTTTCCGAGGTTTTCCTCAGTCAAGGGATTGAGTCCTCTTAAATAGCCCTCGGACATCTCTTCACAATATTGTCCTATCCACAACATACCTAGTTTGTCACCTGAAGAGGGTTACACCGGTTAAATCTGATGTGTACCCTACAGCGGGCATCCCTCACAAATGTATTTATTTTTATGTCCAATGCAGGCGAAAAAATAGTGGAACGCAAGTTACTATAATAAACCATTCCCTCTTATAATCAGTTTGTAGACAATTAGGTGTGTACAATAAAAAACGCGATTACTTGAGTAGGAAAGTTTGAATATAATTGTTGATTTTGAGGTTATGATCCGTCCATACATTTGTTTTTAAATTTGCTATTTTGTTCTGACATCTTTAGTGCATTCTTTTGACATCATATTTATATCTAGAGATGCCTCTTAAAGAATGGTAGGACGCGGCTTCAAGTGTCGTGTTCAGGCGTGTCCGCACCATTGTCTCTGTGGATAAGTAAATAATGCCCGATGTGTGTGATTACGAGGAGAGGTGACATGTTTGGGAGGTGCTCGTCACAGCTCGGGGCTACGGAGTCTTGATTAGAAGGTGAGAGGGTGCACGCGCGTGGTCGTACGTGGTGCATGGCGGGAGATTAGAGGCGTTTCAGATCAGCTGTTGGTTAGAGGTGGGAAGGAGGAGAAAGTTTTTGGGAGAGATTGTGGAAGTCAAATGGAAGTTATCGACAATAATAGTCATAGTTCATAGTTCAGTTCTTTATTGTACATAGGTATTATGTGTGATAACACTTATACATGGTACATGGTCAGCAAAATATTGGTTACAGTAACATTTACAGTAAAGCATTAGCTTACACGGTAATACAATTAAAATTACATTCGAATTCGCTTTTGAGCTAACACAGATGGCTATCACAGATACAGATGAACATGCTTAAAATAAAATAAAATGGTGATAAGAAAAGAACTGACTGGCACAAGGTTAGTGTTCAAATAGGTCATTAATGCTGTAAAAAGCCCTTGTGGTTAAAAAGTTTTTTAAAGTATTCCTAAAATCGCGTGAGTTTTCAATTTCGGTAATATGTTTAGGAAGAATATTAAAAATCTTTGCGCCGAGGAAGTCTGGACTCTTTTGAGTTAACTCTAATCTGCGAGGCAGGACTTGTACATTCTCACGATTTCTGGTGTGATGGCTGTGGATGTTGCTGTTAATTTTGAGTCTCCCCAGGTTAGACTTGATGTGGCAGGCGACTTCCAGGATGTAAAGGCTGGCAACTGTTAAGATATTTAGTTGATAAAAAAACTGCCGACATGATTGCCTATTGCTAACTTGAAGTAAAATTCTGATTGCTTTTTTTAGAGATTGAAATGGGAATGAATATTAAAAAGTCAGGGAAGAAAAAGGGAGGTAATCAGAAAGACAGGTATAATTAAATGCGCGTGCGCGCTCCGCTGCAAAGCATTATGGGAGAAAAAGGGAGTTTACACCACGGTCCAATATCGTGGTTTACACCCTAAATGCCATAAGGTGAGTGAGTGACGGACTGCTGACTGAGTGTGAGACGCAGTCCACCACACACCCAAGTATACGGAATGTAGTGTTTAAATTCCATTTCTTCCATAATGCTTTTCGCGCGCGATGTAGAGGACGCTGGTAATATAGTGACAATCGTCTGTTCAAGAGGTTGTCGACTTGTCGTTGTCACCGGGTATTTCGACTGAAGTTTCTCCCAATGGTTCCTCAGTAAAATGGCGGCCCCCCGCTGGACATTCCACCCAATTATCTTCACACCTCTCACCCAGTTATCACCTGAAGAGAGCGGTGTAAAGTGACCCTTGGACGGTTACCCACAAATATATTAATTTAAAACATGTATAATTTAAATTGTTGATCTCAGTTATACGCATTATTCAACTTTGATGCTTCATTAAATCTATTGTTTTGTGATTTTGCACAACCGTCTATGTATACTCTGCAAGTGTCTATAGAGCGCAAATAGCAAAAATAAACTGACTTCTCAACTTTGTTGTGTGTTGTTGTTCATTTTCGTCAAGAATAATTGTATTTTATCCAGCTTGCTAGATACATTTTTCGTTCAGTTTGAATGAAACGATAGATCCAGTGAAAGACATTTTAGAGGGATACCAAAAGTTAAAATAAACTTAAGCTAAACACTATATTGGCTATAAATCGAATCATTTAAGAATAATTTGATTTAAACATTCATGTTTATTGTGTTGAGTATCTAAAAAAAATTATGCAAGTATAGCACCGTGCTAAATTTCGTCTGTAGGAAGTCAAACCTAAATCCTCCCGAATTCGAGGCTGCAAGCCACTTATATCGTTGTCATTTATATTTTAAATTTATTCTTTATCTGTACTAGGTAGATCAAAACACTTCTAAATAAGAATGATGTCAACCAAAGTATTACCGTAGACGCCAACCGAACCGAACCCAGCCCAACTTATCCTTGTATTGTTAATCCAGTGTTATATTTTTGCTTATGATAGATCATCGTGGGCACATAAATGCAATTTTCATGGTTATTATATTTGCATGCTCTGTTAATATGATAGATGTAATTAGTCAAACAACTTTAATACGGAAGGACCAAATTTGAAGGCCTTAGAATTTATCCATTTCTAGCTCTGACATCACCGTATAAAACGAGTTCATCGAAAAATGAATTGTAACGAAGGTGTGTGATACAGCCCGTGTACTTAGTAAAGGTTTTAAGTGTTTTTTTGTGTATGATTTGCATAAGGCAATATGGGAGGAGTTACATTGTTAAATGGATCGCGGGGCCGATTGGCTAGATTAAATTATGCACTAATAGAGTCGTTGTTATAAGCATAACACTACGTCGCGATCGAAGCGTGAAAATCATTCGGAGTAATAGTCGAAGACATTATGTTTATACCTGTTATTGTGGTGGAGACGTAAAGAAAGCTCACCACAAGGTAAGAATCTTTTACCAGACTAAATGGACATAAAACACTTAAGAATCTTTCATCCATTTTTCGTTAGAATCCCCTATCATATTTTGTTAAATTTAAGTATGTTCCTCAAAACAATCGTATGTCTTTAGAAAACCACAATTGTTACTTTCATAAAACCCTCCCTCAAGTTGTTGATTTTACCCAACCATTGATTTCTATAGCACTTGAAACTACTCAAAGCTGCTCTTTGGTCTCGTTTTTGTTTTACTTATCACAACATACATTAGTTATAAATTAAACATTTAATAAAACATTAACTAAAATATTTTGTTAGTTTATAATTTTACAATTGAACAATATGTTCAAGCTATCCCAGCTTCTTCTTCAGGTTCTTTCGGTCAACTCCTGTTTACAGCCTTTGCAACTGCCTTATTTAAAATATTATTCCAAATCACTGGTACATCCAGTATATATAAGTATATCCAGGTTAATAAGTTCTGCGACCAGCAAATACTTAATGTAATATATAAATTCGTTGTTTCGATTGAGTCGATACATGATTTCCTATATATAATACTACACAACAGTACAACACATGAGTTCGTATTTTAGCGTCGCACTCGCGTTGGATTGACTTCCAACACCTGACGGTATTATTGTCGTGCAGTCTCATATTGATAACAATTTATCATTCCGATAATGATCGGTGTCTAGAGCTGCCCGCTCTATAAGGCATTGTGTACCATATTGTCGCCGTATTGCCACATTGAAGTATCGACAGTCGCACGAACTCCCCGCTGTGATGGCGCCCGCTCCGGCGTATGTCGAGTCTAGAGGTGACGAGAGAAAACTTATCAATAATCTTACATTAATTACCATTAGTTACATCCATTAGCTACTTAGTGTCGTTTAACGTGTTTAAGACGGGGATTGGCGTAAATCATACAATCAAATCAGATGTAAGCAAACTCAATATTTTATGTTTGTTATAATAATGGATAATATGGTTCTTCTTCATGACGTATTATACATCTTATGTGTTGTTTTTGCATGTTACTATGAATCCCAACGGTGACGCCCATGGGTTCAAGCACCGGTTTGAGGAGTAAAACCAACATTAAATGGCGTACAATCCGGAAATTACAAATTTCCGATTCATACAGTTTTTGTATAATTTCCGGATTTTACATAATTTCATAAACGGCTTCAATCTTCTCTATTTATATGTTGAAAACCAACATTTGTGTAAACGGTTACCTTGAGGTCGTCAACACAATGTTGATATATAATATATGCACACCATTTCAAGAACTATCTACAAGTATGTTTGTATCTGTCATCTGAGATGCCTATCTGATAGCACAAACTATACCTAACTGCAAACAATCGCCGAAGCCAAGGTTCTATGGAAGGTTGATATATTGACGCCAAGCTATCCTTGGCTTGTTCGATCTATTGGTTATACCTACTTTCAAACCTTTTAAAAATACTTTCTTACTTTTAATATCACATATAGCGATAGAAGTAGCGAATTCGAATACTTGACTCAGGAAGTCACTGGTTCGATATAGCAACCGGCAAATCTGACGGTTTCCCCATAGGGATTTCCTCTTCAGTCTAAAGACGAATGCTGAGATTTAATGAATAGTTTTTTTTTTATTGTCATGTGAACTTAGACTGGCCTAGCTCTGTTGCTCTATAAGCAGCTTTCATATAAAATAAACTGGCAGGCAGAATAATTTCGACATTTTTAAATTGTCTCAGCCAATTCAGTGAAATATTTTTGAAAGCAATGCTCCTATAAGTTGATTGTTGACAATTAATAAAACTTTAATGTAGCCTATTTATAATGCGTTATAAGGTGTAAAACATCTTTTTACGTTGGCATTTTGTTGTGGTATTGGTTTAATATAAATGTAAAAAATATGCTCTGCTACGGGAGTACATTTTATAAGTTTTATTCTCATGTAAAGATTTATGGCTGTAGGAATATGAACGCGCCAATCACAGTGCCAATCATCACATCAGTTTCCCCCTCCTTCTTTACCAATTTTTAATAGTAATTGCAGAAATTATTAATTTGTCGTGTTGTTTCTTCTGAGTAAATATACACACCGAAATATAAAAATTACAATATTGTTTGTCTGACCTAAATGACAGTGTGGTATGATGTCACCAATGTCTTACCGTAGCTAATCCTCATTGTCGTCAACAATGAAGTTACCAAATCCTTTCTATCTCGATATAAAGGTGACCGAATCGTCCCCCATGGGTGTCTGTCACCCACCCTGACACTTGTCTCGCGCTCGCCCGACGTGGGCGTCGCACAATGCCCGACGAACTGGGTGACGAGGCATATTATTTACCATACAGACGATGAATAATTTTTTCAGGCTTATTAGAAAGTATGTTGGATTGTGATCCAAGATGGACGGAAGGACACGTTTAATTACCTTTAATAACAGAGAAATGAATAGCTAGACCATTGTGTGGGAGACACACAACATAACGTGGTTATCGATGTGGCCAAATCGTCACGTACTATCGTAATTACTCGAAAACATATAGAGGGAAATTAAAAATAATTACTCCGCTGAATTGAAAAGGGAATGTGGTTTGTGGTAATGTGATGATGATAGAGAGGTTAGATTGCATGGTGACTAGTGTTGTAGCTATGTGCATGGGGAAATATTGCGCAAATAATATCCTTTCATCGGACTTGTGTGATAATAATGATGATAATAATAACTATTTTGATTTAATTAATTTTCTTGTTGGCATGGATTTTATTCTTTGTGGCCCTACCAATCTGTGCAATGATACTTTGAAGACGAAGAGTTGTGACTTTTGATAAAGGATAATTTATCTATTGCCTAATTATGCAGCGAATAATATCGTTGGACCGTGTTCATGGGTATGAAGGGCAATAACAAAATTAATGTAATTTGCGGGCCTCGTACATTATTTCTGTGCAATGCAGCCGCGGACATATATAAATTAGCAGTATAGCTATGGCTAGAGTGGTGAGCATCTAAAATTTAATATTTTGTTTAAAACTATATGTATAATAATAATATCACACATTATTCCTCGATTGTATTAATCAGAAAACACTTCCTTAAGGGTAATAGAATATTAAATTATACATGTTATACATATATTTAAGGTGTTTATATGTATTTTAGCCCGAAAAGATGTAACGTGTGATTATATAAAATGCTATATAATGACATGACAATATCCCCCAACTGAATAACGAACCCTTACTTACTTTCTTACTACCTATACTTACAAATACAAAAAAGGCAAAACGTTACCAAAACTGATTCCGTTGTAAAACTTCATATAACTACAACTTTTAACTTAGTTACCATAAGCGTAATCTCAATAGATCCAAAGAGAGTTCCAATATGGTAACGATAAGTGTGTTTATGTACCAAATGTGTAAAAAAAAAGTATACACTGGAAAAAATTACGTAGGCTAGTTGTGAAGTAAATTTCACGTACCGTACTTAAATGAACCTGTTCAATTGCCTTCACTAATGCACTAATGCACTAATGTTAAATTAATGGTAGAAAGTTCAAAATGACCTTAATTTCATTAAAAAAATTGTGAAATAGATTATGAGTGGTTTGGCGTCTGCGATGGCTCGTACATTCAAGCACAGGTCGGAGCGTGTGGCTCCATGGGACGTGGGTTCGAAGCCAGAGTATGTGACATTTCGTTTTTAGACCGTACGTCCTCTTTTATCACCACTTGTTAATATAGTTGTAAATATATATATGTGTAGTTGTGTACAATAGTAAGACAATAATCAACAACGTTCTCCGTCCGAGGTGTCATCACGATTAGGGCGCTGGTCCGAAGCGTATGGCTCTACGAGGACGTGGATTCGAATACCGCATAAGGCATGTTTTTTGTTATCGTCCTTCACCTTCATCTTTCACCACTCATCGTCTCGAATAGCCTTAGTGCTTAACTATGAGATGTTAAACAACAAAATCATCATCATCGAACAAAAACTATGAAAGCCCTACTTATGAAGTAACTAGAAAGGGAAGAAGTTTTGCGTGCCCTCTGCGACTTCAGAAGTAAAACCACATTAAAATGCGATAAACTTTGCAAAGTAGCGGATGGAGAAAATTGACCGTACATAATAATGACCAAAAATAAAAAAAAAATCATGAATTAAATTAACGCACTTATTTTTTGTAGGAAATAATCCAGAGTCAATAAAAGTCTAGGTTACATTTATTTAAAGTGGTGAAGAGATATACTAATAATTAACGTAAAATATACGGAAATAACCTTTTCCATTTTGTTTCAAACTTGTACACTATTTCACGCTGTGTTTGAATGAATACATAAATAAAGGCATGCTCATAAAATTATCCGTTTCTTGTCAATATTATGCAATAAGGGGGTCATAGGTTCAATTGATATGTTAGATGTATCTGATATGTAACTAAGTGCTTTTTCTTCTGCCCTCTCGTTTAGTTATCAAAACACATATTTCAGTAACAAACTCGCAGCAAAAAACTTGTTAAACTATTATTAATAACAGAGCTAATTACCTGGTATGTCGATAAGTTACCCAAGTAGTAATTACGTTCAATGACAGTTGCTGCATATTAATACCCACTGAAGGGACCACGCTCACTCTAGGGACAGTGTGACCCTTGACCCTGTGATGTCGCACGTGCCTTGGCTGAAGCAATATACACGGGGTATGTGATGTAGCTAGACACCGGAATGTGCGAATATAATATGTACAATGTCAATTATACGTGTATATGTGGGGTGTTTTCTTGTACATTTATTTGCAATGCTATTATGTAACTACCGGGCTGCAGACCTTCATGGTGTAGTACGAGTATAGCACAGGAAATTCCTTGGAAAGTTACCTTCAGAGCAGCATCAGGGCAAAATATGAAAATGATACACGTCTTTCATGATTTTGTCTCCCCCTAAAAATTAGCTGTTTAAAGGCGAGTGAATTGACAATTTATTTAGTTTGCTTCAACTCGTGTACTAGTCTAGTTCTATCTTAACTAGGAAAACGCTTAAGTCCCGCCGCGTTGTTGGATGAGCGTAATTGGTGCATTGAGCTGCCATGTGTTATGTGAATTTTCTGTTCTGTGAAAAAATCATTACTAAGTTGATGATTTTTTTAAAAATAATTTAAAATAAATAAAAAATAAACTTTAATTTTTAATTTTTTTAATTAATCGTAATTTTAAAAAAGAAAAAAATCGTAAAATTTCGATTTCCATAAGAAATAATTATTTGATTGTGCTCAAATTTTACACGAATATATGAATTCATAAAATTAAGGTTCTGTGAAAAAATCATTACAATCGGATAAAGAATGTAGGTGTTATTTGTCAAAGAATTGTTTTAAAAAAGAAAACCCCCGTAAAATTGCGATTTTTATGAGAAATAATTATTTGATTGCGCTTAAATTTTCCACGAATATATAAATTCATAAAATAAAGGTTCTGTGAAAAAATCATTACAATCGGACAAAGCGTGTAGGTATTATAAATCGAAGAAATTTTTTAAAAATCGAAAAAAATCGTAAAATTGCGATTTTTATGGGAATTTTTTTTTCGATTGTGCTCAAAAACGTGGCAGTTCTAAGTTCAGAGATTTCGAAGGTCTCAATAAAATTTCATCGCAATCGGAGTATCGGTTTAGCCGGAATCGTGCTAACAAACAGACAAAAATACAAAAAGAAAAAAGAAAAGAAAAAAAAACATTCCGGATTTTTTTCTCCAGTGTAGTGAAATGGAATCTTCGCTTCGCTCGCTACGCTCGCTACGCTCATCCAATTAGGAGTATAGAGACCATCGGAATAATCAGAAAATAATACACCGATTTACTTAAAATTAATTTAATGCCTACGCTTTTCATGAAAATTATACCATCAATAGACCGCACTCACGAGCTTTATTTGACACCTCTTGGACAGATATTCAAATTTATTCCTTTATTTTATTTCCAGCTATAATATTATTGCTATTAGTTTTATTATATATATGCGTGCATATTGGTAACTTCTTACTTACTTCAGTATACCCAAGGACAAACGCTATTTCCATAATGCATAAAAACTTCGTTGCTTTACGACTTCGCGGTGCGATGAATATTTCTTCATTTCTGGATTCTTCTCAATCTATAAATAATAATATTATAATATTATTTAATTTTACAATAAACGATAAAACTGTTTTATAGTTTTAGATAATATTAATAATGATTTATTTATTCATGATTACAACAGAGCCGAAGCTCCACAAGCGCAATACCATTAAAAATATAATATGCAAATAAACAATAGTTTTAAAACATACACAGCTTTACAAATTTGTGAAAATAGCATGTATATGTATAGTACGTGTTTACATACTTCTACTAAAAAATACTTATCTATAAATGGGTAATAAAATGATTACGTACTGTATGTGGTAACGGTACTTTGACTGTGAATAATGTTCGAAAGGGTTTATAAAATAATAAATCATATGTGTATATTGCGGATTCCAGGAGAATAATACGTCAGCATCAATATTAACGGCTTAGATTCGAATTATGGCAGCCACATTCTATACGGCGTCCACAGATATACTTCGTATGCAATTAAATTTACTATTCACTGCATGAATAATACTGGAAAACATTTTTCAGAAAATTAATTAGATTTCAAATATTATCAACCGATCGAGGGATATCGTGTCTCGCTATCTCGATTTCACGATTTATTATAGTTAGTGCCATTATAGTTGATGTTATTTAAACTTAGTGGAGTGGAGTGTTATTTGAAAATGGTGGAGGTGCCGGGCACATAAACATTCAAATTTTTGGAGGTAAAGTCCCACTCCCCTATCCCCCAGGGTCACCAAAAACATTCTGCATCATCCTTATTGAAGGACAATGCCGACAAAAACCATGCCAATCGGACGTCGTGTTCGGTTTTTATCGTGAGACGTGACTCACACAGACGGACAGACGATTTAGAAAAGTGATGCACATACATCTTATCGTTTAAGTTACCATCATGGACTTATGGCATACTAAATCAGTACCATCATTATTATTTTAATCAATTTATAAATTTATTAACATAACGCTGTGGTTTTATTACTATATTGCTATGCAAATTGTTTTTATCTTCTAGTTTTACGACTTTGATGGTGTTTTCTCGTCTAACATATGAGTTTTACAACAGAATCGTACGTCCATTAATATTCACCTTTGCCACCGTCCGTCTTCACCGCAGCGCCTGCGCAGTGCGCACCCTGGCTCGTTGATTGATGCCCAAGGAAGCGATATGTCTATTGTGTTCGCACGCCGAAGGCTGACTACAATAAATTTTCAGATGGAGCTTAATCAATAATATTCTTCATATTTCCACGGCCCATTATCTGCCATTATCCCTGTCATTTGATGTGTTGACTTGATGAATACTGCCAACACTCTTGAACCTTGGTTCTAGAAAGTCAAGAAAAAAACATGATTGGACAGAATAATTGACCATTGCGAACCTTGATAGTACCAACAATTGCATCAATGTCTAAACGACGTGTTAATGCCTTAATTTATTTGAGAGATTGGTTATTTGGTATATTGACCTTCTATTGTATGTAGTGATGTTGCCACCTTCCACATTGTGATGTTTTTGGGTTTTATTCTCAAGTATTCAATATCGCACCACTGGTAGGCTGATGTACAATGCGTAATTGATGGTGAAGAAACTATTTTATGGATTAGCTTTGAAGTAATTCAAGCGTGCTAATTTGATTGGTGTGCTATTGAGGACGCTATACACTGTGTGTGGCAATGTATCACACACTTTTTTCCGTAAGGATGTTCGTTGTATGGTACACACTAGTCCCCTAGTTTACCCGGAGTGAACCTCTTCCGGTTATCACTAACTAGGTCATTAGGGATAATGAGGGTTATTGTGAAGAGAATGTCCGAGGGTTGTTTAAATTAATTAATTATTAATTAAAAATTAAAAAATTCTCAAGCCAAGTATTTAATCTTCAGTCAGGATTGGCGGTGGTGGGGTTCGATCCCGTGACCACGAATAAGAGAACCAGGCGTTAAGCATGAGCCTCAACTGTCGATAATCTAAAGAATGATCCTCGCTAGCTCATCCACGAACGTGCTTGTGACTTATTTGAGTAAACGTTAAGTTTCAGTAGGTCTATGCAACGTATAATTTGTTGAAGTAACAACAAGTTTAAGGACTAGACTGGATACGTTTATATTTTTATTTTATGTATTTATTGTTTTAACACATTGATGTGTTATCGCTATAGAAAAGGGAATAGCCCCATTCACATTTAGTGTCTAGCAACCTACTAACTATACTAATACATTGCAATTAAATTAATTAAAAATACATTACACAATAATAGAAAACAACGTGCGTTTAGACATGTTAAAAGTGAGAGAGATGAAATTATGACAAACATAGAATAGAATAGAATTATCAGGATACACCAGAAAAGTAGTTTTTTAGTGCAGATTTGAAATGGCTTTGAGTGTGTATTTCACGGATGTCCACCGGCAAATCATTCCATAATCTAAAGACTATATACTTTAAATTATTTTGATGAATCTGGAGATCACTCGAGATCCTTCAGTCACGAGCACGACTGCCGGTGGCAAGAATCGAACCCCAAACCTCCCGGATCTCAGTAGCGTTCTCTGGCTCTGAGTCACATCTCGTGATGAGCAGGTATAGGGTTTTGTTTCTTACCCACTTAATTAATATAATGAAGCGACGTAAAGTAATTGGAAGGAGGAAAGTCCAATATCAATAAGTTTAAAGCGCCAAGAATCGTAACACCCGTCAGTCGACGTAAATATAGGTTCCTCCACCAACCAACCAGGTAAATCAGAGTCCATCCCTAAACCTCTCAAATAGTAATTACTAGAACCAAGAACCTCCAGGTTCTAACTCAATGCTAGAACTATGTCTACTTATTTCTTGACACGCACCGCTACTGCGTGGATTCTGAGCAGGTACTTTGCTTTCACGAGTCGCCTGAGGTTGGAGCCGTCCAGCAAGGGCCTGACCAACTTATGTGGGTGCGTTCATATAAGTTTTCCCTAGGTTAGCTAAATCGTAAATATTTACCCTTATAATTATTTCTCTTCGTCTTCTCGATTGGCTCTATCGCATTATTATGATACGTTAAAAACTTAAACGTACGTACGATAGTATGATGATAAACCAACGAACACAAGTCGTATAAGTTACTTAAGGCTATTGTAATCACCCTAGAGTCAAAACCTTAGAAATCCATGAAAGTCGGCTGAATGAAAAAGTACCTTTAATAAAACAACGATTTTTTTTTGTTGGGGGGGGGGGATGGTCGGGACATAACCTCACTATCGGGTCGTTTTTTGACAATAGTGTAGGTAGACAGCACATCTAGTGCAAAATTAAATTTTGTGAATCGGTTTCTGGATATAGTTTGTAACGCCTTTAGCTTCAACTTCAGCTAAAAGGACAAATAGATTTCTAAAATAACAGTTGGTGTACGATTTTTTTTTGCCAACGATACAAAACTCAAAAAACTCGTATTTGTACCGCTTCTAAAAAAAAGCGTACACCAACTGTATTTTCAGAAATCTATTTGTCCTTATAGCTGAAGCTGAAGCTTAAGGTGTTTATCCAGAAACCGATTGTCAAAATTTATTTTGCACTAGATGTGCTGGCTACACTTATCGAAACAACGACATATTATAATGGCCAATAGTGAGGTTATGTAACGCTCCAATAAATACATATTTTTCTGTTTTAAGTAAGGTCCTTTTTCATTCAAAAAACTTTTCAGACATGTTTCTTCGACTTTCAAATCATCGGCCAGAGGTGGTACAATTGTGTGTACATTTTGTGTACACTTACTTTGCCGTATAATCTCTATGCGTTCGAATCGAATTGTCTAAGTTATCGGTATACGCTTTAACTCTCTCCCATGCATAGCGTATACTAAAGCGTAGTGAAGTAATGTGTCTCCCCGGTGTGGGCTTTATGCACGGGAGAGGGTTAAATCAAAGTTCCCCACTGAAATGTTTGTGTCCGAGTGGGTAGACTCACTCTAAATACGAATGTATTTATTTATTTTGTTGTTAAGATCACATACGTAAATGAGTTATTACAACAATTATCAGCTATACTGGTCAACGTGCAATAATATGAGTGAAACAGGTTTCGTCTTCCCTGCTTTACTTTCCACCACGTGTGAACGTAACATGATACGTTTAGTCAAACATACATCTATTAATCAATCCATGCCGCTCTGAATAGTGATTAGATTAAACAGCAAGGAGAAGGGACGTGCATGTCTGTCTGTCATCATACTTTGAACCCTACTTTCTACGAGATGAGGGCGCTCGCCCTAAATGTATCGTGTTACGTGGGTTTTGGTTTGTTCCTATAGCTGGGGGCTTTGTAATTTTACTGTCGTGAGATGAACCATTGCACACAATATCATAACAATATTTATAATAATATATGTTGGTGTTTAATTTTTTATATTATTTACTTGCGATGTTAAAGAAAATTAAACTAAGCGTGTAGCTGTCAGTTGGACATTTAGCGCGACACACAATGTCGTCTAAATGAAGGTCTAGAACCATACACTGGTCAACCATGTCCACTACTCATTGCCACAATCTAGAAATTACAAAATCTATTCCGACTGGTGTTTGAACCTAGGTCTCCCACTCAAACCCCAGTCGGGATAGATTTGTTAATTTCTGGATTGTATTAAAAATGAACAAATACACCTACGGGAGTGTTTCCCGATTAAAAACTATAGGAACTGTGTGAGCCTGAATGAATGATAGTAAATTTTGATTTGAATTTAATATAGACCCTATATCTTAATATCCACATTCTTTATAATTTCATAACATTGATGAAGCAGTGTAAAATTAGGTCATTGTAATATTGTATGAATTCATAGGTCATAGAGGTCATATATTTAGAATAATAGGAGCATTTGCTGTAAAGTGAACTCAATAATGAAGTACAATGCCCATAACTCATTAGATGCCATAGAAAGGACGGAGTTCCGGGAACCACGCTGATCTTTGTCATCCATCACCTGACATTGCTTTACCGTTCTTGACATGAGACACATTGAGAGTCAGTTGGTTTATTTTAGTTTCATGTGACAACAGTTTGTGTTTTAAACTCTTTAACGATGTTGTCACAACTTTTTGCAGTCACGTTAAAACAAACAAAAACAACTGAACACCTCATGTGCGCTAAACAAATTCGTAAATAATGTTTTATTATATAATGTGTAGTATTCTCTATCAAAAGGTTTTCGATTCGAAAAAGTTAGTTAATTTTCACTCTCAACGTGTTTATCAATTTTATGTCGTTTTCCTAAACGTTTCGCTATTGTTGACTGTAATCAAAGCTATTTAGACTGTGAAACAACGTGCGATGATGAAGATCGTAGATAACATTTTCAAACTATGTTTTATGTAAGAAGGGTCGTTTGCACGTGTCTCATAACCGTTATTAGCCATTACGATAACCTCGGGCATCAATTCTGCACAAACAAATTACACAAATCTCCCACTTTCCAACTGTATGGTTAATAAATAATGATAATTTAATTGAACCCCGTGGAGTACGCCATTAGCGTTGACCCTAATCCTCCCACTCCCACGACGAACGACCCGGGTTCGAAGGCCGGGCAGGTCTGTGCCCGAAGATGCCTGTTCACTTTCTCACCGCTAATTAATCACGGGCGCCGAAACTGATAAGGTTGTGATGGTCGGTGAGGCGAGTGCGCGCGTAATACGACAGGATAATTACACACAAGTGAGATTGAAAGCCGGGCAAGCAGGAGGCAGGCAGAAGCTATGCCGGGTGTTAGCGCAACTTGTTGCATGCGGTGCAGTCGGGGGTTATTAGTTGGCGCGTTCACATTGGGGATCAAGGGAATAAGAATAAGAATAAGAATAACTTTATTCAACTTGACGTGCACATGGTACATGTATAACTCCCGAAGGAGAAGGTGAATAGAGAGGTAAACATAAAAAGTATTAGGAAACAAGAAGAATAAGAAATATAGTACTACTATAGCATTGAGTATATAACCATAAGGTTCTATACTCAAAGATGTTGCATAATAACAATAACATGCATAACAACATAATGTATGTTGCATAATAACAATAACATGCATAACATTGGGAAAAATGCGATACAGTCGTATCAAGGAGGGAATGGCTCTTTCTGGACATACAGAGCCAATCACAAATAAGTATTATCGTTGGTATTACGGAAAACTACATAGGCTACAAGATTTAGCACTTTCAATTTCAAAAATGGCGCTGGTGCATTTATTTTTTTCCTAGCTTCAAAAACCGCCTTGATGGCTTCTTGTACGTTTAATGGAAAATTGTACCCTTTGGGTTGAAAGGACGGTTACAGAAGTGAAAATTCATGAATTAATTCTTAGTTATGGAGCGAACCTTTACTTTACTGTTTGTTTGCGTGTGTCATGTCTTATGATAAAACCTAACACGACCTTCGATTGACATGCGCTTATGTTCATTGCCCTTCAATGAGGATGTTTTGATTGATTGACCCTGGGTGTCAGGCGGGCTGGGCTAACGTCGTCCAAACTATGTCAAAAATACCCGGCACCTCCACCAACAACAAGAGTTCAACAATGGAGAGGAATGTATTATTTTATTTTGTATTCTTCTTCGACGATCTGTGTAGCTTCGCTCCATCTTTTGTGTACTCCCGTACCTCGTGCTTGTTGTAAACCATTGACTTAACCAGTAGTTAATTGTGCAGAACACGAAGAGTTTAAGCCAATGAAGTCTCTTATAGAATCTGTGGTGGTAAACACATTTAAATTATAATTTTGAAAATTAAATTATCTGATCAGATTTCAGTTCTTTAGGAACCAGGTATTTCCATCTTATGTTTGCAAGGTAGGGGTGTCTACAGACAACGTGCAAACATTTTTTCAAATATATTGTGCAAAATCCCGGGATTAATCTTAGAAGCAGGATTAGAACCCAAAACCCGACCTTCGTCTCTCCTAGTCTAATAAGGCCACGAATATTTCGACAGGCCCTCCTAACATCGAACTTTGCTAGAATTATGCGCCTGCACTCGCACGTGGTTGCCTAATATGCGATTAGCATCGTCAATAATTCGACATCGGAGTAAATTCATAACGAACGTCAACTTGATAATTACTGTGTTTAGCGCCGGCCGGTGATCAATCTCTCAGACCTCTAGTGCTCGACACCTACCAAGGATTGGGCACAGCCTCGTGGTCGTGGCTTATACTTGAGTAATAACAGGCTGGTGCTGCTGATGATGATTTATAATCACAACGTGGGAGGGGGGATGAGTTTGTGCTTGAAGTGCGTACTGAGACCGATTAGGCACAAAAATAAGTAAACACATGTAGTATTCAGGACCAACTTCATTTTATAGTCTTTTGAGAAAAACAAAATCATTGTTTATTTTGGTTGAGTATTCTCCCAAAATTACAACTTGGCCACATTTTCGCAAAAAATATACTTTATGATTGACTGATTTTTAGAACGTTTAGTTATTGCATGCACACCTGTGACTGACTTGTGCTGTTTTAGAACATTTTAGAACGATTATTGCGTCGGGCGATACAAATACGTCCCCGTTTCGCTGAACCAAGAGTCTTTTAGCGACAATTGCTACGAAATTTTGACATAGAATACGTATTTAAGTGTGCATCAATGTAAATATATCAAATTCTTTTTTAAGATATGATATTATTTCGAAGTAAAATTTATGCCTTAACGTCACAGAATAGCACATGATATAGGCCTACATAATTGTATTATTAATACTTGTTAAAGATAGAAATGATGTAGGTTGACTTTTGCTTTTCTTTCATGCCACTGAAGATATAATTCCACTATATAATAGTTTCTTATGTAGATATTTTGGAAAACTAATTTTCGTGCCAAAGCACATAGTTCAAATACCCCCGTCGAATTTTAGGTTTGATGATGGTTTTGATGGAATATGACTATAGGGTTGTTTTATGGAAAATAATTTCAGCAAGAGTAAATCAACACTCATACATTAACACAAATGAATGTCACATCCTTTGTATTTGTCAAAAAAAGTACGTGGTTTGTATTCTGAATGCAGCACGTGACGGCTGATGTATCTACAAGCAGAACTAATTGATCATCCCTACCTTGTATTTCTTTAAGATGGCTTCACATCATAAAACATCGTTACAAGTACCAGTTGACAGTAAAAAATATAAGTCGTTGTTCAATTGTGGCTTAACAATGACGATCCTTAGTTTGCAATTGTACGGGTGTCCGTAAACTACGGATTAGTCAAGTCTGTATAGAATTACAAATAATACTTTTAATCATTCTTGTACAGTGTGCATTGATCATTGTGTCGTGCAAGTACTGCAGTAGCTTAAGCTACAGCACAGACGTGCTAAGTCGCGCGTTTAACAGATACAATCGCTTCAATTACAACGTTGCACATTATGATTAATTACCAAATTTATTACTAAGAAGATGTTGATAGGTATTTGTTCAATATCATGCATATTTCAAAAGTAGATGGTTCTACCAATCTCAGAAAATACACGTACTTGAAAGATAAAATTTATTTTCTTGTTTTAATAAAAATTCATGCTTCTCTTAAGCTATTCTGCGAGAGAATACATTGTCATTACACCCTCAAATAGAACAAAATCCATTGAATATGTGTCATTTAAAATATTCTTGGTGGTTGATTCAATTCAGTATATTTTGTTACAACTTTAAAATCGAAGCACGAAACATATAATGAGCCTAATTTAATGATCGGTCTGGAATAAATTCCATTTTGTGACAAAACAATGGCAGTAAATAGAAGGTTGACAAATAATGCTCTTTAATCAAATTAGTTGATAAAATCTTATAATTGTTCAACATTGTTATTGTATTTTTTATGCATATTATCTATGTGTAATTTAGATGCCTGAGCTGACTACCATTTTAAATAACACAGTGGAACACCAGGCGCCATTTTGTGCCAATACACGAGTTCATCAGACGCCATTTTGTTTCAATACATTGGAAGTAAAACAAGTAAAACAGCTCTTGCGAATGGTGTGCTTAATTGAACGATCAATTACACTGCGTGTTGTATTTCTCTACGTGCTTATAACACGTGACACAGTTTCCAACACCTTTCGAGACTCGACATTTTGTTTAGACTTTCGTACAGATTTTCACAGATCACAACACGCTGTGAATTATATACATTATAACTATCTGTATGATCTTTTGAAAGTATTGCGGAGATGCATTTAACTTTTCAAGAGTTATCGCACCATCTTCCCATTAACTTTCAGAGTATGTAATTCATATTCATTTAAAGTTTAGGCTAGAGTAAGTGTTTGTACTGGGGGGATACAGACACCTTTCTATTCCCTTTGCGGCTCGTTCGGCCTATGTAATCAACAGATTTCAGTGCATGTGTGGATGTATAATTTGCTCTTCTCTAAGCCCCACATAAACCTGCTTTCGATTCCACCGATCTTAAGACAGGACCGGGACAAACTGGTTTTGTTTTTATTAATTGTGTTTATATCCGTGGAGAATTTATGTTTACAACGAATTACAAAACCATTCGTTTCCAAAGTGTCAACACTCGACGGGGGACTCGGGAGTTGTGTAAGGGTCAGCGGTTGTCGTAATAATATCGACGTTTCGGCGGACGTTTAGCGCGATGTAGAGATCAATCAAATGCGCGACGGACCGCGGAGAATGCGATGTGTCACGTGATGTCAAAACATATGACTAATGTCGTTTTGAATGGGTGAACTATGACCGATCGCGCATTTCTTATACAACATCCTTGATTTTATGATACAATGCATCTGGCTTAACTCTAAACTCAAGAGGGGATATCATTCAAGATCATCTGAGATTGGGTTTCAGAAAAATTGAATCTTGACTTAACCAGATGCTAACCATCATACTAGTATGATGGGTAATTGTTATTGTCTTGGATTAAGCAAGTACATAGTTCACATTTTGACGTAGACATGTTTTATGTTATAAATAATTATTCGATGACGCAGGTCTGCAGCTAAAGCTGTTGCCGTCAATAAACAATAAATTTGAATTAAAATCTAAATGTATACAATTAGATACAACTATTAACAACAAGTGGTTACTGAAAATTAAATTTGACCATCGTATCACACAAATTACAGTTCGCGTGCATTAAACTACTAGCCATACCAAATTACCCACTAATTTGAGGTTAACCACAATTTTTACTGTCTGATGTTACGTTGGTATACAATTATATGACCAGCGATTCTGTTTATAGTTTTGACTCTCCCTCCATTAGTGTATGTTCGATCCCCGGTGTAGGCACTTTTTTAATTTCTGTCTTAGCTATAACATAACAGCGTCATAGTTGCCTTCTATAAAACCAAGGTTAAACATATATATATAATCAATATATATAATATTAATATCATATACTTGAGTATAACATATATATATATATATATATAAACAACGTTTTACGTTTAACCACATTCGTGGCATGCATTTTATACGTCCGCCAAATCAATGCACCATTTTTTTGTGTTTACCAGTGGACGAAACAAATCATGCACCAAAGATTTATCACAATTTCTCCGTTGTTCGTTTTCTTATATAAATATTTCGGATAAAAAGTGTCAAGCAGAAAAGTCTTCCCATGTATTGCCGACTATTATTTGATACAAATTTGTGATGTGATAGAACTTCAATATTTAAAATTTTAATTACAAAAATTTATTTCACAAACCACAAAGTACAAATTTAATGAAGAGTGGAAAGAAGACCAAATGGGACTTCTTACCTTATATGCGTTGGCTGTTTTATTGATTTTTGAAATATATTTACTTATTCTAATTTGGGCCAACTCTCGCTGATATTTATACAACACAGCGGGATTGAACCATTAAGTTTCTAATATTGGAAGTGTTGTAAAAGTCAAAGATTTACACACGTGTGACTTTGAGTGGCTGATTTACTTCCAGAGACCCCTTGAACTGTCTCATAAAACCGTGACACATATGAAAAATAGAGATCTTATAGCAGCGGTTATTAAAATTGTTTATAGCTGTCCAAATCTATTGACATGACTTTGTTTTTGGTTAACGTCTTACACGGTCCAAGATGACAGTTCTAGGTCTTTGAATGTGGAGAAACCTCTGGTTGAAGGGGCGACCTTGCATGATGTGGTGGGTGGCAGGAGCCACATTCATCATCTTCTTTCTTCTGCGCTGTATACTGAAATTGTAACCTTACATAAACCGCATTGATTTTTATTGTTTTCGTAGGAAAGTTGTCCAGGGCCAACTCGTCCCTCTTTTGTTGGTCGAGTAGTTATTGGATGTGAGAATTTGATTTTTGTTGCTTTTACATGTCTCTATTAAAACTCTTTCAGGCGCGGTGGTTATCTATGTTGACCACCAACCAGCTGATTTTGTGTACTTTAATGCATGGTGGTTAGCAACAATAACACCACCTTTCTACGGAAAATACCAACTCTCTTGATACAACAGATTTTCTCCAAACATATGCAGTGCCCGACAGAGATTTTATGGACAATACAAATAAGAAAACTGCAAAAAATGATAAAACTGGCAGTTTGTCCCGGAACTTTGGTTAATCATAACTAGAGAATTGAGACAAAATTGTAAGAAACAAATCTAAATTTTTACTCTAAACATTTGTCATTGCTAATTTCGAATTTATAACCATTCCAAAATTTAACAATTTTTTTTTTTACTAAATAAAATTTAAATTATTTTTTAAATTAGGAATTTCATTAAATGGTCAATTTCGAGTGATTGTGACAATGAAAGACAATAATTAAAAAAAAACACTTGCCTGTGCGGGATTCGAACTTATACGTCCTCGTACTGTCATCGTATGAACCACCGCGGATAACTGGGATGTGAGAGGAGTTGATAAGATTATTTCCGCAAGACCTGATGAATTGCATTCTGTCCCGGTATTCGCATTTCGACTGACTACAACACTCTAGAAAAACCATCAGCTAGAATTTCCTGAATCTAGTATTCAACTCTCTCATTAGTGCCCTATACTCATTTTGTGTACGTCCTATGATAACATTGTCTAGGTCACGTCTTAGAAAGTTCATTTCAACACAATCACCCATCATTCGTCATCCAAAATTTGGGGTTGTTAAAAAAAAATGAAAAAATTCCGACTCTTTTTTCACATTTTTGTCCAACGGATAAATACATACCTACTAGTACCTAATTGTAATCATTAACCAATTTACAAAATGAATCCGGAATAAAAAGTCTCAATAAAATCAAGTCAAATAATCATCGTATGATGCTCTATAATTACAGATCATGTTAATAGAAACGTCAGCATCATAACGAACATTTGAACCAGCAAGTGCACGAGCTCGGGACGCAGCTGTAGCTAATAAGATGAAAGCGTGCACTGTTAGAGAAGATACACATGTATTACACAAGAGCGAAACAACAATCTATCTTAATTAGATTGTGTGCGATGTATCATTGAGATGAGCCTTGACCCCGGATGGCCATGTTGAAAACTACCTTGCTGCAACGCGCACGACGCCATTTTGTTTACTAGGAGCTGTCACGTGGTCAGGCCACGTGGTCTGACTGAGCCAGGGACGAATAGTTTTACAACGATACAAACTTTATTGTTTTTTTAGTTTGTTGAGTACCTCACAAGCCCCTCTAAGTATAAAACTATAAATTGCTTTTTAAATTTATTTAGTTAAACTTCTTGTTTACATACACAAGCCCCAATGCTCCTCTAAGTATATCCAAAAATTATTTTGTCGTTTTAACATTATTTTGTTCAAATTTTTACGTGTACACCCTAAAAGCCCCAATGCTCCTCTGAGATAAAATATATGTTTTTAACATTTTTTTGTTGGACTTATATAGGTTTCACCCCACAAGCCCCCATGTCTGAGTCTGAGTCTGAGTCTGAATGTCCGAACAAAAAAATCTTGAGGTTTTAGAACATTCAATTAAATTTTGATATTGCTTTCGGGTATCGTTGGATAACACTTCCACTTTTCTATTGTGTTTCTTTAAACAGGGAAAAACTTACAAAGTTTTCGTAAAACGCACGTGAAAGACTTTGATCACACACAACTCAAGATAATGTAAGACTATTTTATTATTTTTTGACAAATTTTGGAATGCACGCTCTTTTACGTGTTTACGTTTTTCTTTTGGGATCATTTAAAAATTGTTCAAATCGAATTTTCAAACTGCACACGTCTAATTTTCCCACTTGTGAAATGTGTTCAACGACACAGACACGTGTTCTTGCAGTACAGATACCGCTTCTGAACGTTAATAAACTGAAAACTACGAAGTCGTTTGTACGATTAATGGTTACATTAGTAGCGACCCGAAGTCTTTAACTGGTTCTTCAATATATAGGTAAAATCGATGTTCACAGCGATGTCATAAATACTCATTCTGCGATAATACTATGGTGCGTCCGCACGCGTATTCGAGTCCAACTATCATAAACTATTGGAGAATGTTCAGCCTTGTATCTGGTATTTAGCCAGGTTGTTACGGATTCCTTTCTACGCCGGTGGTCCTGTACCTTTGTTGTGCGTAAGAAGTTACGTTATCAAATCATATTTCGATTACGAGTCTACCTAATTTTCCTTACCATTTTCATCATCCGCACAAAAAGGTAGTGAGATCCTTATCCCTATTATTTTCATTCTGCATAACAGTTGTATTCTACGTAAATGTAAATAGCACGAGAGAACAAGTAGTTTTCCGACAGGTTATAGACAGATATGTTCGGCTAAAATCGAAGTAATATTTTAATAATAATTTTATTATACAAAACATAACTTATCTTTAGTAACATTATGATCCGACAAGAATTTGGACGGTAAACGTTCACAGGCAATAAAAAAAAGAAACGTTCAATATCCAACATTACCAGCAATACAATAAAATTAAGTTAAATTTTAGGCTATATGCAAAATTATATGATACAAATTTTCAAACCAATCTGCGATATTCTTTGAGTTTCTACAATTTAATGGATAGATTACAAAATCGCACTTCGATTTTATTTGGGTTTTAAAAGTAGTTTCTATAATGTATAAGTGACGTTGCACATCTTATCTACAGGTAACACATAATAAATCACTCCTACTAGATGCCCATGTTGACCACGGGCAGCACTTCGAAGACGTTTACTTTCTATTTTCGAGCAGTCCTAACTTTTTTGTGGGAGGGGGGCATTTCCCAGTATATTCTGTGTCTTCCAGTCTGACGGTGATATGAGCTCCATATAAGCTGCACATGTTACCTCTTCTAAAAAGTTACCTTTACTCTTTACTTTTACTTTTTCCACTGCTCCTTGTAATAGCCTCATACGGAGTTTGTTTAAGCTTAATGTAATAATTGACTTTGTTCACGTTTTTTCCCCTACGCACTTTAAAATAAAATTAAGCTTAATCATCAAATGATCGTGCATGCTTTCAAGAGTGTTATTAACCACTTTTTAACCCATGATTTAAATTGTTCTTACAAAAAAAACTAACTGAATATGTTGTTTTGTTTTTTTAACACATTATAACGTTAATGGTTGCATGTTTGTTTATACAACGTGAAAAAATGTGTTTAATGTAAAGCAAATAACGCGGAAATACAACGCAAAAAATCGCCAATTTGAGACAAACTCGTTCTACTTGAAACTAAAAGTGTCGATGCCATAAGGTTGTACCGTCCTGGTCAAAAATATTACACGCAGTAAAAATAAGGTACTGATTTAGTTATCAGTTCAAAAAACGAGGTTTGATTCGTGGAGATGGGGGCAGATTACATAATCAAACAGTCTAGGGGGGAAATTTGTAAAATATTATCGGGCAAGGTGTCAGAATTACTCCCAATACAATGCCTTGTTCTTCTGTGTTACACCCTCGCTCCTTGACGTGAGTGTACCTACACTCAACACCGCAGTCACGAACCTCGGTCACGACTATCTACTCGGGACCCACTGAGCAGCCGTGGTCGGCGTGGGCGCGGGTCAACCTGCAGGTGGTTGGATTCGCCCGCGGGGAGCGCTCGCGGCGATAGTTGTTTTTTGCATGTCTCAACGTACGGTATTTGTTGTAAGTTCTCTTCGAGTGATGTAAGCAAAGAGAGTTATTATTCTACAATTATTGTTATTTGTGGATTTCACTCTTGTTCTATTCACTTATCAAAACAAATTTTTTATTAGATCTAGAAAGAAATTGGTTATAAACTTATAAAGATAGATTTTTAAAACGTGTAGTCAAAGAGAAAAAAAGATTAGATATGAAAAATCAAACTTAACAAAATAAAAAAAGAGAAAAAAGGATAAGAAAAAAACTTTACAATCGTAGAACAACTAACTTTACAATCGCAGAACAAAATTGTTTTTTTTTCCCGGTAGGCCTACCGCGAGGCCTACCGTACATTCGCTTAGAAAAAATCCAGTTTGCAAGCATGACAATAATGACATATTCGCTTTCGGAAACTTTCTTTTACTCTCCTAATTTTTCTTTCGTTGTATTTTTGTTATTATCAATCCATAATAATGGTTGATTTTGTGTGTACATTACTTATCTCGGCCATGGGTCGACAACCATGCAAAGCTTCACGTATTCTATCAGCTGCTTCGTGAAATGAAACGCCGAGTGTCTACTACGGCCATCCTCTATGTTACAACTTGTCTGTGAGTCTAATTGAGCCGTAGCTGACCGAGGAATGCCGGCTGATATCAAACAAGCGGCGGTGCAAACATTGGTCCACCTTATTCGTACTAATTCATTCATTCAATCTGTAATATCGTGATTTACTTTGCGCGGTAAACGCCCCACGAGTGATTGAGCTCTCACAGTCTCGTTGTGCTCAATGTAGACACAACTCCACCCACCCCAGACTCACGACTCAACGGTGGATGTATTGCAGTTGGTGTAGTGTCCAGTCTGGATGGGCGAGTTCACCAAAAATAAGTAACTTTGTGTTTACTAATACAATCCAGGATTTAAAAAAATCAACAAGGGAGTGTTTTCCGACAAATCGAGAAACACACTGTTAGTTTGTGAAGACAAGCTCGAGTACGGGAGTACCCAAAAGCAAAAGCAACTTAGCCAACAGATCGTCGAAAAAGAATACAATATGAAATAATTCTGTGTCGATCTTTTTGGTGGTGGGGCCTGTTTGATTAGACAAAACGTAACATTTTAATTTGTTCTTGTATTCAGTAATGGTGGAGGTGCCGGGCAATTGAACGTTCAAACTTTCTGGGGGGGGGGGGGGGGGGGGCGAGAACGACTTTGTAATACATTTGCATTAACGGACTATTTCCAGTTGCAAATTCCATGTTGGAAATTAACATCGCTCCCTTTAAAGTTCCCTACAAAGGAACGCGTTTCTAACAATGCATGCTTACTTGTAGAGTTTACTGCATTCCATCGTATCCATCGCGATTGCTCACTATCAACTAATTACCTGACGAGATAGTTCTCGAGGGGAACTCTCACGCATTGAACTCTCCGTAATCTCTTTAGTTTTACCATGCCTTTTGTGACAGAGAATAGTTGTATCTGCGGACATATTTAAGTATTTTCTACGGGAATGTCAGTATTTCTCAATTTCATTAATCGGGAAAAACTCCCGTAGGTGTAATTGATTGTATGTAAATCAATCCAGAAATTTAAAAAAAAATAAAAAAATACATCTCAGCAGGGTATCGAACCCCGGTCTCCCGATTGCCGGTCGAGTGCTTTACTCCTAACCTAAACCAAAACCTAAACCTCAACCTGAACCTAAACCTGAACCTTAACCTAAACCGTCTTGGTAGTTTATAGATAGGGGTAAAGCACTCGACCGGCAATCGGGAGACCGTGATTCGATACCCCGCTGAGATGGAGTTTTTAATTTCTGGATTAATTTTCATTAAATGTCATTATTGATATGGAATTCATCTGCAGTATTACCAAAGATTCTTATTATACATGTGGTCGTCGCAACAAAGTGGGGTTTGTTACGGGAGATTTTTACGTCCATTTACGTATTACGTTATCGTAGTATTTGTTTGGAAAAGACATAAAAGAACATTCACAACGCAGGAATATACAAGTGATAAAAATTTTATTTCTGCTGGATTAAGGTAACGACTTTAAATTATAGACGCAGTTGTCATTAACAGGTGAAACAATACAGCCCAGCCCCTCAGGCTGTGTTTTTGTGTCTTATTCTGTCCTTATCTTGTCAATTCTTCATTAATTCAAACAAAGCATAAAAATTAAATCATTCATAGAGATATTATTTATTACAATCCAAAAATTTAAAAACTCAATTCGAGCCGACCGGTATTTTTTATTTCTGGATTGTGTTATATATTACTCATTAATTGAGTAATTTGATACAATATTGTTGTTTTCGTGATATTAATTTTGAACTCGCGAATTGTCTGTTTGCGAAAGACAAGCGAATGTTTTATGCATCAAGCCGCCGTATTCCCCGACAAGTGTCGTGTACAAGCTTGCATACATTATCTCCTTGAAGGGAGGGACTCGTGTCAACGACAACGTGAGAGGCTCTACCGCGCGCAATGTGTGTCATGGCGACTGAGAAGATGAGACGAGCGTGACAAACTATCAGGGAAAACTATTTGGTTCGCGTAAAACTATTAGAGGCCGTTTGATGGATGTACGATGTGGGAGGTTTTGAGCGATGCTGGCAGCTGAGGTTAGCACGGAGACGAAGGTTAGCAGATTTAATGATGAAGATTAGAATTACTTTTTTTTCTTACACACTTTTGCTACTTCTAGCGCCTTTCATTTGGTTTCAATTAAGTTCCCTTGTTTCATGGTTATATAGTCATAAAGAAATCTACCGCCTTAACTTGGTGATTGCAAGTAAGAGATTACTTCGATTATATTCATTTTGAAAGTTGATAACTTCATCTGCATTTTTACACCCTTTGAACACAGCTTTACTGCGTTTTACGTAACCAAACCTTACGTAATCGTGAGAAGGGAGAGAGAGTAATGCGTCGTGGCGTTTTGCTCTTAAATTAAATTAAATTAACCTTTGTTATCTGTGCCTCAAAATCTTCTTGGGGATCATGAGTTTTAAAAATATGTAATTTCGAAAACAATATTACTAACTTTTCTACATTCTAGGTGCAAAGCTAGCTCTTTCAGACCATAATTAATTCCACAAAATTTTAAATTATTTCATGATAGATTATAAACTCACATAGGACCAAATATATACATTTTTTTTAAAAAAGGGTCAACTTTTAAGGAATTTTGGGAAATTTTGGATTTTGAATAACAGCAACATGTCATGTTAAAATGTATATTATAAGAGCATTTCTTAAACTATATTTTTCCGAATTATTTTTTGCATGTTTTGGATTTTCTATATCTTAAATACCAGCAATACTAAAAATATATAAAATTTCTCGAAAAACATACTTTTTTAACCGTTTTTGCAGATTTCTATTTTCATTCTTCTCTAAGAAAGGTACTATTCGTCCTATCAAAATGAGATAAAAAACTTTTGAATTTGAATTCCACATTTTTTTTTGCCAAATTGAAAAGACTTTAAATCAAATTTTTGAAAAAAAATCAAAATTGTTATGTCCATTACAATGGACGCGTGGTCTGAATAAGCTTGGTAAATTAAGATGCAACATAAAAACTAAAAGTTCAAGCGCACAAGGCACTTTATTGTTACCTCGCGTCTGAGGAAGGAAGCAGAACTTCCGAAAATGTATGCACTTTTTGGTGTTTTATTTCTGACCGTGGTTATTGTTCGTGTGTTTGTGTTTATTTATATCCTCCCGGTCTAAGAGTCTTGGTTTTTAATTTCTTTATTGGTTCATTGTGCGATTTCTGGCAAATGTGCGCAAGATCATTAAATTTTCTTAAATAATTGTTCCATTAGCTTCCAAATTTCCACGATTTTCGAATTTTCTAGCAATATAATTTGGTGCAATGTGAAACAAAATGTTTGAACGCATAATATCCGTTCACTCGAGTAATCACGCCATGACTTCGATCCTAGAACCATTGAGTATAGACTTCGTCCCGTCGCAACCGACTCTGGCATTCTTCGTCAGTATATAAACTTGTTGCACAACCTCCACTATTGACTTCGTAAACGGAACGGATCTAGGTTTTCGTTCTAGGAATCTAAATGCTAGGGCTCGCCCTCAATTACTCTCGACTATGGTAAACAGTTGAGTTGAGTTGCCACAACCTAAGCATTTCGTACGCTGCCCAAGGAGAGAGAGAGAGAGAGAGAGAGAGAGAGAGAGAGAGAGAGAGAATTTGAATTCGTATCGCGCCAATGTCTTTCTCCACCTCATCCTAGATAGCGAACTAGAATATACAGTTACGCGAATAGGATTTTCTTGGTTTCACCCTCTTCTATATTAAATACATCTTTGCACATTTTCCCTATACATTGTTGCTCATATTAGATAATATATTTTAACCGATCTTGATCATTGCTAAGGATTTCTGCAACAACAAACATGGGTTCCATGTGAATTGTGAACACAGCAAACCACAACAAACTACATACCCCCTTGCCTAGGTTATATAAGTTTAAAAATTATTTTTGTGACTAATAAGATTTGTTGATTTATCACAATAATTGTAATTAAATGTTAACATGTGTAGGCCAATGCATGAGACTTACAGTTATTTGAAGATTCTAATAAGCGGCCCAAAATATTTCTATACTCTATATTCGTGAACGTAATTTGTTTGTCTAAAACAGGTCTCTGTGTTTCGGGAAGGTTATACGGTATTAAACCTATGTACGGCATAATGGCTACCAATAATTACTATTGAGATTAGTCACGCAACGTGCATATGAAGAATATTCTTTAATGTATCTTTCTTACGTAGCCTATATTTTTATGGCGGTGATCGTTATTTTAGGCAATTTTTAGTATTATCTTAGTATTTGTAAACTTTAGTTTGTATATTATTAAATATTTAAAAGGACACATGCAAAAAAATTGTTTTGTCGAATATAAAAATTATACATACTTTGTCCTTAATAAATTGAAATTGAAATTGAAATTATTATGACCGCGGTACTCTTTGATGACTCTACCTAGCCTGACGAGTAAGCCAGTGCATCCTGCTGACGGATCTTGTTTGTTCCTAGTCAGCCGCTAGGGGCGCTGGTGTAGGTGGGTGGGCCGAGCAAACCACCTGTGTGTTGAATTGATAATTATACGTTCGGTGTGTTTCTACCAGGGGCTAATTCACAGTGGGCCCTCCTACTGATGCAGTGGGCACACAGACAGACTACACCCGCGCTAGCAACGTGGTTATCTAGACGACCACAGTGCATGGGCCCTCCTACTGATGCAGTGGGCACACAGACAGACAACACCCGCGCTAGCAACGTGGTTATCTAGACGACCACAGTGCATGGGCCCTCCTACAGCCTGCTGATGCAGTGGGCATACAGATAACACCCACGCTAGACTGTCTGTGTACTGTGCAACGTGGTTATCTAGACGACCACTGCAGTGGGTACAGACAGGCGCGTATGAACGTTTTGAAAGTTGCCCCCCCCCCCCCTAACTTTCAAACACAAATTTACAAATTTATTAGCGGATTTTGTGGGTGGTAGCTGGGGTCTGGGTTGTTTTATAAACTGCACTCTGACTCTGTAAACGATGTTTTACAGCAACTATCTGCGATCTAAAAACTAAAAATGATCGTGAAGTACCCCATTTTAGTAAATTTCAACCTAATTTTTTATGTAATGACGAAGCATACAGGCAAACAAATTTTGTTTTACCAAGGTGACTGTCGAATTGTATAAGTGTATGTGCATATTTACTACGAAAATTCTGGGGTTAATATAACTCACTTAAGTTTTGACCCCTTGCCCCCCCTGCCCCTGTTCCTACGCCTATGCCACTGGGTACAGACGAGCCAAAGACAACACCCGCACTAGACTGTCATGTGTTGGGCGCTAGACGATGAGCCGCCCTCATTTTTCATGTCGTAAGGCCATTGACGTCTTATTAAGATACCTTTGATTTTTAATTTATCTCTGCACAAAAGCATTTTAAAATAAATATTGAGTTATTTGGAAACCTTAAATTTTATGAACCATCTCTAGAGAATAAGTATGAACTAAAACACAAAGTCTGAAAACGTCTCGATGAATGTGTTGAGAAAATAGGAATGAACTCATTCATAGTCGTTATTAACTTTATGTAAATAATATTCAAATGTAATGAAACATAATTTTAACTGTCATATATCATGTATTTTAACCAAAAGGATGAGGGTGTTGCAATGGACGAAAAACTTCCCCTAGCGAGGATAGAACCCAGGTCTTCCGGCTTCACGGACCGACAATCTATTCAATACTTTCAGAATGAAAGTGTTGTATAGTCTCGGAAGTAAATGACTTAAAATTAATGTGACCATACTTAAGTGTAATTTTCAAAATCATCTGTGCCATCACAAACTCTATTGTAATGTACATTTCTCGTTTATTAGATTATCTTACATTAGAGTATAACTAATGTCTGCTGTCTAGCCTGTCCACCTGCCTGATGGCTAGCACTCAGGGGTCCTAATGATATTCCCGGGCAGCGACGCCATACGGTAGAGTGAAGGGTTGGACTGACTTCCGGCTTCCGGACGAGTCCCGCAGACAAAACTCAGTTGCACCTTGCTTTCCGACTACCTGCACACTGTGGCTATCGGTGACAGCTCTCTAGAACCAACTATATTTGGTATTAAAACTGCTTCCGAAAATTAAAAACAACTTATTTTGAGGGAAAACTTCGATGCGACACATTTACGTACATTTGTATGGTCACCCAAAAACTGGCATTGAGGTTGGCGGTAAATTTGAAATGACCGATACCAACAAGAGAATAAAATAAACTTTTTAATGGAAGTAATTTAATTTTGCGGTCTTAAAATAATAGTTTTTGATAATGAAATATCATAATTAGATAGCCAAATTACTTATTTTTGCGTTTGTGTTGATTGTCAAAGTTGACATAAATTGTTTGTTTTTTCGCTTCCGTTGTAATTGTAAACTGACACGGTGTATAGAGCCACAGGTGCTAATTGCGCTGGTCTCTAATGTGGGCGGACAGAGCATTTGTCGGACAAACCGCCTTGCAGTAGCTTTCATTTTAATTTGACTGGTCAGAGGTAATTAAACATACTCTAAAACGAGTTGGCATCCATTGCAATGCTTTAGCTGGAAGTTTTTACGACCAGCGAGAATTTGAAGGGAATGCATTTAATGGATGTAATGAATGGCCAATGTAAATTTAATGGTATTAATGGTAATGGTTAAAGGGGCGATTGAATTACGCCGTATTGAATAACGCTGTTGATCGTTCGTATAGTCAAATATCACCGTCAAGGACACGTTGCAGCAACAGAATTTTACATCGCGCATGGGCGTGGCTCAACCCCCCAAAAATACATAGTTTTGGTAATGCCAGAAAATTATTTATATAATCTAACTTCTGTTTCACGAAAAAATCTACAATCATTCCAAGCTGGTTTTGAAATTTTCCAAAATGTACTGATGAATGGGTACATGGCTAATTTTGTATTTACTTTAATTTACAGGATAGCGTTCAACGTTGATGTAAATAATGTACAAGATTATTTTGGAGTGTTGAAGCAAAATAATTATCTTTGATGAACGATTTTTTTAAATCAATTTGTAACACCAAACGACAGTATTTATATAAAGTTTTTGGTAAAAATCGTGTTGGAAAGCAATATTTGCCTTGCGCGCTCTCATCAGAAAAATAGTTTTCTAGAACCAGATTTTAATTTCATCCATCCGATGAAGCACATTTGAAACAATGCAAAAGCGGTTCAGGCTCAAGTCGGTTTCAACTCCATCCGAGACAACGAGCAAGGCAGCACTGCCACTCAACTCAACTATACAACGAGTTGTCGGCTGCCGGAAATTTAGACTGACAGTTTGGTGAGACCAACTTTATTTATAGAGGCCCCTCGTGGCGATTTTAGCCTCCGTTAACCATTGCAAAAAGAGTCGCGCTAATCGAGCCCTCGTTATGTTTGTTATTACGCATCTGGTAGCCCCTGCACCACATTATGCTGCAAGTGCTGAGTAAAACACAGGAATATTTAATGTATTCAAAAATAAAAAATAAATTTGAGCAAGTATAAATCACCGGTACAAAACGCATTTACTTAAAAAAAAAAAAACTTATAATTCACACGCGTACGAGCTAACTTTTCTGTAACTGTGACGAAGTTTAATTCAGTTGGTGGGTATCAAGACAAAGAATGAACGGGGGTGTATCTGAATGCAGAAATAAATAAATCGTGTTCACTTTCGTTCTTGGTGGAGGTGCCGAGTAAAGATTTGGATTCGAAAATAAATATTCAGCATACAAATCTCGTTGTTGTGGAGTCACCGAGTATCATCTTTGTTGAAGAGCTATGTTAACCAAAAACCACATGTCAATCGGAGGTGATGTTTAATTTTTATCGTGAGACGTGACACAATGACACTGACTGACGTGACGGACAGAGAAATAATGCATGTAAAGTAGCTTCGCTCCCTAATTTAGGGGCGCGTGGATGCTTCTGAAAAGGCAACAGCCAACTGGTTTTAACTACGCCTTGTATCGGCATTATTTCTTTATGATTAATGTGCGTATTATTATTTCACATACTATTTGTAGAACCGCTACTGTGAAAATAAAAATGCATTAGTCGCGTGTAGTCGGGTCAAGAGTGTGTCAACAATTACACTATTAGCACGACGAGTGAACCGACAGAGTGCGCTATTAGCACGACAAGCACTCTCACAGGTGTCTCTCTCTCTCAGCCTTGGACGAGCGCAAATATTTTGTTTGGTACGAAATGTATTGCGTCTTGTGATATTGTGGACGGCAAACAGGCAGACAAAAACAAACACAAATATAGACAAATAGTTACCGCTGCACGCGTCAGGTTAAAGTTTCGTGAAATTTGTTGTATTATCAAAAAGAAAATGTGAAATAATAATATGTTAATAAATAGTTATTTTCCTTGGTTTGAGTAAAAGCGAGCAATGACTGACGATTGTGGATATTTTTCTTGGTAAAGTTGCATTTTTTGATCTTTTGGGACACGAAGCAGTTTCACATTATTATTTTATACTTAATTTGTAATAAGACGGGGCAATCCTGTCCAGGGTCAACTACATGCCCTTCCTCACGTGTCGACAACTAGGTATTTTGGACATTTGGAGTAAGGGTAGTTGTGAAAGAAATGCCCAAGGGCTGTTTAAAAGTCTTCAAGCCTTTTTATTCACATTTACGCATGAAGAATACCTTAGACAAAGCTTTCAATAAGGATTGCCGTTGGCGGATATCGGAACCGCTGCCTCTCGAATATTAGTCTCGTGTGGTATGCTTGAAGTACATCCGTCTGTAAACTTAATTTCTTTTTTAAAATATTAAATTAATCTGATAAGGCAATCGCAATACTTTCCTATAGAATAGAATAACTTTATTCAACTTGACGTGCACATCGTACATATATAACTCCCGAAGGAGAAGGGGAATAGAAAGGTGACATAAAAAGTATTAAGAAATAAGATGTATAAGAAATATAGTACTACTAGTGGTAGTAAAATTAATGTAGAAAATAAACATGATGTAATGTTGCATAACATAGATGCATAACATAGATGAACTAATTTATAATTTATAACATGATAAATTACATTACATATAGGCAGAGAGGTTTTCATGGAGATCTATTACTAGGGAAACGCCAACGTCGTTGTTAAACTAGTGAGTGAGCCATGTGTTGAGTACATATGAAAAATCTAAACAAATGCTATCGATATTTTAAAATCACATTTTTATTTACTGTAGGATCGCAATGGATCTAGCTGATTTTGTTAAAAGTTCTCAGTAAACTCGTACCGGATGTCTGTTTAAAATTTCAGCGCAATCTGTTCAGCGATTCGGCTGATTTTCGACGTACAGACAGACAGACCCACACACAGAATCACAGAATAAGCGCCGTTTGGTTGAATGGAGACACTCAGTCGCTTCGCTCCCTCGTTTAACTATAAAGACGCCGAATGTTGGCAAAGTGGGCTCGACTATTGTGCCCAGTTGCTCTGAGAATATTCCATTATTATTCAAACGAGGCGCATAATAAACAACATGTTCTCCCTGACTGAGGCTCACCCGTGTCACGTATGGTGGGCGGACAATGTTCGGGCGCATTTTCACTCGTTCTGAATAAATAAATTGATGGTTTAAATATACATTCATCTTCGTCAAAATAGAAGTCAACATTTAAAAACTCGTCCGATACAGAACGACGTTTGTATATTTACATACCATCATTTGACCCCCTTCTCAAAACCCTCCCTACCGCCCAAAATCAACAAACACGCTCTAAACGTGCGTGAATTGGTCGGAACGTGTTGCAAATTGTTAATTTGATCTACGATATTTTTAGGCATCCTGTAGATGGTCGTGTACGATTACTACATCAAGTTGTATTTGATTGATGGATTTGACAAGATCTTTACGGTAATGATGTGGTTTTCAATCTTCCACAGCTCGTCAAGCCTGTACGACCCATCACATACTGGGTAGGAGCGTCGGGTTTGCTTCTGGGGAGACGAGGTCCTGCAGACTCGAGGAGTACGAGGAATATTGCAGTTTAGGTGAGTGCACTCCAGTCCACACGTACAGAGGCGAGCTTTTACTGTAGATCGACCAACTCGAGAATAGACGTGGCCAAAATGGACCAGTCCAAGTTAAATTGAATGCATGTGATAGAGCGTATAAACGCGCGTACAGTGGCGGTGCGGGGCGGCGTGGTCGTATTGACCCTAAGGCTGTTGGCTGTAATACCGTAAGCTAGTCAATGATATGTGTTCCTGGTAATGACTGTCCACGGAAATTAATCTAATAGACGCGCGAATCTACATAACATGCATTAAGGCCATGCAGGACATGTAGGCACATTTATATACGGTGAAAATTGCACAAACCGGGGGAAAAAATAGGCCTACAGATATGAAATAAATTGCATTGTGTCAAAAAATAAATCACAAATAAGCTAGCCAAAGTCGGCAAAAATAAAAATGGCATCTTAATCGAACACTTTTACTGCCAAGTCTTGAAATAATGACTCTCCCTTCATGGATACAAAAATTGTGTTACTTTCTTTTATTATTCCTGATGAAATTTCCTTTCAAATAAAACCAAATACAACCGGAAGTTTTATAGATATTGACGTAAGTATTTTGGAAAATTCTCGTTCGCTTAGCTGTTGCTCGAAACTTTGCACAGTGTTGTCACGGAAGCAGAAATGAAGGGCTCTACAGATACACTTTTATTTACACTGGTAAACAGTATGGAAATGAATTTATTTTACGATTTTGTATTTTGTTAAAGTCCAAAATCGATATTTTATCTAATTATTACGGGTTTATTATTAGTAGATATTGAAAATCTACTCCTGTAAGGCTAGGTGCTTGCTTGTCAAGTATAGGGCTACAAAGTTCCATCTGGTCGAAAGACGAGAGTTATTTGCGAAATACCAAGTCTGTCCCATTCCCACAATCGGAGAATAATAAACTCTGCCCCAGAAAGTTATTATGATTTTTTACAGTTGCAATTTATCTTAAACGTCTTCAAAACAAATCTTCGCACTGCCCTGAAAAACTTCTTCAGTTTTATGTGTGCTATCGGTAGTGGAATTTATAGGGCTGTCGAATGATGACTGAACATTTAACTGACCGCAATACATCTTTAGGCCATTTTGTGACCACTGAAATAGGAAGAAAAAAGGCTGTAATTATTGAACAACAACAAATTATTTGCCTCGACACACATTTAATGTACGTTTCGTTATATTTTTTTTTAGATTCAACCACTTGCGTGATAAAAAACGCAGATGACTCGTGATATCTTTACTCTAGTTCACTTCTAAGTTTAGATTTGTGAATGACTCGGTTGATCATGCGACCATTCTTCACGACGCAATAACACTTGCCATGCCTCTATACGAAAGATTATGAGGAAAGGGGGAATTTTATAGAAGAATATTTAGGAAAGTCTCATCAATGTCAGTAGTAACTTGGGTCAAATCTGGAGGTTCTACTAACCTTGAGCCGGAAGAAATGTCTAGAGCACGAAAATTCAAATGTGGACGATAAACATACAGATTAAATATCCAAGATGGTTAATTTTTGTCTCGAGAGTTAAAAATATCTCATAGGTATTAATCAGGATTGTTCAAAGGTTGAGTGTAAGAAGATAGGTGGGATTTCTGTATGTGGCCTCCCCACCCCACTAATTTATAACTATGGGATTGTGATTATCTCCAAATTCGACTTGTTTGTAAGTTTTTTATTCAAAACGTGGGAAATCTATTACAGTAGCCCTAGTTCATCGGATCTTTTGTTCATTGAGAAACGCTTTTTATTTATGGTTGCGGTGATTGTCGCAATCTGTACGATGAGCATGGCGGCACCGGCAAAGGTAGCTCATGCATTTCCCTCCAAATTCTAATTAATTTGATAGATCCGTTGTCACCGTCACCAACAAAATAATAAATGAATATGACTGCGATATAAATATGAATGCTGGGATGGAGTCCGTTCCTATGAAATAGCCTGTGTGGACATTCGCTCTCAACGGTCTTCATATAAAGAACTAGTTTGTTACTATAATGTGTTCAAGCAGATTTTGATATTTTAAACAGGGAGTGGTGGTATAAGATGGAGGAATTCTACAAATGCTTGCTTTATGCGGGATTCAAACCAAACGTCCCTTGATTTCTTACGTCACCGACCTGCATCCCAACCGTATGACCCACCGCGGACGGCAATTGTTGACACCATAAGTGCTATTTAAGTGACAACAGTCGACCGAAACGACAACTTTAGTGACAAAAGTCACGCATTTGACTGCAGCTGTACAAGCTTATATTATGCTGTGTATTGGCAACAATTACACATTTAACATTTTTAATGCCGTCTGCCAATGTTTCCTACGTAATAAACTACTACACAAAGCAAAATGTAAATAATTACTATTTAATTTGGTATGATGAAAATTCGAGGTTGCAGTTCTCACTTGCTCGTCTTCTCACAAGTTGTCGTTTCGGTCGACTATTGTCGCTGTCGCTGTCGCTTTTAGTAAATATACCCCCTCTACGCGTGCACTAACGCCGAGCCGCATCTGCCTTGCCACCACCACCACCACCACTGAACCAAATGCTCGCATCCTGATTGCACCGACACCCACCCAGCAGTTAATGGCTGCACTTATTGAGTTATCTGAAGACCAATCTGCGTCCGCACAAGTCGAATAATTGCAGCTCTCGTCCTCTCTCATAACCGACTCGTATCCAACTGTTTTGTTATCGCAGAGTCCGATCCTTTAAGCCTAACGACTCGTTGCTTAGTAAATAACTTGTCGGGTCGTTGTTTAATTGAATAAATTGCACTTATTTCCTACCGTGTTTAATACAATAATGTCGAACAGTCAATAAATATAATAAAAGGCGGGGTTCCATGATTGAGTGTTTAATTAAAATACAGTCATATGGAAACGGACTACTTGTCGCGTAGCTGCAGATTATAAATCAAATTTTACATTCCAAGAGATAAAATACAAGGATGATTTATATAATAATATAAAATTCATTGATAAAACTAAATTAACGAAGGCCTGATTAAATACAATATAGAACTGAACATAGAATCGATTGATAACATTGTATATAATCATTACAGTACCAATTAACGCTAACGATGAATACGGTGCTTGAAAATACAATTCACATGTAATATTTTATATGAAATTGTGTGGGAGGGTGAGGGTGAGGGGGGGGGGGTGATTAAGTTAGTGTGTATAACGCTGGTGATTAAGGAGGGTGATGGTGCCATCTCTTTGGAGTATGATGATCTTGATATGTTTAAAACTAATGGGTGCATGTCTGTTAATAAAAGAAAACAAAATCTGAATTATTTATGTCATAACAAACACTTAAATTCCCTCATAACGAAGTTTTGTTGTAGCTATGGTAAAATTATTAACATTGATTGTCCTTCGCCTTCTTCTCGCAAGCTATTACGGAATAACTTGATATGTTAATCATCAATTCTTCTGAACGCCCAGCATGGACAATTAATTAGACTCGCACACACGCGTGAATGAGGTTCATACCTGGTGTTGAGTTTTATTACTAATCCTCGGAGCTGTTTACGAAAATCGGACCACACACACAAGCTAGGTTTTGCAATTCTGTATTGTTGCTTACTTAATACCCTAACAAAATATATTGTTAACCCCCACCCACCCTTTTATCATCATTATGTTGTAGTAATTATATTTGTAAATTATTATTTTTGTTTAGGATATCACACACAACAATTTGCTTATTCTGATACTATAATGATAAATGTCATAATTAAATATAATACGTTTTTGTTAAATATATGGTAATAATGATAATAATGATGATAAATACAGTATCAATATAAATAATAAAAATGAAAAATATAATAATATGAAGTATATTTACACGAATAGTTAAATCTTCCAACTTTCTTCTGGTTTTTAGTTCCGACAATACGATTTGCAGCGAGGTTGTCTATGTTGATACGCGTGTAGAGGGAGGGGGGGGGGGGGGATTTTGATACGTCTCGGATAACAGAACTGATTTCAATGAGCTCACTTTTAATTCTTGTGGTGACAACACTGAATGTGTTGTGAGATGATGAATCGTTCCTCGCCCCGCCCCCTCTGAGATCTAGATCTTGAGTACCGAGGTTGTGGGCTCGATCCCCACCGCTGACTTAGGATTCCTAAGTCATAGAGGCAGCCGAGACACAAAATGTATTGTGTGGTAGCCAAGACATTAATCTAGTAGGTAAGCACTCAGCAGATTGCGATAAATCTGGAATAAATTATAAATAAAACAAACTTGTAAATAACAAGCATAATTAATATATATGCGTTTGTTTTGTGATGAGTTTGTTGCTTGCCAATTGCAATGCAATGGTTTTGCCATTTGCAGCAATGAGTGTTGACATGAAGATGAAGTGCAATTACTTCATTTATTATTTATCGTTTAGTTATGTAAACTGAGTCCAATTACAGAAACCAAGTCTTATCCGGGATTCGAGCCCGTGTCCCCTGAGAAACATTCTTCAACCGTGTGAGCCACAGATAGCAAATATCATGTTTGCGTGTTGGGAAATGCTTGTCTGGTTAGCAGAGGTTAGGTTGGGGTGTGTCAGTATGTGTCTAATTCAGAATGGTGACTATCCCAACCGAATTAGATTCCGTAGGTGTTGTTAAAATGTACAACTGTCAACAAGGTACAATGACACGATGTATGTAAATCGGTAGCACTCACATTCTTTTCATACGGGAAATCTCTGGTCACAATTAAATTGAACAAAATTAACTAAATATAATACATCATCATTCAACACTTAATTGTATAAATCTCTAATCATTTAAATAATGCAATAAAGTAATTTGTGTATTTACAGAGCTACGACGAAATAACCCAAAAGTCCTAAAACCTTGATTTCATATAATAATATGAAATAACAACAAACAAATTTTGCTGCACATAAATATAACTTTCATGACAAGGTAATCACACGTACATTAATAAATGGTTTAATCACTGCATAATCTTATACTCAGTTTGACTTGGCAATCTGCAGCAGCTCATGTCTAAAGCGTACTCTCAAAGGGACGTGAGTTAGCCCGCATTAATTGTTTATTCGAATCTGATCGTCTCAAATAGGCTAACATATAATTATTAGAGACGTTAAACATATTCACCTAATTAAAGTTGGATTCTCACAACCTTCGTTATGATCACTAACCATGTTACCTTGATCTCAATGTAAAGTTGGGCGAAACGTTAGTTAAACTGAAATCCTAGAAAAGAAACAGTTAAATATTAGTGGTTATTTTTAATTTCTGCCAATTAACTGCAAAAGGAATTTTTGTTTTTGTATAATAATCGTACATTTCAAGAAAAATATATATAAAAGTTTACATTCTTCAAATGTTATCCTTTTTAATAAACCGTAGCCGCGTAATATTAAGTAGCAAATACCTAAGTTTATATTAGTATTTTACTATGTTTACTTTTGGAATCTCATTGAGAAGTAGCAACTATTAAAACGTCTATAAGGAAGAACGTGTATTTTTATTCACTTGTTCAAGCTGTCATGTTTTGAGGGATGTCGAGGTCTTCCTTTCACATTGCGCGCGCAACTTCAAAGCAGCCGCCTTACAATAAAACAAGTGAATACAAGAAGTATGTTTGTTTCAACACCGAGTTACTAGCTGAATGAATGGTACATTAGCACTAACACAGAAAGATAATTACACTTGAGCGCTATGAGGGCTTATAGTGAAGGATGAGAGTGGTTGTTTATTTAGCTCTATATTTATGTGGCAAAAGTTGGTCACAAGTAAAAAATGGGTAAAAATGCAATATCCATGAGAAATATTTTTCTAAAGAATGCACTTTAAAACGTGTCTGGTCTATATTTAGAGATTTCGAAGTTTCCCTGAATATGAATTATCTTCGGATTATCCGGCAAATGTATCTGCCTATAGCACAAGCATGTCCTTCTAGAGTGACAAGAATGTTTGTATATAGCAGTGTTTATTACCTAAAACAATTCTGTTTTGTGTATGTTGTTCTGTATAAAAATGTCAGTGTTTTGTGTATTTTAGAATTTGCATATGTATACTTTCAAAACTTCTCCAGAGCGTTGTACATAATAATGTGAGCACTTGATCGTGAGAATTCATGAATGTCTCGTGAAAATAACAACCAAGAAACAACATCGCTTTTGAGATCTTGTCAAGGGGTACTGTATTCAAATTGATGACACTCTCCAAATGTTAAAAAGTGTGTGTTCGAGCCCTTGCACTTGCAAACCCCAGTATGACGTAAAGATAAAGCACAAGATATTTACATCACGTATTATGAGTCGTTTGTTGTTTTAAGTATCCGTGGAACATGCATTATGCGGTGAGTGGATTAAAGATGAGGATGAGGTATAATTAGAAGAATGCATGACTGATTTCAATGCAGTAATCTTCTCACGATCATAGTTTCCTCGATACTGCGCGATAACATGATTGTATAAATATCCGTGGGTGACAATTTATTGCAAGTCGACTATATAATAATAGGTAGACATTCGTGCAGAAAATAATTTCCCTTTCCAGTGCAATAAAGTTATGACAAACGTTGCTAAAGGATAGGCTTGTCACGAGGGTATTTAAGTTAACTGGTAAAGTAAAAGGTTTTTAACTACAATTCCCATAGAAATGTCTATGTAATGATGGCAATACATTAATTGTTTTGCTTTGTAAATATAAACACTGAGATTTCTAGACATTACTGCAAGCATAGAACAAAAATGACGTAATATAATACTTTTTTAATATTTTGTTATAAAGTCTACCATGTTGAATAATTTTAATTTTAAGTCAGTTACAACCATGCATGTCGGCTTGAGTTTCGTTTTCAAACGTCTTCTTGAATTAATCTTCCCCATTTCTCTCTTGGTCTTCCTAATTTTCTTTTCCTCTCCTCTGCCACTTCAAATTCTCGTCTTGGCATCCTCAATCCTCTCCCTGACCATTCTTTTCATATGTCCAAACCATCTTAGACGTTCTCTTCCTAGTTTACACCTCAATCTCTCCAGTGACCAGTTCCAGTTCTTTTCTGATTACACTACTTCTTATCTTGTCCATCTTGGTAACTTCCTTGACTCCTCTTTTTTTCTTACTGCCCACTTTACTGCCCCATACGTTAGTATAGGTACAAAATATGCCCTGTACAGCAAAATTTTACATTTTTTGGGGAACAACAGTCATTCCAAAGTAGCTTTCCCACCAATTGGTAAAACCCTTTACCCTACATATTATCTTTCAATCTCGTTACAAAAACAATAGGACTATACAAACAAACCTACAAAATGTTTCGAGTTCAAATTTTAGGGCGCGAATGCTGCCCTTATTTTTCATAACGAACAACCGCTTGATTGTAGAACTTCTGCGTAGAACATCGGCTCACCCAGCCAGTAGCTCCACACACTGAGCAAGTAGAACGCAATGGTGTCAACGGAAGCCGGAAAGTGTGGCACACAACATAAATCAGTCGGGTCCCCATTACGGGTGCAGTGCTTGGTACAGACAAGGCTTTGCACGATGCGAATTAAGGATATCTCATCAAATTGATCTCTAGAGGTGCATATAATTATTGTGCGTGTGCATGCATGTAATTGAAGGTGGATACGCGGGTTGGTCCTAGCGCAGAAACGCAAGTGTAATTATTATCTGTGGTTTAGTATTTTTATAATTATTGATTAATATATTTACCACGTTTTATTTTCTATTTGATCTAGATAACAATATTTTAATAATATACGACGGTAAAATTATCCAAATCCACGCCACATTTATGGTATTTGAACACACGTCTTTGACTTCCAATGTCCTGATCAAGGACCCACTTTCTAAGAGATTTTCTTCAGTGTAACAAGCCATACATCGATCTTTTTGGTAGCGGTGCCGGGTTTGCTTTTAAAATATTCACCGCTTGTTTCCCGCAATGGTGGAGGTGCCGGGTCATAACTATTCAAACGTTCTGGAGGGCTAGCCACTCCCCACTTACACCCAGGGTCATCAAAAACATTCTGTATCATCCTTGTTGAAGGGCAATTCCAACAAAAACGCATGTTAATCGGACGTCATGTACGGTTTCTATCGTGAGACGTGACACGCGCACAGACGGACGTATACAGACGAACGGAAAAGTGGAAACTTTATGGGAGCTCCACTCCCTAAATGAAATAAATATTTTTTGAATGAAACTTTATGAACGGAAACAATCTAAATTTTAATTCGATTCCAAATGAATCTTTGAGTATTATTATTCGAATTTGATGTAGTTCCCCATATCGTCGTCTCCGTAAGGTAGCGCGAGACTCGACCGCGGCAGCTCAGGCTTCTTGTAAATTGCAGCCATTAAATCAAGAGCCAATTAATCATTCTGTGTCCCTACCTCAGGCAACTAGCCATGAAATAGGTCATGGCTCTTGTTTCTTGTTTGTTGTGAACCGTTTGGACTCCATATTGCGTCATAGGATGGGTCTCTACGTCGACATAGGAACGATTTAACTTTTTTTATTGGTTCGAAAAGTAAAATTATTGCACAACTTGTTTTTATTTGGTAAAATATAAAAATACGTTTAAATTAAAGAAATTCCGAAGTAGTTGAGAAGTCAATCAAATGGAAATATAGTATTGAGCGGCGTGATTCCGCGCAAAGCGACTCGATTATCTCGAGTGGCATCTCTAGTCGGTTGTCTAAAGAATTCATGCACTGCACCTTAACCTAAATCAGACCTAGCCTTGGAGCGCAGGCTACAATCATAACGTCATTCTCGTAGCACGAGCCCAAAGCCGATGCGAACGGTTTCCTACAATCGAGTGTATCATGCAAACAGCTTAGAAGAGATTTTCTCGAAGGTTTGTCTGAAGCGTGACAATGAACAGCTAATGGAAAGAAAAGTTTGATTGTCATATTTCAATTTAAATTTTCAAGATTCAATTATTATTGAGGACATAGTATGTACACCCAGCGTCAGAAGTAAATCAAGGGCTGGGTATTGTAGAAACAACGAGACCCCTTGATTTACTTCTGACGCTGGGTGTACAATTTTCATAAACTAGGAAAACGCTTAAGTCCCGCCGCGTTGTTGGATGAGCGTAATTGGTGCATTGAGCTGCCATGTGTTATGCGGATTTTCTGTTGTTCTGTGAAAAAATCATTACTAAGTTGAAGATTTAAAAAAAAAAAAATTAAATGAAAAATTAACTTAAATTTTAAATTTTTTAATTAATTGTAATTTAAAAAAAGGAAAAAATCGTAATATTGAAATTTTCATAAGAAATAATTATTCGATTGCGCACAAATTTTACACAAATATATGAATTTATAAAATTAAGGTTCTGTGAAAAAATTATTACAATAGGATAAAGCATATAGGTGTTATAAGTCAAAAAATTGTTTTAAAAAAGAAAAAAAACGTAAAATTTCGATTTTCATGAGAAATAATTTTTCGATTACGCTCAAATTTCGCACGAATATCTTAATTCATGAAATTAAGGTTCTGTGAAAAAATCATTACAATCGGTTAAAGCATGTAGGTGTTATAAGTCGAAGAAAATTTTTAAAAATCGAAAAAAATCGTAAAATTGCGTTTTTTATGAGAAAAAATTTCCCGATTGCGCTCAAAAACGTGGCAGTTCTAAGTTCAGAGATTTCGAAGGCCTCCATGAAATTTCATCGCAATCGGAGTATCGGTTTAGCCGGAATCGTGTTAACAGACACACAAAAATACAAAAAGAAAGAAAGAAAAAAAAAAAAACATTCCGGATTTTTTTCTCCAGTGTAGTGAAATGGAATCTTCGCTTCGCTCGCTTCGCTCGCTACGCTCATCCAACAAAACAACTTTTAGTGTATGTGTCCTTTAAGCTATTTTAAAATACAAAGTTTACTAACGTTTACTAAGACTAAAAATATATTTTTATTCAGAAATTCATAATAATATGTAACAAATTATTGGATGAGCGTAGCGAGCGAAGCGAAGATTCCATTTCACTACACTGGAGAAAAAAATCCGGAATGTTTTTTTTTTTCTTTCTGTATTTTTGTGTGTCTGTTAACACGATTCCGGCTAAACCGATACTCCGATTGCGATGAAATTTCATGGAGGCCTTCGAAATCTCTGAACTTAGAACTGCCACGTTTTTGAGCGCAATCGGGAATTTTTTTCTCATAAAAAACCCAATTTTACGATTTTTTTCGATTTTTAAAAACTTTCTTCGACTTATAACACCTACATGCTTTAACCGATTGTAATGATTTTTTCACAGAACCTTAATTTCATGAAAGAAATTTGAGCGTAATCGAAAAATTATTTCTCATGAAAATCGATATTTTACGGTTTTTTTTCTTTTTTAAAACAATTCTTTGACTTATTACACCTACATGCTTTATCCTATTGTAATTATTTTTTCACAGAACCTTAATTTCATGAATTAATATATTCGTGATAAATTTGAGCGCAATCGAATATTTATTTCTTATGAAAATTGCAATTTTACGATTTTTTTCTTTGTTAAAAATTACGATTAATTAATAAAATTAAGTTATTTTTGTATTTAATTTAATTTAATTTAAAAAAAAATCTTCGACTAAGTTATGATTTTTTCACAGAACAACAGAAAATATGCGTAACACATGGAAGCTCAATGCACCAATTACGCTCATCCAACAACGCGGCGGGACTTAAGCGTTTTCCTAGTTGTAAAAAATCTTTAAAGTAAAGAAATATTAAGCTGAAGTCAATCAACAAAGTCTAGCAATCCAATCAAACAATCAACAGAGCAAATTTCCGTGAGCGTATCTGTAAGGTTATCATAATACAATAGTCGGCTTTTAGAATTAACATTTGTGTTTTTGTTTTTTTAATTGTAGCTGGTGACATATTTCAGTGTCGAAGATCTTCTTGGTGCAAATGGCATGGAACGTATGGACACTAGCGTCAAAACTTATTGACAGAATACATTTGTCAAGAAAGTTGATGAAACATCATAGTAAAATAAACTTGGTTTTGTACGACATTTTGTCACAGTCACAGAACTTATCAAATACAGTCACGTTACAGAATATACATATTTACAATAGCCAAAACAAACTTTTAAATCTGTTGGTATTAACAAAATATTATATTTTTTAATGAGCCATTTGTAAAAAAATCATTGAAAAACTTTTGGCAAAGAAGTTAATGATTTAATGTAGGGCTACTAGTGTTAAAGGCTTGTCAAAATTGACATAGAAAAACATTTGTCACACAAGTTGATGTCAAAACTTGTGTGACCTAAGATTTTCTCCAAGACGTTTGTCAGAGAACCCATTAAATAACTTGTGTAAACAAGTTTTAGAAAAACATTTGTCAAAGAAACGTAGAAGCTCATGTGTCGACGAACTTAGAAATAATTGGCAACGAACATAATAGAAACACATTGTAAAAGAAGTTTCTGAAAACGTAGGAACTTATGTACTAAAAATATGGGAAATATCATGTCATAGAACTTACGTTAAAAAACTAAATTAACTTATTGTAAATGTCTGTCTAAATGTCACTCGGATAAAAATAATTGGATGAGCGTAGCGAGCGTAGCGAGCGAAGCGAGCGAAGCGAAGATTCCATTTCACTACACTGGAGAAAAAAATCCGGAATGTTTTTTTTTTTCTTTCTTTTTTTTTCTGTATTTTTGTGTGTTTGTTAACACGATTCCGGCTAATAATCCTGTCAAATAAGAATTTTTGGAGGAAAAAATTGCGATGTCGCTGAATTTTTGCAGAGACCTTCCTTAAAGGATACTTATCAACATACTAAAACTCCCCTACAATCAGATTGGAGCTTCGGCCGCCATATTGGAAAATGGCGGCCAAAAAGTGTTTGTTATCGAATATCTCCAAATTTGTTTGAGATAGACAAAATATTTCAATGGAAAAATATTCCCCATTTAATTCCCTACAAATTTGGTAGGGGCAAAGGTTACGTCACAAAATCGTGGTTTATATGTTGCTCATTGGAGTACCAACTTATTTCCAAATTTTCACGCCCAGCATCAAACAATGCCCGGTAAATCCGTAAGAAATCGATTTAAATACAAAAGGACTTTTGTACGGGGTTCATGAAAGCTTCCATTAGTATTTTAAAAAATCAGGTCTGCGAAATCGAATTTTGCATTTCCCCGGAATTTGGGTTTTTCCATTGTTGGCATTTCCTCAAAAATGACCTTTTTGACTGTCCTTTATTAAGCACTAAATAGCATTGGAGGAAAAATTCTTTCTACCCACATTGAAATGACTTGAATAATGATCCGATTACAACCAAAGTTTAAATCCAATATGACTGCTAATTCCTAATATTCACAATATGAATACTGTTTTCGTGCTGTTTTTACACTCTTTTTGTTACATAATTCCCTTTGATGTTGTGGATATTAGAAATTAGCAGCCATATTGGATTTAAACTTTGGTTGTAATCGGATCATTATTTGAGTCATTTCAATGTGCGTAGGAAGAATTTTTCCTCCAATGCTATTTAGTGCTTAATAATGGACGGTCAAAATTGGCATTTTTGAGGAAATGCCAACAATGGAAAAACCCAAATTCCGGGTAAATGCAAAATTCGATTTCGCAGACCTGATTTTTTAAAATACTAATGGAAGCTTTCATGAACCCCGTACAAAAGTCCTTTTGTATTTAAATCGATTTCTTACGGATTAACCGGGCATTGTTTGATGCTGGGCGTGAAAATTTGGAAATAAGCTGGTACTCCAATGAACAACATATAAACCACGATTTTGTGACGTAACCTTTGCCCCTACCAAAACTATAGAAGACACCTGTTTTGTAGGGAATTAAATGGGGAATTTTTTGCCACTTTTATATTTTGTCTATCTCAAACCAATTTGGAGATAGTCGATAACAAACACCTTTTGGCCGCCATTTTCCAATATGGCGGCCGAAGCTCCAGTCCGATTGTAGGGGAGTTTTAGTATGTTTATAAGTATTATATAAGGAAGGTCTCTGCAAAAATTCAGCGACATCGCAATTTTTTCCTCCAAACGTTAATATACGATCTTATTTGACAGGATTATAAACCGATACTCCAATTGCGATGAAATTTTATGGAGGCCTTCGAAATCTCTGAACTTAGAACTGCCACGTTTTTGAGCGCAATCGAAAAATTATTTCTCATGAAAATCGCAATTTTACGATTTTTTTCGATTTTTAAAACATTTCTTCAGCTTATAACACCTACATGCTTTGTCCGATTTTAATGATTTTTTCACAGAACCTTAATTTTATGAATTTATGTATTCGTGGGAAATTTGAGCGCAATCAAAAAACTATTTCTCATGAAAATCGAAATTTTACGTTTTTTTTTCTTTTTTAAAACAATTCTTTGACTTTAACACCTATATGCTTTATCCTATTGTAATAATTTTTTCACGGAACCTTAATTTTATAAATTCATATATTTGTGTAAAATTTGTGCGCAATTGAATAATTATTTCTTATGAAAATTTCAATATTACGATTTTTTCCTTTTTTTAAATTACAATTAATTTAAAAAATTTAAAATTTAGGTTAATTTTTAATTTATTTTTATTTAATTTAAAATAATCTTCAGTTTAGTAATGATTTTTTCACAGAACAACAGAAAATCCGCATAACACATGGCAGCTCAATGCACCAATTACGCTCATCCAACAACGCGGCGGGACTTAAGCGTTTTCCTAGTATATATAAGTACAACATAGTCCTAAACTTTTACTGTTACACCAAACGTTATTCAATAAAATGTCTCTCAACGAGCTATTAATCGAAAGAATTAGTCCAAAATCAAAAGAATCGCATTTACCGCAATCAGTGTGTGATGTGGACGTGGACTCGAAACCCGTGATGTCCCCCTGTCATTATTCGTTGAGACGTAGTCTCGACTAGATCAATCCGTTATCGGTGGCTCATGTGGATGTACGAGGGTTTTGAGAGTATGACTGCAAGGGTCGAGGGTTCGAATCAAGAATATGACATTGATTTGCGTAATTGTGCAATACGTAATCTACCACCACTAATCGCCTCTGCTACTAGAGATCAAATGACAATCAACAAGGATAATAGAATTATTTTCGTGACCCTGGGATCCAGGTGACGATGCTAGCCTTATTCAATGGAGGCATCTATCAACCCGGCACCTCCACCAAGGAATCTTATTTTTTCTCTTTCTTCTATTATCTGTTGATAAAATAGTTTTGACCCCTTTACTCCTATTAAAATTGTTTTCCTATAAATACATGTTCTAATGTATCCTGTAGACATATAGTAATTAAAACTTTAAATACTTCTCGCGTGTTCGTGATGCACTTTCAGTAAGTATAAAGTAACCTAACTAAATTGACTAACTTGTGTTTATCTTGTGTGCGGTTGGGGTGCGTGAGTTTAAGTGCTCAGTGCACACGCGATGCAATAAAGTGCAACCGCTGTTCCGCCAAATAAAACCATTGAGTCTATAGTGTGGTTAGAGCTTCTACGACAGTTTACTACTGACGATCACACGCTAGTCGCGTAGAACATTCTCAGCCTATAGCTTGAACTTCGATACTGAGCACTGGACGTCAACCACACTGGTCATGTGTACTCATTGGTCGGCTTCCACTACGTTTTACAACTTTTGTCAACTAGAGGTTTTCTGTCTAGGTGTAACTACATCACTATTCTACCTTCCTTCTACTCACTATATAATGTTCTACGTTATTATTTTAAAGTCTATAATTTAAATTATATAATACGTTATAAAATAATATTCTACGTGAAATATTACAACTTTTACCCCTCTTTTCTGTACGATATCTACACCTAGCAGAAATGTCCACAATTGTGGTGGGAAATGGCGAGCGTGTTCAGTGATACAGTGCGGTAGACAACCGGCCATGGTGTTAGGCCCCTTATCATCACTATAAACTCAATGGTAAAGCATTTTAAAAAGTTTCTTCGCAAGTCTACGCTCAATGACACGACTAAATTTAAAGAGTGGCGTAGTAAACATGCGGGTACGATGGCGCTTAAAATTCACTTACAACAAAATGCATTTTTGTTGACACGATTCGCCATTTTAAGAGCCACTCTATGTTTTCGAGTGATGCGTCAACACACCAAGGACATTGATGATATGCATGGAATAACCTTCTTGGACAACCTTCCGTTTACCCATGCACGTGTGTTATTCCCGTCGTTAAACGACAGGGAGTTGTTTGTCGAATGCTTGGACATGTTTACCTGCTAGTAACATGCAGCTAACCTAGGTAGGGCCATGTAACAATTAGCGAGATACGAAGAAACATTTCAAGTGCAATAGACCTCGTATGTCTTCGAAACTACCTGCTTAGTACTAATTATTTTATAGAAAATTTGAATCTCAGTTTTTCATAGTGTAATATTCTGTTCTAATAAAATATGAAAGACCAACACGAAACCTACAGACTTTCCATCTGCCAAGAAGCAGACTAGACATTTTTAGTAATTCGCCAATTAACCGGATCCAACATAATATGCATAACCATTTAGTTGTCATCCATTAAGATCTTGACATATTTCACCTAAGTTTTAAAAGTTTTTAAATTTTTTTTTTCAAATGTTCTTGACGTTGTACAACATTGTAATCGTCATAGTTTTCTATTTGCATTTCGTTTAGTATAATGTTCTTTTGGGCACCTGAGTAGACCTATTTAGATGTTGTTTGATTTTTTTTTTTGTACTTTAGTATGAAATTAATTTAATGTATAAGCCTATATCGCACTTGTGGAGGTAACTCGGTTGTTGGTGGCAATAAATAAATTTTCTACAAAAACACGTCAAATTTAAGTAAAGCTCGTTTCTAACGATGGTTTTCTTTGAAATGTTATTTATTTCATTTTCTTGAAGTTCATTTCTAGTTCAACTGTTGTCGAGACGAATTGTGACCTTTCACATTGTGTCATTCAGTCTAGAAGTAATTGTTTTGAAATGCGCGTCACGCCCAAGCGTTTTGCATATTTATGTAAAGCTAGCCTATTTCTCTTATTGCGTGTAGTTCGTATGCGGAACATGCTGTTTGTGGACCACCGTTCACCGTTGCGTTTGGAGCTGCGTTCACGGGTTCACAGGGGACAAACCGTCTCCTTGTTTCGGTTTATTTTACTTATTGTTTGTATTACATCTCTTAACACACTGCGGAGTTATATGTCAAATCAAAAATGAATTTACTATTGTTCAGGCTATAAATGCATGTCAAACACAATATCCTCTATTTGGAGTTCACCTTAATTTCACAAGGGAGGAAGCTCCCCTAAAAATCATGTAAGTCTATCTAAACATGTGCGATGTCTCATCTCACAATAAAAACCTTTCAAGACCTCCGACTGACGTGCGTTTTTTGTTGTTGTAGTAATTGCTCTTCAACAAGGATGACACAAAATGTTTTTGGTGACCCTGGGAGTCAAGGGGCCAAGGCTAGCTCACCCAAACTTTATATTTAAAAACCCGGCACCTCCACCAAACACCAAGATAACAATGTGCAAACAAACGTATGGTTAGTTTTAAATCCCTCTTAAACCCGGCACCTCCACCAAACACCAAGCCAGCAATTTAGCCGCGGTCGTTTAACCGGTTCTCACTCGAACACCGAAGTTAAGCAACATCGGGCGTGGTCAGGGGGAAAGTGGGTGAACGCTCATCCCTGAAACACACGTAAACCGCTGGCTAAAGCAGACGAGGGTTCGAGAGCTAGTGTAACGGTTTCGTTCTCCTTGCGTCTGCTCGGCAATCCGGGTTAGTGGAGGAACCTATATGACTGTCAAAAGTCACACCGTCCTTTCGGATGGGACGTAAAGCCGTTGGTCCCCTTGGTACTTTTCGAAAGGAGTAGGCTACGTGCCGGTACCGGGTTTCCCCTCCTCCCTTCTTCATCATCATGCATCGTTGTTAATCATCAGTTGTTATACTGGTACTGTAAAATGGCATAATATGCTGTATGTGGCCAAATTCATAAAAAAAGATTTAATGTGCAAACAAACGTATGTTTATTGTTTAGTTTTAAATCCCTCTTAAACCCGGCACCTCCACCAAACACCAAGATTGCAATAAGAAACAAACGTATGTTTAGTTTTAAATCCCTCTTAAACCCGGCACCTCCACCAAACACCTCGATTGCAATAAACAAACAGAACGTACGTTTAGTTTTAAATCCCTCTTAAACCCGGCACCTCCACCAAACATTTGATTGAGATTGCAATGTGCAAACAAACGTATTTTTTCTTTTAAATCCCTCTTAAACCCGGCACCTCCACCAAACATTTGATTGAGATTGCTATGTGCAAACAAACTTTTTTTTTAAAATCCCGCTTAAACCCGGCACCTCCACCAAACATTTGATTGAGATTGCAATGTGCAAACGAACGTATTTTTGTTTAAAATCCCTCTTAAACCCGGCACCTCCACCAAACATTTGATTGAGATTGCAATGTGCAAACAAACGTATGTTTAGTTTAAAATCCCTCTTAAACCCGGCACCTCCACCAAACATTGATTGAGATTGCAATGTGCAAACAAACGTTATGTTTAGTTTAAAATCCCTCTTAAACCCGGCACCTCCACCAAACATTTGATTGAGATTGCAATGTGCAAACAATCGCATGTTTAGTTTAAAATCCCTCTTAAACCCGGCACCTCCACCAAACATTTGATTGAGATTGCAATGTGCAAACAAACGTATGTTTAGTTTAAAATCCCTCTTAAACCCGGCACCTCCACCAAACATTTGATTGAGATTGCAATGTGCAAACAAACTTTTTTTTTTAAATCCCTCTTAAACCCGGCACCTCCACCAAACATTTGATTGAGATTGCAATGTGCAAACGAATTTTTTCTTTTAAATCCCTCTTAAACCCGGCACCTCCACCAAACACCAAGATTGCAATAAACAAACAAACGTATGTTTGTTTTAAATCTCTCTTATACCCGGCACCTCCACCAACACCTCGATTGCAATAAACAAACAAACGTATGTTTGTTTTAAATCTCTCTTATACCCGGCACCTCCACCAAACATTTGATTGAGATTGCAATGTGCAAACAAACGTATGTTTTCTTTTAAATCCCTCTTAAACCCGGCACCTCCACCAAACATTTGATTGAGATTGCTATGTGCAAACGAACTTTTTTTTTTAAATCCCGCTTAAACCCGGCACCTCCACCAAACATTTGATTGAGATTGCAATGTGCAAACGAACGTATGTTCGTTTTAAAATCCCTCTTATACCCGGACCTCCACCAAACATTTGATTGAGATTGCAATGTGCAAACGAACTTTTTTTTTAAATCCCTCTTAAACCCGGCACCTCCACCAAACATTTGATTGAGATTGCTATGTGCAAACAAACGTATTTTTTCTTTTAAATCCCTCTTAAACCCGGCACCTCCACCAAACATTTGATTGAGATTGCAATGTGCAAACAAACGTATGTTTAGTTTAAAATCCCTCTTAAACCCGGCACCTCCACCAAACATTTGATTGAGATTGCAATGTGCAAACAAACGTATGTTTTTTAAAATCCCTCTTAAACCCGGCACCTCCACCAAACATTTGATTGAGATTGCTATGTGCAAACGAACGTATTGTTTAGTTTTAAATCCATCTAAACCCGGCACCTCCACCAAAAACCTATTTCGCAATGTGCAAACAAATGTATTTTCTTTTATAACCTACTTAGACTCGGTACTTCTACCAACAAGGAGATTTAAAGTTAAACCATTGAAGAATCGTATTAATTAATGTTAATATTATTTTCTTCTGTCCCCTCTTTTGTATACTTTCATGCCCGTGTTTGTTTCTTTATGTCAAGTTTGTTGGTTGGGTTCCTCCCCCACTGACCCCAAGGGTCATCAAACCATTCTGTATCATCCTTGTTAAAGAGCAATATCAACAAAAACGCATTCTTATCGGAGGTCATGTTCGGTTTTATCGTGAAACGTGACACACGCTGCAGGCAGACACACGTACAGAAAACTGACACGAATAGAGTTAAACGTATTATTTTTCCAACGGTTTTTATGTGATTTTCATTACCATCGCAACAATGTGGGGGCCGGTATGCAAGCTGGTCTTGATGCAAAGAGCCTATTGATTCACGTGGTATCGAGTTATTTAAACACACACAGTCTTGTGTACCAAGACAACATGAGGACAACCTTGGGAATATTAAGTTTAAATGCAACTGACAAACAACATAGACAAAGAAATGTCAGCAAATAAAATTATACCTGTTGCATAAATAGCAAAATTGAACACACCAAAATATTTGGTTTAAGATATTATGTTAATAAATGGATGTAAGAACAAGCATAGGTGTAGGGAGAATTCTAGGGTTTTATTCAAAGTATAAATATATATGGTGGGTTCAAAGATATCCCTACACATGGCAAGCTCAAGCCGTCAAGGGTTTAAACCCAGTTTGCTACCGGCTTTATTATCGTTATTCGTTACACCGCATACGTAATGTTATAGCCACCTAGAGAGCGGTAAGTTGTTTCTGATAAGTAGGTTTCCTATGAACATATGAAATAAACTACGGTAACTTAATGTTGAGTACAAAAACAGTTGTTTCACCATTAATATTCTTAAAAACCTTGTATTGCATCTGAACATAAATTATATTGAGGTTGATGTTAATATCTTTGCTAAGACGGAGAGTGTTAATATTTAAGCCTAAGTTATAACTTATTTGCAATATAATATCTATATTGATGTTGTCATTAATATCTTTGCTTTGTATCACCCGGCTGCATTCAGCATTCTCCCAAGGAGAGTTTCAATATTAAAACGTAATTCTATACTTAGAAGCAATGTGTTGGTAATTGATAGTCTAATAGTTAGCTGAGCCTCCGAGGAAGTCGAGGACGAGAGAGCAACAAACACTTCGTGTGCATTACAACCACCACCCACGCAGGCATGCATAATGCAAGGACCCGGGTTCGATGTCATGTCGCCTCCAGGGAAAATCTTTGTTATTCAAGAGATTTAATCACACCAAATACGTCGAATAGATTTGATTGTAAGAGTGATTTGACTATAGAGAACATCTCACTTTCAGGTGAATTATTGATGAAAATTACTGTAATCATTGATGCGTTCGGTCTATCATTGTGAGAATGAATCTCCTGATTTTATTGTTTCTCATCACGCAATGAATCGGTTGGCGGTGTAATATTCAACTCACCGCCTTTCATATATGTTGAGAATCAAGAGGGCTGTGCATTCACTCACTCAACTCACCGCCTTCCATAAGAATCCAGAGGGCTGTGCATTCACTCACTCAACTCACCGCCTTCCATAAGAATCCAGAGGGCTGTGCATTCACTCACGCACGCGCAATCGGTCACATCGACCCAGGGGTCCATAAACACATACACACCTTTTAACCTATTCAATTGGTTGACATTGCATAATATACATTCTTGTTATTATATATATTTAGAAATAAATAAATTCCCCACGCCCACGCAATGTACAGTCACTGACAGATCATGGCCCCCCGTGGGGCTGGGATCTTAGATAGGCCGCTCCCACTGACTGTGCGTACAGTGCGCCGCACGCATGAAGCTGTGGCCTTGAGAACTAAGAACCATAGGCGAGCTCGTATTTTCTATTCGTTATTTCTTTTAGTTAGACGGAAACCGAAATAGAATTTATTCTTCGTGATTCGATGAATACGTAATTTATGTGTTATTTATACAATTTTGGTCTGTTTCGTAACCAGTTAAATAATGTGTTTTGAACTGCTCATGTCTATGTCATAATGATTATAACACGTTTTGGATTCAATGTTTCTGTCTTTGAGGTTTCGTTCGATAATTTTACGATTGGTGTTTGGATGAACTATTACGTTTAAATTAATATAGTTGCAAATTCCATTTTGCCAAGCTTTTCAACGATGCTGTTACGGGACACTGTACGTTTATGAATTAAGAATGTGCAAATGTGGAAGGGTAGATGAGCTTGGCCCTTTTTTGGATCTCATTACTTTTGAGTGTGTAAGGTTTGGCTGTATTTTTACAAGTTTTTGTTTGCGATGGGATTGTATTGACATGGTGTTTTCTTGCGTTCGTTAAGAATTAATTTGTTAATACATTGTATAAATTTTATTTGTATTAATCCAAATGCCAAGCTATAACAAATTGTCAAGATCAAAACCTCATCGCGTCGTCCTATGCTGTGGGTTTACAGTGCGCTATTATGTGGAAGCTAGCTACTGAGCTTCTTGCAAATCAGGGTTTGAAATGTCAGACAATTCAGACTGACACATTTTTATTTGTAATAATTATAGCGTGTTAAAGCAGTGACTGTCATGTTTGTGACGGGCGTACGTGTCAGCTGAGTTTGTGCGGGGAATGGTAATAATTGCAGGACGAGCCTGAAGCCCACACAATGTAAGAGGTTCCACGACTAGCCTAGACGTGGCAACGCTTCCGGAAAGTAACAGCAGATAACTCTTATCACTTTCGAGAACACGGAAAATATATTCAATTAGTGGAGTTGTGTGTATTGACTGAGCTTTATTCAAGTATGCACAGTAACTATGTGTGACAGTAAATCAGTGAGTAACAAATAAACCTTGTTGGTTTACTGATTTACACCGTGTGTATGAGAACACTGCACACGTTTAACGTCGCACCTTTTCCCCATCCACAAGGATGATTTCCGATTTGCATATTAATGCACTAAGGCTAGTCGAGACGATGAGTGGTGTTAGATGACGATGAAAGACTCATTAAAAATACTGCCGTATGCGGGATTCGAACACGTGCACGTCCTCGTAGAGCCAATGGCTTCGGACCAGCTCCCTAATCATATGTGCCGCCGAGGACGGCTCCTAGTCACAAGGAATCACCGATTGAAATTTGCACCCTACTTGAATTGATATTTTTATTAGTTTATTTGCTAGTCAACATACAGAACATTGATTAGAGTTAATATTTTCGACCTTTTTTGGCAAAGCGAATAAACAACACCCATTTAAAGTGCACTTTAAAGTTTACTTTCCAAGCTTAATATTGTTATCTTCATTCCAAAGGCAGTGCATAAATCGGACGTAATGTGTATTGAAAAAAGAACTTGAATATTATACGTTACTCGATTTTCTTGGTTTAGGAAGAAGCACCCATCACATCCCATGCATATGGAAATACATTTCCCACAGCTCTTTTCGGTGTTCATACCTCCTCCTCCCACTATAATTCACGGATACCGCTCTATATACTGGTTTAGAACCAGAATGACTTGGTCTTTTACAATCTAATCTCTAGACAATAATATATAAGACTATCATTACAACGACCTACTAACGACAACTAAAATTAGGATCCACACTTAAAAGATTAGTTCTAGTTTTATACTACAGATGTTAGGGTGATTAATATCTGAATAGTTTTCGCCACTGAGTAAAATATAAGTGTTAGTATAGCAAGATTAATTAGTTCGCGATTGAACCTAGGATTGAACTAATATCTTCTTCAAGTTTCGTACTCCTGTTTACTGCACATGTCAATACGTCTATTATTTCTGCGATGCCAAAAGTTTCGATTCAAGTGAGAAAATAAACAAATAACCTGACGGAAGTGAACCAAAACTAACTGTATGTTCTATATAGATTGCATCGGGTGTACTTCGTCAATACTTTCTATCTGCGATGCATACTTCGCACACAATGAGGCTAAAACAATGGCTCGTTCGTATTATCACATGCGGCGACCTCCTTTGCGGTCGCTGTGTACCACCTTATACGTCCAAGAGACCTTGGGCTGTTCGTACAGATTAGTCCTTCAACCTCACGTTAGAGATCTTGATTACAATGTATGTTGATTTTCTGATAGTTTTTCGGACTAAAACTGTGTTGAAGTATGCGGTATGCCAATACGATAATTATGTTATAGAGAAATAACTCAAGGTATTGTCTTGAAACCTTGGTTGGATTGTGACCACTTATAGTATTTTTATTTTGTTAATTTATGATTACATAATAAACTAAAATCAAGATGTTTACGCTTTATGCAATATGCATGTATGTATGTATGTATGTAGGATGTAAAAAAAAAATATAGATATATATGAAAAATGATCGATAAGAAATACGAGTGTGCATTCCGAGATTTGAACGTCCAAATCGTGGTCAACTGTACGGGCTACAACTTGTAGTATATACACGTGAGGGTAAAATCGAGGATTTAAAGCAAATCTAAGAAATATAACACTGAGATATATATCACAAATAATTTTAAATGAAAGAACATTATTTTGTACAATTGAAAAAAGCAAAATAACTACAATATTTCGAAGTCACCATTCTTGTTAAAATTCGATATAAAACCTAAAATGTATGTTTCAGCTTATTCTAAATCCAATTTTACAAAACATTATAAACTGTCAAATAAAATTACGAAATTTAAAACATTCAATGCTGCTTGCGTAGCGAGCGTAGCGAGCGAAGCGAAGATTCCATTTCACTACAATGGAGAAAAAAATCCGGAATGTTTTTTCTTTTTTTTTCTGTTTGCATTTTTGGGTGTCTGTTAACATGATTCCGGCTAAACCGATACTCCAATTGTGATGAAATTTTATGGAGGCCTTCGAAATCTCTGAACTTAGAACTGCCACGTTTTTGAGCGCAATCGAAATTTTTTTTCTCATAAAAATCGCAATTTACGATTTTTTTCGATTTTTAAAAATTTCTTCGACTTATAACCCTACATGCTTAATCCGATTTTAATGATTTTTTCACAGAACCTTAATTTCATGAATTAAGATATTCGTGTGAAATTTAAGCGCAATCGAAAAACTATTTCTCATAAAAATCGAAATTTTACGATTTTTTCTTTTTTAAAATTACGATTAATAAAAAAATTAAGTTAATTTTTAATTTAATTTAATTTAATTTTAAAAAAATCTTCTACTTAGTAATAATTTTTTCACAAAACAACAGAAAATCCGCATAACACAATGGCAGCTCAATGCACCAATATTACGCGCATCCAACAACGCGGCGGGACTTAAGCGTTTCCTAGTAATAAATAATTTGTACACATTGATGGCTACATCGCTAGTGTCTGCATCCCCCTGTACCGTTGAGTGCTGCTGCTTTCTGTTCGTGGGATCCTAGCCCCTCAAGCCCCACGTGAGATTCTATACGACAGTGACATTTAGACGAATTGCTCCGTCTAGTATAATATCTCACATGACTTTCTAGCGACATTCCTCGTGCGGCGCTACTGTGTGTGTGACGCGACCTGGGTGGCAGCTACAGGGCTGTTACACTTCATCACACATATCCATGTGTTCTTAGAGACGAAACAATTCACAGTGCAAACATATCGTATTTCGCTAGGAAATGCGTTGTATACATTTGATTGCAGATGGATGCGTTTTTCATTACCTAGTTTTTCGCAGGGATACTCTCTGTAGGGTACACATCAGAACTACTGCGTGTGACCCTCTTTAGGTAACTAATTAAGAAATGAGGGTTATATAGTGGTAGAGCTACGGGGGGGGGGCACTTGTCCCCCCAAAAATGGCTTGCCCCCCACACCCCGGTGTCAAAATGCCTGCCACTCGAGTAATATTACTAAAATTAAAATAAATTTAAAAATCGTCAGCATGTATGCCTACAGGCTGTGCTTGTAGGCGCAATTATGTGAGAGCGATGGATAGTTTTGATTCGACTGTTCAAGTATTACGAAGATAATTATCACCACGATCGCAGATAGTTTAAAATTAAAATAAAAAAAAAAATAAAAAAAATAAAAGTAAAATTCCGAGTGCAGGCCAGGAAGTTTAGTTTTAGTTTTTGAACTATTAAAATAAGTTATTTTAAACTGCCTCTATGATTGTGCATAATAATAATAACATATTTTTATGCATATGATGGTTTAGTTGGGCAATAAAATTGATATCTTACGCCCAAAATCAACTAAGTGTAGGGCCTACATTCTTCATAAATAAAACTGTAATCCCTTGAGTTGCCATTTCTCAGTTAAAACATGACGAAATAAGTGAAGTTTGGACCAGACCCCATCTACTTGCCACTGATTACCCCTCACTTTATTACCTTGACCCTCCTCTGACCCCCATTTTTTGAGTCTGGCGCCGCCATTGGTTATAAGAAGGGAATACCCACAATGCTTAGAAAACCTTGGTGAACTTTCAGTCAGGATGACCGGCGGTGGGTATCGAACCCTTGACCTCTCGAATCAGTATTGATGATGTTGATAGGCAGAAGGGTCTAGTTGTTCTTTGTTCGTTTCACCTGGAGCCCTCATAACCCTGAACTACAAAACAACTTGCAAGTTATAATCATCATTTTGTCAGTTTAACATCATCTATTTAGTATTATCTTGTTAATTATTGTTCAAGCAGCATTGTTTAATATATGCATACGAATCGGATTCTACTAAAACAAATTTCATATTTGGAATGGAATTTCCAAGATTTTGCTTTTTTACTTGTCACAGTCTAGATAGTGTTTTATATTTTGAGGAATGCCACTCGTTTGCTGAAACTAGCCACGTAGAACCAACCAAAGGTCGTGGGTTCGTTTCCTGAAAATGAAGGTGTTTCTAACTGCATTTTAATCTATCATTACCATCTTCTAGAATAGCACCACTACGTGTTTACTAGAGCGACGTACAACCACGAATAACAACATGAAATTATGGAGATCTTGGAAAGGCATCACTCATGTTTACCGGTGTTTATCCGCATCATAACACTATATCGGCATGCAGAGGTTTTTAACCTATAACTGGTACCCTTTAGGTCCCTCCTTCCGATTCTCGGGATTCATCTCCAGCTATTTTATAATCACAGGGTTTGCTCTCTGCTCGGATGCTGCATGGAGTATGGACCACACGGTGTAGAACTTACTCCCGCCCCTCCTGTTATTGTCGTTCGATTGTTACACGAGTGCTTGTGCAACGGAAAAGGTGCAAGCTGGTGTTTGCCGAGTGTGACTTAAGCAAAAGGCTTACACTTAGTTCGAAGAAGACTTTGACAAAACAGAGACGAATACAATCGTGTTTTGATGCGGCCATGGCTAATTAAAGACCATTCCGTAATTATTTATTTAACCAGGGTTAAACCTTTAGAACTTTATGCGTTTTGGTTTATCCTCTTTAGTCGTCAACGAGATATCCTGTTTAAAATACTTTTTGGCCTAAAACACTAAACAAAAAACACAAAAATGTTGAAGAGCCTCATAGCTTATCGTTGTATTAAAGTTGGCTACATATTTAGAATTTAGAATTAGTCACTTCACATAAAGAACTTAAAATTGCATTTTTTGCTACTTGTATTTTTGGCGTTTAAGTTTGACGAATTATAAGTTGCATGTGGATGTGAATGTGATAACTTAGTAGTAGAAGGATGTAATATTTGTGTACCGAGACATATTTTCGTGAAGCTTAATTCTTATTTATTACATGGACGCTAGTCGATACACCGTTACCGATTGAATTTGATAGACACTTCGTGCATGGAGAATCAGGTATACTCGCCCGAGCAAATATTTACCAGCTTCAAGCAAGTGGATGTGTGCTAATTCCGATCCCTTATTTTAATACACTAGGAAACGCTCAGTTGGACGCGTTGATAAGCGAGCACGTGCTATAGCTTTGCACCCACATTGCCCTTTTTTTAATTTTAAAATTTGCGACGTTCGCTGTCCACAGGGCCATGTTTCCAATATTATTTATTATTGCCAAGGTATTTGGGTAAACCCGTGTGTAACCCTTTACTTTGTGGATAAAATCCACCGCCATCTAGAGGACCTTGACTCCTTGGGAAAACTATTTAAACTCTTTGGTGACAAATAATAGACTGCTTCCTCGAAAGTATTTTGATTACTTCTAGCAGAGTCGATAAAGAAGTTTCCCCTTTGGGGAGGTCCCCTTACTCCCAAGTCAAAACGGAATCTAACGTCCTGCGCGCTGAGAGCGGCTCCAATGTGAAACTAATAAAAGCACTGCACGCTAAATACGGTCAGTAGATTATCGATGTGCAGTGACGCTGAAATCAACAAACAACAGACGAAACGTCAAACTTCAATTTTATTTCAATCATATTAGCCCTGGGCCCTAGTCTTTTAAAACGATTTACTTTTGACTTATTATTGTACTATAAAGTGTTGCGCAGGCGTCAGTGACATTTTCGTGCGAAATAATTTGAGATATGCCTTGTTCAAGCCTAACGGACGTAAGTGTAGCCTAGGCCCAAGGCCACAATACAGTTTTCAGACGTAAGTACGCCCTAGGCACTCAAATCGAAATCTTGAACAATACATATTGTCGGCCTAGCTCCTAAGCTTAGGTCTACTCCATCAGAAATATCCTCATTAATAAAGAGAGTTTGCTTTATGCCAAAACATTCGCCAACATTCGAACGTATTTAATATTTTGACGTTTCCGCCATTTGTCGTCATCGACTGTTAGAAAAGTGACGTACTTTTATTGAAGTAGTTCCATCAATCGTCACACAGAGTCGCGCGGAACGTTAGATTCCCAACGCCAAAAAACCGACTTTTTATTTAACCCAGGGCGGTATAGGGAGTTGGAGGACCTCCCCAACGGGGAAACTTCTTTATCGACTCTGCTTCTAGGTGGCAGTGCATTAGAAACTTCGCGCGTCTTTTCGTTGCCATGGCAACGTTACTTTTGTTTTTATGCAATTTCCATCTACACTACTTATCGGATCAAAATAAAATTAACATATTCGTGACCGGACGGACATTCTAAATGATTTAGATTTTGTCGCCGTTTAGTTTGAAAAAAAACTTTCGATTAACTTTAATGTTACTTTTTAACTTTTTGAACGATTTTGCCACAAAACTAATGGCATTCAATCGAGAACGAAGCTTGCGGATGGTCAAAATTTCAACTCGATCCGAGCCTCCGTTCGAACGTTATGGCGAGACATACAAACAAAAAAAAAAAAAAAAAAAAAAAAAAAAAAAAACCAGTGACTAATTTTTCCGGCAGAGTCAAAAGGAAACGCCCGCTTCGCTCGCTTGACCACATTTAATGGGTCAATCACTTTAAAACACGATTTTTATAAAAGGGCGTATAGCTGTTAAACTGTTGTTATTAAATTGTTAATCCGTTGATAAGCCTTGGTGAACTTAGTTAAAGAAATTTATTTATGTTTATTTATTTATTTATTTATTTATTTATTTATTTATTTATTTATTTATTTATTTATTTATTTATTTATTCATTCATTCATTCAATTATCTATGTATAAGTATATCTATGTAATTCAAAATGAATAATGTAATTATTGATTCATTTTCTTATTCATGTTCTAATTTCTTATTTATTTATTTTCGGTATATAATCGTTATCTTCTACCGAGAGCAACCGTCAGTTGATGCTCATTTGCTTGGTCAAACTCAGCTGTGGGTTCCAACTCCGTAACCCCAAGACATTGACTTTTAATCATTCATCATTCATCATCCACCATTCCACTTGTCGTCTCAAGTAATTGCATTAACAGATTACAACCAACAAAAAAACATTCATTTTTTACGTTCAGGGTCTCGTCCCGTTTACCTTGTTGCAGAAATAAAAAATCCTGTTAGGTTATTTAAATGTGTAATGTTGTTGCGTTCGTGGGAAAGTGAATTGTTGCCAAATTTATCTTGGAAATAATTTCCAACTGATATGCCGAACGTGAAATAATTGTATGTTTTGATCATGATCGAGGTTCGCAAGGACACAATCAATATTATATTCTTTGTCGGCGAATGTTTTCTTGTTTTTGCCACCGAGCACAAGTTTATTAGGCAATCAATCTCTGGCATTCGTAATGGAATAAAGATATAACACGTTTAAGAATGTCCATAATTAACTGCAGTCGATAGTGAAGTTATTAAATGGCATTTCAGTTTAAATACAACGGTAGTGGCTTTCACACCTTTGTCACGTCAATTGATGCAATTTTACTTTGGATATTGACATGAAATAAATATAAGTTTTTCATATTGGGAATCTACCCATTTTTTCAAAACTGATTTTCAGTGACGTACTTTTTTTTTTTTTTTGCCAGTGGTGACTTCCGAACCAATCAATAATAATTGAAAATACTTGAGTATGATAAATATTTTTTAACTTTCAGCCTCACATTTTAGCAACTATGTCAACGATCTAAAAACGGAAATATGGTTTACTCAAATCAACCACGCCCTCTGCACCAACTTTAAAATAATATTTCAAACTCTTTCAGATTGTTCTCTAGATTACCCTCGTCACATTAACTCTCGCGTGCGGTCCACAGGTCCAGCCGTCAACAATAAAAAGATAAACACCGTGGTCTTACTAGACTTGTAACTGTAACTGACAGCACCGCCGCGGCGCGCTAGTTCCCTCATCTGCCGCCGCGCGGTGAGAGCGCTAGCGTTCCTAGTCTTCACTCCACATCTTATGTAAATAACAGCCAGATGTTCCGAGTTGCCGGCGGATATTCTGTTACAGAGAACGCGGAGAAAAACCAAATGAAAAACATAATGAGACGGAAAAATCTCGATTATTATTAAGATTATTTGAGAGTTTAATGTTCCCATCCCACGAGAAACTGTGGCGATTTTTTCCAACGTTATATGAAATACTGCCCGACTTTGTTTCGCTCGATGAGTTTGTTTTATTAGCTAGATCTTCGTTTCATTTCACATGTTTTAATTTCATATTTAACTCGCTGTAACATAATGCGGCTGGATTTGTCGTATGTTAGTAGTTTCACCGTCATATGTTTGATATTATTTTCATTTTACACTAGGTTAAATAAACAGTTGTGTAGCAACTAGCAACTGAATTTTTAGTTTGAAGGTCATAACTGTGCACCATTCACACACCAGCACATCATTGTAATTTATTCAGGATTATAAAATGAAAAATGACGTTCCTCAATAATTTAGGTACAACCACTGTTGTACACATCATATACCGGTAATATTATTTTAACCGTGTAAGTCATATCAACTGTGAACTGTTTGCACGTAAGAAAATTCACACGATGCCCATTTTTTTTAAATCCAGATTGTTAATACTTTTTGTATGATTTATTCAATTAATTTGAAATGACTATAAATAAAAATAAATATAAGTGACAAGAAACCCAGTACAAGTTGTTAAATGTGCGTACAAAAAAATATTCTACATCGGCTATACAACATGCCTGATTTAAATGTAAAAGTGCTAAGTATTCCAAATAAAATGATAGTTCCACGCATCTCTCCATGATGGGGAACTGAATTAAACCATGAATGTTTAATATTGATTGGGGGGAGGGGTTATTTGACGCCTTGCATTGTCTCAAGAAATACACAACTTGATAGCTCACAGACTGAACGTCAAGCGATACTTCCGCAACTATTGACTATAGTCAGCTGTGTGAACCCGCTCGTTGGATGTGGTACAATTACGAACTTGGCAGTGAGACGTGTTTAGTCAATTAGGCAGAAGGAATTTTTATATCCCTTTCGTTTTTAGCAGATGTGTTTTTCACCCGCTCAATGTTATGATAAGGGACCGTCTGGGAGCAGTTAAATACAAGGTTCGTTCGTTCGTTGGTCTCGCAAATATTCAGGACAATGGCTGGAAATAACGCATTCAAACTTCAGAGTATCCTACGGTAATGAATAAAGAAACGCGAAAATTTATATTTTAAATGCATATGGTAAAAGGTTGACGTTTTCCGGCCTCGGATGGATTTATGTATTTCATTTAAATTAATGTAAACTTGATTATGATTATTTATGTGGCTTTATAGTCCACATCCGCTCATATAACTAGAACTTTTGACGCTCGGGTTTCCTCGTCCTTCAGTACAAATTCATAAATGCAGCTATTTTGCATCTTGTGCTCTACCGATCGTCTATGGCCGTGATAACTAACCACTTAACTTGTAAGACTAATTATTATTTTAAATATGCTATATCATAGGTGGTTATTTGTCAAAACTGGCCGAATCGATAGATAGAGGTAACCTTTGTTCAACACGCTGACGCAATATGAGATTCGAGAGATCGCCGTTCGATACCCGCCACCAGCAATCTTGACTGGAATTTTTGCAAAAGCATCCTTATTGAAAAAGCGAATGTTGAAATTGAGCCCTACAGAACACACCCCTTGGATATACCGTACCTTGTTAGGGTGTTACCACACCCTACAGGAACTTAGACGAGGGAAATAAGGCCTTGTGTTTCAGATATATTAAGAAGAATGTTTTGTACCTCTTTTCATCAGTTTTCATCCAAATGTGCTCAATTATTTTTTCCCACGTCCCGGAATATTTTCACTTAGTCAATTTCTCTAGTATTCCATGATGCTTCAAATTGAATTTGACATATAATTGTTCAATCTTAAATCTTTAGAAAAAAGTTAATATTAGAATAAAAGTTAAATAATATATATATTGTTGAATAAGTAGAAGATTAAAATTTCAACGTTCATATTTTAACAAAATATGTCGTTATTTCTTGCATTTGTTTCGAGCGTACCCTCTATCCAAGTGTTCTCCCTGACCTCACCTCATCTTCTGGAATCGTGAGCTTCTAACGGCAACCTTCCTGAACATTATAGTGGTTTATCGTTAACTCCACTATGATTGCCGACCATGGCCGTAACAAACCACAAAACTATCCAAGTGTTGATTTGATTGATTCGAGGTATGCGCAGCGAGGCTAATTGAGACGATCACGTGACCGAGGATGAAGAAGGACCTTGAACCAATCATCGTCTTCTTCATATTCTTCACGGCTCATCAACTTACATCCTAGCTAGGTCAGGAAGAAAGTGAAGGATTACTTCCTTAATTATCTTTACATCTCTTAAATGAAGACGGTGGCGAAATTAAGTTATTAGTTTGGATGGTTGGAAGTCAGAATCGTGTCCAAATGATTAGAGACGTTAGATTTCGTGGAATTTATTTGCCAATTATGTATTAACCATCAAGTGCATTAAAGCAAACGTCTAAGATAAGTTTATAAATAATGTTGGCAAAAGTAAAATCGCTCACATTGCGAAGAAGACATATCAAACATAATTATTTTTTGTATTATATAGTTGGCATCACGTTACTTATTTGTAATATTTTTAGGCAATTGAAATATTTATGTTTCGTGTAGGTGATGGAGGAAAATTAAAACAAGTTTACTAGATGCAAAAGATCCATTAGCAAGTACAGCTTACTGCCATGGACAAACATTAAAGGAAACATGAAAAACATGGAGCAAGTTGACAAACTGAAGGTGGAAAAAGAGTTATTGAAACGTGAATGATGCACAGAAAACCTGCCCTCCACAAAAGACCAACATAAATTTTTTTTTAAATGCAAAGGAATGTCCAAGGGCTGTTTATGTGAACTTGAAAAAGTAATGAAATCCCACGCATACAAAAAACTTAGTAATCATTTGGACAGAAATAATCAACCAACAAAGCTCATCCATCAATGCGACTGGAAAAAGCGTTTGCGAAGCGGCCTATAGTATTCTTTACATACTATAACATGCTTGATGCCCTTCGTAGCACGTACAGTTGGGTAATTGGTACCCATCTGACATACATAAATAACTCATTGGACATGTGTAATAGCGTTATCCTCAGCAGTTAGTTTTACTGCCAAAACCATCTCGTAGTCACAAAATTCAATGTGCTTTGAAGCTGTAGATGACTTTGTCTTTGACGTTTATAACTCTTCCGACTTTCTTTGAATTTGACGAAATTATGGGATAACTAAACTCTGTTTAGACAGCTATAAGCACTGTTTGTCGAATAAAACAACACTTTGATGGGAAATTTCCTGACCTATAATCTAATTTAGACGTGTTAGCACTGTTGTTATATACAACACAGGACACACAAGTTTTGGTCTCTTCCCTTGGTCCTTGTAATGCTGCCAAGTCAATATTTTACTACTACAAAAACACGTTCTTTTCCATTCCCTATACCGAGCGTTACATCATAAACAAAACAAATTTGTTGATCCCGTCAAGTTTTCTGCTCTTCCACATGTTTTCTGCTTGAAACATGGTTCATGGACCACACCTTTACCTAAGATCTCGTCTCAAACATCTGGCAGTGATGGGATTGGGTGTCCTTCAACTAGACACTGACGGCCAGCCTGCGTGGCGTCGTCCTACTGATAGCCCACTCACAAGAGTATCGGGACTCGTGGTATAGCCCGCCCACTCACAATATCATCGTCGGACATCGGGCATCGGGCTATCAGTTTTACAACTGAATAGGAATAGGACAACCGAGGACCAAAAAATTAATTCGAAAAATTAATTAACAACTCGGATATCTATTGCCTTTTATTGTACACTCATTAATCATTATGCTTCCATGTATTTTGTGAGCTAGTGGTTGTTTAAATTGGTTACTCCCCCACGCCCCCCCCCCCCCCCCACCACCAGTAAAGACGTCAACACGCAACAAGTATCTCATTAGGTAAGTAAGCCTCTCAGTCGCCTGTGGCTTCACTTAGTCTGCATGGGCGTGCTTTCAACTAATTTGAATTTAATTTGTCGTGTGCCTCAAATAGGGCGATGTAACTGCCGTCTCCTGCCCCATGTAGGTCTCTTTGTATGGTACAAGGAGGTCATTATACTCTCTGTAGTGCAAGTGACACTGTGGATGGTCAGGTGGAGAGACCGCGGGAGAAGGACAGGAAGACGGAATGTATGTACAAAGATGAACTGATGAACATTTCTTATCGAAGAGGGAAGAGAACTTTACCCTTGGATTGATTTGTATTGCAATGCACTATGGTTGTTCGAGACAATGAGTAGTGATAGATGTGGATGAAAAATGAATATAAGGGAGGAGGGAAACCCGGTACCTAGTACCTACTCTTCTCGGAAGTACCAAGGGGACCGACGGCTTTACGTACCACCCGAAAGGACCCGGACTGCCGGCAGACGTCGAGGAGAACGAAGCGTTACACTAGCTCTCGAACCTCCATCTGCTCTTACCAGGTATACATGTGTTTCAGCGTTTACCCATCACCCGACCAGCCGAGTTGCTTAACTTCGTGTTCGAGTGGTCCGCTAAGCGACCCGGCAACCGAAGTTTTCTACGGAACAAATTTCATTTTAAAATGTCAATTTAAAACTAAAATTAAAATTAAAAAAAATACTTGAATTAATTAAACGATTAAAATTTAAGTGCTGAGCAAAAATCATTAAAATGGGATAAAGCATGTAGGTGTATAAGTCGAAGAAATTTTTTAAAAATTGAAAAAAATCGTAAAATTGCGATTTTCATGAGAAAAAAATTTCCGATTGCGCTCAAAACTGGCAGTTCTAAGTTCAGAGATTTCGAAGGCCTCCTAAAATTTCATCGCAATCGGATTATCGGTTTAGCCGGAATCGTGTGGACAAACAGACAAAAAATACAAAAAAAAAAAGAAAGAAAGAAAAAAAAAAAACATTCCGGATTTTTTTTCTCCAGTGTAGTGAAATGGAATCTTCGCTTCACTCGCTACGCTCGCTACGCTCATCCAATCACCATAATCTTTATGCCAATGTAAAATATGAACGTTGTAGCCCCACACGTTTGGTCAGAATCGAGCCCAAATACTCACGAAAATATCGTTTAAAAAAATCGGTGAAAAACCGTAAAAGTACGATTTCTATGAGTAATATTTCTTCAAATGTCTCTTATAAATCATAACATATATAACTTAAAGTTTTATCAAGATCGGAGTAGCCGTTTGCCAAATATCACGAAAATATCTCATTAAAAATCGAAACATCCTAAAAGTACGATAATCATAAGAAATATTTGATCAAAATTCGATTGTACCAAAACACGTGCCAAGTCTAAAGTTCAGAGATTTCGAAGGTCCCCTCAAATTATCATCAAGATCTCATATGCCGTTTGCCCGGTAGAGCGCGATCTAACCAAACAAAAATACGGGGAAAAAAACAAAACAAAACAAAAAACAAATCAAAACAGAAAACACCCGAGCTAATTTTTTTGGAGGGTCAGTGATATTGAAGTCTTCGCTTCGCTCATCCAATAATATTTTAAGCCAATTGAAATATTTATGTTTCGTGTAGGTGATGGAGGAAAATCAAAACATGTTTACTAGATGCAAAAGATCCATTAGCAAGTACAGCTTACTGCCATGGACAAACATTAAAGGAAACATGAAAAACATGGAGCAAGTTGACAAACTGAAGGTGGAAAAAGAGTTATTGAAACGTGAATGATGCACAGAAAACCTGCCCTCCACAAAAGACCAACATAGAAATTTTGGGTTTTTAAGTTGCAAAGTCCAATCCAATGGCTGTTTATGTGAACTTGAAAAAGTAAATGAGATCCCACGCACAAAAAACTTAGTAATCATTGGACCGAATAATCAACCAACAAAGCTCATCCATCAACGCGACTGGAAAAAGCATTCGCGAAGCGGCCTATAGTATTCTTAACATACTATAACATGCTTGATGCCCTTCGTAGCACGTACAGTTGGGTAATTGGTACCCATCTGACATACATAAATAACTCATTGGACATGTGTAATAGCGTTATCCTCAGCAGTTAGTTTTACTGCCAAAACCATCACGTAGTCACAAAATTCAATGTGCTTTGAAGCTGTAGATGACTTTGTCTTTGACGTTTATAACTCTTCCGACTTTCTTTGAATTTGACGAAATTATGGGATAACTAAACTTTGTTTAGACAGCTATAAGCACTGTTTGTCGAATAAAACAACACTTTGATGGGAAATTTCCTGACCTAGAATCTAATTTAGACGTGTTAGCACTGTTGTTATATACAACACAGGACACACAAGTTTTGGTCTCTTCCCTTGGTCCTTGTAATGCTGCCAAGTCAATATTTTACTACTACAAAAACACGTTCTTTTCCATTCCCTACCGAGCGTTACATCATAAACAAAACAAATTAGTTGATTTCGTCAAGTTTTCTGCTCTTCCACATGTTTTCTGCTTGAAACATGGTTCATGGACCACACCTTTACCTAAGATCTCGTCTCAAACATCTGGCAGTGATGGGATTGGGTGTCCTTCAACTAGACACTGACGGCCAGCCTGCGTGGCGTCGTCCTACTGATAGCCCACTCACAAGAGTATCGGGACTCGTGGTATAGCCTGCCCACTCACAATATCATCGTCGGACATCGGGCATCGGGCTATCAGTTTTACAACTGACTAGGAATAGGACAACCGAGGACCAAAAAAAAATTCGAAAAATTAATTAACAACTCGGATATCTATTGCCTTTTATTGTACACTCATTATGCTTCCATGTATTTTGTGAGTTTAAATGTTTAAATTGGTCTCTCCCTCTCGCCCCTCCCCCGCCCACAGTAAAGGCTTCAACACGCAACAAGTATCTCATTAAGTAAGTAAGCCTCTCAGTCGCCTGTGGCTTCACTTGTCTGCATGGGCGTGCTTTCAACTAATTTGAATTTAATTTGTCGTGTGCCTCAAATAGGGCGATATAACTGCCGTCTCTCGCCCCTTGTAGATCTCTTTGTATGGTACACTACAAGGAGGTCATTATACTCTCTGTAGTCTGTGGATGGTCAGGTGGAGAGAGCGAGGAGAGGACAGGAAGACGGAATGTATGTACAGATAAACTGATGAACATTTGATATCGGTGAGGGAAGGGAAGGAAACTTTACCCTTGGATTGATTTGATTGATTTGTATTGCAATGCACTAAGGCTATTCGACACGATCGATAACTGGTGATAGATGAGGATGAGGTATGAACAGAAGGGAGGAGGGAAAAGCCGGTACCGGCACGTAGCCTACTCCTTTCGGAAAGTAACAAGGGGACCAACGGCTTTACGTCCCATCCGAAAGGACGGTGTAACCTTGGCAGTCATATAGGTTTCTCCACTAACCCGGACTGTCGAGTAGACGTCGAGGAGAACGAAGCCGTTACACTAGCTCTCGAAGCCTCCATCTGCTCTTACCAGCGGTATACATGTGTTTCAGCGTTTACCCACTTACCCGACCACGCCGAGGTTGCTTAACTTCGTGTTCGAGTGGTAACCGGCTAAGCGACCGCGGCTAAACCGAAGTTTTCTTACGGGAACAAATTTCATTTTTAAAATGTCAATTTAAAACTAAAAAAATTAAAATTAAAAAAAATAACTTTGAAATTATTAAGAATTAAAATTTAGTGCTGTATTTCACTTTGGTTTACCCTCCACCCCTCATGATTCCTCGTCTCGATTACCTTCCTCCTAGTCACAGAAGTGTTTCGTTACAAGGTGTTCACTGGCTCCATCAGCACGGATGGCGGACTGGGCTGGTAGGTGGAACCCGCCAGTACATCCGAGTCTAGTGTCGAGTGCTCTCATCTCATTTAGCACCGGAGCAGACTGAATGGATGTCACTTGTCAGGACCAAGGACAAGGACAAACTCTCTTTGTCATTCGACTATTTGATCGTCTGAAACCTCTTTCAGTTCAGACTATGCTGACTGACTGACTGACTGACTGACTGACTGACCGACGACTGGTACACAAGAGTGTCGGACAACAATCATATTAGTGGCCACCGGAAACGAAGAGTGTTTGTTTTTCAAATCTATTTAGCTGTTCTCATTGGATGAGCGAAGCGAACACTTCAATTTCACTGACCCCCCCCCTCCCCCCCCAAAAAATTAGCACGGGTGTTTTTTTCTTCTTTTTTTCTGTTTGTTCGCGCTCTACCGGGCAAATGGCATATGCGATCATGAGGAAATTTTGAGCGGACCTTCAAAATCTCTGAACTTAGACTTGCCACGTTTTTGGGTACAATCGATAAAATATTTCTTATGATTATCGTACGTTTACGATTTCCCCCACGATTTTTAATACGATATTTTCGTGATATTTGGGTCGATAATCAACCATAAAAGCTCATCCATCAACGCGACTGGAAAGAGCGTTAGCAAAGCGGCCTAGTATAATGATTAACAAGGTGCTATAAACTCAGTGTTTACCTTATGAATGAACTTAAACATCCAGGTTTTTAAAACGTGTATTTTCTGCATCTTCAAAAACCTTGACTGCGTCCCAAAGTCGAATTCTGGTTTTGGCTTGGATGGCATGTCGGACCACTCCATTACCATTATGAAGATCAATCCAGAAATTTAAAAATCTATCAGCCCCTGACCACGCCCGAGGTTGCTTAACTTCGGAGTTCGAGTGGGAACCGGCTAAGCGACCGCGGCTAAACCAAAGTTTTCTTACGGGAACAAATTTCATATTTTATTATAAATTTAAAATGTCCATATAAAACTAAAAAAATTAAAATTAAAAAAAATAACTTTGAAATTATTAAGAATTAAAATTTAGTGCTGTATTTCACTTTGGTTTACCCTCCACCCCTCATCCACCCCTATCAGCCGGGTATCGAGCTAGTGTATTCCGATTTCCGGTCGGATACTTTACCCCTGTAAGCTACAGAGATCTGAATAGATTGGAACAGTAGGCCTACTGCAATGATTCCGCTGCCTTTGAAGTTTGAACTGACCAACTAAACATTACTAATTACTAGGAAAACGCTAAAGTCCCGCCGCGTTGATGGATGAGCGTTTTTGTAAGTTTTTTGTTTGCGTGGGACCACTTTTCCTTTGCAAGTGCTTTGTGAATGCATTGTAGGTGATTGTTGTCAAGTTTCAAATGTTACTTGTTAATGGTTATTATAAACCTCAAAAAAACTCATATCTAAACCTTTCTTCTATGGATTCTGGCTAACTTTTTCAACTTTTTCTTTAAAAAGGTACTAAATCACCATAACCTTAATGTTCATGTGAAATATGAACGTTGTAGCCCCACCCGTTTGGTCAGAATCGGCCCAAATGTCACGAAAATATCGCACTAAAAATCGAAAAAAATCGTAAAAGTACGTTTATTTTATGGGTTCTGGTTACCTTTTTCAACTTTTTTTTTCACAAGGTACCACATCACCATAACCTTAATGTCCATTTAAAATATGAACTTTGTAGCCCCACCCGTTTGGTCAGAATCGGCCCAAATGTCACGAAAATATCGCACTAAAAATCGAAAAAAATCGTAAAAGTGCGATATTCATGAGAAATATTTCTTCGATTGTACCCAAAAACGTGGCACGTCTAAGTTCAGAGATTTCGAAGGTCCTGTCAAATTTTCATCAAGATCGCTTATGCCGTTTGCCCGGAATCGTGCGAACAAACAGACAAAAAAAAAAAAAAAAAAAAAAAAACACACACAAAAAAACAACCGAGCTAAATTTTTTGAGGGGTCAGTGAAATTGAAGTTTTCGCTTCGCTCGCTACGCTCATCCAATAATTTTAAATTTTAATTATAATCCATTAGGTTTGATTGGCGGTAAAATTAGCTGAAATATTACTATGAGCATCAAGTGCGTCTGCGGCACACATTTGACTAAACCTGTGAATCCCCTGGTGATGTCATAGTCGTCACAGAAGTGTCTCGTACTGTTGTGCGCTTCGTCGGGAAGAAAGTAGAAAGCAACTCTATCTGTTAGGGCTCGTCCCGGCCTCATATAGAGCGATATGATTAACAGAGACGCACTCGGAGCGCACCCGAGTCGGAAGTCACTCAGCCAGGTGGTCCCGAGATCAAGAGGCTGATTACCGACGAGTGGGAGGATTGTGTGGACTGGGATCATTTCTCTTGCGCTGATTCGGTCTGTTTACACATACAAATGTGGGTGTTCTTGGAAGTATTCAGTTATGAAACTTGGCCCTGAAGTTTTAATACAATCAAATAGGCTGAATTAATGCTGTGCGTAAGTTGTAAACTTTTCTGGAGAAATATGGCAAACAATTCTGGCTGTTCAGTATTTCTTTCAGGCACGGAAATTTAATGTAAATTTTTTCTCAAAATAAATCATTAGATAAAATTCCTCTTTTTTAAAAATAATCTCAATATTTTTTTCGTTTTTGGTAAAACAATTGGAAACTTTTGCAAAATTTTGGAATGGTTGTAAATTCGAAATTAGGAGTTACAAATGTTTGGAGTAACAATTTTGAAAAATTTGATTTTTACTTTTGGGTTCATTTTATTTTTCAATTTTGTCCAACTCTATCTCAGATATGAATAATAACCAAAGTTCCGGGACATTTAAAAACCTGACCGTTTTTGACTTATCATTTTTTACACTTTGCTATTTTTTTGCCCTTAAAATCTCTGTCAGGCATTGCATAAGTTAGAGAAAAAACTTAGTAACAAGTCTGTATTTTCCGTAGAAAGGTGGTTATTGTTGCAAACATCTCTAACCACTGTGCTGGAAAAAGATTTACAAACAAGTCTCGTACAAACATTTCAAACCAAACATACTAATATACTAAGAATACCATAGAGACCTTTAAATATAAACCAATCGATGCTCCGAACTTATCAATCGACGAAGCACGTGCAAAGGTACACAGATGTTCCGTACTTGACTTGTCGAAGAATGAAGATGTCACCCGCAGGTAAATCGTGGTACCACTTTAACTTGTTCCCTCTACTATTGAAAATCAGTTTCGTAACCGAGTAGGTAGACTCCAATTTATGCATATTTATTTTGTTTTTAGCATCTTATTGATTACGCTTTTCTCTCAAGACTCTAATTCAAAGGGTTGTCGAATCGTTGCTGGCCCACCAAAAATACTGACTTAAAATATGAGGTGGCGTTGGTGTTGTATAGAAACAAAGTGATACGTATTACGAAATAGTATAGAGTTTTACAATAAACATATTTTTAAAACTTGACACAGGTTATATTTTATTTTTATTAATAGAAAAAAAGTAACAAGAAAAAACTGGAGTAGCTTTGAAATATCGTTTAAATATAAAAATAAAATATAACCTGTGTCAAGTTTTAAAAATGTGTTCATTGTAATATATCCAGGTTAATAAGTAGTGCATTGTGTAAGTATAGAGTTTTGTTTCTTTTCGTGTTTTATGGGTAGAGTTGAGGACGAAAATTTGAACAATCATATGGTGATGGGGGTGGGGGTATCTTGACACAGTCTATGTTTAGATGTGCGCCAAGAGAAAAATAAATTTATATACAGAGTGCATTGCAAATTTCTGTAAACAAATAATTACGTCGAGAATTGGTTCTAATTTAAGTAAGTGGTACTAGTACACTTCCATTCCAGCACGCCTTACCATACTAATTAGTATCAAGTTGAGTTGGCTGAGCCTAAGTTACACTTGTCTTGCATTAATCCGTGTTTACTGCTCGTATCTTCTGGGCGGCCTCGTCGCGCCCTAACAAGTAGTTTACAGCACTGCAGCAAGTGTCTATAGGGTTGAAACCCGTGTCTGTCTGTACAAGGGGCCCGCCTAATTCTACCGCTCATTGACCGAGTAATTGAGTCTCTCGCACCTCGGATCGTAAAACCATAAGAGAAATACGTGTTACTTTCTAGCCGTACAGGTGTTACAGGGTTTTACATAGCCTTTGTCTAGACTCTACAATGAATATATTAGGATTATTTCTGTTTTGCTTTTACGTTGGTGAAATCCTGCATGCGGGATCTTTTTCATTGACAGCTTCGAACCTAGACGAGAGAAATTCTCCTTTTCTCTCCTTTCCTTAAAATTAAAATATATTTTGTTTTTCTAGTCTAGTTTTTTATTACATGTATTTAAATGTGTATTTATTTAAATTCATTCATGTTTGATTTAATCGATTTGGTTTATCCAATTCAATAATGTATTTGTCCATATTAAATGTATGTTAACTTAGATGTTTTCTTCTTTGAATAAATTGACAGCTGCAGATATATAATTAATTTGTTATGTTTTTTAAGTAAAATACTCTATTTTGTGATGCACAATTATGTAATCGTAGTTTTCTTTGCTGTCTTCATTCGAAACTTTTTGTTACTCTGAATATACATTAAATAAATAAATTACCCTTTTGATTGATAGTAAAATTTCTGCCCCAGGTTCGACTGTAGCTGGTCAATCTCTACTCCAACTATATAACGTCACGTCTTCCAAGTAGTAAAATATTAACATACTCCGACTTACGACTTAATTGTGCAGTGAAAACATCATCCATTTATTATACGACTCGACCGTTTGTTGCAAATGCGCGTTGCTAGTTGCGCCATTACACGACGAGAAACCGTGTTTTTACAAGTGACAAAACTCACAACAAACATAACTTTAGTATCTCACAGCAAAATTTCACAACAAAAAAACGTTTCTGTATTTAATGTTTCTCGAATGATTCTACGTATTCTGACAGACATTTCAATGGCATTTCCTCACTAGGAGGTGGCTATATCGCGTACAATGCAAGAGATAGAGAGGCTGTTTGTTTTTTTATGTTTTCTTTACGTTGAAGTGGTGGTCATCTCATCTACCTTATTATCCCCCGGCTGACCCTATGATCAACGCAACTGTACGGCGCGGTTCACTGGAGGGCTTCCGACTCTCGCAGCGATGATACCGGTACCATCTCCGACTCGAGTAGTCAGTAAACCGCGATACTTTCGGGTATCGGTACCGAAAGAGCTCATCCGTAACCGTAACGTACTCGGTCTGATAAATAATGTGATTCTGATTTGGACTTATGTCCATCAGTTCTTGTCTTAGGAATTTGTAAACGGTGACTTTGGAGCCGTCCTAGCAACGAGGCACATATACATTTAAAGTTGTTCTGAATCGGCCTTTTTGATTCTGGCGCTGATCCGCGGGTGTTCGCACTGTCCATACCACTGATTGCTATATTTTCTATTAAAAATATCGATCTTTGGTTGATTATCGTTCACTCGTCGATTGCGTCGGGGCCTGCAGGGTTGACATTGGTCATTTTCGTTTACTGTCCCTCATTGAAAATCAGTTGTGTGACAGTGGGTAGACTCTAAATACGGATTTATTTTTATTTATTTATTTTATTTACAGAGGGCTCTATTACATTTAAAAAAAACTTTTGGTTGATTCCATAGAAAGCAATTCGAAACCTGATGTAAATTTAGTTTTACTAGTAGGCCTACTTTACTACAAGGACTGGTATATAGCTTGTGTATTACAATTTATGATTTTAATTTTCAAAAATTTAACTTTTTATCTCTTTTTTTATAATAATATCAAAAAAATCTCAATCACTCGTCTAACCGTCTTTTTATAAAATGACATGTTTAGTCTGTTAAATGATGAGAAAAAAATGAATGCAAAATATTAATAAAAAACAACGACTTTGGCTCCCACCCTCCACATAATATTATTAGTAGATTCTTATTCCGATTGTTCGACGCAACTTTACCGGGGGTAGCTGGAGTCATCATCTGGTAAATAGCAGCAAATAAGCAAGTCCCAATTTAAAATAACGATCTTTGATTCCCCACGATTTGTCCTTCGATGACGCCAGCCCAGATTAGCTCGGAACCTCAATTCAATCATTATACATTTATAAATTATATTATTGATTGGTTTTGCGTTGAACGTATTTTACGATTTTACTCAAACATTTCGGCAAGGTTTATTATTGTCAAGAGTCCAGACAAGTATATTAAAGTGAGTCCAAAAGTGGATCAAGATTCTCTCCGCAGATACGTCTTGCAACAGTCACGGTGTCTGGAGCCGCTCCTCAAATACTTCCAAGCCTGGTACAGGCTAAGCCGGCGCTGCATGGTCTGCACGCTTATTCGGTTCTCGGGTAGGGCTTCGAAGTTCAGCCCTGAATGAATATGCAGAACCGTGTATTAATGTTAATTAATTGCCAATGCCACTACATGTTCAGTTTTTATATTTTCGTTTGTCTAAGTTTTTTAACTGAATAGGATAGACGTTAAAAAAAAAAAAAAAAAAATCTCGAATTGTAACCATGATAAACAGATATTCATGGTTGGGCGCATTCACCAAACAAACAGTCAAAGATTGAATAGTTCCAAAAGTAGATTTGAAATTGTCAAGAGTAGAACTTAATATTATGTTGGGGGCTAGTTGCTGCAAACATATATGTCTAATGTGTCTAAAATTTGGTCTAGAAAACAGGTATCAAACTAATCCAATGTAGTCCAATATTAAGCAAATATCTGCCAGAAGCTCAGCATGATCCGTCATATCTGGAGGAAGGATTAGAATGGGAGGTTTGGATTTGTTTTTCATTATGTCTGCTTGTTTTAATTCATACACTACTGAAAGATTGTTGAGATTAAAAATCACGTTTGCAGCCGAAATCTCTTCACCAAATGTGTGGTCTTTCCAGTTTCCACGGTGTCCTTCCTAAACAATCCATAGTTTTGTTTGGCTCCATTTTAAAATTTTATTCGCCCATGGAGGAAAATAATAACATCCTCAGCCTAATGGCGGGCAAGGGTCATAAAGTTCTGGCCAAAATAAACCACTTCTTTTAGTTTTAGTTGGTGAATTAGACGCAATGAAGATAATCGACCGAAATAAATTATTGCACAAATACGAAAACCCTTTGGAGTTTTCGACCGTCGTAGGCTACGTGTTTTTGTATTCTTTTCTTACACTAATCGTCATTATTCATGTATGATTCACTCCCACATGTTCCTTCTCGGCCTTGGCTGCAAATATATCACCATGTTAAACACAACAAAAACCATTAGTACATTTTGCCATGTGTTGAGGTTGTCCGAGGTTTTCGCCATGTGTTGAGGTTGTCCGAGGTTTCGTCATGTGTTGAGGTTGTCCGAGGTTTTCGCCATGTGTTGAGGTTGTCCGAGGTTTTCGCCATGTGTTGAGGTTGTCCGAGGTTTTTGCCAGTCAATGAGTGATGACGATCAAACAGGTTTCAAACCGGACGGTTCTTGGCAATAACCCGGATTTTTGTAATTGTCCTTCATCCTCATCTCATCTATCAACACTCATGCAATTGTAACTACACTTCTTGGGATAAGCGCCAGCATATCGTATCTCGTGGTATTGTAGGTAAACATTTGAATCTGAATAAACTGTACTCTCTATACTGATAAAAGCAGAATATCTCTGCACAAGAGATTCTCAGATGATAACTAGAGATGACTAAAGATTTTCAGTTTTCTTCTGCCTCAGGCGAATACTGGGATTGTGTTTCTTCCCAAATGTCCAAAACTTATCATGAATCATCTATATAATTCAGGGGGCGTTCGTTTAAATCATCACCTTCTCGACATAATAGTAAGTTTTTCAATCACATACTTTTGCATCTTCACAAAATATTGATTATTTTATAATTTTGATTATTATGAGTTGTTATTTGTACAAATCGATGAATCACAAAACTTACAATAGAATAAACGATACGACGGCTAACACCGTCTTGGGGATTGAAAAGGGTTTGTGACGGGACTGACGGAATAGTGGGCGATAAGTTTAGTGTGTTAGTAATTTACCTCCTAAGCTGATCGATCCTGGATGATACTGAACTGAGTGTTCTCAATATCACGATAGCATGTCTGCAAACAATTTACAGTCCTCTCTCCGATTTCCGTGATCATCTGTGAAGCCATTACCCCCCCCCCCCTTCTTCTATATAGGCTTGCCCACCATCTCATCATCTGCCTTGTATGTGGCATTTACCACCCCCGCAAACCCATTTAAACACATGATTCAAACGTGTGACGGGAGTGGATATAATGATCTGCGTTGAGAAATCATGTGTGCAGTGACATTTTTTCAAGAGTAGTTCGTTGAGAAATCATGTGTGTAGTGACGTATTTTCAAAAATAGTTCGTTGAGAAATCAAGTGTGCAATGACATATTTTCAAAAGTAGTTCGTTGAGAAATCAAGTGTGCAGTGACATATTTTCAAGAGGAGTTCGTTGAGAAATCAAGTGTGCAGTGACATATTTTCAAGAGGAGTTCGTTGAGAAATAAAGTGTGCAGTGACATATTTTCAAGAGGAGTTCGTTGAGAAATCAAGTGTGCAGTGACATATTTTCAAGAGGAGTTCGTTGAGAAATCAAGTGTGCAGTGACATATTTTCAAGAGGAGTCAACTTATGCGCATCGGCGGCTGAATGAAACTACAGCGTGCAGGAGAAACAACTGTTTTAATTATACCATACTTTAAATTACAAATTGTTATGTCTTAAGAGATAATTGTCCCTTTGAAGTCCTCAATGCGACACGAACACTCGTGTTAACACCCCGATAGGCTCGGAGCGCTTTCAGAAACCAACTCGAGAGAGGTCAAACCCATCTTATCATTTTATTTCAATCACGAGAATCGATTCCCAGTGAAGGTTTTCGTATTTGAATGTTGCAAGAACTAACAGATTTAAATAACCATTTACAAATATATTTTGTGATTGTGTCAATAGTTGGCATTGAAGATTTTTTGTTTTTTAGTAAATTGAAAACTATTTTTTATTCCTCTTCAAGAATTACGCAACGATTTGGTATTTGGAAGAAGAAATATGTTGGACCAAACTGTTTGACAAGGAATATACAGCTTCGAGTAGCTTTCCGTATAGTGACATCAATATAATGTCAACTAGCGTAAAACGGAATATTTAATTAGTATTTGATTAATTTTAGTAGTTAACCAGTGCAGGGAAACATTAATCATTTTCCCATTTAGAGCAGCAATAATTGGTGACGATAGCCATCAAATAATTTCTATTATCTTTTCGAGCGAATATTACCCGAAGAATCTGAAACACTATGTATATAAGTATCTGGAGATAAATGAATGAGTGTTTTATTTCCATAATATCCATAGGTGTACATAATTAATGTTGACAGCTATATACGCTGACCCTGAAGATACAACACAAACTTATTGATATGGTTTTGTGGAAATAATTTACAAAATTACAACACGAAACAATAAAAAACGTACATTAAATTTACAATGAAGACGAAAGTTAAATAACATATCATTAGTGGAACTCGCTTTCGACGAGATTACCGAAAGCGATACGGCCATTTTGTCAACTTAATCGGTTATATGTTAATTACAATATCTACCAAATGAAATATTTTTAGTCAGAAAAATTAAACAATGACCTTGTTTATCCACGGTGTTGTACTATCAATTTTGTAATTAGTTATTTGAACAAATAATTGGTTGGATGTTAATTAACGTTCTTCTTAAATCTAGTATAAAATAAAGATGCTAATCAATCAATTCCTAGATGGAAATTATAGTCATAGGTCAATTTAATCATGTCTATAAGTTTCAAACGTGACCCATTAAACCTTCATCGTCCTCCTCATTAACGATGTGTCCATTAACTCAACTCAACACACATTATTCGGAACTTCCAAACTTTACAGATATGTACACATTTACTTGATGTTTACATCCATTGTGAACGCCTACATGACTCGTCTTTGAAGCGTACTGAAATCTCAATTACGCTTATTAGAATATTATCGGTTTTCTTGAATCAATTCACTCCTTGAATGGATCACTCACATTATCAGCCTGAAGATAATGAAAGTGTTACGAGTTCTTCCTTAGATCGGATAACCTGTTAATTTGTTAATGAATTGTGACGTCATATTCTAGTTTAAATGCATAAATGAGAAGAGCTAAGGAGATCGAAGATTATTCATGGTTAATCGCACCTGAGTTATGTACTATAGAACGCGTTTTCTTTGTCGATACATCTAGTTTACAAGAAGAACATCGGTGTACTACCATTACAAGACTTGGTGCTACTTCGAATGCAGTGACTTTGAATTAGCATGTTGCTACTTGTTTAACTTGGCACTCTTACAAATCTGTCGGTGAAGAAAATACATTGTTAATATTCACAGTTTGACTTAAACAATGTGTTGCAATTTAGGTTTATGAAGTAACGCAACCGTTTGTGAAAGATTCAATAGCAGGATTTTCCGATTAACACACTTGGTTATTCGTGACTACTGACTTGTGTGTATTTCGAATTTTCTCCGCACCACCTCAACATTGCTCTGGGTTTTCCAAATTGTAATTTCTTATTTGACATTCTGTCTCCAGGAAAATAGCATGTTCGCATTTGATTTGAAATCACCCAACACCTGAAGCTTGTTCTTAATGAGTTGATAGAATGGTATCCGGATTGCTCAACAAACCACTCCAGATGCGATGAGCATAACATAGTTTATATTCATTAGATCATCTAAACCCCGTTTCATAAAATAACAACAACGTTTATACGTAATCGTTTCGCTTGTATAACAGCTATTAGTATAGTGTTTTGATCAAGAGATCAAGCTATGGATTAATTTTGACAGTGCGGTAGGTCTATGATGTAGTGTTACAACATCTCGACTAGAAGCGAGGCAATCTTGGCTTGACCATCGCGTGTTAACGCTTTATTTCCTACCTAATCTAAACTAACCTACACAAACCAGCCTGCAGCTAACTTTGTTTAAGATTTAATTAAAGTTGAGACTGTTAAATCTCCCACACAATGAAGTGACCATGTGTTATATAGAATTGTAGTGAGTGTTTTCTGCGGTTTGAGTTTTCGTTAGAAATTAGAAATGTGGGTGTTTTTAATGGTTATCGAACTGACTGTAAATGACTGACTTAGAAGCGTACTGACTGATTGATTCGCTGATCTCACCAAGTCATGCATTCATTCTCCAGTGTGTGTAATGAGTAGCTGGCAGATATACAGATTGACATTATACTGAATGACTGACTGCCTCCCTGACATCTTAATGGCAATGATTGAATGATCGTACGCAATTATTTATATCTGACTGTGCGAGACTTAATGACAGAATGATTGAATCGTGTCACACAATTGATAACTGACTGATTTAATGACAGATAATGATTGAATAATCTCACACAATCATTGATAACAATGACTGACTGCACCTCATCGACAAACTATAGCTTAATGACAGGAAATGATTGAATGATTCCACACATTAATTGATAACTGAGTGACTCACTGATTGGATTGACCTACTAGCTTCATGATATGGATTAGGGAATGATAACAATAGTTTTAAAAAATCTAAAAAAATCTGATGTATCTAATTAAAATAGAATCCTAGTCAGAAAGTAATTTAATGATCGCATACAATCTTTGACAACTGTCTTGACTGCCTCATTGACATACTAGCCTCATGATATAGATTAGGGAATGATAAAAGTTATTTTACACAATCATCGACAACCTGACTGAGTGACTGTCAGCCAGACAATGGACGTGTACTCTTCCGTTCAGCCCGTACTCCAAGTCTCCCGTTTCTTCGGCTTCACCCCTCTCCGCATCGTCGGCGTCTTCAGTACCCGCCGTTTCTCCATCTCCCCTTGGAATATCCTCAACTCCCTCCTCATCATCTTCGTCATCCTCTCCTTCTTCATCTTCAACCTCGAAGACGACGACCTCTTCATTACCTCCACCACCATCGGTTCCCTCCAAATAATCAACGCTCTTCAACGTATCATAGAGAAAACCTTGTCCCTCGTCATTATTCTCATGGGCTGGCTCAAAGCGAAGAAGTTGATCTACATCTTCGCAGAAATCAACCACGTTGACACTTCCCTCTCCACTATCGGAGTTTCCATATCCCACACCCTCTCCTTCTGGTTCTCTCTCATCAGCCTTCTCGTGAGTTTCACCTTAAGTTTCGTCGGGTCGACCGCGCTGAAGTATTACTTCAATCTGGACGGTATCCACGGACCGTACACCCCAAGGGCCATGAAACAATTCTTCTGCGAAAGCGTCACAAAGATTATCAACAACCTGCTGGTTCTAAGTTTCGTCAACTGCATCCTCCTCCTGAGGCAGAGGTTCGCACTCATCAACGCTCTGTTGGTGCAACGTCTGGACGATGACGTCACAGTTCCTCAGAAAGTCTTCGTCCCGAGGTACGCAGACGCACTTGCCCTTGTTTGTAAAGTACTAGGAAAACGCTAAAGTCCCGCCGCGTTGATGGATGAGCGTTTTTGTAAGTTTTAGTTTGCGTGGGACCACTTTTCCTTTGGAAGTGCTTGTGAATGCATTGTAGGTGATTGTTGTCGAGTTTCAAATGTTACTTGTTAATGGCTATTATAAACCTCAAAAAAACTCATATCAAAACCTTTATTCTATGAATTCTGGCTCACTTTCAACTTTTCTTTCAAAAGGTACTACATCACCATAACCTTAATGTTCATGTGAAATATGAATGTTGTAGCCCCACCCGTTTGGTCAGAATCGGCCCAAATGTCACGAAAATATCGCACTAAAAATCGAAAAAAATCGTAAAAGTACGTTTATTTTATGGGTTCTGGTTACCTTTTTCAACTTTTTTTTTCACAAGGTACTACATCACCATAACCTTAATGTCCATGTAAAATATGAACTTTGTAGCCTCACCCGTTTGGTCAGAATCGGCCCAAATGTCACGAAAATATCGCACTAAAAATCGAAAAAATCGTAAAAGTGCGATATTCATGAGAAATATTTCTCCGATTGAACCCAAAAACGTGGCACGTCTAAGTTCAGAGATTTCGAAGGTCCTGTCAAATTTTCATCAAGATCGCTTATGCCGTTTGCCCGGAATCGTGCGAACAAACAGACAAAAAAAAACAAAAAAAAAACACACAAAAAACATTGGAGCTAAATTTTTTGAGGGGTCAGTGAAATTGAAGTTTTCGCTTCGCTCGCTACGCTCGCTACGCTCATCCAATAAACTCCAAGAGAGATTTGTTGGTGGAATAATTATTGATGATAGTCGTTGCTTCCTATAACTCAAGTGAAAGAAATAACTTATTTTCACTTCACCAACACACAAACAATTAAATCCATACTTCACAGCCCTGGAACGATTTATTTATGGAACAACCATAACAAAGGTGCCAGCGGTGGTTATATATTGGACCTGTTTTTCAAACATACACACATAAATTAATATAGTTTACATTATTAAATTGAACAATGCGAATGGCCAATACTGTTATACTATATGATTTGTTTTCAATATGAAACTCCAATATTTATTGTATTGTATTGTAATATAGATTTATTGATATAACTTTCTTTAAATTATAATCAGACCAATTACCAAGGTTGGTTCGGATCTAGGCTGGGATAAACTTGTATGTATAACACACTTGTTTCTATGTGCATTATCTTGAGTCCGTAGCTTGGGGTTTATGAGTGATTTATTCTCCTTCCCTAAATAAAGTACTTGAAATACTACTTGATATAAAAGTAAGGAAGGTTTTCGTTTGACTAAATAAACCAAAAATTCTTCAAATCACTATACACCTTTGTTGATGAGAATGTAATTATAATCTTGTTGAATAAGAGCAAAACTCTCATAAAACACCTATTTTCACGTTGTCTTATTTTGTGGGTACGAATTTTATGATAAATTAAAGTAAAACTTCGATGAAAACACCTATTTTTACATTATCCCGAGATGTGAATAGTTTTGTCATAAACACTAACTGAAGCATTATTATCCCTTTTTGTGGATGCCTTTTCTGGTGAGCACCTACCAAACCTCCCATAATGAGTTGTTGTTCTTCTAGATAGTGTTACTATAGTAAACCCTCTTTCCCGCCTGTTATCTTCTCCCAGCATTAACACCAACACTCCCCCTTACAGATACTTCAACATCACGTGGCTGCCCACCATCCAGACCCTGCGTCGCCTCCATGACCAACTCTGCGTACATCCCAAGACATCACGCGTTTCTCCCTTCATCATGTGTTGTTGTTCTTCTAGCCTGCCGATGCTCCCAGCATTAACCAACACTCCCCCTTACAGATACTCACATCACGGCTGCCCACATCCAACCCGTCCCCTCACATCCGACCACTCCCCAACACAGACTTTCTCCCTTCATCATGTTGTTTTCTACCTGCCTGCCTCTTCCCTCCATTACACCAACACTCCCCCTTACAACTTAACATCAGCTATGCCACCACACCCCTCCTCTCCTCAGCCACCTCCCACACCAACCGTTCCCTCATACCGACTGTGGTTCTCCCCTCCAGTGTTTTCTTCTACACACTCCTGCATCTTTCTTCGCCACTCTCCACCTTCACCCATACCCTCCCACTTACGATACTTCAACATCACGTGGTCCCACTCACCCTGGTCCTCATACCCTGCATCTCCACATACACTACATCCTGTTCTCCTTCACATCGTGTCTCCAGCTTCCTCCACTCTCCATTACAACTCCATCACATCTCCCCTCACATTCTTCCTCCACTTCTCAACCCACTCCCCCTTCAAGCATCTCAATCACTGCTCCACACTCCAGACCCTGCTCTCCAACCCTCTGTTCGCATCTCCAAGCACAACGACGTGTTCTCCCTCACAGTTTGTCCCTTACTAGCCATCTCTCCACATCCAGACTGCCACCTTAACGACTCCCCTGCGATCCCACACAGCTCCACCACCAACCCTGCGATCACCATGACAGCCGACATCTCCCACATCATGTGTTGTCTTCTAGCCTGCTCATCTCTCCCATAACTTCTACCAGCATTTCCCCCTACATCCCCACAAACTCACATCACGTGGCGCCCCCATCCAGACCCTGCCGCCTCCATGACCCACTCGCCATCTCAAACCAACGACGTGTTCTCCCTTCATCATGTGTTGTTGTTCTTCTACCCTGCCTGCATCTTCTCCCAGCATTAACACAACACTCCCCCTTACAGATACTTCAACATCACGTGGCTGCCCACCATCCAGACCCTGCGTCGCCTCCATGACCAGCTCTGCGACATCTCCCAAGACATCAACGACGTGTTCTCCCTTCATCATGTGTTGTTGTTCTTCTAGCCTGCCTGCATCTTCTCCCAGCATTAACCACCAACACTCCCACCTTACAGATTCTTCAACAATCACGTGGCACTTGCCCACCATCCCAGACCCCTGCGTCGACCTCCTATGACCAACTCTGCGACATCTCCCAAGACATCAACGACGTGTTCTCCCTTCATCATGTGTTGTTGTTCTTCTAGCCTGCCTGCATCTTCTCCCAGCATTAACACCAACACTCCCCCTTACAGATACTTCAACATCACGTGGCTGCCCACCATCCAGACCCTGCGTCGCCTCCATGACCAACTCTGCGACATCTCCCAAGACATCAATGAGGTGTTCTCCCTTCAGCTGCTCCTCAACGTGGCGGCCGTGTTCCTAAACATAACCTGCGCACTCAACAACCTGATCGTCTCGATACTCAGCATGAACAAGGAACCTGGTGACAAGATGGCGACCGCCTTTATGGCCTCTAACTCGTACCTCGTATTCGTCATCATTGTCCATACGGTCTGCTTGGCGGAGTCTTGCAGCCTGACTCGCAGAGTGGTAAGAGAACATTCTCTCATTAAAACTGGGTCCGTTTTCATAAGCTACCATCTTTCAATAAAAGTCACTTTCTTACCTACGTTAAAAATAAATTAACAAATCCAGTAGGAACTTTATTTCAAATACACGATAGATACAATTTTAAATGAAAAGATAACAGTTTACACAAAAATTAAATCTTCTAAACGTTTTGATAGGGATATGCTTCAAATTTATTATGATATGATTTGGTTTGTTTATTCAATGCATTAGATAATAATATACCTTACGTTATACGTTTTTGAAATATGATTGATTGATAACTTTGTATTTGTTTACAGGCTAATCACACTCCAGTATTGGTCAACAAGCTAATAATGAAGACACACCACCCAGAGTTGAAACAAGAGGTAATAGAAATTTTTCAATTACATTTAAAATCACCGATTTTTTGTATAACTAACTAGACAATGAAGCTTTTGGCAAGACCAAATATTTAAATTGATTATTACCATCATTCATCGGGTTGTTATTTTGTTTTCAGCTGAGCGAATTCTCCATCCAACTTCTTCACCGCAAAGTTCAATTCACCGCATTCGAGTTCTTCCCTCTGGATGCGACCCTACTATACTCGGTGAGTCACCCTTTCAGCCCACAGACTCTGCCGACAACTTTGGGAGTCCCTCAAGGGTATATCCTTTTCCCCTCTTCTCTTTCATTTGTGACGTATTTTCCTTCATGAATACCAAAACCAACATGCGTTGGTGAATAATTACACAATCACCTAAATGAACATTAATATATTATTGTACTTTCTTGTTATGGTTCCAAAATTACAATTTACTCATATTTAATACAATTCAGAAGTTAAAAAAATCCATCCCAATCGGGGTTCGAACCCGAGTCACCGAGACGTTGACCGAGTTGGCTAAGGCGCCTACCTGGAATGTGGAGACTCGAGTTCGAACCCCGATCTGAATGGATTTTTTAACTTCTGAATTGTATTAAATATTAACAATTCCAGCTACGGGAGTTTTTCCTGACCAACTAAATCGAGAATTACACCTTACTCGGTGTGAAGGCACTCAAATTGTGATGTAACCTTCTAGAACCTTTACAAGAAAACCTGGGAATTTAGTTGCAAATCATAATAATTGGCAAAGGAATTATGGTATGCATTCTGTTTAAAATGTTATTGGTGATTTTATTTCCCAGATTGTCGGAGGAGTGGCGACGTATCTGGTGATTCTCGTACAGTCCCAGTAGATCTCTTGCTATGATCCTTGAAGCTCGCACCTCTAGACAAGATTCCCGCCAAGTACTTCAATGTGAAGCTGTGTGAACCTACTTTCATCTCTGATGAATACACGAAGCCTTGGAGTACTCGGTGAGTTATACGCATACTATTAGAAATCTCAGACATATTCCCGACCCCACCCTCCACTTGTCGATGTAACCTCAGTTATCTGATGAGGGTGATCACGCCGAGAGGAAATTCAACCTGTTTCTTCGGGGAAAAGAAAATTAATGTTGAGCACACCACACCACACAATCCTTTTTAATTTGTTTGATATTGTCTTCATAAGTTGCAGCCGAACATAATGATGTGGGCTGGGCCTGGGTAGAGGGTAGGAATAAAAGCTTTTTTTCTGGAATGTGCAATAAGATAAACTCCTCTTTTGATGTATACATACACACTTCACATAACTTAAACTTTAAGCTAAAAAGTATCGTTGGCAAGCTATCATTGTCTGATGTTCGTCAGCGGTCACGTTTAGTAAATTTAAGATCCTGCATGACCGTATGTCCCACAGTTATGTAATTTGACCTGATGTATGCTCATAGTTTTATTAAAACATTTTTCTGCGTAATCTGCACTTGAAGCACTCAACATCATTTTTGTGGATAATTATCAAATTTTGAGATATCTGATAGAAAGATCGTTCTAAAATGTGTGATTTGTACTTTTTGAATTATTGTTTAATACCACACATTTAAATTTTAAATGCACGATTGAAAATAAATAAAGAATAAGTTTTTGTTAAAAAGTGTAAAACGAGTATTCGTTTCGCGTTTTTACTTATTATGTGCATTGAACGAAAATTTACAACTTTGTTATATGGCACGTTTGAAGTATGGGAAGAATGCATTGCACGAAATTATTGGTCTTGTGGAGCATTTAAAAAACCATATTATTTTCTTCTAGAGTAACTTATATCGATGTAATACTTACTCACTTGGATCTGCGCAGTACCTGCGGCCTAGTTCAGTACATCGTCAATTACCATAAACTCTTCTGTTTGCATCCATGTATGTAGATCCGTATCTCCCCTGCTGTTAATACTCATTTAGCTGCATATTTTGCCTTGAGTCTGTATTAATACATTTTATTATAAAGGCTAAAGGTTAATTATATGTCAACACAACAATTATTTCCAATTAATCCAATACAATGCTGATCCGTGGAGATAAAACAACATTAATCATTTTCACGATTTAAAGTGTGTATTCTTGTAAAATATTCAAATTTTCACATTTATATTCAAAAGAGTCTTTCGGTGCAATATTGTAATTTACTTGGTATCTTATGCCGGTTTGCGTAATTAAATGGCGTGTACACACACACAAGCTGTACGTGTGCATCTATCTTCTTCTTCCTTTACTCCCCTCTCTTTCTCTTTCTATCTCTCTCTCACTCGCACTCGTCTGGTTAGCCTTGACACTCTGCCGAGCTAGGGACCCGTGGTCGTAGTCGTATTGTCTATGCATGAAGCGCTCCCTATGATGTTATGCCCTATTATTAAACACACGAGCCGATATACGGTTTAACTATCTGTACGATCCGGCCCGGTTCACGAGGCTTACTTTAGTGAGTGGGGAGTGTGAGGCTACTTCACAAGGCTTGCTTTAATGAAGGGACGTTGTAAGCGTCGCATCTCACAAAGCGCTCGATACAAGTTGACAAATATTGAAAAATTATAATTTATGAACCACTTTTCTGTTCGTCCGCCTGTGTGTATACTATGACCAACCAAATACAAAAATTTGTAAAAAAAAAAAAACGGCAGCCAAGCTCTCCTTCAAAAGTCTTCGGCTGTGAATGCTGTGAGATATAGAAGTTGAGCCAAGCTTTTTATTCTTTCTCCCTAGTTTCGCTTTGAAAATAAGTAAGATCCTTTCGCCTGTTGACGAGCGCCAAGCCAACGATTTTTGTGGTAAAAAAGTAAAATTTTTAAACTCGAAATCATAAAAAAAATTCTTGGCCATGAACCAAATTCAATGGCCAAGCCATTTTTTTATGATTTCGAGTTTAAAAATTTTACTTTTTTACCACAAAAATCGTTGGCTTGGCGCTCGTCAACAGGCGAAATGATCTTACTTATTTTCAAAGCGAAACTAGGGAGAAAGAATAAAAAGCTTGGCTCAACTTCTATTTCTCACAGCATTCACAGCCGAAGACTTTTGAAGGAGAGCTTGACTGCCGTTTTTTTTTTAAAAAAAAAATTTGTATTTGGTTGGATATTACATCTTTTTGTTGTTCGTTTGCTATCATGGTGTGAATGATGGACTTTGAATGATTAAATTTGTTAAGTTCAAAGTTGTTTTTTGACATTTTTGGGCCCACGGCCCCCCCAAAGATACCCCTTGTGTTTTAAGCACTAGATATTTATAATGGTTAAGAGCGTGTTTTTAATTTAAAGCTTGTACAAATTACTACGCCTGAGTAATTACGCGTTTTGATTTTGATTTTGATTTTCCCCGGTCCCAATTGCCCGGTTTTGGTTATATGAGGTACATCTGAGTGTGGCCCAAGTTTCAAAGTTCTAAGATGAACCGTTTTCTCAGTATAGCGTATTATTCATAAGAGTACGGAATTACCTACTTGTGATAATTTTGATTTTTCCGGTACCCGTTACCCAATTTTGCTTTCCATATTCAAAAGTGATAAAGAATGAGAGATATCAAAATGTATTCCACGTTTGAAACATCTCAGTTGTAGCGTTTTCTTTGAATGATTCATTTCTTAAAGTTCAGATATGTTTTTTGTAATTTTTGGGCCCATGGTCATCCCCAAATTTAGCCCCTTGTGTTTTGGACGCAAGATATTTATAATGGTTAATAGCATGTTTAATTTCAAGTTTGTACAAATTACCACGCCTTGGTAATTACGCGTTTTGATAATCCAAATTTTGATTTTCTCCAGTCCCTGTTACCCGATTTTGGTTTTGAAAGCAAATGTCACTGCGTCTGAAGTACATCTAAGTGTGGTCCAAGTTTCATAGTTCTAAGATTTACCGTTTTCTCTGTAAGCTAAATTAATCTCCGCGGAGAACTAGCTAGCCACCCACCCACCCAGCCAGCCACCAGCCAGCCGAAAAGGAATTGGACGAGGTTGAGAGCCTTTTTTTAACACAGAACGAGTTGTCGGATCGGGTTGATTTATTTTTATTCATGGACCATACAGGTCATATACGATTCAAGATGTAACTCTTTCGGGGCGTGGCGATAGCTGAAAACCAACTCTGGTAGCTGTATATAGGGCTGGAGTTCGTGTCGCCTAAGCAGTCGCATACGCTTGTCTGACGTTCGACTACCGTCGCCCTAGATATAACGTCTTACGATAAAAACTGAACATGACTAACGTGTGACTTGTTTTTTTCCCAGCCTTCAACAAGGACTAAATATAATGTTTTTGGTGATCATTGGACAGAGGATCATAGCTATCTCTACCCAAATCCAGAAATTCTACAGTAAACCCGGCACCTCCACCAAATTAATGTTTTTGCTTCGCTCCATATTTTGAGCACTCCCGTTCAATTATAGCTACTGGTTGAGATACGTTTATTTTTAATTATTATAATTTAGAATAATTAGCATTTATTTTTTCAAATTAAAAAAACCTAAATGTGGGGTGTTTTTTATTTTAATGAATTTTACTTACCCAAAGGGCCTGGAAGGCTTATGCAGGGCAAAGTGTGGCCCTCTGTAGCCTGAAACAGTGATTACAGAGTTACAAGTTCAGATTAACATTACAACATGAGAACATGGCATTTATAAAGTTAGTCGACGAGAAAGGCAAAAGGCGGATAAGGGTACTTGAAGCGGGGTAGAGGCCTGAAGGCTCGTGGACGCGAAACGAGGTCATGAAGCTCATTTCTTCCACTTGTGCGAAGACGTTGCACGTAAGCCCCTGCGAGGGCGTCGAGTCGAGAGCTTGGACTTCTAATGGTTAATAATAGGAATATTTCAATTCAATAAAGTTACATTAAACGTTATAATACAATACTAAATTCAATATTTATAAAAAACATTATTTTTAGTAAAATTAGCATTTCGCAGCGTTTTACAAACTATGTGTTCACCGATTAGGCTCTCTCTATGTATGGGACATGAAAAGAGTTTCGAATACCCCACGGTACTTGTACTACCTCCATCATTGTCACAAGTCAAGTTCTTGAGCTATATACTCTCGCTCAGCATTAAGTTCTGCTGTACGGTACCTACTTGCCTTGATGGATCGGTCGAGCTCCGTGAGATCAATAATCAATTGGGCTGTCCGTCTTATTCAATAGAATTGGTCGTTTAATACTCGGTTGACATCCAGACCTTTTCATTGTGGAGGAACGGGGGGTTACGTCATCACTATTCAACGGCGCCACGGAGGGTACCACTCACAGTTGTTAGCCGTTCACCAATCAATCGTTCATTGATACAACTCAAACACTCGGCATGCAACACTTTCATGTGGCTAACCTAGACTTTCTATCACTCAGATCACTCACCCTTCGGTTACCTTCAGGTTACAAATTCTTTACCCAATTTACGTAAATTCGAGATTTGTATTCATAAAGAAATGAATTAGGGATTGGACTGCAGTTGACCGCAATTGACATGGGCGCGAAAATTCTGCCCGTTTTGCACATTTCTTGCGATTTTCTTTAATAATGTTTTTACATTTTTGTAGATAAATTTGAATTGTTTATTGGAGTTAAAACACCCCCCTCCCCCATCATACTGTTTTTGAAGGTAGGAACCAAAAAATAATTTTCTACAAATCACTAACTTGAGCGATTTCAAAACGCTCCAAAATTCTAAATTTGACCCTTTGGGGCATGGATACACTATACACGTCCACTCCACTGCATGTGTTCCATGGGGTTGGGAGGGAGGGGGGCAAGTTACCCGCTGTCATATGATATGTACGAATATAAAAATACTGCCACAGATACGATCTAGTAATTCATTATTCCACTGCCATCAAGATGCAAGTTATAAGTCTGCCGCTGTGTTACCACACTATTCATGACGTCACATACAACCTGTCAGTCATCATCGCTGACATCTTATGTCTGAATCATTATCGATCATATCTCCTTGAGTTTTTTTGCGCACATCCTTCTGCGCATAGGACTGTAATTTGTTTTAAAGACCCAATCACTTTGAATGTTTTACATTTATTTATTCCGCGACAGGCCAATCAGGAGCTCGATATTAATGTGTCTGGTTCGAGTTTTCTGCCGAGTAGTCTACCGACTTACGAATACGCTATTTTTAACTATCAATTATAAATTGCTGATTGGACTGCAACACGCAAAGTCGTAATAAAATGGAAGTGACTTATTCAATTAAATTCTCGTTATTGTATTTAGTTTATAAATTATTGGATCCATTAAAAAAGAAGTTTTGTTTTTTCGGTAGGATACGAATTGAGTGATACGAGTGAGATGCTAAGTGGTGGCTTGCTCTACATCAACCTACCATTAGGCCTACGACATTAAAAAACATACATAGTTAATCAGTCACACAACACTTCTCATAATGCTTATACGTGAGTTCAATATGTTTGATGGCTTCATGTCCGCAGTTTTATTTGATACGGGTTTAGTCAGGGATATTCGATATAGGCCCTATTTATATTATAATGAATAAACAGACCAAGAATTAGACAGAATTTTATTTATTTATTTGACGTCTATCCTATTCAGTTATAAAAACTGATTCATATTGGACAACTAAATAAATCAAATTACATAGATGCAGACACAACAATGAACTACATTTAAGTAAATATTTGAAATAGTAATATTACAACAATGCATTAAAAACTCAACAAATATGATAACAAATAAAAAGGATATAAATGCAATTTATGAATGAATCAAATATAAAAAAGGGTGGGGAATGAAAAGAAAAGAAAAGAAAAAAGAAAAAAATGAAAAGAAAAAAATAAGAAAAAAGTTAAAAGCTAGAAGTTAAAAAAAATATATTATTATAATTAAATTGGTGGCTGCACATAGTTCTCGTTTCACTCGTCATTTTTGTTGTTGTTGGCATCGTTGCATACTATTATTTTCTCTTATTTGTGTCGTCAAGTTGGGTTAAAAAAACGTTAATTTTTAGCAATCTTTTAGTTTTTTTAGTGTGACTGAATTAGTTTATGATTGGTAAGAAAGTCAGCTTTAGTCTATCTTCTTGTAAAACATTTCGCGAAAGGTTCTTTTACGAAAAATCGAAAGAAAAATTCATAATTAATTTGAAGTAGGCCTAATCCTTCCGTTTTCTCCACCAGGCGATGCCTTTTACACGATTGATTCGCAGATATCGACTCGTCTTAAATCTTCCTTGTGTAGACATCCGTGACGTTTGAGTGACGTGGACCATGAAAGATTGGAATCTAATCGGCAAAAAATCTCACCGATATTATTATGTCCGCCATTGCTGATGTAAAAACGTGTGTTTGATAATTAATTATGTTCAGAACGTGCAGTGCATTAATCAAAGTAATTGTAAAAGTAATTAAAACTTTTGTCAGTGGACTAGAGACGAGTTTTCGATAGTTGTTCATCCTTCTCGATGCGAGAAAGTGAAATAAACGACAAATAAGCAGTATTATCATTGAGCATACAACATATTCAATCCAGCTTATCGTGACGAGAGATCTAGATGAAGGGCGATTAAAATTAGGGCTGGGATATAACATATTAGGCCTATCATTCAATAATCGATATTGTATGAAAATCTTGCCATCGATATCGATATATCAAAATTTTACTATGTGCAAAAGTGATTTTTGAAGTAAAAGAAGAAGGCCTAATAATTGTATGGTTTACTTGTAGGTTTACTACTAATCATGTGTGGCTAAAATCACAAGAAATTAGAAACTATGTTAACGTTCTCACACTCGCGTTAAATGACCCGGCACCTCCACCATTTGTAGATGTCGGGACGAATGTACTATACACTATACCCGGCACCTCCACCATTTGTAGATGTCGGGACGAATGTACTATACACTATACCCGGCACCTCCACCATTTGTAGATGTCGGGACGAATGTACTATACACTATACCCGGCACCTCCACCATTTGTAGATGTCGGGACGAATGTACTATAGACTATACCGGGCACCTCCACCATTTGTAGATGTCGGGACGAATGTACTATATAGACTATACCGGGCACCTTCACCATTATAATTATGCACGCGAACAGAAATTTGAAGAAATGTTTACATTTTTGTTGGGTATCTATAGCATTAAAGGGCTTGCACATTCACATTCCCAAACATTCTTATCCTCGTTCTATTTTAAAAATATTTATTTTGATCCTTTTTAATTTGTTTTTTTAAATTTCAAATTTTCGCTATGAATTCCAAATATAGCTATTTTAAATATTCCCACATCGACATCGTATCGAAATATCGATATCTTTGCGCAGCCCTAATTAAATTCCACATCTCTAAGTATACTCTCTGCACTATACCACTGACGGCTAGAAATAGAACGTGGCTGACATAATATTATGTTAAAAGTGAGACTACAATAAAAGCTTACAGGACCGAAAGTCTATACTGTTACAAAACTATATAATTTAACCTTACATGCGTTCGTTGGTCTGTTATGAAAATATTTTTACAGCAGAAAAGCGGAAAATAACGCCTAAATATGCAACCGTACTTCCATTAATGCGGACTCCTCTTAGTAAAAAATTCTTAACTTTTCAGGAATAATAGATAAAAGGGTGTACCATACCCGTTTTGTACTTTTCTCAATTATTGTTTATTTACTCTCACAACAAATCTTAAATGAAAAGGGGATAATTAAACAATTTTCCCTCAATGTTTAGAATTTGTATTTAAAACAGTGGGAATATTTCGGAAAAATTACAAAACGAGTGTTTGTATGCACCTTTATCTATAATCCCTGAAAATTTGAAGATTTTAGTCCAAACGGTGTGCGCTGTACAATGGAAGAACGGAAGCACTTTAAAACATCGAAATTATAGAGCTAAGTTTTAGTTTTTGGTAATGATGAACACCAGTTTGTTTATGTTTTTTAAATGTTCGAATGGGGGGGGGGGGGGGGTTATCAAATTCAAATCAAATTGTTGAGTGGAATGTTACTGACACTGACTGTCAAGCTAGCTGTGAAAGAATGAGAATGAATCATTTTAACTGAGGCCCCTTGGAAGTACACCGGTCAGAAACACCTTTGACGGGTATCGAACCGCCAACTTTCCGATAGTCTTCTCTTACGTGTCCTCATGGGCTACCTCTATCGGTGGCTAGTAAAGCGAGCCTCGTAGGTGTATAATATCCTTACTTGCACGGTACAGTCTGAAGTTAGCCGCGCACGTCTGAGACTAAGGGAGAGCAGAACAGACAGACGTATCGAGTATCTTGATGCGCGTGGGTGGACAGCCAGCATGCTTTATTAGTTAGAATAGACCTACTAATGTGTGTAATTTGTTGCCACTTGCGGACCTACAGCAATGACTTGATCAAAACATGGAATAATCTAACCCAGAGAAGAGAACAAGGTCTCCAATCTGCTTGAAGCAAATGCCATTTCCCTTCGTCAGTCTGTTCATGTGTTGTCTGCAGTGGCGTTACTTCAAATCAGGGCCCCGGTAAAAAATAAGCATAACTCTCTCTATGGTGATGTTTTAGACGTGCCTTCAATTTTTGTTGTTTCTTTCGTTTCGGCAAATGTCTTCTGAAGAATTGATCTTCAGTCTATATTGTTTGTGTGTCCATGAAACCATTAGACATTCCCTCCCAACATACATATATTATTTATTCGTATACAGACGGGGAATAGTCATCCCCCAAGAGAAACACTATATGTGTTGTTAGAGTATCATTGTTGCTGCTCCTCAGTACAATTTATACAAACTCAACAACTCTGTTTATTTTTACAATATCTAACGTTCATTGATAATAGTGTGGATTTTGTTGTAACCCGAATGCTTTCTTGTTGGTTTTCAAGGTATTTTTAAAATATAATAATTATATATCTATAATTTTTTATGTGTTATATTCGTGACAGCTGACAGTGTAAACCATGATAAAAAGTTGTTGGAATTGAGTAACTAAATCAATCCAACATTCAATCAACATTTCCCAAATATTTTTTGTATTCATTCGTGAGTTATATTGATTTATTTACTTTATTTTATGTATGTTGAATCAACATACATAAAATAAAGTAATTTTTTATCAACAATGATTTATTTACTTTATTTAATTATAAAAAAAGTAAATAAATCATTGTTGAAAACGCATATTTAATCATGGAACGTTTGGCAGCTTGCATGTGCATGATGATTAGGGCCGGAGTAGTGCAGTAGAGCGAGTTTGCAGTGCAACAGTTTACGATATAATAAGTCACGCAAGTGATATTATATAGTCGGCTTCAGTTTCATCTTCGTGTGTGTGAGTGTGTGTTATGGCGAGAACATCATTGAAGATAATGCACGGCCGCCCATAGAGCACCCACCGCCTTGTTTACGGACATTGTAAATTAGCGCGATTATAATATCCCCCCCCCGTCCCCCCTCTACTCGAGGATCGGCCTTCGATCCCACGTCGCCACCAAACTCGAGTACTTCTCTCGAATAACGCAGTCTGTGTTTGAAGTAAGTCGGAGAAGTTGGAACTAGTTTTCCCATTTCACTATCTCCGCACATTCGCGCCAAGCAGCTGACACGGTGAAGCGAATAGCGGGCGGTTTATGTTAACAATCAAGTTTACCTCGCGCGACCAATGAGACGCGAGCATTACGTAATGGCGAGCCAATGAGAACGCTCGCAAGTGACATCACATTCTATTTCTAGCTCCGTATAAAAGAGTGTGGCGATCGTGGCAAGAGTTTTGCTCGTGTGAGATGCTCAGTGCTGGCTTGGGAGCGACGGAAGGTGCAACGAAGGTTACGGAGAGGAGATGAAACAACATATTGTTGCGTGCTGCTATTGTTGTCATTGCGATGATTGTAGACGGGCGAGGGGAGTAGGGGGGAGGAGTTGGACACCGGCGGAGGAATACCATAGGAACGCCAGACTCAGAGAAAGGAAGAGGCACATTGTGCTACAGGTGGTGGCGGAATATAAGGTAAGGAAGCTTTTCCGTTTGCCTATATTTTTTTTAATTTTCCCAAAATTAAACACAGTTTTATTTTTTAATGATTCATTTTAACGAAATTAATTTTTTAATAAATTTTTAACGTCATCATCGGTTGACCTTTTTATTTCACTGCAGCTGCATAAAAATGTGCACTCAACAATATTTTCCGTGTCTTATTCTTTCTCTAACTAAGCGCTGATTTGCAATTATGTGATGCATTATTCACGTCTAAACTTAGAAACGCATCGTTTGGTCGAAAATAGTGTAAAATAATTAACAATCCTCTGCCAACTTTTACACCTACTTAATCAACTTATTAATTGCATTTAATTAATATCTACACAACAGGATGGAAGCGTTGAATGTTTCTGATCGAACTAGGCATTATATTACTTTATTAATTGATTGTAAACATTATTTTTTATAGTGTATCCCCGTGTGTAAACTAGATAAAATAGTGTAGGAAACCCTACACTTGCCGTGTCAACAAAATATAATTGCATCTCGAGATGTAGCCTCCCGCGGCGATTGCTTTGCAGCTGCAAACATACATACATGCCCTACTTCATTAAACCTAATCACACCCCTACAGTTATTTAATTAAGCATGCCTCTTATTTTATCAGTCTGTGTTTATCATCAGTGCACGCGTCCGTGCGCACCAAATACCTCGGTGTTATCTCTAGGCTACTCACTCCTATCTCCTCCGGAGCAACGCTGAAGAACGCGTAAGCAATTCTTTCTTCCTATCTAAATATTTGCTTTTCCGCGGACGAGATCAGAAGCGTTGCGATATCATCCTCGGGCCAGACCAGAGACGAACATTAGGGTCGAAGGTCGCTCTTAATAACGACCACTTCCTTTGCAATTAGATATTTTTCTTGACGTGTTTTGAATTCCTCTTCATATCAATGATGATGATAATAATATTCTTGGCACGAATCTGAACATCAATAATCTCTGTTATGTTACTGGCTTTTACTTCGCCTTGCACATGGTATTTGCATTGCAACAACCCAACAATGTGAAATGTGTGCCTTTTCTATTACGTGCTCTAAGCAAGGTATATTTCCATTGTATTTGCATTGTTTTCTTAGATGCAATTGCAAATAACATGTACGTACTGTAATTAAAGTTAACAATTTGCTTACGCGGCAACATCTGGTTGGCATCCAGTCGAAATGCAATACCATAATATTCTGTAGTGTGTAGCCTACAATTTATTGTCACTTCCAAGAATATTTTGTTGATTCTATTTTGAATGAACAACTATTCGATAGCGTCCTTGTTAGCATATGGATGCTGAGCAACAATCGCATTATTTGTGTTTAAACATGCTCTGCGCATAGTTTTAATTATTTTTAGCCAAAATGCATTGTTGTAATAACGTTTGACCGAATATGAAACTCTCTGAGCGATGCAGAAACAAAAAACCGGCAAACACGCCTAATTATTCCAATCCCAATTATATGTTTAGTTCATTATCGTTTCTGAGAATATACTGAGGGATCTTGTGAAATCTCTGAAGACCACCACTTATAGCGCAGGCCAGACATATTCGATAATAAATGTGTATGCTATCTTCACTGATACCTTTTATAGTAATGGGCAATGACCAACCTTGCCAGCTTCGCACTGTTGCGTCAAAAGTAATTTAATCGATAATCGATGATAAATTAACGATAATTATGATTATGTATGATAATCGATTACAAAATATGGGTCTATTGTGTCTTGTGTTCTGGCTTCTTTCTTCCATCGTATTCATATTGTAATTCACATTCATATCAGCCCAATGAGATTGATTTTTAATATTTTGAACGGCTGCCGAGGGCTATCAGTTGAGGTTGGACGATGCCATCTTGTGTATGAAAGTAGTCGACCGTCGGACCTGTCGTTGGCGCATTTACGTTCACTTATATAACTTTGTCACATTTCCACGTTAAATATTATTTATGGGAGACAAGTGCACGCTGTTTTTCTTTGTGCGGTTGTCAAGGTTTCTATTACTTTATTTTGAAGCTATGAGCACTTAGTTTTAATAGTGTATATAGTATAAATTACTTATTTTCTTAAAAGAGAGTATAGGACATGCGTTTTAGGCAAATTGCTGTTCGCTCGGCCGACTGACACCACAGGTGTTTGAAATTTTGAACATATGTCACGAATGTGGAAATATAGGGCTCTGCAGTAACACATTTCCAAATTTTGTTTTAAAATAATTTATAAAAAATAAATTATATATATATATATCAAACACCCTTTTCCAACATTCGTCGGGTCGGGGGGTGACGAGTCACCAGTTTCTCGGGCTATCTTCTAGTGCTTGCTAGCCAGGCTCAGCACCCCTCATCTTCTTCCTCGTTTTCTTCCATAACCGGCATTTCTAATAATTCTCTCCACTTCTTCCTGTCCTCCCAGAGCCTTTCTTCATTAACCCTATCCCATGTTTTCCCTCTTTCTTCACAAATTTTGATTTTGTTAAAAACTTAAAAAATTGACTGTATTCAGGATTTTTTTCTGGCTGATTAAGACAAAATTTTTAAAATCTATGACCACAGGGCTGTCCATGTATGCTTCATTGACAACTTTGCAAAGTTTCATATACGTCGGATGCATCTTGGCCGAGCGAATAGCTATTTGCTAACTGCCAAATGTGTCCCATTACCTATTTCATTATTCACTGGTCGTCATACTACATTTGAGATTGAGATACATTTGTGATGGTTTGCATCACAATACCCTCAATAATCTGAATTACATTCGAATAGTAGAAACAATGAAGCAACTTGGTACGTTGAAACCTAGGTTGAAACTTGGTTGTTGAACGTTGCAATGATTCTGGTTTGCTTCGTTTACCCTGGATATCTATTACTTGGCTGTTTAGCAGTTCAAACAGCTTCAATGCAAATATTTAGTCTAATTTGAAGTAACAGCCGTAATTAGAAAAAATGCATCCCCTATAACCCAGAACCCAATCAATATCATAAAATCGATCTTATAACGCTGTAACTAATCATTCTACGAAATATTATCATAGAAGTAATGACATCTTTCATCATTATAAGTAAAACCACTTTTCTTCAATACTTTTCCAATTTTGTGATCCGTTTTAAAAATATTGATCACGTGGAAATCGATCTAGAAATTTAGAAATCCATCTCATGTCGGGTATCCCAATTGCCGGTCGGATACTTTGTTGCCTCTTAGCTACCGAGACGGCTACGTTAACTTTTAATTAATCTGTTGTATTTCCCGACTTGAGTTGATAGAATGGTACAACAGGCCGCGGGTTCGGTACCCTCATAAACTAGCAGATCCAAGGTGCTAAAATAAAATTAGCTCGTACGTTTAAATATTGATATAGCGGCTTTGGACAGCCATAGTTTAACCTAAATTCCCGCATCTTTAGACATACCAACAAAGAAAAGCATTTACTTCATTGTCTGAGATGAATATGGACGACACATAATGTATTTAAATATTAATTACACTTCTCTTTGTCGTGTGCGCATCCGCGTTCTCTCCCCCCCTTGCACATGTGTTCTCGTAAGCGCCCACCGCGCCTCTCGCGGATCTTCTTCCAACCACGCCCATGTAAAGTATATAGAGGTGGCGGTGGTTTGTTCATGTTTATGTAGGGTCTATCGAGGTGGCGGTGGTCTGTTTATGGTTATGTAGAGTCTATCGAGGCGGCGGTGGTCTGTTTATGGTTATGTAGAGTCTATCGAGGTGGCGGTGGTCTGTTTATGGTTATGTAGAGTCTATCGAGGCGGCGGTGGTCTGTTTATGGTTATGTAGAGTCATTGAATACGCCTTCTTTAAGCCTTCTTTAATCAATGGTAGAGTATATCGAGGAAGCGGTGGTCGGAAGAGGTCCTAATAAAACCCGGATTCAATCCCTGGGACTTCCGCTTCCCGCGTGTTTATCCCGGACCGCAGACAGTTCCCGTGTCTTCCCGTGTCAGAGGTCGCGTGGTCGGCAACGCCGGGCAAGACAGATAACAGGGGAAGTCTCTACAGTCAGACTTACCGCAAGTCACATCCAGGACTTGTCTGCTATATCTTCAATCCTCTTGCATTCGCTTCTGCATCGCAATAAGTTCGTCACTTCCCAACTAAAAATAAAAGCATTGAAAATGAATTATTTTCATCCGTGGATGTCAACAAGTCTGTAATTCAAACGTATCAGTCGACACCCGCAAAAGTGTGTTATATTCTTTAACCGTTTAACTCATTATCGTTTTTATGGTACGAGCATCAAAAGCCAGAGATGATTTCTTGAACGGAGCCCTTCAATTGGTGTTAGTAAATTTTGGCGTATTTCCAAATTGTAACTTGCACATCTTAATTGAAATTTGAGAAACATAAAAAACGAACGAACTAAACTAACAACCCTTTACTTTTCTACTGTGCTTACGTAAAGCAATTCGTTTTGACTTTTAAACAAGTTGATTTAAATTTTTTGGAAAGTATAGAAACTAGAGGAAATACAAAATTGAGTATTCTTTATTCTACTCTCTCTGTTTACTGCAGATAAAACACATGGTGAAACTTAAATAATTATAATAACACTATTTATGGACTATAAATAAAAATATAGAGGCAACGTGTGCAGTTTAATACCAGCTATACTGTCACTTTCCACTCAAGTTATTTCAAAGGTTTTCTCGGTGAAATATCTAATGCTCTTCTGAGTCCAATATAAATAGTCTCTGGACATTCCCTTCTTCAAACGAAATAATTCTTCAGTGAAAAACATTGCACAAAGCCAGTCATGATCAGTGACTCAACTGTACCGAGTCCAACCCTATCGAGTTGGACGGCGGACTTTCTAACTCCTTCGTTGGGACGACCACAGAATGTCCAATCACGAGAAATGTTCGTGGAGACGACAAGAATTACAATGAGGCGAGTGCGAAATCAGGAGTGAACGTTCGCCTGTTGTCAACGGAGGATATTTGATAATTTAGGCTTGTGGACAGATCTTCCGGTAATAAATTCGAGATGATTGTGTGGACGTGATGGTCACCACACAATTCAACTGGACTTTTTAAATCTCGTGGGCGAATTGATTTGAGTCAACTTGCGCAATGATACATGTTGTTTGAACGGTATAAAATAGCATCTTAATTTCAATTCTGACCGTCGGACCGGGGATAGAACCCAAGTCTTTCGCTTACCGCGCGGACGTCACTGTTGTTTTTCCTCAGTTGTATAGAACATATTTTATAATACAAGAAGAGTGCGCCAAATGTTGAAGCGACTAAAGACGATTGTTAGCAAGAAGTGTCTGAATTAAAATATAATATTTCTGGCGACGCGTGACCAACATCGTAAATGGACTAATTTGCGAACCCGCTTTACTGTTTATGTTGCTTATGTATGTGGTGTGTTGATTGAAGCTGTCAATACACAATTATTTTAACATTGGACAGTCAAACGCTCGAACATAACTCCATAGAACATCTCACACTAACCCAACAAAAAGTCTTGAAATGATTGATAGGTCGACGAATGTTTGATGTCAGTTCTTCGTCTGTCATCCTTTCATCCTCCTTTGCTTTCTCACAAGGCAACACAACCTTTCAACACCATTGTTCAGTTCTAAAACGTTTGGACCTAGAAAAACTAAGTGTCATATGAGAGTGTTGGTGACAGAAGTCTTTACTTCGCTCGCCCAATTAAAATTTAAAAGTGGTGGAACTAACAGTTTTTTAGCCCTTGCTTTAAAGTATACGGTTATATAACACTGTATACCCCCAGCAAATCCCCCCCCCTATCCCCCCCCCCCCCGGGGGCCACAAGAGTAACCACTCATTCGTCATTAGAGTGTTACTTGGTCATTTTGATTTGTTTCTGTTTCCGATTAGGGTTGCCATAATTTAAACACATGGTAGTGACAAATCTTTCCAGTCAAAACATCATGGGGAAATTGGGGGGGGCTCTGCCCCTGAACAATAGCGATTTTTTTAAAACTAGGCTTTTAGAGTGCGTTCTGAGCGTTACAGAAAAAAAAATACCGGACTGAATGAATGAAAATATTGTGGTTTTTGTAGTGCAAAAACCAGAAAACCACCAAATATGTATTGGGACCTAAAATTTTCTGCCAAGCAGGACAATTTGTGTTTGGTGTATTGGCGGGACGTGGGACTTAAAATTGAATATCGTGACTGACCCGCCGGCGGAACGTATTGCAACCCTATTTCCGATGCTTACAGTACTAAGTTCAAATCCTGGTTATAGGGCAAAGAGTTTTTAACTCGATGACTGTGGGAACCGTCTTATATTACCAACGAAGCATAGTAGAATGTTCTCAATTGGATAGCAATTTCTGCAACTAAGTGGTTAGACAATAAATGCAAATTTAGTTTTATTACTTTTTTTATAAAGGATGAAAACAATAACGTTTAAATCATCTTCAATTGTTTATACACTTTTTATTGTCCATCCCATTGAGTTATAAAACCTATTTACATCGTGGCTAATGATATTCCTGTCAAGTACGCGGACGATAGGGTCGTTAGGTGCACGAATTCCACGTAAGAGTGCAGTGTTAATGAGTGTATCGTGCAGTTGCAATGTATCGGCCGCCATGTTCGCTAGATCTCGGTAGCGAGTGTAATACTAATAACCTTATTGATTACTGCGGCTGCATGGAAGGCTGTTGTCTTATTAATAGGCCTAATTGGTCTCAAGTGATCCCGGCCAGATGGCTTGCTGCGTGCGTGGTGCGTGCGTGGATGTAGGGCCGTGATGTGGGCACACGCCTGGGACTGCGCGGGGCTAGAGGACCCCACGTGGTGCCAGGGTTCGAGGCCCGGGAAGGGGGGTTGTCGGTAGATTCCGATTAGCAAAGTAAGAATGTTATTCTGCAGTACCTATGTAAATGGTCTTAAACTGTAAAACAAATTAAGTTGAAATCAGAAAAATATCCTTCATGTATTTATTACTATCTACTTTAGATTGGAGAAGGATTGACAGGTTGGGAAAGCATAGAGAACATAAAGCCCAGCCAGAAGGGCTGGGGGCAACAAAACTTTTCACCTGCTGATGACAACTGCAGCTTGTCTATAGTTGTTTCCTACCTTAATAATTTAGATTAATTGCCCAAATTACTTGTTTAGCATTTTCGTATTAAAATCATTTAAACAAAAAGTGTGTACTGCGCAAAGTTTCATTTCAGACAGATTATTAACTGGCTGCAGAAAATGCTCCCAGAAAAATTGCTATGTATGCATGTGCTCTCAAGCGCAAACATGATTGTGTGTCAGTTTTGTCCTTGTTGTTATCCCCACAAAGTAATAAACTTTTAATTGAATTACTTCACTTGTTTACTAGTACACACAATTTCAAGGATTGAAATTGTGTGTACTGTAAGTCAAGTCACATAACAAGGGCGAAACCATTTTACCCAACGTTTGACTTTTAAATCTAAATAGCAATTAGTCATAACACTTTCGAAATACCAAAAATATTTTCTGTAGTAATCTAAAAGTTTAATGGCATTAATATAGCACATAAAAACAAATTGTTAAGGGTGAGTAATCTATTATCCTGACGGTACAAAAATCTATTTGCCATGTTGAGAAAAACTGTCGTGTTTCCAGTTTGATATTGATGAATTATCTCATCGAATGAAACAAATTAATCATAATTTAGCACCAAATGTTAAATTGACGTAATTATTATGAAATTATGCAATGCATCATGACGAATTCGTAATAAATCTATTTGTGATGTTGAGAAAAACTGCCGTGTTCGCAGTTTGATATTGAAGAATTATCTCATCCAGGCCTATTTAAACAAATTATTAATAATTTTACAGAAAACTTCAAAATTGACGTAATTATTATGAAATTACTCATCATGTCGAACTTGTTGCTTAGGTCATCGTGACTTTTATAAATATTATTTGGAGTGACTTCCATTGTGCGCTACGGGCGACGATTGTGCTTGATCATGACTTGCAGCCACATTGAAACTAGCGTGGCGTGTGTGCCATGCATTCGTCGGCTCTTAATTAGGCTACATTACCAGAAGTTATAGCAGTTTTAGTGAAAATATCTAGGGTGGAAGAGGTTTTTATTAAAGTCAATTGACAGAATATTATGTAATTAAAGTTATGGGAGTATCGCTCTAGCTTGGGGGAGAACGATGTGTTTTATGGTGGTAATTAGCCAGTTGTAAGTTCTCTCGTATTCGTAGTATCATTTTATCTTTGTTAAACCGGCAGGTGGTTTCAAGTGAGCAGTAAAGTGAATTAGTTAGTTACAGAACTGGCACCTCCACCAAATACTTGCTATCTGCATTTCAGCTGTTGTAGGTAGTAACCTTTCTTTTGAAATGCCATACAGGCTACTTAAAACGTTCTGCCTTTTATCACAAACATTTACAGATTTTTTATTGACATAGGTAACTTTAGTAGCCTGTTTTTTGTGTTTGGCACAAATAAAGAAAGGATAGCTTGAAGAATTTGGTGGAGGTGCCAGTTCTGTAACTAATTCACTTTCATGCTCTTATTTTCAACCTTTTACTCATATTCTAATATTGCCCAGCTTGTTTGGCCAGTGTTTCCTATTTAAAATACTGGTATATATAGTTATCATTGTTCGCTCGTCGATTTTGTCAACGGGTTTGGCTTCGTCTGCTTTACATTCAATGTCCCCCACTGAAAATCATTTATGTGGCCGATTATTGTATTCTCTAAATACGTTTTCCTTTTTTTTTATCTACAACTTGGCAAAGTGTATTTAGCTGTACGGCAGTTATTTGCTTTCTACGTGAGAATGTTTGCCTCAAATAACATAGGCATAAGAATAGCTAATGTGCAAGCGGGAAGCGCTTTGTGTGAAGGTTTGTCAAGTAAGCAAAATAGTTCGAGTCAAGTTCGACCATATTAACGGAAATGATGTCATTGTTGGCTACCAAATCTCAATGTCAGCACCCTCTAGGCTTTAGGCTATAATATAGAAGACAACTCTTGACAAGCCGAAAGTGGCTACTTCTATGGCGGTCTAAAAGGTTTAACTTCTATTTAAACGTGAGAACGATCCTGATAGACTCGACTATTTTATCTCAGAAAAAAACGATTTCGTTGAACAAGTACTGTATCCTGTACTGTATAACTTGGCATCACATGTTCTCTATAGGAAGGTTGGGTCACAGCACATTGACGTTTTCCATTTTCTACGACGGTTGTATCTAGGCCTACGGTTGAAATAATAGCACTCTAAACCCCAAATAACTAACTACTGACTAGTCGACAGCAAACACACACAAAAAATGTAAAAAATTACTCCCCAGTGAAAATCAGTTCTTGTACCAGAGTGGGCAGGCCCTGAATTTAAATTTATTCGAGTTATTTCATTGTTTGTGCATACTAGCTATAGTAAATTAAACGTTTCATACAGGTTTTTTAATTCAATAAATAAACTATCAGTGCTGGAATGTCAACATAGCTACGCGAGAGCGGCGCGGTGGATTTTATGACGAGACCCGGCACCTCCACCAATCCACGTTTCTCTTGTTATATTGTAACGAAACCCTTGCTGCCTGTCATGATAGATTCAACCAACAGTTTATCTACTATGTGAGATCATCTTTATGGGTTAGGAAATCCAATATTTACAGTCCGTTGATGGATGAGCAGCGTATTTAGTGCATTGAGCCATTTTCCTGTGCTTTTATTTTCGTTTCTTTTGCCATTGATAAAATGAATTCGAGACAAAATGTTACATCTAACAGTTGCGTCAGCACCGTCATGATATCTATAGCACAACTTCAACCATTCAAAAATATCCCGTTATGAGTTTTTCTGGTTATTCTTCAAAATAATTTTTTAACAAATTACAATTAACTCTCGTATTATTTTTCTTTCGTTCCTATCAGCCCACACCAAGTAGTCTTTCATCTACCTCTCTTGTTTTGTGTTTTATGATGTCGACGTAGTTTGTTATTTTATTACAATCCACAATCATATATGGTACAAGACAGTCCCTATCGACCACGCATTTGTCAACCGTCCATTATTACATGCAGTGTGAACGACCACGATTCAAAAACAAAAACATTACCCGAGATAAACATTAACAGGTTAATATCCTCGATAGTGAACTGATTTATCTCCAAGTGAAAAACAAAAATAATAACACAATTATAAAACAAAAACTTACCACAATGGATTTTTTAACGAAACGCTTGCTAAAAATCCATTCCATTACATACAATAGTTCCGTTATGGAGGCTAAACCGCAACATTATTAAAGGCGTACACTTCGAATGTGATTTGAACAGAACTGGTTATTACACCGATGAAACTGTGCACATTAGTTTTAGTGGTCCACACTTTTACGTGGCTAGACTGATCGACAGCGAGTGTAACAACTTATAGCAATTAGTGGTGACTAGTTGTCTAGAGAGGTGAGTGGTGGCTGTCTGGTTGTGCAATGCTAGGGATAACATTGCGGCAGGTGTAGTGGTTCAACTCATCCATTCGATGTACTAGGCTTCGCGAACGCTTTTTCCCGTCGCGTTGATGGATGAGCTTTTTTAAAAAAAAAATTCTGTCCAATGATTACGTTTTAAGTGAGATCTCATTACTGTTGTACAGAATTTATGAAATAATTCTGTGATTTCTAAATTGAAGTGGGTTTACTCTGTGAAAAGGTTCTCTTCCCATGCATTCTAGTTATTCATTTATTATTAGTTAATAACCGTTCACCGTTCATTATTTTCTTGTTGGAATTTAATGCTTTACAGTCCATTAGCAGCTACATGGTTCTAGTTTAACTTATTTATGTTGATTGTTCGTCTTATTCAGATATTTTGGTGTCTCATTCTGTACATGTTTCTGAAGTACTTTTGTTGCGTGTGCTTCTGTCTGTTCTTGTTTAACTTAGATTACTATTTATGTACCTGTGCCTTTTTCGGTTTGACTCTTATTTTTTTCGTTTTAATTTTGGTTGTTTTAGGTCCTTAATTTTACTAATATGGTGTATGTATCAGCTGTTTCTTTGGCATCTTTCGGCGTCGGTTTCGTTTTCGTTTGTGTAGCTTTATAAGAACATTTCACTTTACCTACCGAGAGCTCGTGTATCTTGTAGTGTGTTGATTATATCCGCGCCACCACCGAGAAACCAGCCAAAACTTAACAACAAACAAACAAACAAACTAACTAACTAACACTGCTGACCCCAAGAAGTCGCCTCGATTGTCAACAAACCTCGAGACTATAGTCAACATTTGCTCGGTCATCGAGCGAGCGAGCTGAGAGCAAAACAATTGAATAATCATTACCTAGCTTCTGTGTACAAACTGTCTGAACTTCAGGGACGACGTGTATCCTTGCTACTTGGCTAGTTGTGTTCGTTTCTAGAGGGATTATCTGTTTATTACAAACTAGGCCGTACTCACATCCGCACACATTCCTTTCTATGTGTATACAAATACATTGACTTCAATAGAGAGCTGTTCTCATTGATCCATTATGTTATTATTACCATCTAGTTCTATGTCAATTGTAAAACAGTTATTATAGTTGGAAATGCATGTCCGTACTTATTGTAGAAGTGTTGTTGAAAAAAATCCTTTACTTGGCAATAATAATAATAATAATAATAATAATAATAATTGTGGTGGATTTTTTTTTGTTTTAATTTTCTCGGTCTTCAAGTACAAAATCAGCGTTATTTGAGACATTTTTCTAATTTTCTTTGATACAAATTAAAATAAACTAAAGATAGATAGTATACAATGTCTTTTTATTTTTTATTTTTTTGTTTTGGCAAGTTTAGTACGAAATATTATTGTGTTGACAGGGCCATTATGGCCTTACGTAATGATGCGAAGTTTGCTTGGCTTAAATTTTTTTCTTTCAAATCAGTTGTGCTTACTGCCGGATGGATGGATGGATGGATGGATGGATGGATGGATGGATGGATGGATGGATGGATGGACTGATTGACTGTCGGATTGATTGATTGATTGATTGGTTGATTGATTGATTGATTGATTGATTTGATTGATTGGTTGATTGATTCTGGAAATAGGGTACCAGCACCGCACCACCATATTATTACAACAATGAAACATTGACTTGGGATGGCGTACAAGCCACAAGTTGTCCAGGAATTCATCGAACTTAAACATTGCAAATTTAATAAATTTGATAAGGATTTGATAAAACTGAGCTGTTTGATAGTTTCTATGGTCACGACTTTCATTCCTATAAATTTGCAATATTTTAGTCAGTTGATTTTTTGAACTATCTGTGGCTTGTCCGCCAGTTCAATTAATTTTGTTTCACTATTATAGTCTTGTGCTGAGATGCCAAAGTCCATGGTGCTGTGTAGCACCGTTGTACTGAGAACCTGTTCTCATTTTTAAATCGCTTCAAAGGTGGTCAACAGAACCTCATAACACACGTATGCGAATTAGAGAGGGCAGTGGAAGACAACTCCCGCAATCACACCGCTTTGTAAAGTCGTCAGCGCTTACTGACGGACGTTTAGCGTTTAGAAGGCGGCTGTCACGCTGTCATGCACACAGCCCACGAGACACAATTAGAATGTTGATTCGATCCATTAGGTCCCGACAAGCGTCACATCGCGGTCTATCAAGGCGAGCACTGTGCCTTGTTGCCACCTTATAGTACGACACCCCGAGACCTTAGGGCCAGGGTTCGAATCCCATAAATTTTAGCTAACCTCTTTTGAATAATTTAATTTTGAGGCGATACAGATTTGAGGGCATGTTACATGTCACATACAAAATTCTATGTTTTTAAACTGTAATATATTATTTGTTATGCCGCTGGAGTAAAATAATCAAATATAAATAATAGCATGGTATGTGTGATGCAGCAATTAAAATAACAAATTAGCTTTGTATTTTGTTTTACAACACAACACACAAACACTTTTAAACACTTTTGTAAATATACATGTAACAATAAGTGCATTTTTAGGGTATTATTTTCTAAAAATCTGGTTTACTGCTGGTTCAAATGAAAAACATTTTGCTCAACTAAGTGACTTTTATGGATAGTTACCCCCGATTTAGACACAAAGCTGGTCTGCAATGAAGGATTGCAAATGTTTAACATAAAATTGTGTTGTAGCAATAATTTCTATCTTGCTATTTGTCGGCGTTTGAAAGAACCATTATGTGTAACGTGTTGCTGTACGTCGTGTGCGTGCATAAATGAGCGTGTTGATGATACAGCTGCTTGATCGAGTTAATCCGCTGCTGCTTCTAAAACAATAACAATTAATTAAATATAGATATTATACATATTTATGTTGCGTTTGGTTACACCACAGCATACCACAAAAAAACACATCTCGCTATTGATATTAATTTGACGGGCAAAGTTCAGTCAACATGGTCAGTCAGATCTGTGCATTTAACCCCCAGGGCAGTTTACAACATGTCGGCGTTCTGCAATGGAGCACTCGACTTTGATGCTAATCGAATTACACTCTTTTTCCTGCCTCTTAACAAGCTGTTCTCGTACGTTCGTTCGTGTGATAAGCTGTTAACCACGCTTTTTGCGGTTGTAAAGCGCGGACTCTCAATGGACAGAGATGGAAATTATCGCATCGTGAATTAAAAAACGTTACATCATAAAAATATATAACAGCCGCATTAATCAAATTGTGAAACGAATCATCACGAACGATATTAATTTAATGCAATAAAACATATGTGCGCTAGGTGTCAGAAGTGAGAAAACAAGTGGTTGTAGCTTAGTGGTTGGTTCACACGAACCGAGACATGGAGAAGCTGAAGCTGCCTAAGCGGATTATGGTAATTTATCCAGCTTGTCTAGTTTTCATATTGTGTATGTGTTGTATTTTTACTTTCTGTGTTATTGTACCACATACCTAGAATAGAACATTCCAAAGTGTGTTCAATTATAACCATTCAGAACATCAGAAATACATTTTGGCAAAACGTTGAGTGATTTAATTTTTGAACATCACCTAGATCAGCTTGACGTGACTTCAACCTGCTGCTGAATGCTAGAAATAAATTTTGAGCGTCGTTATTGTATTGAAAACGGAGAGAAGAAATTTGTGAAATTGCATAATTCTTTGTTATTGATTCGTATTTATCGAGCCAATCAACCTGGCATTAAAGACCATTAATAAGTGTGGCTCGTTGGTCTTGTGGTTAGCGTCTCTGGTCTGCTTCCAATGCAGAAGGTCCAGGGTTCGATTCTCGCTCTAGGCAGAAGTTTTTTAACTTCTGATTTGGACTCAAGTCCATCAGTAAGGGTTAGGAGTAAACGGTGACTTTGGAGCCGTCCTATCCACAAGGCTCATAATAAATTCAAAGTTGTCTGATCGGCTTTGTTGATTCTGATTCTTTGTTGATTCGCGGGTGTTCGCTCTGTCCATAGTCCATACTTCTATTAAAAAAATATCGATCTTTGGTTTGGTTATCGCTCACTCGTCGATTGCGTCGGGGCCTACAGGGTTGGCTTGGTCGCTTTGGTTCAATGCCCCTCACTGAAAATCAGTTATATGACTGAGTGAGTAGACTCTATATATGAATTTATTTGATTTTATTTAAGCATTAATGAGTTTGAATCAATTTATTTATAGTATTTGTCAGAACAGTATATTTTGAAATAGTGACATGCGTAATAAACCTTGTTTGTATACGTTTGTTTGAAATATTTCAATAATCATAGTGTTTGCATTGCATTGAATAGGCTTCTCTAATCTTCCTACAAATACCCCCCCCCCACTTCTGCCACCCTCTCATTTCCGTAAGACCCGCGTTACACGACTAACAAAGAACCATGAATTTTGATGAAGTCAATATTGACTTAGTAGTTTGCGTAATAGAAGTCAGATATCCACGTGTTAATGTAAGTTCTAGTAAAACTCGAGAGAATGGACCTCGACTAAAAAAAATACACTCGTTTCTGATTAACATACTGGTTTCGATAAGTACCTGTTCAAAATATCGTTTCGCGCTAGATAAAACCCTTAAAAACCGCAAATTACCCATAAGCTAATAATACACTGCCATGATATCCTGTTCCACATCTGCGCTTGAAATCACTTATCGCGGTTGGTTATATCTTATCGAACGCGGGTTTGTTCTAAAGTGAAATTATGGGAATTAAACTACACCTCCATGCACGGCCGCCTAGTCTGATCGTTCACCGGTATTGAGATCAGTGCAACTCGGATCCCGTTCAGTCGGTTGTTGAGTTATTGAACGCTCCCAATGACTTATCGCAAACCCCAGGGCAGACTGACTAAATTCACTTTGAATTATTGTTGTGTGTGTAGTTAGTTTAGTTTCTCTTTCGCGAGCGGACTAACTTCTGTCCGCGGATTGTTCTGTCTGTTCACGACACGACGCCGAAAGTAGGCCATGCACCCATCCTCGCTGCACATTTCGTTTGACACGCCCGCCCGGACGCCATTTTGTTTACATGCACATTCCGATATTAGCATATTACGACGAGATCATTGCGAAAGTTTAGGTTAGCCCAGATAAGGTGAGGATAACGCTGTTTTCTGATTCGAGCGATTATTTCGACTACAATGGACAGTTTGACATCACGATCTCCTTAGGCTAGAGCTTCAAGCACAATGCGAAATTATTTATCAAAATATTGAATCAAGGACTTTGTTGTTATTGTTGTGTCTGAAGGTCTTGGGAACTGCAATGCGACAAGAACGAAACCTTGAAAGATTTGCTAAAGGTTCTATACTCCATAAAGATTTTTCGAACAATTCATGATTAATTGAAGATTTTCATCAGACACTCGCAATACACACTATAGCAAGTGTTTATAAGCCTGGGAAGTTAAAACATTTTCAGATTTGTCGAAAACTTTGTAAAAAACATAATTACCATATTTGGAAATCATTCTTGACATAAACCGGGTTTTATGTTTCAATTTTCCGTGTCATTTTTGGCATGAAAATGTCTAGCATCCGTATACGCAACGCATGATTCACACATCTTCTTCGAATTCTCTTTTAATTTCCTTGTTCGAGCTAATAAATGAAATCATAAATTCCCCTTGCAACTCCCAACATCTATAATGATCTGCGTGTATTTTAACCCAAACTTAGGAAATAAATATATCCTTTTTTAATTTCAATATTTTTCGAATAAACAATAATTGCTAAGTCAAACTAAACTCGAGGAAAGTACTCACTATAAACTATATCTACCGACAACGAACACAAGTATTTCTATTGGCTGGCTGTGGTTTGCGTCGAGCGCTTGCTATGCACCTCACGTGTGGAGTGAATATGACTCCGGTTATGGGTCGAGTATGCACCTCATAGGGCCTCAAGGGGAGCCGACACAGCTATGACAAATCATTTAATATTCCTCACAGTACAGTTACACCTCACAACAATTACACTTGTCCTTTCATTAGAATGTATATTTAATTTTCTCAATTTATTTAAATTTATCCTGATTTAAAAAATTTTTTTACAACTAAAATTAAAATGCACTACCGTGCTGCCCAATTTAGGTAGTTTGAGCCCAACACTTTCTCAAATTTAATTTATTAAGCAACTTATTTAATTTACAAAAATACTAAAATCATTTTTAGCGTGTGGATTGTTAGTTTGGTAACAAATTTTCATATTAATTCATCATTTGTTTTGGGAGTTGTTGTCGTACTTTACATTGTCCAGAAGTTCGTTAATGTTATTGCGCCCAGTATATTACTAGACGAAGCCTTTCTACCTATCTACGAGTGTGTTTACTCACTCCTCGACTGGCTGCTATTAGTCCCACTCAACTCCACTCTACTGATGGTCGGATGCTGGTAGAGACAACACGTGTGCTAATTGACAACAATTAACTTACCAGGCCGGTATTTTGTTAATTACTTTTGGGTGTAACCGGCGAACTCGGAAGAAATCTTATCCCACACGCCATTTGGTCCGTCCGTCCGGATAACCGGGCCTCATTCGCTGTGCAAACATCGCACGGACGGAGAAGAGCGGCGCTGTTTCGAGTTCGACACCGTCTGCTGAGCACGCGCGCTGGGAGACTTTATAAACGCAGGAAGGACGGTGGACAGAAACAATTATTCATGTATTTCTGTCACTTTCAATGTTTAAAACTCTACCTTTGTAATTTGTTTCATTGTTACCAATAAATATGGTTTTGTACAGTCGTCACCAACCAACCATTCTCATACTAGTCACATACAAACTCAGCGCCCTGAACATAACATATGCATAAGAATATTCTTACCTCAAATATAAAACGTGTTGTATACTTGTATTATTCATGTATTTACATAACGCAACTTGAGAATTCTGTCGTGCAAGGATTAATTTATAATGCAAGAATGAAACCTTTACCACCTGATCCTGTATAGGGACAGTCGCAGCACATCGCAAACTGTCACTATCTTATCAACATCCATACCTGTTGTATGTGTTTTTTCTTTCTCATACCCTCGGATCGATTTATCGTTCCATATTATGTCTTAATCAATTTATCAACAATATTTTTTACATATATTCTCACCTCAAATACCTTATTGGCATGTCCACAATTTTAAAATTAGTTCTTGGTAGTGAAGAGATGATTATCTTTATTTAGACATGTTGTTTTGTTTTTTACTAAAGATAACAATAAATTTAATCTGTTGTCAAATCTAAGGATGCTTTTTTTCCATTGCCTTGAACATTCTGTGTCATATGGTTTAATTAACGCAGCGAATTGTAGTTCCAAAACAATAACAAGTGCACTATAATTATCACCGTCTCCGCCATTGATTGACTAGTAAATACGGTACTGGTAATTGAAATAGTCTTTAGGGAAATAGAATGCGTGGAATCCGTAATGATCCCACAAGTTGCATTGTTGTGTTGTTTTGTTTGGAGCAAGTCGGCGTAACCAAGGTCACCATTATTACAAGCTGTAACCATGGTTACCGCAGACACTGTCGTAGGCGAAGGCCACCGCGGAAGATCCACTAACACCTTCACTAGTACTTCCTGCTACAGGAGGCCAGTGTTGTGCTGCAGCGAGGGCTAGAGCGAGGACCGTTCCCTGCTATTGCGTGGTCGTTAGGATGGCTCCTACTTTACAGGTTCGAGCCCTGGGGACCTATTTTCTAAAGTTGTCGTTACAAAATGCCACTGCCACTTTAAATTTTTGTTATACCAAAATAAATAGTAATTATTACATATTATTACCAAAAACACTTTAACTTTTAGCGTTATTTGCACTAAAATATAACTATTAACACTTTTGTAACTTTCTGCCAGTGCTCCTGAACTGTATACAGCAGGGCAAGTATAATTACTATTTATTTTGGTTTTGTATTATACAAATTTGAGGTGGCAGTTCCCTTGTTATTGTCAATCTCACTGTTGGTCAGCAGCGACAACTCTAGTTAATACACCGCCAAGTTTGGGTACGGATCTCAATCTCCATAATACACACCCTAATAGTCGTCTGGAATCTCGATTAGCCTAGTTGCATCAACATGGAACTAAAGCTCAATTAAGTCATTATTTCTAGATACTTGTCGAGATCCTGCTGGGTTATAAAGTATGTTGATGTTGTCGCATTGTCCAAAACATTCCAACTTCAGCAGTATTTCAAAGATATTCATTTCTTTTCAGAGAGATAACCGTATAAACACACGTCCGGTAAATTTGTCTTGTCAAGCTGATGCTTTGATAAAACCCGCCTTGCTTGAGGAAGCACACTAAATACTAAATGATAAAGTCGGAGGAACGTCATAAAGTAACACATTTATAATTAAACCATTTTAAACAAAAAGTATAAAGAAATTTAATCTGAAAAGATCACTGAAAAAATCCAAAGACATTGTAGATCGTCTTTCCAAACATCAGCTTAGCATAAGTATCTAGTGGACCCTGTTTCCAATGGGTTTTCTCTGCTAAAAGATAGTATTTGCAAATACCTCAGCAAGTCCAGTTTCCAAAACAACGTTTATATTTTATGATTTTATTTTTATTTTCTAGTGAACATGTTTGGTTTTACTCATCATGCAGAAAAACGTTATTCACTCAAAAGTCCTTGCAACAATAATTGTTTCCAAATATATGATTGGTGGAACATGACGTGGAGTGCCTGAAATACAAGTAATGCATATTATTTTAACTCTTCATCATTTAACGTGTCTTCAAAAGCCACCACAAGTCCTTCCGAAGACGATAGAAGATCAGGCAGGATCTTTGCGGAAATAATTAATCTCCAAAGACCTCAGCGAGTCTGCCCAAAGACATTATACTTAACGCTCACTCCAAAGACATTAGAACCAGCGCGCAGGTAGTTTATTGCGCGACACCTTGTAGTAGGCGCTATTATAGCTTTAACGAGCTGGGTGGGAGTACTGTTCCTGAGAGCTCTACTATTTAAGTGGGACTATTTGTTAACCTGAGTCGCCGGGTGACCCTGGGGACCTCCGACCTTCAACGTGGTCGTCAATCATAGTCGGCCGACCTGAACCTCCGTGTCTGTCGGCGTCATTAGGTCAATCGTGAGCAGGGCTTTATCACGGGCTAACTAGACTATTAGCTGAGCTGGTGAATTATCCTGGTAACAGAAGGCAAACTAACCGGGCTCGAGTACTAATTTGAATAAGAGTGGCCTTGCTTGATTAGATTAGCTTGTGAATTATCCTAGGATGAACATTGATGTCACTAGAGAAAAACTAACCAGCTTGTGTTACCATGGTAATTCTTGCTTGACTATTAGCTTGTGAATTACACTAAAATTAACATATTATTTTAGTACAGCCAACCAGAGTAAAAAAATTGTGTTCACTTTACCTGTACGAATAAAGCCAAGCTTTTTTAAACCAAAAAGGCCACCGCCAAAATGTAAACACGAAAAAGTGTTTACTTTTGTTCAGGTCAAAAACGACAATCATTATGCAGGCCTATCCTCTGCAGAGCGCTCACCTCGCACCCTACTCACTGCTCGGCCGTTTCATTGACAAGGATGATTCCCAAATCCCAATCCTAATTTGTTGTGATGATCTACGTTTAAGTATAAAAAAGTTGTAATCTGAAAAGATCACCGAAAAAAAATCCAAAGACATTGTAGATCGACTTTCAAATAGGTTTTACTTTTCTCTGCTAAAAATAAAATATAGTATTTGCAAATACCTCAGCAAGTCTTTTCAGTTTCCAAAACGACGTTTATATTTCATGATTTTATTTTTATTTTCTAGTGAACATAGGTTTTACTCATCATGCAGAAAATACACCTAACAAACAAAATTCCAAGACATTGTATAGAAAGAGATCGGGACTGCGAGTTGAGCGCTCTGCATAGGATATCATAATGATTGACATTAATGGACTGAACGAAAGTAAGGACTGACTTTCTTCGAGTTGGCGGTGGCCATCTTGATTTTACAAAATGTTTAGGCTGCACTATTGTGAATGATCCTAGATTGCACATAGGAAAACCTTCTCTTTTGTAACTATCATAGATACGAATGACCTTCCAGATTTATCTCAAGTTATCCTGGAACTAACTTTAAACAAAGAGATAAATACTAACTGAATAGGCCTCTAGATAAGACTTTTTGTGCTCAAAGAAGGTTTCTTTTATCATTGGTGTATGAGGGAGAGTGGACAATATTTTACTAGATGTGACACACGATGATAGGCTGCTAGACACCATGCAGGCTAAACTGAAAATATTTTGCATGAACTGTAACAGATTTCGTTATGTAGCTCTAATATTGTGTATTGTGATGTCTAAGAATAATCTATAACCAGCATTAGTTTGTGCGTGTGCTATTCTTGATGTGGTGTTAGTGGGCTAACGTGCACATGAGAGGTCTCTCTACTTCAGCACGTTCTTGTACGAGTTACCAGGAATGAAGATAAATAATCACGTACGCCGGCTGTTATTTCGTGAATTGTTAGGTTGCTCATGAATGAATGGCCTTCGGTTCGGAGTTTGGTCAAGGTCTGTCTAACAGTAATTATTGGACAATCAATGAAATTTCCCTAGGCTTGTGGGAATAAAAAAATCGAGAGGAATGAAATGGAATCCAAGTAAGGTAATCAAGGAGAAGATTCTCGTGTGATTGATGGAATAGAAATGGGATTTCAAGGATGATAAGGACAAAAAGACGTGGAAAACGCCTGGGGTGATAGATGCAGTCGGAAAGATTATAGGAGTGTTTTGTGTTTGAGACAAAGAAAGAGATAGTTCGAGTAGAGCTTGATGTATATTCTGAATTACTACGAAATAAAACTGAAAAGTGATGGAAAATATTAGTAGTTTTCGTCTGGGGTAAAATACTCGTCATCATTTTATTTTATGTGCTTATCGCGCGCTTGATCGCAGTTCAAGAGTATGGCGACTCAATTTGTTTTGTGTTACCGGTAGGCCTAAAATTGAAAATGTTGTTAAATCTTTGTAGCAAATAAAATACAAACCGTTTTGGTTTGGTCAATCTAAGTTCAAATCGTCGAACCATCCGCTGTGCATTAGAATTGAGTAATATTCTAGCGATGGGCGTAATTTGTTGCAATTTAGTCTAATATATATTTTGTGCAATCTTTGTCGCTTTATGTTTTTTTACATTCAAATTCCGCTGGTTGAAAGAGGAAGTTGACTTTCAATAAGAAAGACACTATACTTATCTCGCACCTAATGCCGTACATTACGCTGTCATCCTGCTATCAAACCTATTTTAGTCCTGCGTACTAAATTGAAATAAATGACTTATGGCCCGGTATGCAAAATTGCAAACCCTTGTTAAACTTGGCTACTGGTACATTAATCATTTTAAATAATATGATAATGCATCGTTAGTCTTCACTAATTGTCTGTGATCGCATATGAGAAGACATGGTGCGGTAATTATAATTTCATGCTTATCATCGCTAGAGTTGGCTCAAAGATAGCAAGCAAAATTTAGCTTCAGGAGGTTTCGGTTCAATTTAAAATTGAGTCAAAATGTAAAACTTTGAAATGTGGACTACTTGGGAATTGGTGTTTTAAACCAGTTTTAAAGATATATTATTCAATTTCGATGTTATCTCGTTTAACCTGAAATATCAGGACCTACATCCTGTTTTAAGGCGCCAGAGGATTTAATTGAAAGTGACAAAACATCAGCGGTTCCACCTTAATCGTCTGAATAAATCTCAAAGCTATCTTCCCCGTGGCCAAATTTTCAGCGATCCGCGCGATTTTAACGAGTACAGGTGGCGCTCACATACCTGCGGTGGCCATTCAGTTAACTACTACAGAAGACAGATGAAGTACTGGGGAGAATACCAGGGGTGCATGACTCGAAAATTTAAATTAGTTCGATGAGAAAAAAATCCCTTTGTGTGACGTCAAAGTTGTCGAGTGAATTTATCTACCAAACATTTGCCATTTTACGATTCTTTGATGGCAATATGACTGCCCCACGCCTCTAACAGTTATTTAAATGACTTTTTATGACGAATGTTGTTTGCGTTGCCAAGTTCGTGAATTACGACAAACGGACAAACTACCATGTGACATTGTGACTAGTGTTTACAGGGAGTTGTGTAGAAACTTACGGGCATTCTTAACACGATAAGAACCTTCTTATCTTGTGCATTGCAAGGAATAACACGTACACAACATTGTGTACAGAGGTTGGTATGTGCATTAATTGCAGAGAGTTGTTTGGTAATTAGGATAGAACAAGGTGACGAAATCATAGACTGAGGGAAAAGAAAAATGTAGGAGTTAGATCATTGCAGCGTTTTGAAAAGATACATTTTTCTGAAAATGATTTAAGACAAAAAGTAGATACCAGATATAGAATCTCGATTTTGTATTTTAATAAATACAATTAATGTATTTGCTTAAGAAGTTCAGTACGTATATTTTTGTAATTTTTCTGGCTGTTTTCAACAATAACCTTTGATAGAACGATGCGCGTATAATGCTAGTTTTACATATTCTTGATAATATACATGCGATCCTAATATTATGCAAAATCATAATGCATGCATATTATGCTAGTTGGCAGCAGGAAGAGGAACTAATATGACATATGACTATGCTGAAAGAAGAGGCGTTGAAATAATGGCAAGGAAGTATAGAGTGTATGACATGTGAGTATAGCGTAAACTATGCCTGTTCGTCAGCATAGGAGTGGCTGGAGATGACACGTACACCTCTAACGGGCACAGTCGTAAAACGTTGTCGTTGTTCTTGTTTACTGATATATTTTAAGCTTGTACAATACATTTGTTTGAGGCAAATACATTAATAAGCTTTGAGTTGAGGTGCTAATTTTTAAACATCAGCTAAATCAAAGACTTTATAAAGAATGGGCGTAATAACCGTATAACCTCTTTGGCAGTCGAAACCTCTTTATCAAGTCGACTCTGAACCGTGCCAGAATCCACAAACTGTGACCGAGGACGCTCTTTACAACAATGTGTTTGGTTCAACGAGGAAAATACTCCCAGGAATCCGCTGGTAAAACACTGTGATGATTTTTGTAAACCTTCTTTGCATTGTTGCCAAATATAAGTTTTGTAGTTACAACCTCGTGGAAATGTTTTAGGTGTAAAGCTGTCAAAAAGTTATATTTAAATTCTTTAACAGCTTTCAGCATTTTATGACTGAAACGTTATGTGTATACAGTATAGTAAATATGTTAACCGTTTAATGTCCGCATTGAAAAACATAGGTTGTCTTGAAAATAGCGTAATAGTTAGACTGTTAAAAGCTTATAATCATTTAATTTAATATACTTGACGTTTTACTTTGGTAAAGCATATATTTTGCATTACAAGTCAGGTTTCGACCATTAGGACAGAGAATTTATGGTGATTACACAGGTGTTAAGGATTAGCTAGCGGTATGGAGCCGACGTGACGAAATCACGATAACAACAATAATAATAAAATATATTTGCTCCAACTATAGAACTGACTTCAGAACTTCGGCTCCTGTGTTGTCTATAAAATTGTGGTGTATCATTTCCATACTTTTTCTGTCTCATCCCTTGCGACATAATATATCACTATATGCAATTATTTTATGTTTTGTTTGTGTACAAAAATAGTAATTCGAAGGTTTAAAGAGACAACTAAGGTTGTTTGTGCGAAATGTATTGGTATGGAACTTATTTGTTCCATGTCTACTATTTTCATTTCTGGGTTGGCAATAGGGTTATTTTTGTGTTTATCTTTGTGTCATGGGCAGCAATATTTTTCAATAAATTTGAGCCTGACACTTTCTTATGACACTATAGAGTACACACACAAATTTGGATATGTATGTAATAAATAAGTGCTTAATGACGAAATTTGTAGTTTCCGGTGACTAAATTGGTAACAATCTTCAGGTTAATGGTCCAAATGTTTGCAAAATATTGCATACACATTGGCATAATTGACCTGAACTTATATAGGAGCATGCACAAATTTATGGTGTGTGATAGTGTGAAAAGTTGGTCTTATTTCATTGTTTGTTTTTGTTTGTTTTTATTTTTGTTTTAATGTTATGGGTTTCTATTCAGCACTATAGTAATAATATTGTACAGTGTTCATGTAAAATGCTTGATTCCCCTAATCCACGTGTTTTTGGATTCATACACTTCGGATCTGCGCACCCCAACCGTTTGAGCCACCGCAGTTCTTGAATCGCTCGAAGCTATCTAAAACAAAGTCCTTGAATCAAGCTACAGAAGTTAGAGGAATCCTCCCAACCAACCCAAGAGGCGCGATCATGATAATTACTAACTGGGTCACAAGCGAGTTGAAGAAGTGTTGCATAAATTGTGTCGCAATCGTCTTCACTTCACGAACTTCCACCATGATTGAGTGCGTTTTAATTACTACGCTTCGGCATACTTGATGCACGGTGGGAACCTATCTGTGGCCGACCACCGAAATCGCCTTGTTTTCAGGTTTTCATCCCGAGATTAATGGCGTTTACAGAGCGATATGACAGTGACTTGCGTAAGTGTGTTTCGAAATACGCGCGTTCACATGGTTTTCGAGAATCGTGTAGTGGAGTTCAGTTCTCAGCTCTCATCTACATCGCTTTCTGGTTATATCACTCATTTGCTCGTAAAATTCGAAGTGCACATTAAGTATTTTTGCATTCTCGTTACGAGCGTTTTGTGCCACATTTTCACATTTTTTAAAACCTTTTCTTCTTGATATTATTTTCTTCCTCTTTTTGCTTCATCTTCTACTCCTGTCTATATGCTGCGTCACTTTAGTTTGTATGATACAGAAAGACACTAGTAACACCGTCCTAAACGCACCATTACCACCGATTCATAAAATATTAGGACTGCGGGTAGAGGTTTTAACAGTCGGGTCGGGTTCGGGTACCAAACTACTTCGGGTTTTCGGGTCGGGTCGGGTGAGGAAAGAAGGCCGTTATAACACTGCACGTAAAATTGGATATTGAATTTTACTTGTGATGAATCTTACATTGTGATTTTCTCCAAATTCATCTTCTATTGTGTCATTTTATTGAATCGCATTTTGTGCACAAGCTATAAATTAAAATTGTCTGGACCGGCACCTCCACCATCCCCCTAAATATATATTTTGTGTTGCCTACCTTTTTTAATATCGAATAGGTTAAAAAATTTCTTGCACCCACATTATGTAAAACGAATCACCAGAAAGATGTTTACTTGTATTTGTTAGTGGAATATTTTAACAGACTTGCAACTTATTAACTAAACAACAAGAAAAAAAGAACATGTATCTTTTAACGATAGTTTTCATTATTAACCTTAATAAATTTTTCCTTTATCACAAAATAAGTACAGCGAAAACAATGGAATATTTAAAAAAAAATCATTACTACTGTTTATGGTTAGGTTGGTGCATATGCCATTGCCACTAGCAGTGCTACATCTTGGTTGGTGCATATGCCGTTGTAACTAGTAGTGCTACATCTTGGTTGGTGCATATGCCGTTGCAACTAGTAGTGCTACATCTTGAGTTGTGAAATCTCAACTGATACGGCCTCTCCTCGGTTTCATTGTGGTGGGACTTGTTATCATAACATCTCGCGTCTACTCGAGACAATCTGTCTCCCCGGCCAAGTCTGGAGGTCGAACCCGGGTCCTCCGCACAAGAGTCGTGACCTTGATCACCAGGCCTAGTAAACAAGCGCTGCAAGTGCTCGAGATTGTCAAGTGGCTGAGTCAATAGCTCCTGTTTACTCTTCTCTGGCCTAGTGTGCTGCTTGATAGTGGGTGTGACGTGAGCAGGCCAGGCGTGGGTGGCTAGACGCTTTTGAACGTAGAAGAGAACGCAGAGTCCTATAAACTATAAATACAATAAACAACTATTCATATATGTATTTGGCGGTTCGTGCCCAACGAGTTGGGTCGGTATACCGACCGCTCGTTCTTGGCATCGGCGCCGACGGGGTTGCCTTGGTCGACTTTAAAATTAAGGTCCCTCCTGAAAATCAGTTGTGTGCCTGAGTGGGTAGACTCCAAATACTTGTACGAATTGATTAATTTGTTTTTGATGTCAAAATTTGAACTCGAAACTTGTTCAGTTTTTTAATTAGTTTTTCCAGTGCTTTGTAAATTCAACCGTTTTTTGGGAGTCCGCGCTCATCCCAAGAAATAAGTTATAGTTTGTTTTATGTTGAGGGTCGGAGAAGGATTACTAACAGGATATGCTGGATTCGTTTGACGTAAGCTCCGTGGTTACGGGGGAGGGGTTCCTGTTTATAAAATACTTATTGAAAGTTATTGTTGTAAAAATGTGATAAGATAAGCCGTTTCAGAGACGGAGTTAACATTGCAACAGGATATTCATTTGGGTTCGACGTCATTTAGTGGTTAAGGGGGTGGACAGTATGTAGTAGGTCCTGTTTATAAAATTAATGTTTATATCCGGTCCTTTCCCAATTGACGTAAACTCTTTTTGCGACTACACAATCTATAATCGTGTGGTTCCCCTTCCCGTATCATTATACGTCACACTAGTCATCATCGTCACGCATAGGAACTCATATCATGACAGTGACAAGCATCCTCCGATTCCCCAATATGTTATCCATTTCAATGTATATTATTCCATGTCTCTAAACTGGTTTTTCTGTATTTGAAATCATATGATTTTTTTTATATCATGCCAAACCCTCAATCTATTTTTATTTATACCCTTTTTTTAAACTTCGCGGAGGAAATTGCTGAATATAGTGAATGAATGAAATACCTAAATAGACACAATCAGTTTTTGATTTTATAACGGTAGGCCGGTAGACTATTGTCATTTTGTACGTGTTTGTTTAGGTATTGAATAATATGATAATTAATCGATTTCGTTATTATCTCCAAGATAAGACGGAAAATACTTATGAAGATGTTATTTGTTATGTAAGTCCACTTGAATCTCATTTTCTCGATTACATTCGTGTGCGTCCTTTTTCCCGGGTTGAATGGTTGACTTTGGCGTTTTACTACGTATATACATCGCTATTATGTTGCAATTGTTGTTTACCGCAGTATTTACCGTCGTGTAATATTTCTAGAATTTTCCTTAGTTTCCCTCAAAAATGTCTAAAACTCACCAAATCAATTCTATAAATTCAAAAATTAGAACCCCATTTTTCCATTGCAAATCGTAACGTATAAAAGAAAAAAATATTAATTTATTTCCTCAATCGGTTAAATTAACACCCCGGAAAAATATGTCTTTCAATCTGGAAAAGTCATGGAATTTGGTAACTGGAAATAAGTAGACACCCTTGGGGAGTGAGTTTGAAATCATTGATATAAAGTTTGCATGATAGCGTACCACTACATTTTTAATACAAATTAGGCACTGTGTGCGTCTACTAATGTAAATCCAAGCGACGGCGAACGAGTTTAGCCTTGACGGTTGTTCCTATACACTCGTCTTCATTCGCTGTGTGTTTATTTTCCTAAGGAGACTTTTGCTTTTGCACGGAGCGTCTTGAATGTAAACTAAATCACATCAACAGAAACCTTCATCGGTCGAGACGAGGAGAAGAAAAACAGCTTTAGATCTGTCTTGTTTATTGTTTGAGTTTCAAGTACGACGCCCCGTGTGTGTGTATGTGTGTTCTCCACGTCGGTGCGAATTATCGTTAGAGTAATAATAATAATATGAGACTTTTGCGATTTGTAAAAGTAAAATTTTAACTTTTTTTGTTGCAAAATCTGAACAAACAAATTTGTCTTCCACACAACTGTCGACAAAACGACCAAACTTTGCTTTGATGAAATGCGATGCGATAATTATATTATGTCTAGACTTGGAAATAACACCCCCTGGGTCGATCGAGGTCGCATGATACACGAGTATCTAATTATCTATCCCCCCCCCTCCTCAAATACACAAGTTTATCAGTAAATCCCACATTCCCAAATTCCAATATATTTTTTACTATCCGTTGTATTCTTACCATCAGGCATCAACCTCCGCAACTGAAACATAATATTGTTTCTTCGTCATCGAAGTAAAATCACAAAACAATCTTATGTATTCTTTTGAAACAATATGTTATCAGAGTTCAGACTCATCAATTTAATTTTTTTAGCGATCTTTAAATTAACCATTACTGAAAAGTCTTTCTTTTGTATTTCCTTCACAAAATGGTTGGGAGCAATTTTCCAGAAGCCTATTGGCCATACTGTCCTTTTGTGGCCATGTCTCGTCAACAAATGCTAGGTTTTCAATACACATTGGAACTCACACACGCACAGTCTTGTGTAAGTTATCAAAATGATTTCGTTGCCAAACGAGCAGTTTTTTTGCGTGATATATTTTTACTTATGAGTTATGGGTTTAATTTCCTGTTATCGCATATGTCGACGTGCCGAATCAGAAGCTGAGTTATCTTCTCTTTGTAAACGCCGTGCTGAGTTTGTGTCTTTATTAGCAAATCAACAGTCAGCATAATGAAAAACACCTACGCTTTAGGCTAACAAAGATAGGACTATCTCGCTATTTTTAATCACAGCGCGGCTAGACATTCACTCGTCTACATTACTATGATTACGTTCCGAAAGCTGTTGAAAATAATCCAGTTCTAGCATGCTCCAGCACATCAAAACATTGTAAAGTGTAAAGTGAAGTTTATTATGACTAAAACAAACGAATAAGGGCAGATTTCGAGCCCTAAAACCGCGCGAATCTTGATTTATTATTCATCGATTGATTGATTTGATATTGTTTAATTCGAGACGAAATAATTTGGTATGAAACAAAAGACGAAACCTTCTTTCGTTTTGTTATTTGCATGACGTTGAATCTAGAAAGTGTCTGAACATATATTACAACCTTTTGAACATGGATATTTTGAAAACTTCGCCAAAATAACTGAACGCTCAAGATGCTTGAACGAAAACCTCAGGCATATTCAGCATGTTGAAAACTCTCGAGAATCCACGGAACAGTGGGTCAATCGTTTTAACACTACTTTCGGAATGAACCAAGCACACCAAAGCATTTTTAATTGGTTTGGGAAAGGACTCTATTAGTTTATTGGTTGTTTTAGAATGATTTTACTTATGAGAACTATTTCCAGGCCTCACACGACAAAGTCTCGTGACGGGTTTTTCTAGTATATTTCTAAATAAAGTTTGTTTACGTGCGGTTTAGCTGTTGCTTCCGGCGCGAGTGAAGTTGTTTTAAATGGCGCGTTTATCTTGACTTCCGGTCACATAAAGCGGAGATCCCGGCTATCTCAAGTCGTGTGATGTGAACTATGGCGGCGGACGATAGCCCAGTGACACGGGAGATAGACGTTTGTTTTGCCGACTGATAATATTCAAGGACAGTGTAGAAGTTGCAATTGTTTATCTTCGTGTGGGTAAATGTGTTGCCTCACAGCTCCACAGCATCAGCATAACCTCAAAAGTTATCGTGTAATCAAATCGTTTCTTATCGACTCAAAATACAATTTTGTAAACGTATTACGTTACTAAGTCACACGTTTTATTGACCGGAAGCGAAGTAGTTTCATGCTGTGGTACTAAAAGCTATGTGGCCACTTACCCACACTCACACCATCATAAACCCGCATGAACTATTATTTTTCATTCATATTTTATAGCCATACTATGAGGCGTTGCGAAAGTTATAACAAAATGTATTAATAGACGTGATAGAGTAATAATTGTTAACCTTGTAAAAATCATAAAATATAATTTTTAAATATGTTTAAAGACATAAAATTTAATGGAAATAAATTGAAAATTTTTTAAAACAATACACATTAAAAACAAATATAGTATTTTTATATCATGTAATACAAAAATATTTAAAAATAAAATCAATACAAATAAAAGGCAGCAATATCTGGAATCAAATCTTCGTAACCTCAAACACATTGTAAGGAAAACTCTCAATGTTTCTGCGGCCTTCGCAACGCCTCCAAGTGCAATCATACTGCATTTAGCCCACTAGTTTGTCAGAGTGTTGAGAGTAAGGATATGTGCGTTGAGCCGGTGCCAAAACAAACAGACAATAATTATGCTCAGACAATGTGTCAAGAATGGGATTCCAGACAACGTCCTTCGTATCTTGAAACTTGAACGTGAAAGTAGGATCGTAACTGAAGACGGTGATTGCGGGAAGAATAGGTGCATTCAATGAGCAAGAAAGAACGATCACACTCTAATGAAGACGTACACGGGCTAGGTGAAGGCCTCTTGATCTGTTCGAAGGACAAAGCATTGCCCGTGGGCGTTAGTGTAACGAAAAGAACTGCGCTGGATGAGCAATAAATTACACCTCACACTGCATGATTGGGTCAAAGATGAATTATTGCATCAAACAGTAATATTTCGTGAGAATTGCTTTGATCTTGTAGCTAATTTATACACTTCCAATGTTGGAAATTACCTTGTTTTTAGTATGATGGCTAGAAATATGTTATTAATTATTTCATCACACCTACTAGTTTGAAAACAAGTTAGCGTACGAAAGAGCAGTGCTGACTTTTCATGCATTTCTTTTTCTTGGCATCGAACACGAAATAGCTTTCAGTTCAATTTGTAAAGTTTCGGGGGGCTGTGCACAGAATAACATTGCATTTATAGCTCGTCCATGACTGTAACATTAGATTATCTTCCTCGACGTGGTTTTTCCTCTTGCAATGAAATCTAAATTGTTTCTCAAACAACTAAATGTAAAGTGTTTTAGTGATGCGTTACGACTTCGTGTTATTATTATTTCATTATTATTATTTATTTCAACAAATCAAACTAAAATGATCTAAACTTTGGTAGCGCCGTTCTAGCCCTCTGATTGGTCTAGAACCTATTTGCTCGCCTGCGTGAAATCAAGGCTTAAAATATTATTATAAACTATTATTATATTGCGTGTCATGTCAATGAAGTATACCAGACTTGCTCAGATATGTATTTACTTTATTTGATTGATTAATTAAATCTAAAAGTTGAGGTTCCCGGATCATTCGACTGTACTCGACAATTATCATTGTCATTCCACACAATAGCCAACAATAATTTAGAAAACCATGAAAAAATAACATTCTTATTTTGGTGTTTTACATAGAACTTATGCTGGGACGGCTATTATAGAGTGTAAGCATTCTAAAACAATCATTCAAAAGTAGCTACATGATTTTTATTTATACATTTCAAAAAAAGGAGATTATAATGCAAACTAAACATGATTGTAATACTTTTGTCTTTGTGACGACCGAGATAAAAAAGGATCGTAAAGAAACACCACGTGTCGTCACAAACATCCGTGCCTTGATGACGAGCAACGAATGCTTGTGATTGGTTGACGTTGTAAGCGTAATACGACCTGAAGGAAAAGCCAAGTGTGCGTCATAAATAAGTTCGATCAAGCACTACGTGTGTCCGGTTGCTGCACCGTGCCCAACAAGTGTGCTCGCGGTGCAGGATCGGGCACGAGCGAGTAGCTACTTCTCTGAAGTAGGCTCGGCTCGGATTGCAAACAGGTGGCGCAAGATTGTGCCTTGGGCTGCATTTATTAAGTCTTTGTATGAAGGGAAATGAGAAATAACAGTCTCGATTCTCGGGAATGAAAAAATATATTTTAGCGGTTGGTGGAGGTGCCGGTCCAGGATTTACCATATTTTTTGGTGGAGGTGCCGGTTCAGACAAATTTTGATTTGATTGGATATTGCTTAACGTCTCATATTTAATTTATGGCCCGCCCTATCGAATGAAAATTCTGATAATAGAAAATTATTGATTTATTGATGGATTTCTGTTGCTGATTGTCTCTAAAAATGCAATTTGCTATTCGAATAGATGAGGGTGAAGGACAATAACAAAAAAAATACTTGTGCGGGATTCGAATCCACGTCCTCGTAGAGCCATACGCTTAGGCAGCGCTCTAATCGTATGTGCCACCGCAGACTGAATTTTATAGAATATATTTATAATCTAAAATAAAGTTTTAAATTTATTAAAATTAAATAATTATGTCGTTTTATATCAGAATATTTCAATCTACTACACAATAACGCATTGCTGATGTCACATTTTATAATTGTTTTGATCCATGCTTACACATGCAAAAAACTATATCTGAGTCTCCACTGAGCTTGAAAATTAACTCCTATGTAGTGGGCAATTAGTGTACGGTACAATAATGGTCGTGCTAAGTGTACATTCCTTAAAAAAACAATTACCTATGAGATGCTGTTTGTAGCATGCATTAAAATTTAATAAGTACCACGACCTCGGACCTACCATTATATTATATTCATAGATTCAATCTGTATGATTATATACACGATAATTTATATTTTTTTACTCTTACAAGACAAAAAAGTAACAACGAGAGAAATATATGTACAATTTTAATTTTGTAGAACGAGTAATGTATTTTTACCATATATATGAATATGAAGGAGCCTTGTAAAGTGTCTTAACACAACGGTATTGTGTGAAACTTTAAAAACATTAAATTCCAGATTGTATTTAATTAAATATCATCATTCTCTATCCACACAGACCTGCGGGTTCGTCTCCCAGTCGTAGCAAACTCAGCAAAATTGCGTTGTCCGCGTAAGTTATATCTTTCCATGCCCGAGGACACGATAAAACTCTTCTTTCTGACCAAACTCCCACACACATCCGACAAAACAATCGGCTGCTCTTCTCAATGGCAAAGTAATCAAATTTAATTGAGGCGTACAGATTCAAATCCTCTGCGATACGCATGCAATCATTTTATTTATAACCTCTGTGATGTATGCAGCTTATGTTTCTCGGACGTGACGACCAGAAATGCATAAACAGATTTTATTGCATTCTTGACAAAGGTTTTCGGCATCTTGCTAAATAAAATCTTTAAAGTTGTGTTTTCCAGCACGTATTAATCGTGTTTAGCAGCAGGCTATGTAGGCTACTATGAAGCCTAAATTCCTCTATTCCTTTCTGGGTTATCTGGTATTATTGTTACGACTTGTGCAGTCTCGTCTTTTACCATAACACGGCTCATATTACGAGCCTGCATAATACAATAATTACGAACAACTTATTTGTCTAGTGAGTTCCATTTAGATAATTTTTTTAGTGACTAGGTGCGTTTATGTATTTTGTGTGTGTGTGTGTGTGGGGGGGGGGGGGTATTTATTATTATCATTTATTTTTCCCCTCAACTGGTTCATTAAAAAATGTCACGAAGATGGTAGAAAAGAGCATAGCTCCAACACATTTAGTGGCTGCCATCCTTAAAACAGTAAACATATTTATTTTTTTAAACACAATAAAAAAAATAACAAAAGGTTGTGGGTTGTGGGTTATATTCCAGTTACTAAAACATTCTGATTCGCCACGGATATTGTCAATAATTATGATTGGACCATATTTGACTATCTTGATGCCAGGAAACGTTGAACGTTCGAAGCAAAACACCTGACGTCGCCTGGTTGTAACTATGCCACCCTCATCTCGCGACAAGACAAGACATTATGACGACACAAAACACGCAGATTTCCCACAAAGGAAACCTTCAGCGTCTTTTGCCAAGAAAACACGAAAATCTTTGTTTGTTATTCTAATTTTAATTAGAATTTCTTTACTTTCGAGCTCGTTTGTTTAAATGTTTGTGTTGGCTGAAAATGTAATTGGTTTTTAATCACACAGTCCATCTCTATTGTAGTTGTAGGATAAGTGTGGCGGCAAGACATAGGAGAAGGACGAGTTTTGTTGCTGTAGATGTTAACCAGTAAAACAAATTGAAAAGCACTACAAAGTAAATTATTTTGAGATGAAATTGTTTATCCATATGCCAATTTTTGATTATTTGTCATGCTGTTACTTTTGAGTTCATTAATTCTTGATTTATTTTAAAACTACAATGAATAATTTTAAATATAAAATTTATAGGAGCTAATAACAAATTTTTTAGTGCAGAAAATACTACAATGTCTAGTGTATAATTAGCTACAAATCTGCAGACACCTTCACAATTGAGTCTGAAATGCTATAATACACTTTATCCTATTTAAGGTACAAGTCAAATATATTTACCTTAAGCAAGAGACTGTGCGTGACGTGTCCAAAAGATGCCTAGCGATTAATGTACAGATTGGTTTATCACAGGTTCAGGCTACTCATAGCGAAACGCGTGAGACTTTGATTCGGGCAATCCTGACTGAAAGTTTTCTCCAGTTTTTCTTGCACGTTTGTGATTTCTGGGATAGTATCCATCGTAAACACTCTCGGGACTTCCTTTCCAATTATCCTAAATCTTGATTAATTACCCTAGAGGGTCCACGAGTCGATTGATGTTACCTTACACAACAACCCTTACAAAAACACCAAAGCCCACTTTATGCGATTGTGGTCTTGTCGGCGTCCGGGCTCATTCATAAGCCAACGCGGATGAAGCATTCTTGGCTTGGCCGGTGGTTATGAATGAGGATTGATGATCGTCACTATTGCATTGGCGCCACCGCGGCCCTCCCATCCCGTCCCTCAGTAGCCATCATCAAATGCACTCGGTGTTTTAACTTTACTCACTTCCTATTTAACGTTTTAATTGTGATGCGGGTTCGCGTCCTTAACTCAAACACCCCACAACAAACGATCGCTTTTTATAGGACTAACCTCGTTTTTTGTAATCCAATCCTCGAGAAAAAAACGCTCTCTTAGGCGGGAAGGTTTCACGATAATCCCCCCGACTTCTGTTCTCAAAGAGACGTCGTCGTCGTCACAAGTTACAACACTCGATTCCTCGTCTATTTCCGCGTGTTTATCTATCTTCTCCGCGGGAAATAGTTTAAATTTGCTCTGTTTGACTCGTACAAATCGGTTCTTACAAATAGTTGGACTTGTATCTCTCGTGCCGGGAGGTGGATTTAGATCGTTGGCAACCGTTTTGTCGTTTCGTTTCGTGGTTTGAATGAAAAAGTTAACGGAAAAGTTGAAAACGAAGTTAATGCGCCCTCAAAGAGTCGTGAATCATGTCGCGATGGTGAGCAGTGGCTCTAATCTAGAACTAGGACGGCAGATTCTGGAATCGGTTTGTACATTTTTAAATTGTGGATTTCACTTGTATGTTTTAGCATGTTTAAGATCTTCTTGACTCTGTTTATTTATATTGTTTGTTTTTCAATCATAGCTTGGAAAACTTGTTGGCTGACCAAAATAGTAGCACGTGGTTTCCTTATAATTAACGTGATAAGCACCAAATTTGACCAAGATCTTCATCTATTATATAGGTATAGTTGTATTTATATTAAAACTCAGAATAATTAGCCCGCTCCCATGTTGTTCGACTCTCCTTGGTTGACTCTAGTTGACTGTTGTTCTCTGGATCACTCTGGACCAGGACTCACCTCACAAGTGCATGTGCACTCAGCTGCCCTTCCTTGTTCCTGATTGGTGATGAACCCCTCATCGAGACTCGACTGGAGCTCCCGATTTGCAGTTCAGTTTTTGAAACTAGTTTTTTCTGATTTTGCAAAAGTCCACTTCAGCTAAAATGTGTGTGTGAAGAATGTAGTGCGTGACATTTTGGCCAAACCGTTGTCACTAGCGCGTTATAATAATTGTACGTGCCTGATTACTGTTTGTAAGGGCCAACACACGGTTTTATCTGTTGCTTCTCACGCCAAAGAATGTGTTTTGTTCCCACACTTGTAAAATTATTGAATATGAATTGACTATAGCTGAATTAAGCTTAAAACTATCGAAATTATCAGGTGAATTGCCTGTTATGGTACATTATGTCTAGCTAATGCCATGGTTGTCGGTAAAAATTGTCTTAGACAATTTCTTACTTGTGGTGTACATTAGTACAGCTATCTGTACAAAGTTGTGACTTGGCTGCTATTTATTTGACTGCATGAATTGTCGATTAACAAGGCTAAAAATATAGTCAACAAGCCAGGATTTCCATTCCTCACAGACGGAGACTATTAGCCTCAAGCAGATACCGATGTCACCAACATTAGCTCTGATAAATTACAGAAAGCTGCGTTCACTGGATAACAGATTAGACTTCAACAGCTGGCCACTCTAAAGTTGTGGCGGTTGATGTTGGGGTCTCATATTACATATGCACCATAGTGAAATTAATTCATTTTGGGGCACCTGGCGTTAAACCACGACGAATGGAGATGGGTGCACAAAAACAGTTTTTCTGAAACATATTTTATGATATATTGTGTTCACAAAGTGCAAACACACTGGCTGTAAGCTTACTTAAAAAAAAAAATTGGGGGTAAATATCCCAAAAGCCCCTCTCTCTTGTTGCGTCACTTGCAGCACTGTATTTGATGGTGTTTGACCACCAACTGCCAAGCGTAAATACTCTCGCCTTAGTTCCGGGCGTCAGAACATTGGTGTCGAGTTCAATTACGCGACGCGTCATCCGTTTTTAAGCTCGTTCTCATTACACACGCACGCAAACCGTGAGACACGCAAATAATTACTTGTTTTATTGATTTAGACAGCAGTAATTCCAATTAAGTAAGTTGTTTGTAGTGATAACAATATACCGAGACATATATATTGTGTCCACAGCAAACGGCACGAGCTAAATTAATGTTTGTGTTGTGTTGGTACTCTACTCGGGCGCATTCTGTCAATTTTCTAGACTCCTGATTGGCTGGTACCCTCTCGCGTCGCCTCGTTGCGTACGTGGAAACGACTCATTAGTCTCCCGTTTGTCTCCTACGTAACTGGAACAAACCCGAGCGCGGACCGCATAGAAAACACAATATGGCCGATAGCCAATAGAGTATGGCCGACTGCAGCCAATAAATTAAACGTTATTTAAGATATCAGGACTTCTTGAAGTGTTCCAAGGAGATGAAAATATTATCCGTTTATCCTTCTTTAATCTGGCAATGATGAATAGTATTTTTTGTTGTATGTGAAAATAAAATGGTGCCAGTTAGCTTACTTGAGATTTATGTGATTTTGTTCGTAAACTCACTTGTCAGATTTTAAAATAATGTGGAAATAGCTTCACATGACCTACAACTGGTCTAAATGAACGAAATTAAGATCTATATGAGGATTTGTGGTGGGCCTGAATTAAAGACGTTTAAAATGAAGAGCTATTTATGGTATAGTCACATCAGGAATGACAACAGTGTGGACGAAGGACTCGTAGAGAGGTGTTGCTAACGTGGCAAGCAAGGTTCTCACTGACACATCGTTATGTCAAATTGATTTGCTTCAAGAATGTGTTTTTTAAATATATTACCGGTTTTCGAGTGACGAAGTTATGTGAATTTTGTTTTTCACTCAACCGTTGTTGAAATCGAGAACATTAAAATCAAGTAAATTCGCCCTTTCACAAGTGGCCTCCAAACGTTGTTCTTCCTTCTTTTTGAAAGCTGTTTACCATGCCGCTCCGCGCCGCGCGCTAACTACTCGCTACGTGCTCAATGGATTAACCAGTTGATAACTGTCGACCGGTCGCAAGATTTCTAACGAAATTCCTCGCCTTAATCGACAATTAAGAGTGTGGGCTCTGTGCTAAGAGTGGGTGGTAGGCGGTAGGAGATTATTGTAATCATTCACCATTTAAAATCCCAAACATTTTCATACTTGATTTTTTTCGTTCATGTAATTCGCATAAAATTAAAATCTAGTAATATCAAAACTATCACTTAACATTTTTGAGTGGGTAAGGCGGCTAACATTGCATCCCAAACATGACAAGCTCCACGTGTTCAAGTCATCATAAGTAGATAATTAATAGTAGAGGTTTTAATGGATCTCAAGCTCACGTTTTCGAAATTACTTCTTTAAATGTTCATTACTTGCAATTTCCTCATCGCTGTGCCTTTTTTTTCTCTTGTACTTCGAATGTCCTTGTACCAGTTAAGTGGAAAATTGTTGGTTTGTTAAAGATACATTTCATTTCAGATGACTTTTTTATGTTTCATTGCTAATAAGAACAGTTTTCCACGCGTAAACAACGTTTTCTTCCCCACGACATCGAAATTTAGTTACAAAAATTCAGTTTTAACGCATTCCAAGGTATTGCAAATTAAATGGCTTAGGTGTATAGGGTTGATCAAAAATTTTATATGGTTAAAACTTTAAAATTACTGCTTAATAATGCTATAACTTATACTAAAAAAATAAATGTTACTATTTATGCCACTTTGAATTTTATTTATACTTATTAACTTTTTGGAACTACTTTCGTGATACTGATATAAAAATATACACAACCATGCATAAATATCGTATGTAAGTCGTATGTACTCAAAGCTGTCGCCATTTTTAAGACCGTCATTTTTATCGTTTTCCAGAGGCATAGCTTTCAATATTTTCTGTCCACAAAAGCCACCATCACTTTAACAATTTGTAGTTGATGAGGAATATTTCGTGCACACAATAATTCTGACAGGGAAGTATTATATGCATTATGCAACGTAATAACTCTAAACACCACGATACATTAACGCGCCGTTAAATGCAACATATTGTTCGTGACGTGACGTTGCCACGCTGCTAAATGTGTTCTGCAGAATCACTTTCGTATAACCCTGGCAGCCCGGTTAAGGAACGTGAGAACCAATCTGGCCCCGTGATTAATTCCTTCATTATGCAACACCTGAAGACCTACACTCTGTATAGCTTGTTTGCTCGCATTTTTTCAACGTTTTTTAAAAGAATAAAGTGTGTGATTGAACGAGATTACGCTAGAGCTACCTGTTGAGCAACCACTTGTCACATTCTCGGCCACCGTAGATATATAGTTCAACCGTGCGAGTGTGTGTGTGTGTGGAGGTCTTGGGGGCTCTAACAACACAGAATACCCAACATCATAAAAAGTTGTCGTCAACTCGTAATTATGTTTTGCCCCCTAGAAAGTGTATATATCTGTACCCGGCACCTCCGCCATTAGTGAGACAAGCGAGAAACATAATGTATTTATATTTATACCCGGCACCTCCACCAACAACAAGATTTGTAATCTATTGCTTTACTTTTGCATTCTTCTTCGACGATCTGTTGATAAAAGTAGCTTCGCTTTTCTTTTGGGTACGTGCTTGTTTTTATTATTTTGTTAATTGTATTACATCTTCCAGGATAATTGCTAATAGTAATAGTTGATGGTGAAGGCCAACTTAAAAATTCAAAATTCTGACCACATCTTTTGAAGTCCTCAAACAGATTTTATTGTTATTGCGATTTTTGTGATTGCAATTATTTAAATTAAAAAACTCAATGTAGAGGTTGTGTGAAAGAAGGACCCGCCTGGGGTTCGATCTCAGATCCATAAAAGGAAAATATTTAAAAACTGTTCTTAGGTATATTTAATAAGTGTGCTTAAAAGTGTAAACATATTTTCTTTTTAATGATCAATTTACCTCTTCTACAGTGTCTTGTTTATAATCGATCTCATATGTTCCTTGCGTCGTTCCTCTGAAGTTGTCAATGTTGTTAAACACAAAAATATATTTAAAAAAAAAAATTTAAACCAGCCGTTGTTCTCAACATCCTAGAATCTAGGAAAACTAAATTGATCTAGGACCTAGATTAATTTAGTTTGAGATTTTCCTCCAGCAATATGCTACACGCTTCCCGCGCTGTCTCGGATGTTTACCTGTATCGTTCCCCCACACAATGAATGCTTCTTGTATTCGGAAGAGTGGCGCTTCATCGCAACAATATCGAATGTATCATCGCATCTATTCTCGGGCCCTGAGAAGCTGCCTATACCGTCTCAATATAGATTCCGATCGCTTTAGTTAAATATGGCCGATTTCCAAGGTTTATTGGGTAAACGAGCGCCACTATTTCGGCTTGGCCCAACTTGTGTTTCCTTGGTGTTGTGATTTATATCTAGCGACGAGACTCATCGCGACGATTAGGCTTGGCCCACGTGGGAAATGGGGGGCGCTGGATGATCGGGGTGGAAAAAATAGACTACGATCCTTCCAAGTCAATTTACTTCTGGTTTGCCATTAACCCACTTTTTTTAGGGAGTCTAGCTGGGTAATTTGATATAACGAGGGCGCGAAGAGAAGGGGGGGGGGGGGGGTAGTACGGGAGATGCCATCCCATGGTTTTTAAATGGTATGTGTTTTTATTAATCACTTTAATATGACACTTTTCTCAAGCCTACAAATGTTTCTTTTCATGTCCCCGCTACACACTTGGGATTCTCTATATTATTCGGGTGTCTTCATAAGCCGCACCACACGCATAGTCTACATTCTACAACATACAATAATTAATTATGATTTACCATAAAGACAGTTCACAGTTCTGTTCACTACCAAGCTATGGTGAAGTCGGATTACCCAAACTTACACTACAAAATTGTGAATTTATTATTTTATGAATTTTTGTATGTTTAAAAAAATGTACTTTTTCCTTTTTTTAAACGTAAGATTAACATTATATTATTGTTTGATGTATATTGGAAGTTTGTAAACAAATTTAACACACTACTATACTCCTCTGTGAAACCTCAAGTTGAGATTAAAACTAAAATGACAATTATAATATACATTCAGCTGTAAAACTACTGACTTTATAATAAATGTGTCCTAGTTGTCTGGAGGTAAACGTACGGAGGGGGGGGGAGACGGTGAATTTTTAGTTATACATATCTTGCCCCCTTAGTTTAATTACATCTCCTCTTGCCCCCATTGATTTTTTCTGGCGCTACCGAACACCCAGTCAGACCTAAGTGAAGTCAGACACAAACACAATCGTGCACATCTCTCCTTACACATCGCAAACAAGATTGTTTTCGTTTCTCGATTAAAATGTCTTCACGGTTTCTTCTTCAAGTAGCGTATTATCAACCCACTTGCTGCGCAAAGCCTGTTGAATAAAAGATAAGCGCGTGATTGCAGGAATAATAATATTCTCAGTCTTCTAGAACCTGTGATCAACCTATACAATGCTGTGTGTGGGTGGGCGTACGAGATATACTCTAACCTTGTACGGCGCTTTTTTAGACAATAAGGCAATAACATAAATTACAGATTGACTCTCCGACAAGAACAAGGTACGCATTACCATGAACTAAAATTTAAGCACGATTAAAAATTTATACACGTGAGGATATTAAAGTGTGCGCTGTATGGGTTGACATTTCCCGTTAGAGATGGTATCCAAAAATAAGTTAAAAACATTCATAAATCAGACTCGTTTTAAAGACGGTTCGGTTGTCCTTGTCAACAGGCTTCCGTTTTAATGTTTATAATCTTTTATTTATTGAATGTGTATCCTTTTAAATTATTTAAACTGCTTTTAAAAGAAGAATAACTATACATAATAATACGGGACTACCCAAAAGAGGTGGCGAAGTTATATGTTAGTAACTCATTTTCGAAGAAGAATATAAAAAAATAACTAGCCGTGTGCTCATTGTTTTGGTGGCGGCACCGATTAATAATAATTAGCGTACAAATAAAAATAGCTGATCATTGAAACATGTTCGTCGCTTGTCTCGCATTCAGTAACATGGTGGAGGTGCCGGGTCCGGAATTTTCAAACTTTTGGGATCCGGAGGGCTAGTAACCCCCCCCCCCCCAACCCTTAGACACCAAAAACATCCTGTATGCCAATCAACCTTGTTGGTGGACGGACACAAAAGTGACACATGGTAAATGTCGATATGTAGTATTTAGATACTTAATTTTTTAAATACACTTTCTAAGCCGATTTATTGACTGCAGTTGATGAGACAATATTAGTCTGAAGAATGTTGTGTGTGGGGATTAAGTGAACAAGGAATAAGTTGTAGGAATGCTGGAAACGAATCTATTGCGTGTATCACGCGTTTGTTAGGTGGGAGACAGCTTTTATCAGTGACTGATGAAAGATATGTTACTCTGCAACGACCCAATAATTCAACTTGCAACTATTTCCGTCTTGCTCTCTTCTTCAGAAAGAGTTATTTTGAACAGAGTCGATACATGCTACTCGAACTGGATACATGACGCACGGGCACACTTGAACAAATCCTTGCCCTCATTCCCTACAGAAAGCTGGGAAAAAAAATCTTCCTATCTTTCTTGGGATGAGACATGCATTTATCCCACAATAAAGTGTATTTTAAAATTTTAATGCATTAGATACATTTATTTTTAGAATGGATGTTAGGTTCAGGTGGAGGTATCAGTATAATCGAGTCAAAGTATTTTTAAAGCATTACTAATTTTTAAGCAATTTCACATCAAAAACTAATCTATATTTGCCACCAGTATTTGCGCCTGGCGGAAGAAAAATTCATATAATGCAAGATATTAAAGCAAATGCGTCTAAAAATATCTTAGTTCATTTATCTGGAAGTCAAGAGTAGGTAAACAAATGCACGAACATCCAATCTACATAATATTATAGTGGGAACGGGTTTCAAATATTCATAATTAAAGTCAATCAATCAAGACGAATTACTCAACCCAAAACAAATACGAACATTATTTTAATCACGTCAGCAGTGCATAATTTTGACGCTCCATGTCCGTAACGTTTTTAATTCGTGTTAAAGAAAAATTTATTTAATCCTATAGATTGTACATTACATCAATCCGTCACGCCCTCACATAAACTCCATCTTGTAATTGTAATCCAGCCGGAAGCTATTACTTACTTGCGTGACGAGACGCGTTTGTGGATTAAACCGAATAATTATAATTACTATTGGACTCGTTCTCGCTCCGATGCGGGGCTATGTATCAACGCCCATCGTAGCGGTGGGCGGTATTAATTGAATCAAATACACGTGTATTTTATTGTCCAACATCTCAATCAGACAGGAGTGATCGTCAGCCAAGGTCATGTGCAATGTATTACGTGCCTCGTGGCTAGGGATAAATCATACTTTGTATCGAATTAATAAAATTGATATTGGACGTGCATTTTAGGCAAACTCCTGTTCGTTTGGCTGATTGACACCACATGTTGAAATTTTGCACAGCTGCCACTAAAGTGAACATGAAAAGCTCTACATTAAAAAATTTCTACCAATTATACATAATTAAAATTTTTACGATTTTAGATTTTGTTAAAAGAGTCCAAAATTTACAATTTTAGTGAATTGTTTCTGACTAATCAACAAACTAATTGATGTAATGTATATACGTCGGATTCTTTCTGGCCGACCAAATAGCTGTTTGCCAACTGCAAAATGTATCTTCTAACTGGGAATCGAACCCAGAATCCATCACATGACGTCTCTCTGCGGTTGTACTTGTTGATATTCATCTTGTACGATGCACTCATACGATGATAAGAGAATTTCAAACATTCCCAGTTTAATTTTTGCGAAATGCTTTTGTCCAAGACGGTTGGTAAACACACTCATCAGTAAGTTGTTGATGTTATCAACAAGTTTCTGCTTTTGTCATGTCCGTAGCATAAAAATTCCGCAAAGTAAACGAAACGAGATAATAAAACTGCACGGAGGTGCCACCCTCACCATGTTACGCATTCCAAATACAACTCAGAAGTGGCTCATTGTTAGTCTGAGCACATCAAATCTCTAATCCGGAAGGTTTTGGACTCGAACCGTCTCCCCCTACAACCATACGACACCCGATTCATTTGGTTTGACAAAACTTACAATATAAGTTTGCTACACTGGGGCTCGAACCCCGATCAACCTCATCTACTGCGATGCAGTTGTCATTATGGGCATGCTACAAACTGATTTATACAAACAAATTGGTATAGGTATGTTAATGTGATTTCATCGTTTTTGTCTCTTCCATAACGATTAGGTCCACCAGTTTTTCTTGTGTGGTACTTTCGGATTACATGCAAACATTATAATATATACGTGATTAAAATCTCCAGGTGTCGTCTTCTAAGAGTTTAGAGTGGCATAGTTGGTCCATTTAATTATAAACATGTCATTCATATTGATGATGATTGTAATTACAGTCGAACGAATGGGAGGGAGGACAACTCAATGATTGCCTGGTTCAATATGACCTCGCCTCCGTGATTAATGGAATGGAGCCGACTTGATTTGTGTTTGTATTATAAACTCACAATCGAACTAAAGCTCAGCTTAGGTATCGGAATAATTAGGACGCGACTCCCGGTCATGGCCGTATCGTACTCGTGCACTTGAAAGCGATGGTTGGAAGTGCAAGAGAGAGTTGTGCAGAAAACTCTTTTGGTATTTTTTTTAAAAATGAATTTTGAATGAAAAATTTCCCCTTTTATTGCCACTACTACGAACGCTTAAAATTTTAAAATAAACGGGTTGTAACTTACACTGTTTTGTTTATTTAAAAAGTATCTTCTCTGGTTAATTATTTTATTTTAACTTTATTATTATAGATTTATTTTGGATTTCACTATGTTTCTATTATTACAATATTTTGAAACGACGATATTTATAATCCTCCATTGCGAATCACTTTATATAAGTGAAGAGGAGGTACACTAAATATATTACAAATACATGTTTTTCAAGCAGGGCGATAACCAATTCCTAAAATTTTAATGGCTGATAATTTTCGAATTAAATACCTGGACCTGTATAGTTCATTTTTGAACGGATTCAGGCAATTTCTCAGTCTCATTAATCAGGAAACTCTCTCGTAGGTGACCCCGCTGAGATGGATTTTTTAATATCAGGATCGATTTACATAGGATTCAGGAAAATTCCGTTAATCTTTTCGAAACCGGAACTGGATCTAGTCCTTTTTTTTACGAATCTCTGAAACGGGAACTAGTTACATTGGTTTGTTACCAAACTATGCGTTGAAAGTGTCATTTGCGCATATTTCCGGTGTGGGTGTTCAAACTCGTGTTTGGGTGTGTGCTGTGACATCGACGAGGCTGGATTAACTGGCCCCGCGACAACAGTTTCGACAGAGAAGAGAATGTATTACAATTTCGTTGGCAAGGGATTACGTATTGCTGTGAATTGTGCTCAACAGATGTGATGTGAGGGAGTGGGGAGATCAGAGCACTTACAAGCAAGACCACCCACTCCGGCCACGGGCCACTGAAATATTAGCAAAATTAATAAATGTGTACGATGAAAGTTCATGAGATATATTTTAGTCTTTTTCTTTCTTTCAGTATGTCACTAGTTTAAACTTTAAAGAGAAAACCTAATCTTATAATCCCCTTCTCCTCCCCCCCCCCCCCCCCCCCCCACAGAGATGTAGATCATAATGTTTTGAGTTCTGCTTTGTGTTTAATTTCAAAATTCAACAGTCGATTGATTACAATATTGTGCAAATTGGCTTCATTATACAAGCACACGGGAACGGGAGTCCGGAGTTCCCAAAATATAAAGCGATCGGGGGTTATGTTCAGTTTTTTTATCGTTTGTGAACACGCACATACGAACGGACAGAAAAGTGATGCGTAAAGGTGATCTTTGCCTGTTTTTCGATTCGGTTTAATTTTGTCAGTTATTTTAATTTTAATTGAACCAAACCGTGACCACACCGACATAATTTTCTCGAACCGAAATTCGAATGATATAAAAATAATTCCAGTTTGATTACCTGCTCTTGTACACCGTCTTATACAAACTACTTGCTGCATCTCGGATCTTATCCATATGTTTCGGGGCTTTACTTTCAGAATCGCTCCCACCTATTCAGTCCAAGATTGTAACGAATGTTTCTTCTCTTTGTTCCAGGACACCACTCTACCGAGAACTCACAGATCATCTCTAGTTTCTCGACGCTCTTCGTGAGACGTGCCTCTCTTTATTATAATTATAATTTTAAAAAACAATTTAATATTAATTTCAACGACTTTAAGTGAGCTTACTGTGTCGAACACACATGTGATAACCTCAAGGTCATTCCCCTCAAGATGTACAACCTAAACGTGAACCTGGCGACGGGTCCGGGTAACCCGAACCTCTTGTCCCTGGAGACGGGGTGTACGACCCCTAAGACGCCCGAGATCCTCAACAGTTTGATCGCAATGACCAACCCCTTCGACGGGTACAGCGTGCACCGGAACAGCATGGTGGGGCCGCGCATCGCTGCTCGTCCACCGACCAACAGCGACTCCTCGTCCTCGGGGTCGCCCCTAGGTGAGTACTTTGTTTGTTTTTTTCTTTTATGAAAGCATTAATTTACAGAAGTGTATTGATTTAGTGGAACACTTTATTTTTTGTTTATTATGAGGAAAACTGACCTCATTCAATTTTCGCAAATTTTATGTTTGCAAGTTTTTGCTTCCAAAAATGGTTAATTTTGTGAAATGTAGCGAAAACAGCTCCCAGCAGCTTTCAAATGATCCTCTAAGCAGCAAGGACCCGACAATTGGTCCTTAAGGACGCTCCCCGCCACCCACCCATCCTTCCGATTCTTAAATATGCTCCTCAGCAGCACACCTTGCTCCCAACTGATCAAATAATAATAATAATAATAATAATAATAATAATAATAATAATAATAATAATAATAATAATAATAATAATAATAATAATAATAATAATAATAATAATAATAATAATAATGTCTTTATTTCTCTTGAAGAAAAAGGCGAATTTAAGCCAAAATGGCTTCTCTTACAATTGACCCAAAAAAATCAAACTAAACAGCAAGGGCCCGACGAGTGATCCTTGAGGTACACCCAGATTCTTGAATATGCTCCTCATTGTTGTCAGGTTCCCCGGGCACCCCACCTAGCGTGCAGCACACCTGCTCCCAACTGATCAAAGAAGGTCTGAAACTTACGATTCAAACGAAACGACGCCACAACGGGCAAGACGCCGACCATGACGACCCTTACCATCGACCGCAGAAAATGGCGAGGAGAGACGAGGTGAGTCTTCATAATGATGATGACGATGATGATTATGACGACCTCTTCTCGCCTGGTTTAGGGGTAAGTCTACAACGAATCGTCGTCAAACTAACCTTATATCTCTAGAGTATATACACAACCAAACAATCAAAATTGTTGTAAACCCCATCTATTATCAATCCAAGTGAAATCTTATATCGACCTACATGGATGTGTTGGTTGAATATGCCCAATCAGTCATTCACTGTTAATGCATTTACGTATATATATTGACTTGTACCCTCTTGTAGTCTGTGTTACTGCTAATAAGATTAAGATCGGAATATGTAAAATATGTTGTTAAAAATCCAGAAATAAATTACTTTTGCAATCGTGACTTGCTTAATTGGCAACTACTAGAACTAGATTTGACTAATTCAGTTTGCTTAGTAGCTGAATTAATTAAAATTGAGGTCTTGTAATTGTGTATACCTAATCTAATTGTATGATCTAATTTTTAAATCCCTGTGGACAATGAAAGAGCTTTGATTCAAAATGCAACACGGCTGACAAAATAATGTTCGGTTTGTTCATGGTTCATTGTGAAGTTAAGAATGTGTGCTTCTGCAGATGCTAGGATAAAAATTAAAACCTATCTTTGCAGGACGTCACAATTTGCATTTATTTGTTCAAATATTATTGTTGTGTAATAATTGTTAGCTTTTTTTGTTTGGAAATGAACATTTGATGCATTTACTATTACGGAGCAATTGATACTTTTGCTTGCGACTTACTGTCAAAGGTGGCATCATTTTCGAGTGTTTGTTTACTTATACAAACAGGATCTTTAACACATGATGCAGGAAACTTTATACCCACTCTCATAGCTTGAGTACCCTTCATACAGTTTACTCTACCACAGTAATTATATTTAATGTCGTTTCTTGACTGTTTGAGTGTTAGACAGTAAAAGCTATTAGGCCTATATCATGTTATGACTGTTTGTAGACTCGTCGTTATGAACCATTTCCCGCTCGGATAAATTATGTACAAAACACGTTCGTGAGTGGTTGCAAGTTGTTCAGTAACTCCTACTATGTATTTAAATTATTTAATGTTTCGTTGTTTGATTTTAATTATTTAGCAGAATTAATTATATTTGCCTGTGTATAATTTGGATTTTGAAAGTATTCAGTATTTGTTACACTAAAATGATCGAATGTACTTCTTCCAACTTCTAAACTGTTTCGTGTTTAATCTTTGATTAATCAGATTAATTATTGGTTTATGACTGTGGTAAATTCACATTAATTTACCTTAGTCTAAAAAGCAAACTTTAGCCAATTTTGTGCAGCGTTATGAAGAGTAAATTCTCTCATGGGTGAAGGAAAGTTCTAGCTTCTAAAGTCACTGGTTCAATATTTGGTATTATTTCCAATTGATACATGGTCCAAATACAGATTTTATGAAAGCATATCATAATATGAGAGAGTGAATGAAACAAATATTTTTTAAAATCAGTTGAAAATATATCAAAATTAATTACTCTCATTCAGTCAACACATTATCCTTGGGATATTTCTTCCTAGCTATTATCACACCTTACAAGAAGGCCAGGTTACCAAGCACAATGTGCAGAGTGGTGAGGTGAGACGAGTGTTGCATCGTGTTCTCTGTCGTTGCAGCTGACGGCGGAGGACGAGGAGCGACGTCGACGACGCCGTGAGAGGAACAAGGTGGCGGCGACTAAATGTCGGCTCAAGAAACGCGAGAGGACCGTCAACTTAGTGCAGGTGAATATTTTAATATTATCCTCGTCACGATTATCCTCGCTGCGTTGGTTCACTTTCAAGCACACTCCCTCTGCTTTCTTGAGGCGCAGGTCCTGCCGTATGAACCAATGCACATGTCCCATGGTTTCGTCTTAAGAATTTGTATTGTTTATTATCGATTATCATCCATTTTTTTTAAATATCCAAATTAAATCTGAAGACCTATTCATGGCTTAAAACAATAAATAAATCAAATTACTTTGCTGGTTTATATTTTATAAGCCAGCTTCTCCCATGTATTGTATATACATCACTTTTCTATCCGACCTTCCATCTATTACGTCTAAAATAAAAAACCGGACATGACCTCCAACTGACACGAGTCTTTTGTTGGTGTTACCCTTCAACAAGGGTGATACAGAATGTTTATGGTGACACTGATGTTTAGGGAAACGGGGCTTGCCTCCGAAAGCTTGAATATTTCTAAACTCGGCACCTCCACCATTAGTCTTGAACGTGGGGACAAAGGTGATATGATAACGTTTATCTTCATTCCCTCTATGTGTGTGGGAGTGGATTTAATTTAGATGAAATATAGTCAAATAGTGTTGTTTTAATTTTTGTAACCAGGGTGTAAAAGGGCACCTGGTAAACACCTCAGTTGTCTATTTGGTGGTGGTGGGTATCGAACCCCCGCCATTGCTCTCAGTGTTCCGTGTGTTGGCTCGTAGCCACGAGATCAATCATTAGTAATTTGACTCTAGCAAAAGAGATACCATCTTATTATGACGGCTATAACCTGTCTGGGAATAATAAGTTGAATTAATAACGTGCAGACCCACACACTTTACGTGTACGTGTGTGCATTGGATTATTGTTTGTTGACCACTGCAAAGGCGTGGCCTCGATTCATAAAATACACAACATTGATTTATAGATGGTTTATGTTAGTTTCGTAATAATGATTTGTGTGGTGTTTTGTTTCCTTGCCTTCATCGGGTTTTCGACTGTAGAGATTGTAAAACATTTGGCAATTTGTATTCATGTGTCGTCCAACGCGTGGTTGGATTACGACAAGATTAACCTTGCATCGTGGATTGGAATCTCGTTATGTAAACTTTAGGATTAGGAACATCCAGTGTAATGTAAATTGATGATTCATATGGCTTTTTAAATAATCTCAATGGTGAACCAAAAGAGGGAGATCGTTAAAGAAGACAAATTAAATAAAACGTTCCTTTCCATTGTTTAAATATTGTTGTAGGTGAAGGTGCCTAGTATATAGAGGGATGTAAATTATGTTATTTTTTATTTTGAAATTTCGTTCTTGGTGGAGGTGCCGGGTATTTGCATATTGGAAGGATTGTATGACTCTGGTCCCGAGCCACTAACCCCCAAGATTATCATTCTGTATCCTTGTTGAAGAGAAATTACAATCAAAAACGGCATGTCAATCAAAGATTTTGTGTCATGAGACATGACACAAAAACAGACAGTCAGACGAACAGAAAAGTGATGCATAAAGGGGAACTTCGTTCACAAAAACACAAAAACAATAAGAGTGCACTTCTGACGTGACCATTCTCTTCCTTTGCAGAATTTAAAATTGTGTGTGGGACCTGTCGTAGATGTGGGCCATCAATCACTACTTGTGATTAGCATAGAAAGGGGGAAAAATTAAATAGAGATGGCTTGGCTCGAGCTATACACAACATATTATGGAGATTGTGACTTCGATTCCTGCCACTGGCAAATAATCTTCAAGTTTTGGAGCTATAACGCAGCCAAATTTAAGGCAAATTAACTGCATAACTTTTCTCTCCGTCTGTCTGTGTGACACGTCTTGCGATTTAAAAAATTAGTTGAGTTTGCCCTTTTAAAAGGATACAAAATGAATTTGGTGTTCCTGGGGGCTAAGGAGGGGGGACTCTTGCCATCAAAAGGGGATAGTCCGATAACCCGGCACCTCCACCAAATGATTGGAAAGCATTCATTTTATTTGTGTAACATTCTTTGCCAATTTGTTGGTTTACTTGTTTCTTTTATACCTTGCAAATATGTAGAGTGCATGGTGGCAATTAACAAAAAAAATCAATGTACAAATAAAATAACAGACAATAAAAGTATCAAAAACTTCAACTCAATATCACAATACTTTACAGTTTACACCATAATAATTATGTCCATCTAAATCAACCTCCTTCAAACATCTTCTGAACCTTTTAACTGTAATAGCTTCGATCCCCATTTTGGGTACTTTGGTACCCGTACCGTGGTTGTAAAATTAATTTAAACTACAATTATTGAAGTACCCCTCGGTGTTTTGTGTAGTCATTTCTGTGAATCGTCAGCTATGAAGGGTAAACATCTAATTGTGTAGTCTTGCATACAGGAGTCCGAGATCCTGGAAAACCAGAATCATGACCTCAAGACTCAAATCCAAGAGTTGGAGACACAGCGGCGTAGGTTGATGGACATGCTGTCCATGCACCGGCCCACCTGCATCAAGAACCAGGGGGGCCATCCCCCCTCTATGCTGAACCACCTCCAGTATAGTCCCAACCAAGACATAGATACAGGTGAGAGAGAGGGAGATTGATTGTTTGATTACAGTTTTATTTTTAATGACAAGATTAAGGCCATGGGGCCTTTTCTTAGGGAGAGAGGGAGAGAGGAGGGCCATTACCTCTCTCTGTTTTGTTCTTTCTATTTTGTTTGTTTCACCACCAGTATAGTAGATACATGTAAGAGAGCATGAGAGAAAGCAAGGGGTAGAGTGAGATAAGAACAGTGTGAAAGTCAGGCAGACAGAGAGAGAGAGATGGGACAGTGAGAGATTGATTTCTTTTATTGTCTTTTTTTGTTTGCGGGAGGCCTTATCTTCCATTCAACCATTACGGAGTGGGTGGAGAGAGCGAGAGAAAGAGAGCATGGTGGAGAGAGAGAGAAAGAGAGAGAGAGAGAAGAGAGAGAGAGAAGTCCATATTGATCCATGCAGTGAGTGATTGAGACAGGAAAGTTGGCACTGAGATGATCAAATAGGCAAATAAGGGCAAAAGTAAAATTGTTGCTGCTCTTTTATATTAATGATAGGGTTATCATAATTCTTTGTCAAAAAAACTTCTTGTGATTCTTTGAAGAGAACAATTTTGATATTTTTGTTTTTTAGGATATTTTGTTATAATTATGTTGTGTTCATAGATAAGATGGTATTTTTGTAACATGATTTTTCAATAATTTATTGTTTGATTTCAAGGTCTGAAGTACAGTCCCGCACAAGATTTAGACTCCCACACCCCCAGCTCCAGCTACTGCAGCGACACACCCCTGTCTTCCTACTGCAGTTCCAGCCCCTTGGACACCCCTGTAACGGCTCCGTCAAGCTACGGCCACTACACGATCGACAGCTGCAACTACAGCGGGGGCTACACGTCGCAAGGCATGGACAACGGAGGTTGTATGGCATAGGACAGGTGGCCACAGCCGAGTAGATCTTCGTACAGGTGAAACAGACCGTCGGATCGTCGTAACATGGACCTATCTTACGTTGGACATGCGATCCGGACGGAACGTTCATCTCGGTGTGCTTACGTCGCGGATGTTGTGGCTATCAAGAATTTCCTTAGTGTTTTAGTGAAGTGTGAAAGTGTATTAAACTCCCTTCCTCTTACCCCGCCCCACTGCAAACCCAACGAACTGAATCTTTACCTGCAGTGGGGTAACATTGTGAAGAAATATTGAGAAAAGTGCGATACCATTTCTAATGTGCACATCGTTTACTACACTACCAGATTTATACATCCCAACTGTAAATAATATACCGAGAAAATATCACACACAAGTGAAGACTCTTAGTATCATGGTTTAAACAAGGAAGGTAAATAAGTGAGGTAATGTCATCGAGCACAATATCTCAATTTGGACATTGTTTTCAACTGTGTTATCATGTAAACACAATAGAACTGTTATTCTAGGTCTGACTAATGCTATTTGCTGTCGTTTGTAAATATCACATGCTTGTTTCATATGTGATCAAAAGTGAGACCAACTTGACCCATTTTGAGTCTACTGTTGTGTGAATCACAGACATGTTGTCAAGTATGGGCTCACTATTCCATAAGGTGCCTTCGTATTCATTTATGAGGCTGAAATATCGTGTATTTTTACATTGTACATTTTTGTATGAAAGATTGCTTTACTACTTTTATAAAAAAATGTTGTTTGTTTCTATTTTTAGTTATACCTATTTCAAAAGCGGAATATTTATGGTGCTGTTAACATTAGTGCCTGTACAGAAAGAAATAGCCAATCTTTATAGAGTAGTAGTGATGCTGTCCACTTGAGCAGTAGAATGTATATAATAATGACTGTGGTTTCCGTTAGATGATATAAATAAAACTTTTACACTTTTTCTATCAACACCTTGCTTGTAACATACAGCATATTAACACAATGTTTCTCATGTGGGAGCTTTATAGTATGGGATTTAAAACATTGCAACTATGTAAATAATTATTTTAACTCAGTCTTAAATTCATCTTTTTGTTTTGAAGGGAATGTTTTGTGTTACCATATACTATATGTACAATTTAAAACAAATTCTGCATTTAAAAGTGATGCCAGTTGTGTTTATATTAAGAAAATGAAATGTCTATTGTTCTCCTTTCTAAACAAATAAAGAGCTCTGTGCCGTATAGAATACACGGTTGAGAATATGGTGCACTGGGCATTTTGTTTTCTGTCTGCCATGATCTTAAAACAACACGGTTGCAAGTATGTCTAAAGGGAGGAATTAGCAACAGCAGCATGAATTTATAATAATATGTCACTGGATGGATACAATTGGAACTGCTATAAAATTTCTTGAATTTAGCAAGTACTTCCATGTTTACCTGTGGATACTTCTGTCATACTTTTTACTGTATGAATTTTCATATTCCTATTCAAGACAAAGTGATTGTCCCTCCGTATAAGTGAGCTAAGATCACTCTGTTGTATAGTTAGGACGACAACAATGTATAGCTTGATTTGTGTACATTATAGAAATGCTTCAAAACTTTCAACTATTTTAACCAAACGTATTTTGAAGATTTTACCAAGCAATATGATTGTTGTTGACAGCTGTGTGACATGCCGTGACATCTGAACTTCTAAGAATACTACTCATGTTACTGCGAGGTCAAGTGCCAATCCGAAATCATTCAGTTGATTCCTCTACAAACATGTTTGCAACTAAGGCAGCTGGCTAACAATTGTTTATCTGTACAGTAACTCTCATTATGGGTTTTAAAACTTCTGTTTTCTATGTGTACTGTACATACTGTTCCAACATATTATCATGTTGGCTATAACGGTATAACTCCTCTGATTCGGGTGCTATTGTTATATTCCCCTCAACAAGTGTTAAGAGCTTGGCCAAATTTAGAGGCTAACTCTTCATAATATTGTGTTCAGTGGAAACATAGTTTCATGTTTTCTATTGTAAATATGTTGAGTAAATGTTATTTTACCAACTTACTTCATGTATGACAACTACGCTCTCAAGTCTTCTAAGGACAAAAATGATGTTTCTTTTGAAAGTCGCACACTGTCTCTTCAAAAGGATTCATAGTGGTGTCAGACCGTGTTATTGTAACCAACTTCATTCATTTATGTGCAGGTAGGTAGTTCATTTAAATTCATACTCTTTTCATGAAGACTTAATTTTTAGAAAAGTTTTCTAAATTGATCTATTGTTGCTTTAGTAGATGTGCTGAATTCCTTTGTGAAAACAGGAAAGATTCCACTTTGCGTTCAGAAGTTGTCAACACTGAACGTAAACTCTCTCTACTCAAAGTTGAGCTAAGAATCAAGTGGTTGTAATAACAGTTCTTTCTGTGATAAATCAAACCAACTGGCGTTTGAACTTCATTTTGGCTATGCTTTTAAGCTGTTATTAGTAGGTAATAGTAATCCTAAAAATTTCTTTTCTAATTTTGCACTACAGCAAAATCAGTCAAGAGATTTAAAATAATGATTTAAAAAAATCTTATCAGTCTATTATTTTGAAATTTGTAAGTGCCAAAAGCTCTTTAGTAATTTTAGAGATTATTTTAGATGTTTTTGTAACAGCTTTTTGCTACTGTTTTGATTGTTGGCTTATACGTAAATGCTTTGGTATAATTCTTTGTGCTTTAATCCGGGCAAAAATGACCATTCTACACTCAACTTGGTGTGTGTTGGTCCTGACATCCTTGAGATTAACATGTTGTCATCATGTTGTCATGTTGTTGACGTGACTAAGTCAAGGATCAGGTACCAGAGTGTTGTATTATGTACTTCAGTACCTGAAAAATCTGTGTGGGTTTTAAAATTCAGATAAATGGACCACATATTTTTTTCTATCAAATAAAGGAATATATTTGAGTAAAAGTTTTCTTTTCTTTATTTCTTCCAGTAGCGCTCCATGCCCCTAGGCATACCTTCATTGTGCCCTTTGAATGTTTCACAGTTGAATAGATTTTGCCTACCTTCTGCTGTGCTGTATAGGCCTCTCTCCCCCTCCCCACCACTTGTTATTGTTTTTTCTTCAGTTGACCATTTGGTCGGTGGCAGAATGAATGTTCTTTCGTCATTTCCCTCTTCATCCGTCTTCCCACAAATTCCTATCTTGGTGACCAGACGTCCCGTGACTGCAAAATGTTCCGGTTTTCAGCTTGCAACCAACTGATTTATATCTTTTTCATTCAAATAAATACATATAAGTTCAAATGTAAATTGATATAAAGAAAAAATACCAAAGTCGGAAGTCCGAACATCTACCATGCCACTTGGACTTGTCTTGTCTTTCCAATTTTGCAATAGTAAATTTGTGCCTTCATTGCTCAAATTGCTTTAAATGCTTTCTTGGGTAAAAATTTACCTCAAAACAATTTTTTTATGGGGCCGTGCAAGTCCATGGTAACCCCTAACCAGGAGTGTACAAGTCTACCAGTTTTTCGTTTTTGAATTATGATCACCTAAACCTATCTGCTCTTGATGTTCCAATTCACACCAAAGTATCTTCGCTCTTTTTCTTCTTTATCTAGGCTACGGTCATCCAATGGCAGGGACCTAAGCGTGGATTGGAAACCACTCGATTAAAATAATTTTGGAACAGCCCAACATGGTAATAATTAATACTTGTACATATTAAAACATTAATGTACCTTTCTCTATTTGGAAAGTCGGGAAACACTCCCGTAAGTGGAATTGTTAATATTTAATACAATTCAGAAATTAAAATACCCATCCTGATTGAGGTTCGAACCAGAGTCTCTCTCATTCCGGGCAGGCGCCTTACGGTAACGGTAACTATTTAATTTTATATTTATATATTGCAAATTCAGAAGTTAAATAGTTACCGTCTCGGTGGTCTAGTTGGCTAAGGCGCCTGCCCGGAATGTAATTTTAACAACTGATAATAAAACTGAACTGAACTGAGGAGATTCGGGTTCGAACCCTGATCGGGATGTATTTTGTAATTTCTGAATTGTATTAAATATTATTAATGTACCTGTTCTGTTATGCAGATAATATATTATTAAAGTAGCTAAAAACCTTCTAAATAAATACATCCTACTCTACGCGATCTGCGATCACCATTACTTTAAATTTCGCGCATTATTGGTTGTTGTTGTAGTAGTTGAGAAATGCAAAGCCCTCTGGATTCATATCGCGGAGATGGCGGTGATTTCAACATTTTTCGCTCCATATGGCGTACGTTTATCCAACAGACAACAGTTCATGGGGTCATGGCTGGCGTTTGTGTCCGATATATTTTGTTGTCTTTCTAGGGCATACTTTGAAATACCGGTAAATAACCAAATGTGTGGGAACTTATTGTTAATTGTGTTAATTTAAGACCTTTAACGATACATCGTTATGGAAGACATAGGAACAGAAGTCAGCCTCAAAATTCGGGTAGGTGGACCATAGGGCTAGGCCTACCATAAACCTTCATTTAGGCCACTTGCTAAATTGGTGGCTCCCTCGGGCCAAATACTCTAGGCCCTAGGTTTTGCCTATTAATGTAATATTTTATAGCCTATATATCCGTAGGCCCTAGCCCTACTAGGTACCTACTTTGTTAGGCTAGGTAGGGGCCTAGAGCCTTGTCATAACAGTGATATTTTATTTTTCAGTCAGCTATCAGGGCAAAACTTATGGAGCTCGGTGCTTTTGTAGGTAAGTTGGAGAAAGACCTTAAGGAACCCTCTACAACAGCCCGGCAATAGGCCTAGCTTCCCGTTACCGTTACAGATAGGGCCTAGGTACCTACCAGGCAATGTTAAATCATGGCCTAGCTAGGCCGGGCTAGTATTTCCGTTACCATTGGAGAGCCCCATTTCCAGGCTGTTGTAGAGCGTCCTTTATCCCCAACAAAAGGGAGCCGATGACACTCGTCCTAGACCTAGGCTAGGTCTAGTCGCGTAGTTAGGCTTCACCATTGAATAGACCCTAGGCCCTAAACTTTTGTGATGTTTTAGGAAGGGTCTAGGACTAATGGTCAGTTCACATAAAGTCGTAGTCGTAGGCCTAGGCCTAGTCCTAGCCGGAAGAAGCAGATGAAACAGATGAAACACATGTTATTGTTCACACACGGTAACAAGGTTTAGTTTTATGGTTTAGTCGTAGTCGTTGTCATAACAAAGCTGAAAATGTTCATCTTTCTTATGACTAAACAACAAATTCTTACGACTAGCGAATCAGAGATCGAAACATCACTTGCAACAAAGCAAACAACAAAACAACAAACCATGACGACTACTAAACCTTACGACTAGGACTAAACCATACGACTACGACTAAACCTTACGACTTTATATGAACTGGGCATAATGAAACCGTTAATCTACATGGCAACCAAAGGCTGCCCAATTTCGTTTAATTAATACACTTGACGTTGAATTTACTCAACACAGTTTAGTTGTTGTTTAGCAGTAGGTACTGATGGACCAAAATGACCCAATTTTTTAAAGACAATTTGGCTAGAGTGGGCTTTAGTTTTAAAAAATATACTACTTTAAAAATTAAATATTTGCACAATGTTACATAGATTTTTCTTAAAAAATCTATCAAAGTTACCCCATTTAACGTAGCCTAATTACCCCTGGACAGAAGAACACGTCTGTAGAAAAAAAAGTTGTAATTACACCTGGACAAAAGAACGCTTAGGCCCTATTTCTTCAAATGTGGAATAGGCTAGAGTGTAAAAATTGGTGGACAAATAAGGGTAAATAAATAAATTCGTATTTAGAGTCTACCCACTCAGTCATAATAACTGAATGATGAAAAGAACAAACCTATTGTTACTTTGAAATTAGTGCAAATTTCCCTTGCTACTTTACACCTCAAGAGGCAGGCGCAAAAGTTGTAAAAGTAGTATTTAAACTAATTACCGGTAGGCCTACCCCCCAGGACAGAAGAACATGACGTCTGTGGAAGAAAAGTTGAAAAGAAAGACTGAAAGTCTTTTGCCAGTCCCCATTGAAGTGTCATGTGATTTAGTACTCAATAGCTATATTAACATGGATGATTCAATGTAGTATTGAATACAATCCGACGTCTCAATCCTCCATGTAACCGCTTGGAACTAGGATCAAATCGGTTAGATCCTATCCCCCAAAAGTTGGGATCGGATTGAAAGATCAGATAAAAAATAAGTATGTAGGCCCTACACCGTTTTGAGTATTGGATCGAGTGTGGCAGGGTTAAAAGATTGCGGAGATGAAGAAGTTTTCAAAGCTACTGCTAGATTGCATTTGTTTGGTATTGAAGAAAACAGATCGAATCCATTGTTTAATTCTGATATGTAGGGGGCCTTAATTGTGAACGCTCACCTCAGAATCCTATCCAATACCAATACGGGGGGTGAGACTCGATGCTGAATCCGCGTGGTTTGGTTGATTTCCGTGCTGTATTCCGACAATCGTCAGACTCGACAAATCTTTCGATTCCGCCTGCTATTTGGTTGTAGGAAACACTTCCGACAATCGTAAATTTGCAAACAACAAAATCCTCAATTTTTATTTCGATAACAGCATCATACTTTGCTTAAATATCGGAATATTTTGTGATTTGTTGGTCCACAGTGCACTTATTTGATAGGTACTTTATAAGTTGTTTGTTGTAGCACAATACTTTGTTTCCATTATTATTTATAAACATAGCCTAGTATAATTAACAATCATACATTAAATTTGACGTTTCGCGTTCACAAGATAAAAAACAAAACACGGCTGCACAAAAACTCACTGCCTCATAAATATGCGGCTGGCTACATAAGCATGGCGGTGGACACTAAAGATTTTATAGGCCTAACGAAGCTTCCGATTGGCTAAACAATGGTAAAATCCTTGCCAAAGATGCAAGTCACCTGTCACGGAATGATTCCGAAAATCGGAAACGAAACTCGAGTCTACCAAATGTCGGAATTGCTTCTTTATGGACGGAATCAGATTAGAGCCATTCCGGATGTAACGGATGTTACATTTTCACTACCTACTAAAAACATATATTCTGCCTTCAAATTAGGGTCAACCGGGGTAAGTGTGACAATGGGGTAAGTGTGACACCTCCCTGTAGGGTAAGGGAACTAGTTCTGGATCGGGTTAAGCAATATTACAATTTTGAGTATCAGGATTTTTTTTTTGTTACTCCCACATACTATATTCTTATTGATTAACTTTCCGACAATGTTTGCAAAAGAAAAAATTTAAAAAAAGTTTACGAAGGTACTAAAATGAGCCAATTAAAAAAAGTAGTGCTTTGATCCAGAACTGATACCTGGGTATCAGTTGTGGATCATCAGCCTAAAACTTTTCAAATTGATATCAGGGGTTCATTGATAAGTTTCATAAGTAGTGATGCAGCCGCACCTGACAAATTTGATTCTGGACGCCCGGTATCAGCATTGATCCACAATCAGTCCCCGGATTAGTTGTGGATCAAAATTGTAATTGTGAATTATTTGCAGCAATTATGCTAACCACAATTTTTTTTTCAATACAAAATTTAAAGACAAAGACAAGAGCTAACACCTGAGTATAAATTTTATAAGCCAAATATTCTAAACACAAATTTATATCAAATTCAAAATTTTGAAAAAAATATTAAAAAAATTAGGCTCTAGACCAAAACATTTTTTTTTTTTAGATTTGCATCTGTTAAGACAAGCTCTAAAAATAAGTGTGCCTAAATTACTTTTAACTTGGTTTTTAAACACTATTAGGCTTGCTGCATATGTCCTATTCATTTAACATGGTGTTACGATCTAAAAAAACGGACAAAAACCTCTTATTTGTAGACACCCGCAAGGGTGCTTTGAGTAGTTGTACAGTAAACCTATTATAGTCAATTTTTAGCAAAACTAATAATAAAAATTCTGACAAAGTTTGAAAGCTGTGCTAATAACTGATGAAATATTACAATGATATGCATGTGTATATCAATTGCGTCTGTTGCAAATGGCAACCATTTTGATAGCGTTGTTGACTATTTCTACTTAAGTTGACAAATGACTCAACCTGGTGATGACAGTGTGCAATTCCAATGCTCCTTGGATCAATTCATCAGAAAAATATACTGACAGTGCAACTAGTACATTACATGTAGAACTTACACAAGCCCAAAGATTTTGATCCACAACTCAACCCCGATCCAGAACTAGTTCCCTTACCCTATCTTTGGAACGTCTTGTCCAAAAAAAAAAAAATGGTAACAAGTTTTCACTTCATTAACAGTGTATGCAATTAAGTAATATAGGCCCTAAGTCAATATTGATTTTTAATTCCAATCTGGTATTACGGCTAGTCAAATGTCACATGGTATTTCTATACAATATGTTGTATCTGCGAACGTTTAAAAGTCAGTTTTCATTTTGTTAGCTAAGAAGTAAAAAAAAAAAAAAAACTAGATGAAATTGGGATAAGAATACACAGTTTATCCCAGAATGTTTGTTTTTCATTTTCTATGTAATTTTTTTGACCAAAATTGGGAGCCATCACACTTCCCCCATAGAATTCAGAGTCCCGGGGGAAGTGTGATTTGTTATGTTGGGGGAAGTGTGATATCTACAAAGTGTTGTGACAATAGATGATTATGGTGCTATCTTCACAACAAGCCCCAAGTTGACCTAAGGCTAGCTCATTACCCCTCCCCCCCCCACACCTGGGAGATCATTCGAGAGGATACATCCGCAAACCGTAACGCTAACGTCGAATAATGCTCCTAAGACGTGTAAAATGAGGATTGACATTGTAGAAGTGATCACGCAAGAGCCTAAGAGGATTATTTAATAAACTTAAATAGTAGAAAGGAGCAGGATATCTACAAAACGCTAGCAAAAATACATGGAAATGGCCAAAAAAAGGAAAAGACGCAAGTCAAAAAAGTGATGTTGGCATCTGAATCTGAAGATGATGTGCAACCAATACCATTAGACGATTCTGAAGAAGAAGAAGAGGAAGAGAGGCATCCGCCTACTCCAGAGATTATTCCCTCAATAGGCCTACCTGTAGAAAAATGTGAAGATATCCTCAAATTTAAAAAAGGGACATATGAACTTTGAGGCGGGCCATAAAAGTAAGGCTCCGTATGTTTATGCTTGCGTTATTCAACGACCGGCTGACTTAGAAGATGATGATGATCCAGAAGTTAGTGTAATGGCTCTTATTTATTTGCCTCACAAATCGTTCTAAAACAATATTTAAAATGAATGAGAATGATATTTTGTGAAAACAGCTAAAACATTTTGGGTATTATTCCACCACCGGAAATAATTCAAAATGGCTGCCGAATCCAGTATCAGTTTAAAGGGTCACTGGACCAAGTTTATGAAAAAGCTTAAACTTCTTATTCTAACCCATTCTTATGATTATTAATGTCCATTAGCCTATACATTAATAAACAGCAATTTCCAAAGTAAAATCTTCAAATTACTATTCCTCTTGTATCCAATACTAATTTGCACCTCAATTAAAAATTGAGAATAACAAAATGTAAACTTTTTAAATGCTTGCTTCCTATTCTCATTGAGCCATAGTTTAATATAAAATTGATCCACACTTACCCCCAGACGTTTTTGTGACCCCAAAGCCACATTAGTAAAATTTGTCACACTTGCCCCAGCCCATATCACACTTGCCCCATTTTGATGGGGCAAGTGTGATAAACGCTTTTCATTCTGTAAAATGCTTAGGGGTTGTGATAACTAAAAAAAAAGGTGAAGACCAGGAAAACTTGTTTGAGAATTAGCATATCTACTTATAAAAAAATAATGACATATTTTGACTGAATAGTTTAGTAAGGATCAAGGTTCAAAGACCAAACTATCAAAAAAGGCATCACACTTACCCCAGTTGACCCTATAAGCTTATGTCATGGTAACACATATCACACCAAATACTTCTGATTTACTGACCAGGAAAATTGCTCTCCAAACAAGTTAACCATCTTCAAAATACATAACTACATATTTAGTGCTGTAACGGATGTTACAAATTTGCGAACTACATTTAGTACACTAAGAAGTATTTCTAATAAAAAGTCAGCCCCCCCCCCCCCCCCCAAGGGGGTGAAAAAAATAATTTAAATTTATACTAATTCACAAGGAATCATTAAATAGCCTCTAGTCTTAACATTCTGAGAAAAGTTCAAAATTGAATATTAAAAAATAAAAATAGTGTGTAACGGATGTTACGAGTGACCTAGAAGTGCAGTTATTTTATTATTTGCTTCATAAAAATTTGTTTTCTAAAGAAAAATCAGATTGCTTACTATTGCTTAATAAAACTACCATTACATTTATTTCAAATAAGTACCGGTACCCTTGAAGAGATTTCAAGCTGGATGTTACAAGGGTGTTGCGCGACACTAAAAAATTCATTTGTGTTGTTACTACTGATGTTATTAATATATTATCAAGTCTAGGGTAAATATTTCAAGTCATAGGCCTAATTAAGTTGATATATCAAAAAAAAATTATTTTAAAAATTAATAAAAAAAGCTATTAGGATTGGTAGGCCTATATTAATCATATCTTTATAATAAAAATTACACATATATTTTAAATATTATAATGACAATGCTAATGACATTAGTTTAATTTAGTAAATTAATTAATTTTCAAAAAATTAATGACTAAACATCAACAAACAATCAAAGTAACATCCGTTACACATTTTATCAATTATTGTGCCATGCAGAAAAAAAGATAAATGTCATACATGTAGTTGAGTACCATTACGGTACCTCACTTTTGGAAGTTTTGGTTTTGATTAGAATAACCTTCACTCCGTACTTCACTGATTTATAAGGACTTGTGGACTTGTGTCTATTTTGTGTAACGGATGTTACAACTGACCAGTTGCTTTTTAATGAAATGGTGATAAATTGAAACCTAAAGTTACCTATAACATTTACGCTTTGGAATTGTAAAGAACATGCACCAGTCTTTAGTTCTCTTCATACACTCACTCTGTTAGCAGATCCATCCTCTAGTTACAATTTATCAAACTTAACCATATTTTACTTAATCCTATCCTTGTTGCAATACATAGTGAAAACATGCCAAAAACTATAAAATAATGCTAAGAAAACGTGTTTTGGTGATTTCAGTAACAAAGCAGGAGAGTTGACTAAACAGTTCAAGCTAAAAAACTAAAATAAATAGGCCCTTATTTTAATTTTTTCCCTGAAATTCCTGTTTTTGACGGAATGGCTCATTATTCAAAACCACGCGGAAGTTGAGTCCCGTCGAGTCTCGCCCCCCAGCATTGATACTTCATGTAAACATAGCTTTTGTCAAAGAAGATTAACACATGAATTGGCATTTGTAGCATGCGGCCATATGGCGTTTTGAACCTTTTCATCTTAAAATCCTGTTCATCTTCCTAACATAAACCAACTTATGTTTTGCACTAAAGCAATCTCATTAAAAATCATAATTACGGACCTGAGTCACATAGGCCCCTAGATCTATACTATAGCATCAATGCTTTACAATTTTCTGTAATAAATTGTATGGTCTAGAGGTACCTATCATATCACACAATATTATTTCACTCACCAGACACGCGCACAGCACAAAGTCAAACGCACTTTTGTTGGTAGAGCTGGATCTAGGTTAATCCCAAGGAGGTATGAATAATGTAAGGAGACAGCATGGCGTCATCAAAACCGTAGCCACTTTGAACGACAATGGTGGTCGGTCAGAGCCTCGAACCCAAAGCAAGGGCGTCGGTATTATTAAAGCTCATTATCAAAGCTGTACACATTCCAAAACAAACAAAAACGGAGCACATCAACAAAAATTACATTTCACCTCATTCTTATATTAATACAAGAGTTATTATCAATGTATTAAGTATAATATCAGCTGTTTCAGTGCAGCCATTTTAACATGGCGGCCGTCGATGGTAGTCGCCATATTTGTCAGCACCAACGAGAAGCAGCAAATACTGCGATCAGACTGGATCAGACGTTCAAAACGGCCACGTTCATTTGTACAGCCACAGATAGTGCATGCTGTCTCTTTACATTATTCCTTCCTCCAGGGTTAAACCTTACTAACCTCTTCACATGATATTGTTTCATCTCTAAAACTGAAAATGTCATGATTTTATTGTGACGTAGGAAGGGCTTGTTTCCTGGTTTATTTCAAACTAGGCCTATAGGCCTAATAACCATTAACCAGTATTTAAGCCCAACAATTAGGGATGCATACGATAAACAATATTATCGATTGATAATCAATATTATATAAAATCTTGATAGGCAATCAAAAGTCATCAATAATCAAAATATGAATAATTAGTTGAAATTGCTCGAAACACGTAATTCGTATTTCCCGCTTCGGCAACAGAGATAGGTCACAAGGGTTGCGTTCCGTTAACTGCTGGAAGTACTGAACCAGTAAGCCAGCTTTACTGGACCCGTTCCGTTAATCTGCTGTCAGCAGTGTGCTGAGCATCCCGTAAATTGCTGGCCCAGCGCCTTCAGTTTACTGGAAGTGCTGGAGGTTTTTCGCCCAGTATTCGTCAGTAAAGCTGGCTGCTGGTTCAGTACGTCCAGCAGTTAACGGAACGCAACCAAGGTGTCTCACTCAAGATTTATGTTTGGGAGCGAACTTAGCCGATAGCGGGAGGCAAAAACAAAGACAACACAGACAGGACAAGGCAGCAAGTGGCATGAGATTGTTTTGAATTTGTTTTACCACATTTGAGATTCCATCTATGTCGGAACGGGCTTGAATTTTTTATTGGTAATATCGATAATATTGATTCGATAATGACATTACCATTTCGATAATCGTTAATGAAAAAAGTGGATTGATGTGCATCTCTTCTAACAATCAGTGAATGCTAGAACCTTTGATATATTTTATGTAAGTTCTTCTGTGATTTTCCCTGTTTTGTTTGACACAGATGATGAGCTACCTGACTACATCATGGTAATGGTGGCCAACAAACGCCCGAGGCAGCAAATGGAATCGGATCTGCAACTGTTTCTTGGATCAAACACACTGAACTTTACTAGCTGGCTCCACACTGTTCTACAAAAGCTTGAAGAAGTTACTATAGCTAATAGTCTTGCTTTAAGTAAGTATGGGCTAGGGGCGGTATACAGTTGCACGGCCTACATGAATACACATCATTAAAAATTAAAAGCTTGGTCAATGAATTCGTTTGGCATTAGGTCATTGTAGACCTCTAGGTACTTATTAAAATTAATTTTGTATGCCTCTTTGTTATAATTCAATGGTTACAAATCATAATCATTAGGTAGGCCTGGTAATCATTAGGAAATAAGTACCTAACACAGAATTGTGTGTGATGATATTCCAAAAAAAGTTTTAAAAAAAAATAGATATTAAACTTGGTACCAAGGTAGGTAGGCCTAGACCTAATTGAAATTAATTAATTAATCAGCTTTCTTTTTAAAATCGTGCCGCTCTACCCTTAAAATTCAATTATTTTTGCAAAAGGGGGTGTGGAGCGCATAAAATAACAATTTATATGTTTACTGCTCCTACAAAAATGACCCGATTTGCCTCAAATAAATTCTGAAATAAGGTAAAGGTTAAGGTAAGGTAGCCTAAATAAATGTGTAGAGGTTGTGAACTCTCCTTCAATTTTTTTTTGCTGTCAAAATATCACAACCGTCATCGTCGTCATATCAAGCAAAATATTGCACTTCTGCCGTCATCGTCAATCCCCCGCACGCTGTCATACCGCCTACGAATGCAAACATAAACACATCGTTAGATGCAGCGAAGTGCGTAGAGTACATCGAGCGCGATCTCTTTGTGATTAGACGAACCATTCTCATACAACAACCGATAATGTAGCACACTGTTCCAGCCCGTCGATTCGACAGCTAGGTAATTCGGCAGGTACTACAAGCAGCCCGTTGAATCTGCACTGGGGAAAGCCGGTGGTTCAACAATAATATGCGCTGGACAAAATATATGTAGGCCTAACCAAAATTAGATAATTCATAAAAAACTAGCTATAGCCTACAAAACTAGCGCCATGGCCTATTGTATGATTAGGTAGCCTAGTAGGCCCTACTACTATGTAAGTATGTAATATGTATTAGTAAATGTGATAAAGAAACCAATCTAGTTAATAACCCATAAAGTTCATTACCGGTACTGTAATCAATTTATGTCACAGGGCATATTTCAAGAAACAATTCAGGACTTGAAGTTGGAATAGTCATTGACGAATTGTCAATTGTCAAAACAAACCCGACGAATGAAAATTCATCGACCAAGCTTTTCATTTTGAATGAAATTGTGTTAATTTTTTTCCCCCCATCTCAATGTTTCAATAATTTTATTTAATTTTTAAAATTTTGTTTATATTTAGACCTAGGTCTATTAATTATTACTGAATAAATAACATAGGCCTAAACATTGATGTACCTATATTTGTTAATTAATTTAATTAAATAAACGAGGGAGCGAAACGACTGAGTGACTCCATTCAACTCAGACTGTGCTATTCTGTGAGTCTGTGTGTGTGCGCGTGTGTGTGTATGTGTGTACATCGAAAATCAGCCGAATCGCTGAACAGATTGTGCTGAAATTTTAAACAGACGTCCAGTACGAGTTAGGCCTAACTGAGAACTGTTAACAAAATAAGCTAGATCCATTGCGATTTAAACCTACAAGAAATAATAAATTTAAAAATAGTCGGCAAATTTGTAGGAATTATTTTAACGACAATGGTTTTGTTTTTGAAAAAAAAATTGTTTGTTATTTGTCTGGCGGTGAAATGCAGTGCCCAAAGTGTATCGAATTTTGCACACCCGAGGTACCCCCAAATTCCGCTTGGTGATTGAGTAAACCTTGCAATATTTACACGTTTTCGTAATGCCTATGTTTTCCATAGTATTGTCACAGATGATAAGACTACACTGCGTTGTGATTCCATAACATGTTTTATAATTTTTAGAATACAAGCCAGAAATTAAAAAATCTTTCCCAACCAGGGGAAACCCCGTCTGGGCCCGGGGTAGAATTGGCCCAGAGCATGGCTCTGCTAATCGTACAAGGCGATTGAAGAGAAAAAGTCCACCTCGCAAACATCAGCTAGTATGAAGGGTAGTATTTTACTCCCCGAAAATAGAGGCGAGCTCTGGCAATCGTCGTCGGGGACCTTGCTCCCCTTCCCTTGACGACCCCTCGACGACGACGACAATGACACCACGAACGATGACGAAGACAATGACGACCACGACGTGAGAACCCACTTTCCTCCCCTTACCCGTGGCTGGTTCTGACCATCATGGGGCCTCCCCCCCCCCCAGTTTAGATTGGTGCATTATGACCTAATGGTTGACGCGTCCTCAATCCACATAAACCAAAAAATCAAAACCCAACCAGGGGATTGAACCCAGGTCTCCCACATTTCAGGTATAAGGGCGCCTTAGCCAACTAGACTAAGAAAAAGCCAAAGTCGTTAGACGAGTGAGCGAGTCATGTGTTGAGTACCCGGGAACATTTGCATTTAAGTTTTATGATTATATTGGGATAAACTAAATAAAAGATTTTTAAGTTTAGTTGGTATAAGGGCGCGTCAACTGTAAGGCCATAATGCTCCACTCTAGCCTATGATAGGCTAGGGACTAGGGATGTCAACGGGTACCCGGGTACCCATTACCCGCCCGTTGCCCGCGGGTACGGGTCCAATTTTCCATTACCCGTTACCCGGAATTACCCGTTCTTTTCTTTGTCCATCGCGATCTTTTTCACGGAACAGACAATACATCGCGTCATTATACCCCTCCCCCTACCGCTTATGGTAGGCTGCTGTGATTGTAGGGACGAGTGATTGAGTGAGATTGTTGAAAGATATAATACGGAATTCGGCGCGGGTTGGGTGGGATGGGGATGGGGGGGGGGGCTTAGAGATAGCGGCGAACAAGGCTTGACCTTGAAGCAAACTATACGATTTGGTTGCTCGAGACAAAACAGATGCCAATGCACCGAATTTCGTAATCGGGAGCGCAGAAACACTAAAAAATGAGTGTTATCTGCCCGGTTGTAACGACGTTTGACTGTAGACCTACGAGTTTGCGATGACTCAAAGCTGCCGATGTGAAGACGGGAAGGGTGTTGGATTGGACACTACTCGCGTGTATGAATGAAACAATGACCGTAGACCTAAAGTGATTCATGAGAAAACACAGTTCGGCTGGTCGCACACAGGATAAAAACAGCATAAAATAAAAATAGTTTACTGATCAAGGATAATTAGTAAACGTGTACACGTACCATCCCTAATTTTCTGTGAAGTGGAAGATCACTTCGAATGAACTGATACGAAAATAGTGCGCGGGGAGCGGGAGATCATGCATTGGGATAAAGACAAGGATTGACCTTGATCAGCCTACGATCCGATTTCGGTTGCGTACATATGCGCATGAAAGGAATGTAGTAATCAATCAGTGTTCCTTTCCGCTTGATGTAGTTGCTCCGAACCCATTGAGTCATCGTACACTAAAACATACGTGGCCTTTTACCAATACTACTTTTCAACTGCCAATGCTTTTCTGAATCATTTGACACCCATGACGATAAATCGAACATTTACTACCCGCGGGTATCTCGGGTAACGATCGCGGGTACCCGGGTACGAAAATTTCCGGGTATTGACATCCCTACTAGGGACGCCTAAGGTAGGGGGAAGAAAGGGAATGTTAACGGGTACTCAACACATGGCTCACTCACTCGTTTAACAATGACTTTGGTGTTTTCCTAGTTAATTAAAACAAAATTATGGGCTAGGCGGAGGCCACACTTTTAGATCTCACCACTTTAAATGTTGGGCCAGTTTTGTAATCCACACTGACATTTTTGTCAGGTGCCCTTTTTGGTTTGTGCTGGTAGATCTTTCCCGTTTTGGTCGTGGCTGCTTTTTTGCAAGTTTATGCATTTTTGTGTGTTATAATAGGCCTAGCCTACCAGTAATAGACCTAGGCTGGGCTATATTTAACACTAGGCTTACCTACTAACTGCAGCACACTTAAGTCTGACAAGTCACTCTAATCTCATTCTCTATTCACTTTAGGTCAAAAGAAGGCAGCTGATGTGAGCAAGAATGCAGACTCTGCAGAACAGTCTAAAAGTAAACTTACAACAAGCTTAACTGAGGGGGATGGACACAAGCATAAACACGAAAAAAGAAAGAAGTCGTCAGAAGGGTCCAATAGAAAGTCATCCAAGGAAAGCAAGAGCGGGAAGAAGTCAAACAAATCGAAGGCTGTAGATATTGTCACTAGTAGTAACGGCAGTACCACCGCTGGTAGTCACATAGGCTCGAGTGATGTGGACTCGGGGAGTAAAAATGTGGACGTTTCAACTAAGAGTGAAGGCCCTTCATTACCCAGCAAGGAAGTGGATAGTCAACAAAGTATAGTGGTACCGGTAGCAAAGAAAGCCGTTCAAGCGGGAGATGTTCAAAAACCTAGTCCCAAGTCTTCGTCAGTATTGCCGAGTGACGAAGATGATGATGATTTCATCAATATTAAGGATGATGCAGATGCTAGTAAGTATGCTACATTGCAGTTAACCCTTGTTAAGAGGCTTGGGTGGGGGCTCAGACATGATGCTGAGTGTTTGGACTGCACAGTACTTTTCTACTTTTCTTACATAGGCATACAGAAAAATCAACAATTTTGGGCTCTGTTTTTTGTCTGCTAGAAAACAAAATGTATTTTTCTTGCACATGGCTCTCTCTTTAAAAAAAAAAAAGATTTTATGCCCCATTTTACCTTGCAAGTCCTCAAAGTCATCATAATACAATGTTCACTATCGGTCAGTGTCTGCAACATTTTTTTGATCAGTCGCGACTGTATCTGAGAAAACGAGCGATGTTCGAGGATAAGGTTAAAACTTAAAAACCTCCTTGAGAATGCAAAAACAATTAGCTTCATTGGTGTAACGATGCGGACGTAGTTTGAAATTACAAACGCATATTTTCTGCTAGAATCGTGGCATTCCAGTGCTAATTTGATTGGGATTTCGAACTTTGTCCAGTCGTAGCCTACACAATGCTGTTATAATTCAAACTCTGTTACTAATTCGAATTTCTGTTCAATTTAAACTAGTGACGAAGTCTGTAAGCCCGGCCTACATACTTTTAGCATTACAGTTCAATGTTCAAGTTCTTTGAATTATAAAAAAAAAAATGAAGAGGGATTCTATTTCTAGGATCCCTTTGAATTTGTGTTCAAGGGTAGCTACTGGTACCTAACTCCCTGTAGGCTAGCTGGCCTCAATTATATTTAGAACTTAAAAAATAGGCCCACAGTAGGCCCTACAGTTATGTTTAAATGTTTAAATGTAGGGAACTACCCCTATGTTTTAAATTTCACTGTGGACAGCCACCATTATTAACAGGTCTATAGACCCTACCCAGAGGTCCACAAATCTGGTCCAAACCTAGTAACAAATACTGTAGGCCCTACTATAGGCCTACTTAAGGAGGATATCTTTGCTATAATACGATCTACAGTATTAAACAGTCGATAATTCTGAAGTAACAGCATTCCGCTTCACTGCCACGCAGCCAGAGCCACTAGAGTTGGCCTACAGCTTCTTTTGCCTGTGATTGTGAGTGCGCAGCACAGATGACGATGGCAGCTTAGTCAATACCTATAAAGAAGTTACCCTGGTAAACTTCTTTATCGACTTATCCACGCTAAGACTCCACCAAAATGTGTCAGTAGATTGTATTATAGCAAAGCTATTTGTTTGCTGCCACAGATTTTTCTTGGTTTTCAGTAATATGACTTGTGATATCTGACCTAGTTTGCAAAATAGTGTTTTTTGTCTTTCAGTGGAACTTTTAGATACAGAACTCTCGGATTCCCACAAACTACCACGCAAAGTAATAATTTCTCCACAAATAGCGGCGACTATATCAAAGAGTAAACCCAGCGACACTCAAGTACCTACTACCATAAGAGATGAAGAGGTGGATGAAGACGAACTAGAACAGCAGAGAGCAAACTTACTTCGTGATTTAAAACTTCTAGACAGACCATCAAAGGTCTCAATTGAAAAACGCTCTGCTTTATTCGAGCGACTAGGGTCTAAAGTTTCTCCATCTTCTATCCTCGACCGACTAGGCGATAGAATAGACCCCAGGCCCCGGTTAAACATCATAGATCCTAATGAATTAGACATTGTCAGGCCGACACAGAGAGAAGTCGAGTTGACGAAGTTAAAGGTGGCCGACCGATTGGGAAAACGTTCTGCTGAGGATAAAGAAAGCTCGCCCCATAGAAGTAAAAATCAGTCTACAATTTCAAATATTACTAATGAAGGATCTCCAAGAGACAGGCAACTCATTAGCTCAACTAACGATAGAAGGGATTGTGAGGCGGTGGATCGTAAGGAGGAGGAATTTGAGACAGTCAAGCTTAGTATTAGAGAAAGGCTGGGCGAGCGACTGACAACGGTATCAGCTAGTAAGAGGTCTGTTTCTGTCGTTCACAGCGAGAAAAAACACTCAGACAAGCCAGAAGTGTCGAGGCCAACGGTGATGGACCGGTTAGGGAAGAAAGTTGATCCGGACTCCCCTCCAAGGAGAAAAGTTTCTCCCCGCGATTCGGAAACCTCGAAACCGAGAGTCGCCGATAGGTTAGGGAAGAAAGTGACCTCGGAATCGGCCGTCGAGAAGAGGCCCACATCGCCGCGCAGAGCGGAAGCGGCGAAACCCAGCATCATGGACAGGCTAGGAAAGAGGCAGGCATCCAATTCAGATAGTGAACGAAGGAACACTAGCGAGAGAGAAGACCATACAAAGAAAAGACCGTCACGGATTTTGAACATCAAGGAAGCTCTTAAAGGAGAACTGCAGCATGTGAGCACGTCCAAGAGGCAGGCTGAGGAGAAGTCGGATGACCGGGATGAGGTAATATACCATTCTGTACAATACTTGTGGAGCCAGAAGATACAGTTGATTATACTTACTTAGTATCATGTGACTCTTGAGGATAACACAGCCTACTTAGGATGGGTAAACTAGGACGGTTTGCTAACAGCCTAACACCTTTTCCAGTCACGTTCGCGTTGATGGATGAGCTTTTATGTCTGGTTATCGTTGCTTTAAAAGTATGATTTCTATGACTATGAGAAATAATGTCTTAAATTTTCCCTAAAATCATAACATTTCTAAGTTCCATGATTTCAAACGTTCCCATAAAGTTTCATGAAGATAGTAGCCGTTTGCCCGGGTCACGGGCCAAATATCACGAAAATATCGCATTTAAAATAAAATAAAATCGTAAAAGAATGATATTCATAAGAAATATTTCTTCGATAAGTACGTAAAAACTTGGCAGATCTAAGTTTAGAAATTTCGAAGAGATCCCTCCAATTGTCATCAAGATCGGATAAATGCTGTTTGCCTAGTAAAGAGCGAAGAGCAAAAAAAAACTATTTTTAAGTAAGTGAAATTGAAGTCTTTGCTTTGCTCATCCAATGAATACTATTTGTGAATTGTAGGCTCTAGGTTTGTTGGTTCACAGATGTGTATGCTAAAATGCAATCACTGAAAATTATGGTATTCACTCTTTACACCAGTTGGCTAGTGGTGCTAGCGTGTGCTTTAGTGCTTTCGTGATACCGGGTACTGTATACACTTTTTAAAACAACATAGGCCTAGTGTAAGCGAATGAACAACCTTAAAAATCTAGCTGTCGAGTGCATGGCCCAGCATGGTAATTTTACTTTTTCTTTCCAGTCCAGGATAGTTCTTAAGTTCCCAGGAACTGTAGTCTCAGACCTATGTCACCATCCCCACCACCTAGCCTATATATAATCTGGGCCTAGGCCTACTATTTAAATGATAGCATAATGTATACCGGTTGGTTTGTATCTTGCATTGAATTGTTCCAGCCAGACTAATAGTGCAGTTGTCATTTCAGGTTCCACGCAAGCGTCCACTGCTGTCGCGTGTTGTGGCTGTGAAACGAAGCGCAGGCTCCAAAGTGCCGGAAGAAGACGAGGAATATGATCCATCTAACCCGTCCGTCGCTTCGGTTATCCGTGTCAAGCCAAGGCCCAAAGTTCCCGCTTCGATGCAAGCCCCCAAGAACCTGCTGCTCAAAGCGATGGCCGACGCTCAAAAGTCTGTCTCTAATGCCCCCAAACGACCCGAGGCACAGGTATGTGATGGTTGTCATTGGGTAGGCCTATCCAGGAAATAACGTGAAAATTAAATACAGTAAGATCTCTCTTATCCGAGTTGGATGAGACGGGGGCACCTCGGATTTGCGAAAAACTCGGATGGCGCGGATCAATTGTTATTTGCTCTCGTAGCATAGCCTGATGTGGTAAAATGATATATGACACATGTAATGGATAAAGGAACATAAAATACACACGATACACTTCATACAGGTATACTAAATGATTTAATAGCTTGTAATTCAAGCTCACGAACACACGTACACAATTAGGCCTACATGTCGTAATAAAAACGTATGTCTAGGCCTAGGCCTAAACTCGACGCAGTAGGCCTAGGCCTACAATGCAAACATAGGCCTAGGGCCTAGGCCTAGCTCTCTTTCTCATGTGGGAAAACCTCTCACTACTATGCCCGCGCTGAAGCTCACGACGCAAGATAAGTCTGGGAAAGAAATAAGATAAGCCCAGGAATAACAATTCAATGCGTCGTGATTACGAATTTCGTGAATCGGTTGAAACATGATTGCATCTAGTTCCACAACGACCATCTTTGAACAGCTGTGTGTGAGATGGCTGGATCGTATGCGCACGCGCAGGCGCGCGACGCACACTGACCTCTATATGCTCAGTGGGTGGCACTGACGCTTACCGGCGATGCGCCCGACGCACACTGACCACTGAACTCTATACGCTCAGTACACTGATGCACACTGCTCGAAAGTCGAGATATATCGCCGATCTATCTTCTTTGCACTCACTCGTAAGGCATGCCTACAAAATGTATGCGAGTACATTTAAAAAAGTGCGGCGCGGCGTCTGTAATTATTTTTATGTTTTATTTACGTATTTAAAACTTTTTTTTTTTTTTTTTTTTTTTTTTTTTTTTTTTTTTTTTTTTGGCGGCTCGGTTAACACGGAACATCGGATAAGAGGAGATCGGATAAGAGAGATCTTACTGTACCTACTAGCCCTACTAAAAAAGTTTTTCTTGGTAGGCCTATACGTCGTTAGGCTTTTGAATTACAAGTATAGTTGTCTCTCAATTTGGATAGTCGGGAAACACTCCTGTAGGTGGAATTTTATTAAATATAGTTATCTTGTCTCACAGATGAGTTTTGTCTTTTAACTGCTTAAGTTTAGGCTACTTGTCTTATTTTATTCAATTCAAACGTTCATCAACAAATAGATGGCTCCATCAAAGAATACTATCATATGTACGGTATACCCAGGATCCGTATTCTATAAAATCACATGATCGAATTCGGTTGGTAATTGCAACAATTTCAATTCTTTTTTGTTGTCCCAGAAGGACGAAACGCGTCATGGATTAAGGTAACAAACAAATTTAAATTAGCTGCAGTTGTCATCAGCAAGTGAAAAGTTTTGTCGCCCCCAGCCCTTTCGGGCTGGGGCTGTTCTCTATGCTTTCCCAACCTTTCAAACCCTTCTCCAATCTAAACCAATTCTCTTTTGTTTGTTTTTCCCATTAAAGTTAAACAAAAAACAAATAAAAAAATGTTGTCATACCGGTAGGCCTACTGACCGTATCCAATCCAGTGGAATTAGGATATGAACCCTGAGGTTGAGTGGGTTAAGAGTTCATAAAGTGTTTACGTCTGTTGTATAAAGCGACAATTTCTTCTTATTATTTTATATTATCTTATATAAATATAGTTGATATTAATTGTGTGGCTCGTTGGTCTTGTGGTTAGAGTATCTGCTTCCAATGCAGAAGGTCCAGGGTTCGATTCCCGCTAAAGTCAGAAGTTTTTTAACTTCTGATTTGGACTTAAGTCCATCAGTTCTTGTCTTAGGAGTTTGTAAACGGTGACTTTGGAGCCGTCCTAGCAACGAAGCACATAATAAATTTCAGAGTTGTTCTGAATCGGCCTTGTTGATTCTGGCGTTGATTCGCGGGTGTTCGCACTGTCCATACCACTGATTGCTATATTTCCTATTAAAAATATGATCTTTGGTTGGTTATCGCTCACTCGTCGATTGCGTCGGGGCCTGCAGGGTTGGCTTGGTCGCTTTGATTTAAAGTCCCCCACTGAAAATCAGTTATATAACTGAGTGGGTAGACTCTAAATAAAAATTTAAAATAAAAATTTATTTATTTATTTATTTATTGTTTGTGGTGTGATTCTGCAAGAGGAGCAATAAGTGTGATGCTTCTGTTGTATGTTTTACGGCCGTGGCGTTAGTAGGTAGGCCTATCGGCATCGCATTTGTTGCCGATCTTAAGATCTTAAAGAATCACACTGCTGGTACGCAGTGGTATATTTGGCATAGATTGACGTGGTAAATGTCACATGAAGTTATGTCTACTCTGTTCTGTTATGTATCTGATATTAAAAAAGAGCGCACAAGACAAACATATCATTTTAATTTTAGCCATACAGTTAGCCCTACATTTTGGTAGATTCCAATAATTTTCTAGTAGGGCTAAGTTTATTGTCAGACACACCGAAACGGTAAAATTATTGAATTTCTAGCTTTGTTAGGCCTAAACTGTCCTTTAAGCCATGCTTGCACTCGCTGGCATATTGCCAATTGGTCATACCTGCGGGATGCTTAATTGCAGCATGGCACGAGATAAATCAATAGGGAAGTCTCACAACTTTTTCTTATTCTAATCTACTGTATTCAGGGCCAGTTTCTGATTACATAATTAATATCAAATTTTTGTTACTGTATTTATAAAATATTTTCAGTCATAAAAGTGAGCTTAAAGTTTTACACGTAATAATGGCGGGAAAAACAGGGCAATACGTCATAACCGTACAACCAATCACCGTGTGGTCATTGAAAAAAAATCGATTTTTGCTGATTATCTTACTTATAGAAGCCTTTTTAGAATGAAATTTGTTTCTAATATGATTTACAAATGCTGATAAACAATAATTTCTACATTAAGATATGTATACCTAACATCTGCATATTTGTGTACCTATACATTTATAATGATTAATGGTTTTATGTCAACAATGAATTATTGTTTTAACATGAGCTGGTAAACGGCCGAGAGGTGAATTTAGCTCCGTGATCTAGAAGACTGTGGTCAATTTCATTCTTTAACAACGCTGACTACTGAGTTATGACATCACACGTCTTTTCACAATAATAGCGCGGGAGAGAGTGAACGTAAAATTTTGGACCTCTAGAGTGTTAAAAACTATGGCAATGGTGTTTTTAAGTGAATATCTACTGATTCTGTACACCAGCGCTAATATCTACGACTGAGGAGACTTCCCTATTACTATTAGATTATTGACTAAATTGGTACTATTGAGTAGGCCTACCTAATATTTGGTGGAAACTTAAGGTCAAAAAGTGCTTCAGAATGAATGTATAGTTTGTTGAATTTACCAATTATTGGTTTTTAAATCTACATTTAACGTTGTTCAAAAAAGTTGGTCCAAGCTCATTCAACTGTCTTAATTTATTTCAGCCTTCAAAAAATTTATATACCCGGAAGTACCTCAGTTCAAACCAGCCCTTGGAGAAGATTAACATCACCGTTACAAACTCGCCGAAGGCAAAGGAAGAGAGTATTGAAGAGGAGGCAGAGGGATCAAATAATGAAGAGGAGGAAGAAGAAGATGAAGTAAGATATGAGGTGAAGAAAGAAGAGAAGCCAAAGACCAAGGTGACGCCGGTTCTACAGGAAACACAGCCAGAGCACACAAGGAAAGTTAGACAGAAAATTGTTGTCGAAGTACCAACAGATTTGAAAACTCCAGTAGATGAAGGTGAGAAGGTGTTGAAATGTATTTCAAAGTGTAAACTCCAAGGGACTCGACTGAAATATTACTTGGTTGTAAAAATGATTTTGTTGTAATGGTTACGCATTTAAGCTGCTTTAGGAAACATTAAATCAGATTGTCTAATTGAGTAATTGCCCAATTGGTTATGTTGCCATTTGTAACGACTTTTGTTGTACCGGTGTCCCGTTGGGCACATATTGGCCATTATTGGGGATAGCCTACTTGTTTTGTTGCAAAATCTCTTCACTATGGTTGTTCATAACAGAACAAATAAAAGCAGTGGTAAGCAGTCTTAGGCAAGTTCTCCAATATAAGAAACTTCGGAAAGAAAAATTATTTTGAGAAAAAAGTCCCATTCTCGTTCTTACCAAAAAAGGTCCTCAAGGTCCTCAAGTTCCTCAAAAGGAACATACATAGTTCAAACATCAAAGTTACCAACCCATCTTTTAATAATTAATATCATAGAAAACTAAGAAAATACAAAGAAAACCAATTGGCTTGTTCACTGCGACTTTTACTCACCACGCTGCGCTATTGTACTAACCCCCCCCGCCGTCTGAATGCCTGTAAAGGCGGATGTAGAGTGTAGGTAGACGGCGGTGATAGCCCAACTTGCGGGTGTCATGGCTGCTCATAGCTGTCAGCAGCCTACTGTTTTTACTGTCAGTTTGCATAGTTTTATGTTGAAAGCAAAATGCCCAATTGCTGTGTGTATTCGTGTAAGGAGAGAGGAGGGCATACTGTCGTGTTTATTACTACAAATAAATACAATCACACATAATATACTGACAATTGTGTCTTTATTCGGCCTCCTGCCTACGTAACCTCTCTCATGTCAACAAATCAACACTGGCTAGGACTAAGCCCTAGGCTTTGCTGAGGCGTATGCAAGTAGGGCCTAGGCCTATACTTGCTAATTTATAATACCATGATATTGATATGCCTAGGTCTACATCTAATGCTGAAGAAAAGCCAAGGCCCTAGTCCTTAGTAGCCTTATTCCAAGTAGGCCTAGGACTAATCTCAATAACAGTGCTAGGCCCCAGGTTTAGACTTCAACGGCGCCATGTGCTTTCAGCTCTTATTTTAATTTTCCTATCGTTCACGCTTTCATTGTTTAAAAGTTTAAACAAACAAAATATGCTATTGAATAAAATTACTTGAAATAGGCCGTAGGTAAAACAATACGTAAACAAACAATCGAGGAAGCATACAGATTTGACAATGCAGAGCCTGCTATACATAGTTTATTTCAAACACCGCCACGGTCTTAGGGCAGGGTCCACTAGATACCTAACAAGCAGCTCGGAATAAGTATCTAGTGGACCCTGGTTTTGGGGTTAGTGCAGTGGCGCGATCTGCGTGGAGCTTTGCGTGAACAAGCCAATTGTTAATGGATGGGACTACGGTACTACCTGTTCATTATTGATACACGTACTATTGGAAAGTTCCTAATACCAGGCCAATTTCAATAATTTTTTCAGACAGTAAAGTGTTAAATTGTAGTGATGCAATTGAGTTCCTAATTTTATTCTTTACTCCTGACTTTGGCGGAATGACGGCAGCATTAGGAACTTTTCAGGGAACATTAAATTTGTTCCAAGTTTCCAAAATAATAAATATAGTAACCTTTCTAGTTAAACATTTTTGATATTGTAAAAGGAATGTGTTCCCACAAAAGCAAAAACTAAATATGAAATCATTCCCGGACTTTCAAAGATTGATGTAGGCCCTAGCTGTATCATTGTAACTTTTTTTAGAACCTTTAACTTTAACAACACATTTAAAACACTACATCAATCTTTCAGATGAAATGACTGTGGATGAGCAGAACAATAAAATTTCTTCGGATCAGAAGATAGATGATGATGAGAATGAAGAGGACGACGTTATCTTTGAAGAGATCTTCGACGACGATCTCAATGAAGAAGACCTTGTAGAGATGACTGTCTCAAACGGAGACTCGAACCTGGGCAACGTCTCACCCATCAACAACGATGAGAACATCGCAGAGTATGTGCCAACCAAAATCAGCAACAGCTCAAAACCGTCGCATAAGTAAGTTGTAATTCATATTTAATTCAAATTACAAACAATGCTTAATTACAACAATTACATCATCATTTTCTATTGCCACGTCCAACTCTGCATTGGGTCGGCATTGAAGATAGGCCTCTCCATCTTCTTCTGTCCTGCCACCACTCCTCTCCTTCCACCACATTCCAGTATCCTCCTCGCTGTTCCACATCTTTTCTCACACTATTCTGCCATTGTTGTCGTGGTCTGCCCCTTGGTCTCCTACCTGGAATTTCCAATTCCATCATCCTTCTCGGTGATCTTGCTCTTTCCATCCTTTTGACATGTCCAAACCACTTTAATCTTCTCTCTCCAATTCGCTCCATTAAATAGGCCATTTCAAGAATCACCAGCGCCCTCTATATCGTTTGCAAAGCATTATGGATATCATGAAGGTGCGTTTACTGTTCGGCTTGCTCGCGAGGCGAAGGCGCGTTGACCAATCAGCGTCCGATTTTCAAGCGAAGGCGCGATAGCGCTAGGCCTCGCGAGAAACATAAACTAAGTTCATCTTTTTTGCTTTCGCGACAAGGAAATCTCCCATTACGGCCAGTTGGATCGTACTTTGTTGTACATTACGGCCAGTTGGATCGTACTTTGTTATACATTTTGTTTGTTGTTGCAGGCTCGCGGTAGTGTAAACACTCTACAGGCAAACTTTGCCCGTTTGCCTCGCGAGCAACGCCGAACAGTAAACGCATCTTGAGTATTAACATACATCCTGCCATATGATCAGGTGTGTGTAGGACTGTGTTTTCAACAATGTCTACCTCAGTCTACCACACACCTGATCATATGACAGGATGTATGTTAATACTCATGATATCCATAATGCTTTGCAAACGATATAGAGGGCGCTGGTGATTCTTGAAATGGCCTACCTCACCCATACTTGATCTCAAACATTCTCATTCCGTATTCGGTCCCATCTAATCTTACCTACAATGCTTCTCAAAAACTTCATATCTACAGCCTGCTCAAGGCTCTTATCCACTGTTGTCATATTCCAAGTCTCCACTGCATATAGTCAGTATTGGAACAAAGTAAGTCTGGTAGATGGTTGGTAACCTTGCACTTCTTTGGTACTTCTCTGTTCCATATATGAGGTCTCTGATAGATTGGAATAACCCAACAGCTTGCTACATCCTGCTTCCTTTCTCTGGTTGAATCCTTCCATCGCATTACTCCCCACGTACCGTACCTAAAATTCTGCCTCCTAGTAGAATCCTGACATTCTTCGTTTTATCTCGTGTCATCAGCATGTTTCACTCTTGCCACTTCCAAACACCAGACCATATTCTCCTGCCACCACACTCCACACATCAACTTGAGATTGCACTGCACCTCCTCTTCATCTTCTCCCCACACCAAAAGATCGTCTGCAAATAACATTATTTCATAATTCTTCTCTGATCCTCTCTACAACTTTCCTAGTGATTTTGTCGTTCCTTGTTTTAATCCACTCCTAATGTCAAACCACTCTGTAATTCCACCTCTTGTTTTTACAGCACTTCTAGATATCGAGTACATCTCTTTCTCTCTTCTTCTTCTTATTCTTTTGTTAACTCCTATATTTTGCATTGCATTCCAAACCTTCTCTCTCTTGGGCTATCGTATGCCTTTTCGATATCTAGAATAGCCATACATAGGTCCTTTTCTCGGTCATAGCACTTTTCCATTAGCTGTCCGAGAGTGAGAAAATCAGGTCCACCGCCGATCTTCCGCTTCTAAATAAATAAATAAATAAGTAAATAAGTAAAAATAAATAAATTTGTATTAAGAGTCTACCCACTCAGTTATATAACTGATTTTCAGTAAATCCATGTTGTTCTTCTCTTAAATCTCCTTCTATGGAGTTTCTAATTCTACTATCAGCTACTATTCTTTCATAGATTTTGGCACAGTGGCATGTCAGTATTGTCCCACTTTGAATTTAAAAAATTTGAATTAAAAAAATTTACAGCTATTATTTTAAAAAGCCATCCATAAAAGTCAACCACCCTATGCTTCTACAGGGACTTTAACTCAAATTCAAACTGAATTTGAATTTTGTGTAGTTTAGGGTGGTTATGTATATTGGAAAATTCAACACATTCTACTCAAGTGAACATAATACTGAACGATTTGATACTTCATTAATCATTAAGTCTAGGCCTACTTACATTGCTGTTCTGTTACCTACTCAAAATAGCAATTGTTTGTGTAGTAATTCAAAATTTAAATGTTCTCATGTTGGTTCCTACTTACTAGACCTGCCTTATATTCATATTTGGTTCGAAGTGAAACACTGTTGTTTGTACCCCCCTAGCAACTAGGATATCAAACTAGGCCCAACTTCTTAGGTTGTATGATTTTTTTCAGGGGGAGAGCGAGCAGCCCCCAGTTTGTGGTCACACTGGACGGACTAGACCCCAACATCTTCAACCCTCGTAAACGGACGGTGGACGCCACGCAGAGCCGGGAGCGAGACGAGGAGTCCGGAGTCATGTCTCCGGTTCCGGGACTGGATTCCGAAACTGACGACAGGTTGGCTTGAATTTAAATGTTTTGGTTTCTAGTTCTATACTTTGAACTTGTGCTAAGGGATGCTTTTGTCAAAAACATTAAGAGGGTACGCTGAGCTTGGCCCAACTCAAATGCGCGCAAACAGGTGTTGATGATTTCTGCTGAACGGTTGGTAATATCATTACCAAATTTTGAATGGATGTTAATAAAGTGCTTTTATATTGATATCCGTAATTGGTTGCACAAAATAAGCGTTAAAGATCCATTGCGAGACATTAGTTCAAAAACGTGAAAAAATAGGAAATCCAAAACATGGATTACAAATCTGGAAATTCCCACCAAACCGTTTATCTTACGACAAAACCAAATTAACCTGCGCGATAACATTGATTTAAACGTTGGGTTCCATTATGCAAATTTGAGTTAAAAAAATCTGTTCACTTAGAATAAATTCACGAAGTTGACCAAAATTGAGTAAATTTTGGTGATTTCACTAAATTTTAATTCAAAATCAATGAATTAATTTAGGAATACGCATAATGGATAACATAGATTTATTCTTTATAAACGTTAGTGTGAAATTTGATAATGGTGTTATAAACCGTTTACCCAAAAAATCCAGAAAGCTGAGCGCTTAAACTCGCCTCCGTTCTAGCCTCAGCATACCCTTTAAGTTCAGTTTTGTTTCTGCTTTCTACCTCAGAAAAGTGGTTAATTTGATGGCCAACCTACTGTAATTAAAATACTAATTCAAAATTTAATTTTTCTCCCTCATTTTGCAAAGGGTTTGTTGTTTAGTTGTAATAAGTGTGTAGGCTTGGCTTGGTTATTAGGCTTACGGTATTACCCAATTAGCATTCAGGAGCATGTATTTGTAGTTGACTGTATTTATGACTTTGTCCAAAATTGGGGGGTGGGGTGGGGGGAACACGATTGTTTCTTCATTGAAATTTCCCCGAACTTCCTGTGATATTGATGCCGTATTAAATATAGGGTTGCCGTTCGATAATCGATATATTTATCAATAAGGTTTTTAAGCATAAGCCCGCTTTAAGTACATAGTTATTGATTCATAGCAATTGTTGTAAAAACGTGCCATAGGGGCCTAGCTCTACCAATTGAGCTACCGGGACCACAGAACAAACCTTTACTTAACTGTTATTTGTTGTGACTGTTGACTTCCAACGATTATTTCCCGAAACGATCGATAATCGATTCAGTCTTCCCATCGATCAAATCGATTATCGATTAATCCAATAGCTCACCCTTCCGAAATTTTGTAATTAACCGCTCGCTCTGCAGAACTCTATAAAATATTTCCAGTCGAGAAATAAATCGCTTTATTCTAGGGCTGCCCAACAATATCGATAACTCGATACGATATCGGTATGAATGAAGAAACAAATTTGATATCGATATGGAAATCCGAAATATTTATCGTTTTCCTTTAATTTTACTTTTAAAAAAATAGCATGTAGGCCTACATGTGTATGTAGGCCTTCTACGCCGATAAAATAAATTTAGTATTTACAAACAAAAATTATGTTGAAAAACATTACGTACAGATCTAATCAAGAAATGCTTCATGCAGCAGTGAGTTATGGTTCTGCAGCGCTGTCTCCCTCCCTCCCTTCCCCCCACTCCCACGCCATCAACTACATATTACTAGTCACTCACTAGTTAGTCGGGTTTGGGCCAAGATTCTTGGTACTTTGTTTATGTTATGAGATACGATAACAAGACCACATGTGCAATCTAATTTATTCTCTCACCAAAGCATACAGCGGCTCAAGTTGTTACACTGCAGTAGTGTCAAGACAGAGTCGGGGAGAGAGAGACCGAGAAATTAGTTTGCTTCTATCTCTTCGCGCGGTCGCATGTATTGTTGTGAGTTACGTAAAAAATCATGCTCTGGTTTTGTACGTGTTTGTATCCTATTATCCAAACCCGTCAGCATCCGTCCCTTTAACATGTCTGTTGTATAGGCCTTATCTTAACCTTGAATCTGCCGCTCTTGATTGGGACCGAGAGTGGCATGTCTGCATTGCCGGCGGGCGACCTTGGCCACGCCTGGAGAATGTAATAACACTTAACATGTGACTTGAAAAGTTTGATATCGAATCACGATATCGATCCCCTTTCGATATCGATATGATTTTTTTATCGTTAAGCAGCCCTACTTTATTCCGTGAAAAATTTGTCTACTGCAAAATCTACAACAGGCGTAAGGCGCGAAGTCCAAAGCGCAATGCATCGTCTGCAGGCGCCGATTGCTCAACCTCACCTCATCACAACCGGTATTGTAGTACACTACTCAAGATCGGACACAAGTATCTATCGAGATCAGGGGCGGCTCGTGTATAGGTGCACAGGTGCACGCGCACCCCCAAATATCTGCGCGAACTAAATTCCAAATTTAAGGTTCAAAGCAAATCTCGTAATATTCCCAATAAATCGTTGGATTGTTTGCATGGATATTTTGGCCGGCCCAAAGCAAGGCATATTCGGCAGGAGTCATTCTTCAGTAGGTAAGTGACACTGCCACCGGAGGAGGGTGCTCTCCGAATGTGAGTTCATTTTTGTCATCGTTTTCTACGGTCGGCATGGCAGAACGAGCCCCGGGCCATCTTTAGAAATCACGTCTGAAAAAGCTTGCCCGATCGCGCAAGCGACTGGGTCAAAACCAGTTATTTCATTTTATGCCCTCGCAGGCGCAGCATTCATTCACCCCCACAACCCGCTCAGTAGCTAGTGAAAGTTGTTCGCGACAGGGTTGGTGAAGTGAGCAAACAGTGTTTAAATTGGACTTGGTTCTCGAAATGGGCGATTTCAATGAACTAGTAATTGACCGTTTTTCGAAACTAAAAAATCGAAGAATGGACTTCATTTTAAAATAAATATACGATGTGATGTTTGAGGCGCGTGTCGGAGGAGATGAAGGGACATTATTCGGGTATGTAATATTTTAATCAACCATATAATAATTAATTTTTGGATGGTTTTCCATAAGGTAACAGTTACACATAGGGGAGTTTTTCCTGACCAATAAATTAAAAAAATATACTCTTAGAGTCGTTTTCTGGGTACTTCAGACCATTAGTATCTGGAAAAATTTTCGCCTCCGGCGGCTGGGGCTGCGCCCCAGACCCCTTTGTTCCCGCAGAATAAGACTTCAAAAATATGTGCACCCCCACAATAATAACTCACGAGCCGCCCCTGATCGAGATACATTCCTCCCCAGCCCGCGCTAACTCGTTCATTCCGTAATGCTACGATAATCAGTTCACTACATCGTCTTCCAAAGAAATATTGAACATTATTCATCTTATCTCGTAATAAATATCGGAGCATGGAATAGTTACTGATAATATCTCGTAAATGAAAGAACGACAATCACAACAAAAGCTGAAATGAAACTTAACAGAACTAAGCTTTCCGAGAAACACGACCTTCACAAAGACAACACACGAGCCGGGTAGCATCTGTTTACACTACGCAGCACGCTCTCGTCTGGCCGGCCAGCCACGCATGGGAGAGGGGGGCTCGCGCTCTTGTGAAAGACGTCGGAAAAACCCTGTTTTGAGCAAAAAGAAGAAACAAAAGGCATGCACTCGCATAAGGTTCACGGTCCGCGTCGGTATGCAAGGAAGTATAGGCCTAATTTTGAATCAATTATCGATCGACGTAAAAAATATCGATATTTATCGATCGATAAATTGCACACATGCACGATTATCGATCTTCAAGTTCATTGAATGGCAACCCTAATTAAATACTTAGGCCTAATACATAATATTAATTATTAATCAACTTTTAATTGATAACAATTGTCGTATAATTTTGGCCTGATTGGGGATTGAATCCAGAACCTCTTGACAATCAATAACTAAATTTCCTAAAAGCTGGCTCATCCTTAAAATCATGTTAATCATGTTATCATACCAAATAAATTGCTCCAAATTGACTTCAAAGTTTTCAATATTATAACATAAATTGTCCATCCTTAACCATTATTATTTATTAATTAATTACCATTTCCTACCATACTTATCTTTGTAATCTATTTTCAATATAATATGTATAGTGTATATTAATAATTTTCGTTATACTCCCTGTTCCAATAGATGATAGTCAGAATTGAGAGTGTCCACTTTATAACACGCAAAGTATTATGGGAAAAAGAGAGTTTCACGCGCTAAATGCTGTAAGTGCTCAAGTGTGTGACGAACTGCAATGAATTTGTAGGAGATTGGGAGACATAGTTCTTCACACACCCGGGAATATGGCATCTAGCGTGTAAACTCCCTTTCTCACACTGCTTTGTGCGCGATATAGAGGGCGCTGTTGATTTTGAAAATCGTCTATTCCTCCTGCTTTACTAGCATTTGTTTTGTTTTGTCATACTTCAGGATTCATAATTGGTTATTATCTCTGGATAGAGCAAAAAAAGAAGAGGAACGCAACGAGCAAAACGCATCGCCGGTTGTCTACAAGAAACCTAAGCTGGCGGTGGCTCCCGTTGTCGAGCCGGTGAAACCCGTGTCTACCGAGCGGTGTAAATACTATCCGGCTTGCGGCAAGGGGGAGCTGTGCGAGTTCCTACACCCGAGCACGCCATGCAAGTGAGTATGTTGGCAGTTTACAAGAGAAGAAAATAACTCCTTGAAAGTTGAATCTAATTTTTAAAGAATATTTATTTTGTACTTTATTCATGGAAGGCTAGTGCGGGAAAAATACACGCGCTCAAGTTTTAGATGATTGCAACTAAATGGTTACTAATAATTATTTTTTTTTAATTTGGCAAGAACGTTAATGAAGAACCGTTCACACTCGGTTGCAAAGAAATGGCCTTAAACAAACATTGTGACACATAAGACTTGAACGTCAAAAATGTGGAAAATTAATATGCACATTCAAGTTGATTTAAATGTTGATTTCCAGTTATAAAATTTGCTGTAAATATATTTAGGCTACCGGTAGGTGGTTAGACAGGGCTGCCGTTTTAACGGATTTTATCCGTTTTTACGGATATTTAGGGTGCAAAACGGATAAACGGATTTTTAGTCTTATTTACGGATATTTCGTTAATTACGTTTTCTATGCTTATTTTCGTATATTTGAATCTGCGCGGGCTAATTTCGATTGTAAACATTGAAGGCGGGGCGATAATCGATTCGACTTTCGATAGGGGGCGGAGCAAGGGCGGAGCCAAGTCCTAGACTCCTAGACATTGTAGGAACTGCTTCTGCTTGCTTTTGGGAGTGGGAGGAGCCATGAACAAACAATGAAGATTGGAGCCTACAAAATTGTTTTCTTTCGTTTTTGTTTATAAAGTTTGGATTATGTGATCATAAACGTGAAAAATAGAATTGGTATATGATTAAAATGTTATTAACAAGTTCTGCAAGACTGCAATGTTATTAATAAACACAACACATGGGCCTGCCTAGGTCAAAATTGTGATGCAACATTCCTAGGGCCTAGCCTAGGCGGCTAGGGCTAGGGCCTAGGCCTAGGCCTAGGCCTAAGAATTTTTTAACCAGGTCAGATTTAAAACAGATTTTCTGTAAATAAGTAACATTTTACATTTTTATGCAATCTTAATTAAAGCAACCACGGGCGTTTCTGGCTCATTTATTCTCGTCTGTGCATAGGCCTAGGCCCTAGCAACTTTTAGGTTATGATGGTAACAAATATAAACATAACATTTAGCCATTTTCATAGTTTGATCAATGAAATTAACGTTTTTAGACTTTTCACGGATTTTTGCGGATTTTTAATGTCCTCCAACAGGATTTTTTTTAAATGTCAGTGGCAGCCCTGGGTTAGAATAATAAATTGCCGCACAAAAATTAGAAGTTAAAAACTTAAAATGGTAGAATTCATAACTATTTTAGGTCAAAATCAATGATTTAATTAGGAAATGCAAGTCCTTAATAAATTTTAATGCAAACTCTTATAAATCTAAGCGATTAGGCCTACCCGTTTTTTTTTCCAAAGATGGGGTCGCTTAAAGTTGTCCCCGTGCTAACCCCAGGAACTCCTCTTAATGCCGTTTGAATTCACCCTACGTTATTATAAGTTCGGAAATCTTAAGAAGTTGTTTAAAAGTTATACACACACATTACACTTATTTGATACCTTTTCAGTATTCGTTAGCAACTAACCTTGCCATTACGTATCAATATCATTTATAATTTTCACATCATATGTATCCTCATGATTCATAACCCTACCGCTCACCGTGCTCTTTGACAGACGTCGCGCATGCTTGCAAGTTGCACGTCAGTTACTCTGCAGTAACATTAAACAAACTTTAAAATAAAAGGGAACTTTTTAAGGGAACTTTAGTTTCTTTTTATTTAGTTTTTAGACTTGGGTGTATGACTATTCCATGAGTAAAACACTGTTTTGCTTTCAGAATGTTTCCGGGCTGCAAGTTCGGCGACCGGTGTCTCTACGTCCATCCCAACTGCAAGTTTGACATTTCTTGCACGCGCCGCGAGTGTCCCTACAGTCACACTGGCGTTCGCAGTAGCACCTCCCAAGTGCAAGGTAGGTGCCTGTGCATAGCAGCGTTGTACACAAGATTTTGTGAAAATGGCAGTTTCTAGAATGGGGTTTTTACTTTTCCAAAATAGCATTGATGTGTGGACATTTTCATTTCAGTTTCAGGAAGGTCTATTGAAGTTTTATTTATGGTATAGATAGGCCCAAATCTAATTTATCATGCCAGTCTACCATAAGCCTAGGAACTATGCCTACAAAAGGTTGGCCTAAGCCTATCCTAAGCACTAGGTAGGACCAAAGTACTGTAATATGAATAACTATTAGCTTTTCCTATTACCCTATTTTGTAGGGCTTCTTCTAGTAAGCTAGCTAAAATTTAGAATAGTGTCAAATCAGAAATTAAAAAACTTCTGACTTTGGCGGGAATCGAACCCTGGACCTTCTGCATTGGAAGCAGATACGCTAACAACAAGACCAACGAGTCACACTAAATTAACTAACTAAATTAATATTACAGTATACATACTAGATTATCGACTAAATATTCGTTAATGGAGTAATATGCTTTTGATATGAGGAACTTTTTAGTTTTTACTGAGTATTTAATACTGTCTAATGAGCCTTACAGAATATTTGTGTGAAATTTTAAATAAAAAACTTTGAATCAGTGACAAACTTTGCGCGAATACTTGCGAGAATTTTGAATATTCGCATACCCCTGCGTGTGTTTACTTACTCCCATGTTCAACAAGCTACTTTCCCTTATTGGCATCAAATGTAATGTTTTTACAGTTTTTAGATTAGCATTTGCAGAGAATTCAAATGATGTGCATAGATATCAGAATCTCAATCGGTTCATAGAAAAAGTGGTATTGGTATCAGCAAATTCTTACATCAGTCCACCATCTCTATCAAGAAAGGTTAGAAAGTCTGAATGGGAATTTTACATTTACTTTTTCATCCCAGATATTCTGGTTGCGGTCAATATTTGTGATAGAGATATGCACATGATAATCAATATTATTTCGATAATCTTTAACCAAAATTCATTATCGATAATCGAAATAGCAAATAATAGGTCAATAGCGACACAAACCAAAACTCTTAAAGATAGAGATTATCTCACTTTGTGCCATGCACTGGCTGGGCTGATCCGCTGATGGTGTCACACTTTAGATTTGTGTTGGAAATGAGCCATCAGTCGATAATGGATGCCAAACACATGACATTGAAGGCAGCAAACGGAACACGATTTTATTGTTTTGACTTGCACTTGCCACACTGAGGTTCCACTTATAGGTCGGAACAGGCCTTGCTGGTGATATCGATATTATCGATAATATCAATTTGATTAGGACATTGCCATTTTGATAATCGATGATGAAAAAGTATCGATGTGCATCTCTAATTTATGATAACCATATATGGTTTATTTTTCTGTTTCAGTAACTACATCTGGAAAGTCAAGGCCACACTCTCAACCGTTATGCAAATTTTACCCTAAATGTAGTAACGTTAACTGCTCGTTTCTGCATCCAAAAGTAAGAGCCTAAATTTAAAAAAAACATTCTCGTTCGATAGAATTCTTGCTGTACCTGTGTGACGAATTCTAATATTGTAACTGCGTTCTTCCAGCCTTGCAGATTCGGCCGAGCGTGCACGAACCGGGACTGCAGCTTTTTCCACGAAGAAATTCCTACTGCAGAGAAACTTAAATGGGTCAATACAAATCGTTACTGAGCAAAGCTCAAGTCTCAAAAATTTAAATAAGGCATTAATTTTTTATTGAATGGAATTTGTTTGTATATAATGTACGTACTAAGAATAATGTGATTATTGCCTTTATAATCCTCCATAATGCTATATGCATATGGAACAAGAATTTAATTTTGGGTTCATAATATGAATTCATAATGGCTAAATACAAGCTTTAATAGCATGTTTTGTGTATTATTGTATTCAAGTGGCTTAGTCACCATGGACGCTATATTTAGAAGAGTCCTCCACCCGGTTTATAAACAAGGTTGGTGCCACTACTACTGATTTACTATTTTCATTCACCTCTTCTTGGAACTCCTTGCTCGTGGCTGCAAACAGGTCTTCCGTCTACAGTTGGGTTTGAGAAGGACAAAATGGAGCCTCTCCAATTTGTCACTGGATAACTGAGACATTCAGTAGGCCTACTTTTGGGTTCTCCTTTTCACATTAGTATAACATGGTGTTTGAATATTCTATATAGGTATTTTAAGAAGTGTATTGTGATTTGAGTTTCCAGTTGACTGGGACTAGGTGGGTAAATGACTCTGCGTGATGAAATGGTTGCCGAAAGGCTGGATCATGGGTGTGACATGAAGAGTTACGATAGGCCTACCAACAGCTTACTAGAAAACAAAATATAAATACAAATAACTTAAATTAAAAGTAAGTACATTCATGACTGCAAACTGGTCTTCCACCAACAGTTGGGTGTTAGTTTTTTTATGGAGTTTTAATGGTTTTGAGTAGTACTGTACCTGTATTTTGTGTTTTCTAGTGAGGCCTAGGTAAGCTGTTGATTTTAAGTCTCTTCATGTCGCTCTCATAACTGACTGGTACTGCTTGACTAGGCTATAGTACACCCAAAAGCAGGTAGGGGTCTATTTGGGGTGAAAATAAAATATTCTTTTTGGTATGCTCAAAAGTAGGCTAGTAAATTGGTGTAGGAGAATAGTTCCAAATTTAATATATTATTTATACTGGTCTGGTGTATTCATCAATAGTTTTTGGAATTGAAACTGGTAACTTTAAAAAAATAGTTTTGAGCATTCAGGGTGCATCATTTTATTTTTTGAACAGCTTTCGTTCCCTTCAGTGATCAAGACATCTCGTCAAAATTTTGGCATTTTTCTGTTCTGTTTAGGCCTATATTATAATATTATTGTGTTACTATAGGTGGAACCAGATAAGGTGGCGGTCGCCGAGGGATCGCAGCACTGTCGTCCACGCACTATGGCCACAGGATAGGCAAAAAGTAGATAAAATAACAGTCTCTAAAACTGCTTTCGGAGAAAAACACGACTATTTTAAAGCCAAGCCTTGCCCAATATATCCTAAAAATAAAGTATTTATGAAGTGTACGAATAAAATCAAGACATTTTGATGCTCCTAAACATTGACATCACATCTGGCGAGGTTGGCATTATAAACAGCTGGAACTTTAGACACACCATTGCCAACAAGGCAAAAAACACTTTCGTAATCGTGATTACTGAAAATCATTATTTCGCTAAAATACTCACTCTGTGGGACGAACTACTTTATTCACAGCTTATAAAATGTTGATTTATGTGATAACATATCACTATAACATGACCAAATACGGTAGGCCCTATCTAATGCCAGTTGTGTGTAAATTGTCAACGTCGGCGTCCGTGCTCTCGCTTGACCTTGACGGCTGCCAGCTTATCTGGTTCCACCTATAGGCTTCCTTATATAGTTCATCCGTTTACAGTATACGAATTTCGGAAGATTCGCCGACGTAGCGGGAACTTGTAAGCTACTTCTTATAACCAATTGCAAGGGTTGTAAATTGAAATTCTATCTTCGATGACCCTCACCAGTGTTGCCCGGCTGTAGGTTTTTGTGCGCCTCTTTGACTAACCAATGAAGCGCAATAATGGAAACCAAACTAAGTGGCTTGATGACGGGTTTGCAAGTCATCATAAAAGACATATCAATCACTGGAGATCTCAGAGACTAGGTATTTCCCACTGAATCAGAGAAGATGATCTTGTCAAAAGGTGTGAACAAATTAGGTATTTTGTCCCTTTGAGGAAAACGAAATTCGTTTACTGTAAACGGACGAAATATAACATTTGGCAGCTTCCATCACACCACAAAGGTAAGCTATTGGATCCTTCCTATACCAACACTCAATTATGGTCACATACATATGGTAGGTCTGCGGTAATCTATGCATTTCCATGTCTGACACATTCAATCTAAATATTGACAACTTATACCAGCCCAAATGTGGCTAGGCCTTTACTGTGTGCGCGAGCAACTTCGGCGTCAGTTCATTTGGGTTTTAGCGAATGCTCGTGGCAATGAAGGGCAGTACGGCCTCGCTTACTCTAGGCAGCGCAAGCAAGGCAACATGTTTATCTCTAAAGGTAATTACGGGGAGATGAGCGATAGGACCTCGGAACGCTCCAGCTACCTTCATTTCTCTCGTCGATCGCATCGTCACGCGCTATGCAGCTCATCGCCTGCATTCAAGACAATTGGACTAGTACCGTTTTGGACAGGCTTTTGGTGTTTGGTAGTCTAACCTGTATGCATTTAATTAATATTTGACAGGTGACTCATACCAGCCCAATTGACTGAATTGTGGGTTAGGTGTTTTTCTGTTTTGAGTGCCTGGGAGGCAAATTTATTGTAGCGTTTTGCACATGCTTATTATTTTTGTATGTAGCAAAATCTTGTGGGGACAATGAAGGGTCGCAAATGATATGGAGCCTTGGCCCTTACTTTACTATAGGTAGAAACTGGCGTAAGCATATTTTCCGGGCAACTCTTTTATGTTGTTATTGCTCTAAATTAATTAATTGGGTAGATAGATATAGAAGGGGATAGAATGTAGTTGTATGAATGTAGTACGGTGTGCGAGTTTAAGTAGAGACTTTATTGTGTAATTTATAAGCATCTATGCAAGTCTGGCAATTTGTATTTGGTGTAGGCTATATTTACTTAAGAAAGCAATGTTGGTGGATCAGCAACCCTTGGATAGTATTTACTATGTATGAAAGAGAGGCTTTACTTTAAAACTTCAAATACCTTTTTTATGTGTGCATTTTCATTGCTGACTGTATGCCCTACAGTGTACGGGTACTTTTTTCTTCTGGTGGAAAGGACTAAGAAATTTGATTTGGTACCTATTATTAATGTAATTAGAACAATTGTAATAAATATGGTAGACTGCACTTACTGGTACTAGCAAAATATCAAAAGGTCACACATTGCTTGGACATTTTAGGTTATTTTTTCTATTAATTGTGGCTTGTCAGGTGGCTTAGCTATGAATATGATATATCAGCAAGTGGTAAAAAGTAGTTGTCGTTGAGAGTGTTTTGAGAGGCAAGCAATGGTAGGGATTAGTGCAAGAACACAAGAAATGATACTGTCACTTGATGTATTACACAAACCACACTAAATCCCTGCAACAACTTTTTCCACCTTGTGCTATCATACTGACTATTAATTAGTAATGAAGTCAAGTCCAATATATATATTATGTGTATTTTCTTTGCGACTAGTTTTTAGAAGAAGCTGACCATAGATACTAGTATAACCTCTTGACAATTTCATGTGTGTGTAGACACTTGTTTATCTTTGCTGACAGTGACAGCTGTGTCATTGCCATTGCAAAAATCGCGTGTGTGAGTTGTGAACATTGATGTGTCAGCACGCGTGTCCTTGAATGTTTATTCTTCATTGCCATTTAAAGTCAAATCATATAAACTAAAGATAATTAGATAATTCAATCGATTTACAAAATTGCATTCAATTCTTTGTTTTTTTGTTGAACTGACACTGACAGACTGCCCAAAGACCTCAGATAAATCAACATGAAGTGGGAACGTTTTTTATCCGAGGTCTTTGATCTTGAAATCTGCAAGGCGGTGATAAGCCAACATTGACATATTGAACATGTGTGATAAGAAAGGGGAAGATGGACGCCAACCTGTGGCTTTTTGAGTGTTTCAATCTTTTTCATTTTAAAGTATTCAAATCTGGTTCATTAAGTTTCCGTGTACTTTCGTGAGTGATTAGAATGTCATTGTGTACAAGTTTTTAGTATTTGTTTGACTAGCCTAGGCTTACATTTAATTTTGTGGGCGTAAATAGGTACGGTAAGCTAGAGTCTCAAGGTCGTACCGCTGATTTGCCGTTGATTGTCGGGCCTATGCCAAACGTTTTGTAGTTTGTACTAATTAAGTTATTAATCAAGCGTTCTAAGCCATATGCACAGTTGTATTCAATTGTTGTAAAACAATAAGTACCGTGCTTGCGCGAGGTACTTTATAATAATAGGCTACATTGAAGTCTTCACATTTGAAATAGCATACAGTGGTCAAATTCGAACATAATCTATCCACCAATCAGGAGACACGACTGAAGTGTTCTTTTTTCGAATGCGTATCCGGTTGACCAACTGTGGGTTGTTAATTAAAAAACCGAGGAAATTATAGGGAAGGCGCACGCCCATCCCCCCAAAAAGTAAAAAAAAAACTATTGGCGTACCGGTACGCCACCGATTTCCGTCGTGTTTATAATTGTTCGCCGCGAGTGTTATAAAGTTTTTTAGTGCGTGACTTTTAGTAGGCCGCCAAAGGCCTACTAACCCGTGTGTTTCGTGTTCGTCCTTAACCTCATCAGCTGTGCAAGGTGTTGTGGATATAAAAGGTAAACATCAATCACTTGAAGTATCCCACTCTCTGAAACTGGAAACAGGTAACAGGACCCATACACTCCAGAATTTATGAAATCCAAACTAAAAATATTTCAGGGGGGGTGGGACAGAAGTCCCTTAGCCGCCGCTCCCCCCCCCCACACAGTGGATACATATCTGCAGGCACATCAAAGTGGGCCTCTTCCTCGGCCTATGTAAATCGACATCTTTTTAAGATGGCTTACAATTAATGTCAGCATTCTTCTACAATTCTGAATCAGTGGCGGCGCTACGGGGGGCCTGGGGGGGGGGCACTTGCGCCCTCCAAAATTTTTCAGTTAAACATGACAAAATAAAATGCGAAAGGGCCTCCGGCGGCTGGGGCTTTGCCCTGGATCCCAGCTACGTCCACCAGTCCACCACTAATTGCCCCCTCAGTGTATTATCTTGCCCCTTCTTTGCGACTTTGCCCCACCATAGTTTTTTGGCTGGCGCCGCCACTGATTATGATAAATGACGTGTGTCACTGACTCACTGATTAAAACTCTAAGCAGTCGGAGCTTTCAGCTCACCTTCAAACAACTGTTTCGTATTTTTTCCCATGTGTGGAAAAATTAACTAGGATCAAATATTGGAATTTAAAATCCAGGAGTCACCTTTGTTTTTTAGTTGCCTTATCTACTAAACTTGCTTCACTGCCAAAGTGAGTGTTGATAAGGAGTTATTGTGCATAGGCCCTACAATCTCTCGGGTGATAAAGGTTTTAATGGTCAGAGTAAATCATGAAAACTGCGTTTAAGGACAAAAAATATGTTGGGTAGGCCTACTGTCGTGATGTTCACCCAATAAATCATATGTACAGATTAATGTATCATACTGAGCAAATTAGTTTCTTTCCTGTTGAAGGGACAATGGATCGTATGCATAGGTTGACCTACAACAGTAACAATAAAGCTAAAATAAAATTGGTCCGATTTTATTAAACATTAAATACCTGTACATATTATGTTAAAACATTCTAATGGTAACTCATAGAGGTTAATACCTACCACGTACAAAAATATCACGAAGAAGGGTCCACTGCGGCTGTATTTGTGCACGGCTAGAAAAAAGGTCGTTATTTTATTTCAAGGCTTCCGTGAGAATAAGTTTATTGATCTGTCATCGACTATTATTGCCACGAATATTCTTGCAGACATATTTCTGGGACTGCAGTCCAAACTTGGAACAAAATACGTAGGCCTAGGTTCGATCCTGCAGAAGGTTTGGATGAGCTTTAGTGACTTCTCTTCAGTCTCGGTTGATAAGACCCAAGATTTTAGCACTAAACAACAAATACCACTGTTTGGATGTAATCCATGGGTGGCATCAACATGGATTAATTCGCATTTTACACTCGATAGTTCCAATGTTAACTAACGACGTGTTCGGATGATTTGTGCTTTGTCCACCCACTTCCGCATCCGTAGAATAATAAAAAATAGAATACAAATGTTTTTTTTTGTGACGAGAAAGCGTTCACGATTCGTGAAGTCAACTCTCTAGTTCATTTGTCCGTCTTCATTTTCTCCAAAAAGAAGAAATCATCAGGTAAACAGAGTCTCCAAACAAACATTCCAACACACACTCGCTCAGTGATGTTTCATCTTCTTGATCTTGGGCCTCAGTTTCGCGTTCGTCCTGAACGTCGCGACGAACCTTGCCACCTTGCGCACGAGGAGTATCGCGAGGACTAGCGTCGCGAGGTAGAGGAGCGTCACGTCGACGAGGTAGTACTGCACGACGCCCATGTCCTTGGAGGGGGACTGGAGGTGGTAGGCGCCGCGGTGCCGGATGACGTACTCTGTCCAGTAGATCGCCGTCGTGAGGGGTGGCTCCGGCTGGTCGCGCAGAAGGAAGGAGCGATGCAGCACGTTCTCGCGGTATCTAAAGTACAAGGTCACGGGAAATAAACACTCGGAACGTAACCAGGATCATGCGGTAGCCGAGGGGTAAAGCACCCGACCGGCAATGGGGGATCCGGGTTCGATACCCGGCTGAAATGGAATTTGTATTTTCTAGATTGATTTCCATAAGCTAGAGTGCTAGCGTAACAATAATTGTCAACTCTGGTCCATGACCTTGTAAACATCAAGTAGAAATAACTTTGAACTAAAAAGTTGTATACATGGGATAGTGTCAGCAACTATGTCCTAGAGCCAATGAGGGGTTGTGAATTGAGGTCGCTGTCGAGTATGACCTTAAACCATGATTCAAGTACCTAACTAGCCGAGAGGGAGGGATCGTGTAAGTTGTAACACCTTGGAGGTCGTGAATGACCTTGAAAGTAGCAGCAACTTAACTTTGTTTTAAAGACTTGTTATACTTGTGGTCGTTTATGACCTTGACTGAACAAGTAGTTACCTGGGATCGTGTATGACCTTGTTGATAGCCCACAATAGTCTCTCTGCCGTCAAATGCTGTAGCTCGAGCTTCAACGCGTAGCCGTCGATCTCTGCCTTGAGGGCGTTACTGTCGTGGTCGCAGAAGACGGGCATGGTGACGACGGGGACCCCGTGGTAAACCGTCTCGAACATGCTGAGGAGGCCGCCGTGAGTGACGAAGGCGCGGAGCTTGCGGTGACCTTGGGAATTAGAGTGGGAAACTTGAAACGAAGTAGATGGGGGAAGACCAACTAGATCGACAAACAAGTCGCGAGTATTTGCAATTTCCAATGAGGGGGGGGGAGGGGGGCGGAGAACCTGGGTGACGAATGTTTTTCAAACATCAATTTGAATAAATTATGTTTACATTTTAATATTTTTCAGCTTCGTTAGGCCTAGATTTTCAAAGTCACATAAAGAATATATTTCGAATTCGTGTAGAGGGAGGTGCTCACGGTTTTCATTGCAAATGGTAAACGATGTTCCCCGTTCCAGGGCTTTTTCAACGCAAATCTATGTTTGGTATTCCTCAGAGTAGCATTTTATGAGGAAAGACGTCAGAGTGGTGAAACTAGAAGGGTTGGGGTGAAAGATTTAGGGAAGAAAGATTTATTTTGCAATATTAAAGTTTTTCTTTAGTTTAGTAGTTCTGGCAAGCTCCTATAGGTAATAGTTTTGAGTTCTCACCTAGGATATCCTGCTGGGGTAGCCAACCTCCTAATTTGACGTTGGGAGGAAGATCGCTCATACTCCCGTTACCGGCCTCCCATTTCCACAACACCCTGTAGGGTAGTTGAGCGAAGACCTTGATGAAGAGCTGTCGGAGATACTCGGGCATGTTCGTGGCTCGAACCGAGGACCCCATGCTGATGTAGATGAAGCCAGCCTCGCCCCCGTCCGTGATAAACGTCTCCAAGTCCTGTGTGTTAACAAACATAACCCTGAAACCCACTGAGAGGACGCTAATTAGAGCCAAGATTCGTACCCCAAGGAGAAGACGACATTATTTTTGGGGGATAATCATAATTCATAATTATCATTATTAGTATCATCATGGATTTGAATCTTTCTTCAGAGGTTGTAGATCCATGGTGGGATGAAAAACAGTCTCGGGCCTGAGAACTTTGATTATGAAACCATGATCCCACATTAAAGGTGCTATTTAGGCATGCCTACAAAATACTGTAGGTGGGTCATTCTCAAATAAAATGACCCTTGTGCTGTCCCACCTTAATATTATTTTTTTTTTAGATCAAGATATTGATTTGCATAAATTTTGGTTGTACATTTTCAGAATACTTATAGTTTTTATTAGCTCCATGAATTTTTGCACTTCTATCTTGTAAGGTTGACCTTTAATTCAATGTCGGGTATTGCAAAATGTGTTTAAAACCCATGTCCCTATCCTCAAAACCAGAAGTGTTTTTGTAAAATGTTTGACTTTAAGACTAAAATTTATTTAGTCTCTAGATTGGAATTAATGCAGAAATAACAGTTAATAACTGTGTGTTAGTGACTTTTTTTAACAATTTACATTTTCAAACAATAACTAGTGGAAAGTGTTTGTCCCTAATGTGGCAATCATAATAATGTCATGACTGTTACCATTGTAAAAGAGTTTAAATAATTTTTCAAGAAGGCAGTGGATCAATCTAGAAGAAGAGAAGAACAGCTCCTGACATGGCATCATGGAAGTTTGGTTTGTTTTGACATGAGAACTCTTTAAAATTGAAAAGTAAACATTTTAACGGTGAGTATTTTAATTCAATGTCATGAATGTTACCAAGATAAAACAATTTAATTTGTATTTAATATTTTATTTAACAATTGAGTTAAGTTACAATCAAGTTCCAGCTCATAGCAAACATAACCCTACTTTTTCAAATGGGATTGTTAACAGCTAATGAATTAATGAAGTTGAAATGTCATGCATGTTACTTGTCAGGTATGTTACTTTCAAAAAGTAACATTACCAAGGGCATCGTGGATTACTGCATTAATTTCCTGCAACTGTAGATGTGTTTTGAAGGGAGAGGTTGTAATTCATTGCCATACTCAAAAGTAACAAAACACTTGTTTTTATTGATTTTCAGTGATCACTTGTCAAGAATGTTACTTTTTGTCAAGACCGTTACCCGTAGTGTCTCTTTACTTTAAACTCAACACAAACTTGTTGGATTAGATGGATTTTATCTTTAGGTTGACTGATTTGTACACTAACAAGCAACATGATCTTAGAAAAAAATTATTACTGTTAGAAAAGTAACTTTTTTGTCAAGACTGTTACTTTTTGTCAACACCGTTACCCGAGCTAATTATTAAATTAAGTCTTATTTAAAGTTTAAAATAACTGAATCACATTTTTAATCTTATTAATAATATTAATACTTCATTGCTAACAGTGATCTTGATAAAATTTGATTTGCCATTTGTCCATTATTAGTAAGTTAATTACCAGGTTTTGAAATTTGAGTAACATTCTTGACATTTTGGTATTATAAAAAGTGATTAAAATAAAAATGTATATTTTATTGAATGTATTAGTTTTGTGTGATAATGTAACTAAAGCTATTGTGCACATGAATATAGATTTAATAAATAACTTCTACATCAATTGTCACTTTTATGTCCGGTAACAGTCATGACATTTTCGTACACTTGGATTGATGAAAATGCTTGTATGTAAAAAAATTTTGTTTTTTTAGATAAACCCTTTTAGGGCTGTAAGAACAAATTATTGGATAATGTATTGTTAAAGGAGGCATCCAATTTTATGTTATAATTTTTTCTTGCAAGCATTTTTTTCAATATGGTCATTACGTTTGAGAATGACCCAGCTGTCATATATTTTACGAAGCAAGCCCGTTTTGACTTTAAATAAAGCCTGTGTGTGTACATACATTTTAATTAGGCCCTAACTTAATTTTCTATTACAGTTGTGTTTAAGAGAGTAACGCTTCATTAATTATAGTTCACCGAACTTTCGCCAGAATTGATTTGCTCGAGCGATAATTTACCAGAATTCCTACGTTATTCGTAATAGTTGGCATTATAATAATAATAACAGGTAACACAACAATAATTACCAGTATTTTATTTGTAATAGATGGCATTATAATAATAACAGATAACACAACCATAATCATAGTGGAAATTCACACCGACTTCGATTAGAACTTAGATTTTAAATATTGTGCAATTCACTGGGATCGTGGTAATAAGAGCAGCTGAGCCGATAAAGAAATCATCGAATTTCTCATTTCCTTTATGTATTATTAAAAATTACAAACAAGTTTCGTTTCGAAAAGCTTTATACGGGAAAAAGTGTTAGGTGTGCGTGTTCATAAATTAATGATCCTGTATTGAGATAGCAGAAAACATGTACTGTAGCATTATAATAATAATGTGCAGCGTGTGTATATTATCCACTTTCCCCTCTCACTTTGCGTTGTGACTTGAACAATGTCGCACATCCGCAGGTCGCCTGTATGAGTGGCTCACTGCTAGCATGCGAGACTAACGTAGGAGGTTGCGGGATCGATGCCCGCCATCGGTGATTGGGTGTGGATGGGTTGTTCAGTTTTACCTTATATCTAGACATTCACCGGTCAGTCACTACGATTCTGCGACAGCTCTTGTAAATCATCCGTAATAAAATAATATTTTACGAATTCAAAGCAACATGAACCGATCTTGATTAAGGTATTCGTCCAAAACTTCACAACTTATCAGTTCAGATTCCTTTTGCTATAGGGAAGGGGATTTTATTTCGCTATCAAGACAACAAATGATTGTAAGGCTCTCTTGGTGTTAAAACCGAGTCTGTGCAGGGTAATGAGTGACAATTAGGCAAACATAAAAATAAAAGTATGATAATAGTGCAAATTAATTCCACATTACGCTTTGAGGTTCATCAATAGAATATTTTTTTAGTGTATGTATGTTCGTATTTGTATAATTGAATCTGCCTCTACTGTCGATTAATCATTTGTATTATTTGCGTTGATTTTAATCGTTTGTTAACTGAATCCAGTTGAGAGGTCAGCATTGTGTGGTTGACAGTTTCTAGGCGGAAAATAATGAGACCGCACAGATAACCATAATAACACAACATCGAGCATTTGAACTGTCACATAACGTTGACTTAGTTAATATTTACTTTTAATCATGATTGGTTGCGTCCTGAAATTTAAATAAATATTTTTTGCTACCTATGTATACACAAATTTAAAACGGCACAAGACTTGAACTTATTTATTCAATACTTTTGGTATTACTTATGATAGTGATAATGATTATGATAAATGATAATATTTTTATATCTTAAACACAAACACACGAACAATAACCACGGTCAGAAATAAAACACTTACCAAAAAGTGCGTAAATTTTTAATTATTATTTTTATAACTTGTTTCGTTGTTTATATTTGTTAATAAGCAAAAAGGTAAATAGGTACTTAACAAACACATATGCAGGGCCTATATTTAGCGAAAGTACTTGATTTTGATCATAAGTATAGGGTTTGCTGCTAAATTGTTTATCGATTAGCATCAAAACTTCTTCTTCTTGAACGACAACGCCAAACGGAAGTTGGAAAGTGTTTAAACATTGAAGTTGTCTTTCGCAATCGTCAACGCAATCGTCAATATTCAACACTGCCCAACTTGCTTCGGATATTTCTGCTCAAACTACCCCACATTGTTATTATTTACTACAGTTCAGAAATTAATAACAATTGCACCTACGGGAGTGTTTCCCGACTAACCAAATCGAGAAATACCCCACATTGGATACGTCACTGACAGTTTCGGACTAAGAGAGAGTAACAATAAATCGCAATGATGTTAATGGATCAGGATTTGCTATCAATTCACTATCAAATTCCAACTAAAATAAACTCTCTCAAAACAAAACTAAACTCAATTCGTTTAGTTTTCTTTTACCACCGTGATACATAAGCGTTGTAAACCTGTTAGCCTACATACAATCACGAAATGCAATTGACTCGTTATTTATGCATGCGCACATTTGGCTGGAGGTCGTCTCGGAAGTAACGTACGTTTCTCATAAATAATTCGTTGACTGGTTAATTTCTAAAAGGTACCTACATTGATGTTCCACCTATTTAGTAATTTATTTGCTTGTCTGTCGGTGCGGCAAGACTATATAACATTCGAGTAGAAGAGAAATTTCTTGTTCAAGTTTATCAAAATATAGATGATGGATACCGGATTTAACAAATCATGGTTGTTCTGTAAAACATGTACAAGTACACCAAGTGTCAAATGGTGAAACTTGAAAGCGGAACCACCAATGCCGTAACTTGCCACTGTGGTGGTTTACAAATTAATGTATCCTCAATAAAAAAAAAGTAAAAAATCAGGGTATGCCTGAGTGGGAATGGATTTTAAATACTTTTCTTTTAATTCGGATTGTCTACTTTCTGTGCGATGACAACATTCAATAATAATTGTTTAAGAATTAAGGGCAGTGGTCCCCACGTGTGGTAGGCCTACTCCCAAATAAAGGAAAGGACGGGAAGCCATAATTGAATGATATTTCACACTATCGGCGATGGAGGGGGCGGGGGAGTTCGGAAACTATCAGTGAATAACCTATTTTATCATTAAATTGTAATCAATCTTCTGAGAAGATTTCGGTTTTAATAAACTTATGGCCTTGCCATGGGGAAGAGCAAGGTTCTTCCAATAATCACTATACACTATTTGACTTCTCGATTTGGTTAATCAGGAAACACTCCCGTAGGTGGAATTGTTAATATTTAATACAATTCAGAAGTTTAAAAAAAACATTCCGATCTGGGTACGAACCCGAGTCTCCCATATTCACTTAATTGGCTAAGGCGCCTGCCATGGAATGTGGGAGACTCGGGTTCGAGCCCCGATCGGGATGGATTTTTTAACTTCTGAATTGTATTAAATATTAATTAAAAGCAGCATCCTCCTCACTACTGCTACAAGTAGCACTTCGCACGGTTCCTCCACCTACCGTAGGCAGTGGCCTGGCAGGACGGCAGTGTATACAGGCGATCTCTGCAACGTTGGGCAGATACGGTCTGGGGTAGCTCACTGACGCATGCGCATTCTGCAGGATAAAACTGACGTTCTTGGTCATATCGTAAGCAGAGGGCATGTCCCGACCGAAGGTTTTCTTCAGCAGTGGGTCCACGAAGGGCTTTATCACCAACCAGTGCATGGTATTAATTATCAAATGCCAGCCTGTGTTGAGAGCCCTGGAACATAGTACAACACTGGATGATTGGCGTTCAAGTTTTATGCGGAGACAGTGTTAATTAACACATACACAATTAAAACTTTGTAATTGATTTTATTTATAATACTAATTGTAAATTAGTCATGGCATGACATCTAAAAATGTTATCAACGCTGATTTAGGCCAACCAAAAGGTGATAAAACTGTCAACAGATGTAGGGCTAATCCGCCAAAAACGGTAGTGAAGTGAGTGTCCTTTTTATTTTAAATTTATCTAACTATCTTATGCAAATACACAGACCTACATTTTAACACGGGATGAAGGTAATAAATTGGAGTATTTTAAGTTGTCTGTTTATAAAGTACACTTGATAACTTCTTTTCTTATAAATAAATCCTCTTCCATCGCATGCATCTTATAAGAGTTAATAAATATAGATAACCCCATTACCCTTTTAAAATAATTGACAATATACTTTGTCATTCTGAAAGCTCTCTGTAAGCTTATGCTTCAGATTTGTTTGGCTGTTAAAGCCATAGTGGTGAGACGGTAAGAACTTATAGCCTGGGGGTGCCAAGTGCCTTCAAGCTCCACCAACACAATCAGTCGTAGCCTATCCAGTAGTGAATTCCTACCCAGTGGTGAATTCCTACCCAGTGGTGAATTTAGGGGAGGACTCGGAGTTGACGCGTTCTCACACTTACTTTTAAATGTCTTACAAGGTCTTACAATGCGATGATGTGACAGACTGCACCATATTATACAAAATAGCGATTTATTAGTTGGAAAGATCACAATCTGAATTTTTAGTGAAACCATCGGTTTTAAGGTGCGAAGATCCCCTATATGCATTACATTTTCGCCTGTGAGTGTGTGAAGCCTCACGATAAATAAAACCGAACGTTAGGGGGGAGAGGGTGCATAAATGGGACACTTTTCACATTTTAATTATTATTTCCTCAAATTATGTTTTTTTCTAAAATTTGAAATAGCCAACTTTAAGAGCCACCCTTTAGACATAAATTTCAGATTTTGTTGTTCACGAACTATTTCTTTTTAATAACCGTACAGGTGCAAATTAAAAAGTCGACATGTGTCCCATTTATGAACCATGTGGTTGTTAAATGGGACAGGCCTAAAAATCACAGAAATAACCATCCATTAAGCATTCTAAAAACATCATATTATTTATTTTATTTTAAATACAAAACATTATCATTTTGTAAGCTCAAGGCTATTTAACTACACCATTAACCCTCTCAAACTTCACAAAGTCCATTGCAAAAAACAAGAATGACTTGGTCCGGGCAGTCCCGCCTCCTTTATTTGTAACTGTCTGCGGCAGACGTTTCAATTGTTCTTTATGAACATCAGAAATGTCTTCTTGCTTAGGGTAGAAGAAGCTGCTACCACCTGCGTCTTTTCTACGTAAGAATTGACATTGAAAAATGTCCTCGCTTTTTTTCCCCATAATTCGCCCCACAAAGTTGATGTTTTTCTCACTACCATCTCCGGATGAAAATTTGTAAGCCTGCCTACTTGATGTAAGCCCTAGACCTAGTTAGGGCCTATGGTAGGCCTACTTGGTGTAGGCCCTAGGCCTGGGCCTAGCCTACTTGATAGGGCCTATATAGTCCAAGAGCTCGCAACATAAAGTCTCCCTCATAGGGTACATATGGTTTGACCATTGGAATAGAAGCGGAAATTCAAGTCATTTTCAAAAATGCGCGTCTTACAAGTCAACGTTGGGGCGTTTACCCGTCAGACGCCCCCAAAGTGGGCCCCAAAAAGGTCAAATCTGCCCCTATTAAGTATACATGATTGAAACATAAGCAAAATTATAGAAGAAGTTAGCCCAAAAATGAATATCTTTCGTCAGACGGGCTGCGATGGGCCGTTGACCCGTCAGACGCCCCCAAAGTGGGCCCCAAAAAAGGTCAACTCTGCCCTCATAAGGTATACATGATTCAAACATACGTCATTTTATAGGGAAAATTACTAGAAAAACGAATATCACTCGTCAGACGGGCTACGTTGGGCCGTTGACCCGTCAGATGCCCCCAAAGTGGCCCCCCCAAAAAAAGTCAAATCTGCCCTCAATAAGAAAACATGATTAAATAATACGGCATTTTATAGAAAAATTTACCACGGAAAAGAATATCACTCGTCAGACTGGCTGTGTGGGGCCCTTACCCGCCACTTGCCCCCCCCCCAAAAAAAAAAAAAGTTTAAAAAATGTTTTGTCTCGAATACTTACGAAATTATGTTGGATTCAATCGGATTTGTGCGATAATATGTAGTCATGATGTTTTCGCTTATTTTGGGTCATTGAGCCCTGCAATTACCACTTTTTTTATTTTTTTGGAATATCTAGAATCTAGATCGATGAATAAATCAGGAAGACATGTTATACTTCGTTTAATGGTAATTATATAATTAATAATGGTGTATGTATTGGGTATAGGGTTAGGGTTTAAACTGTAAAGAGTGTTTTAATTTAATTTTTTTTTACAAATGAAGAGTTGTGTTTAATTTACTACTTGTTACATGATACTATACGGATTCTGCCTATTAAGTATATCGCTTAAACTATTGCATATTGTATAACGATACAAGAAAATCATTGACAATCCATTAATTTTATCACATAAGTAATCATATCATAGTAATCATAAGTTACGTAAATAATTAACATCATATGCTTACCTATTAAGCAATAATCTTTAATATGTGTTGAATCATGTAAATAGTTTTTATAAGTTACAAACAATTGAGGGTTAGAATATATCAATTGGTATGTCTCCAAAGATCAAAACTTCCATATATTCGTTATCACCGTATGTTTCAACTTTTTATCATAGTAATCTTCAGAAGTAATCATCATCATATCACAAGTAAGAATTTGTAATGTGTTAAATCATACAAGTAGTTTATATAAGTTACAAACAATTGAAGATTAGAATATATAAATTGGTTTGGTATAATTAACTTCAAATATCAAAACTTCTATCACATTCGTAATCACTGTACGCTTGTACGCTTTAACATTTTATTAGTAATCATCATCATATCATAACATACGTAATAATCTTTTACATGCGTTGAAACATGCAAATACTTTTCATAAGTTAAAAGACAATTGAGGATTAGAATAAATAAAAAACTGTTATCACATTTAATAATATTTACATCATGTACGCTGCTTCCGAAACATCTGTCATCATCCTCATCGAAATCCTCTACTTCTAAATCGCATTGCATAATCTCATCAAGTGACAAAGGGTACAGATCATCCAGGAACCATCTTGGTCTGTATTTAACATCTCTCTCTCTCTCTCTCTCTCTCTCTCTCTCTCTCTCTCTCTCTCTCTATATATATATATATATATATATATATATATATATATATATCATAATGGATTTTTTTTTAAATTTCTGTCTATACAATAAAACCAAGGTGGCTAAACTCGAGAAAACCAGGCTTTGACGCAGAGCGCAGAGGTAAAGTCTGGACCACTTGGAAGCTCTTTCGGTGGTCCTATCGGGTTGTGCTATGCACTAAAATGTTAAGAAATCATGTGAACTGCAGGTAACTTTATCTATAAAATGACGAATGTTTGAATCATGTATACCTTATGAAGGCAGATTTGACTTTTTTGGGGGCCCACTTTTGGTTTTACCTAACGGGTCAAAGCCCCAACGCAGCATGTCTGACGATTGATATTCGTTTTCCTGGTAATTTTCCCTATAAAATGACGTATGTTTGAATCATGTATACCTTATGATGGCAGAGTTGACCTTTTTTGGGGCCCACTTTGGGGGCGTCTGACGGGTCAACGGCCCATCGCAGCCCGTCTGACGAGTAATATTCATTTTTGGGCTAACTTCTTCGATATTTTTCTTATGTTTCAACATGTTTACTTAATAGGGGCAGATTTGACCTTTTTTGGGGGGGCCACTTTGGGGGCATCTGACGGGTCAACGGCCCAACGGAGACCGTCTGACGAGTGATATTCATTTTGGGCTAACTTCTTCTATAATTTTTCTTATGTTTCAATCATGTATACTTAATAGGGGCAGATTTGACCTTTTTTTGGGGGGGGCACTTTGGGGGCATCTGACGGGTCAACGGCCCAACGCAGCCCGTCTGACGAATAATATTCGATTTTCTAGTAATTTTCTATATAAAATGACGTATGTTTGAATCATGTATACCTTATGAGGGCAGAGTTGACCTTTTTTGGGGCCCACTTTGGGGGCGTCTGACGGGTCAAACGGCCCATCGCAGCCCGTCTGACTGAGTGATATTCATTTTTGGGCTAACTTCCCCTATAATTTTCCTTATGGTTTCAATCATGTATACTTAATGAGGGGCAGATTTGACCTTTTTGGGGCCCACTTTGGGGGCGTCTGACGGGTAAACGCCCAACGTTGACTTGTAAGACGCGCATTTTTGAAAATGACATGAATTTCCGCTTCTATTCCAATGGTCAAACCATATGTACCCTATGAGGGGAGACTTTATGTTGCGAGCTCTCGGTCTAATAGGCCTTAGCCTAGCTACTCTTAGATGGTTGGTTTAGTCTATGGCCTAGGCTAGGGCTTGAGCCTATTGGCTTAGTTCAGGCCTGGGTAGCCTAGGCCTACTTTATGGGGCAGCTATGTGGGTGAAGGGCCTTCAGTTAGGCCTTAAATAAATTATAATGTGATACATTGGCTCTGATAACCATTATTTATCCATAATCAAGCATTTAGCATGTCCCATTTAGCAACCTGCATCCATGTCCCATTTATGAACCTCAATCATTGTTGACAACATGTCCACTTGGCCTAAAAAATAGGTAAGATAATGATGAAACCAGAACTATTTCTTCTTTCCAGTGTCTCAATTAAAAGTTCCAGAATGGCATCTTCAAATTTCACAAGGTCTTATGTCTATTCTTTATTTTATTGTCTTGGAAGGAATTTCTACTTTAGAGGTAGCAAAACACCAAAGTGGAATAACAATTAGAAATTGTCGGCCATCTTTATAATTTTTGTTTATGAAGAAGCAGTACCACTGCTGCCAACTTTTGGCAAAAAAGCTAAACTAAGAAAAAATCAGCTGATTAGATATAGCCACTGTCCCGTTTATGAACCGTCCCATTTATGCACTCTCCCCCCCCCCCCCTACATCCGATTGACATGCGTTTAATAAATAAGGACGATACATAATGACTGGTGAGTTGGGGGTTAAAGCGGTGGGACTATCTACCCATATTGTTTAAATACTCATGTACTCGGTACCTCCACCATTAGTGAAATCTGGAACAAGAGTGGATCATAACGCTAAGCACCGCTGCTTGAAAACTATAAATCACGTCATCCCCCCCCCCCTTAGTGATGTGGGTTTTCTGGAAAGATTCAATTTTAGGGAGATTTTCCGCCAAAAATTATACATGTTCTATTGTCCTCCATTTACTATTCATAAAAAGAATGCCATTTATTCATTTTCATTTCATGCATTTGGTGGCCGCTTAGGTCTGACAAACTATGCAGGGCCTAATTCTTGTACAGACTACTATCGAGCACTGATAAGTGACAACAGCTAACGTTGGGAAATTCAGACTTTTTCTGCACAACCAGTCAACCAAGCACAATTTTATTATAACCCATATGTCTTAGTTGTTATTGGCAAATAATAATTAAAAAAACATGATTATGTTAATATTTAAGAAGATGGAAATTTTTCGGAAAAATTGGTCGGAATTTTTTTCCAAATCGTAAAATTTCCCTCCCCTCCCCCTGAAGAGGATCGCCACTGAGCGTAGGCCTATATACCCACCGCTGCTTGAGGTTGAGGTTGTCGCTGAAGGCCCTCCCGAAGAACGGCGTCACCGAGTAGGGGGCCGGGTTGCCCGCCATGGAGAGCGAGTACGTGTAGAAGCCCACAGTGTTGATGTACATGAAGGGCGCCTTGTAGTGGTGCGCGAAGCCCAGTGCGCACTCGGGGTAGGCGCCGTCCAGGATGACCAGGTCGTAGTGACGCTTGGAGGCGAGGAGGTGGTGCGTCTCGGGGTCAGTCAGCAGGGCCTCGCACGTCTGAAATAAATAAATACAGTCGTGAGATGTTGTAGGCTTTCACGACCCGTAGATGTCTTCTGTATGATCCCTGGGCTGTTTCGTCGTGTCGATGATGAGGCACTGCTCGACGTTTCGCCACCATGTGGTGGCTTCTTCAAGAATGATTTTTCTTCATCATTCTTGAAGAAGCCACCAACATGGGTGGCGAAACGTCGAGCAGTGCCTCGTCATCGACACGACGAACAGCCCAGGGATCATACAGAAGACAAATACAGTAGTATTAATTAAGACTTAAAGAGTCGACTTTTTTCCACTAAACTTTTCCTTTTTCTTTTTTGATTATTTTTTTTCCCACTTTTTTATTTTTAAGTTATTAATTAATTGCATTTAATATTCTTTTTGATTTTTTTAAATTAAAATTATTGTGTTTTAATCATTGTTGTTGTAATATTAGTATATTTTAATTATTTACTTATTAACCACAGTTCATTGTTGTGTCTGCATCTATGTAATTAGATTGATTAGTTGTCATCCTTTGTAAATCATTTTCGAACAGAATAGGATAGACGTTAAATAAATAAATCAATCAATAAAAAAAACATGTGGGGCTTTCACCTATTTTATGATAACAATCTCAAAAATTTCAACGATACCGGGTAGAATGGTGAAAAAAGAAGATATATATAGGACATGCGTTTTTACAAATTTCTGTTCATTCGTCTGATTTGCATCAGAGTTGTTTGAAATGTTGCACAAGTGAAGGAAGTGGAAATGTAGGGCCCTAAAGTGGCACTTGTCGAAATATGGTTTTAGGTGAATGCTACAAAAATAAATTGATTTTGTGAATTTTTTCTGGCTGACAAAAAACAATATTGAAAATCCACTACAGTAGGGCTGTCCATGCATATATGCTCTTTTGATAACAATGTATTTTTTTCATTTCCATAGGGCGCTTCCTTTCCGAACGAATAGGTATTTGCTAAGTGTAATGTGCCCTATTCCCTCTTAACACAGATATTAAAACTGTGGTCGAGTGTTTTGGACATATTATATTTTTTCTATTGATATATTCATGTCTAGAAGTAGATTTAAATATGTTCAAGCAAACTGATGCCAAAAGTGCCATTAATTTGTCCAAAACGTATTTTTAATACTTTATTTGAAATAGGTTTATTTTCTGGCCTTTTAATGTACTTTTTATCATATTATTATATATAAATGTATAAAAATGGCCCAGTATAAAGCATGCATACTTAGTCATGTGAGTCCGAACCGAATATGAAATACTCATAATTTTCGAGTAAGCAATATTATTGAATGATTGATTTGATAGCTCACCCTCTTTATTTATTAATTGATTTTATGCTAATTTCCAACAATACTTCCCCCATTAGTTCTGACAAATATAAGGCCTACTTAACAAAAAGCAATTAGATAGAGCTCTTCTTTTTAAAATTTAAAATTCTATATTTCTTGTGATTTTAAGCTACTATTTGCTTGCCTATTTGTGACTTTTGATGGCCCTTAACATCCTAGCCCTAATTACGAAATTGTATTAGTACTTATTTATGTATGTGAAATTGTCAACTTCTACAATAGATAAATAATTCATGATGCATTTGTATGCGCAGACCTTATTAAACAACTCTGAAGAAACAACATAGGTAATAATAGTATTGTGGAAGATATCTAAGAAGCAATCGTGAGTTACAATCATTTGTTTTGAAGGAAACGCCAATGGCAAATTGTTAGGCTACATGTCGTGAACTCGTAACTAAGTATTTTATCAACTATCAAGTAAGTTTACTCCTAGTTCTAAGTTGAGAACAGTGTTTATTTATACAACAATCACGTTTTATTTATAAATTATACAAAAGTTATCTCAATGTTTATATTGCAACTATGTTGTTACCAAACTTCGAATTTATAGTTAAGAAAACTCGATCACAAAACGGGAACACGGAACACGGGATAACTGAAACTACTTCTTTCAAACTTGTACGAATTGCAATGCACTAATCTTATATAGCGACAAGTCGTACATTCCTTTAATCCAGTATAGACGTTCAAAATACAAGTAGTACTAAATTATCTACCAATTTTACTAGTAGGCTGACTATAGGCTATATATCTTTTTTATATTTTTACAAACGATTTTGATGTAGGTTTCACTTATTGATTTATTGTTTCAACAGGTTTAAACAGATGTATATAATGCACAACTCGTTTTATTAGGGCTGAGTTACGAAATATATTTTAATCGTCAATATCACACAAAAATTTCGATATCGACGTCGAAATATTGAAATTTTATCATGTGCGTATTAAAAAAAATTCAAAACTAAAAAAGTAGCGATTTAGGAGGCCTACTATTAATAATGTGTGTCTAAAACGCGTTGATTTAAGGTATAGCCAGAATGAATAACGATGTTGACATTCCCTCTCTCGCGTTGAATGACCCGGCACCTCCACCATTTGTTAAAATCAGGGACGAATTTGCTCTAGGCTACCCGGCACTTCCACGTCACATTTATATTTCCATAAATTTCTACTCTCGTACCCAGTTTTTTTACATTTTGAAAGAAAATAGAAAAAATGGATATGGAGTCCAAATATCGATATTGAGAACATTCGTATCGAAATGTCGACAACCTAATGACAAAATGCTTCCGAATGGTAGAAAATATCTACTAATTGTGTATTATGGCATACACTTGCAAGTAGTATGTTTAATAGTGGCAATGATAATGGGTGTTTCGCGGTTAAATGACTCTAGATATAAATGATAAAACAGTTTGCCGCAAAAACTTATTTCCATTTATTAAATTTGTCCACCGCGACCATGTAAAACATTTCTGCCTACGGTGAACGAAACCAGGAATAGCTTAAACAAAATGTGGGCTATTGTAACTTTCCTTGTTTGCAAATCATGTCCATGTCGTAGGTAGAGTTATTCCATGTATTTAAAATAAGGGTAGGTAATAATACGCGTCCACCGCCGTGAATGCTCTATAATATGTCGACCTTGGCATGTTTTACTTTTATGACCGTATGCTCTTATCTTAATTTTTCGTATTTTGAAAGGACTTTGTAGATATCCGAAGTGCGAATAACCTTTGCTATAAAAGTGCCCTAAAACTATTACTAATAACTAGGGTTGTGGGAACCCACTATTTGTACTTCGAACTCGAACTCGAACTTACATTAATTTGTTTTAAACATAAAAACTTCGAACTTCACAAAAATTTCGATCCCAACTTAAAGGTATATCAAACCGTCATAATAGGTAAAATAGTGATAAGTCTGGACCGGCACCTCCACCAAGAAAGTATATAACTTCTGGACCGGCACCTCCACCATCCATATTTTGTTTTTAAATTTCTACCTGTAAACTGAGAACAATTTTGGCATATAAAATAATATGTGACCGCACACCATAACAAATTAGTAGAAAAACAATCCGAACTTCGAAACTTTTTTTGAACTCGACTGAACTCGAGCTCGAACGGGAACTCGAACTTACAAAATGTTCGAGTTCGAATTTCGAACATTCGCACATCCCTACAAATAACTAATAACAAAGAAAAAGGTTATCTGTTTGCTGGTTATTTTACATTAACTTTATTAAATGTCAAACGACAGCATAAGTTCGTTTCGGCTCGAGTTTCGTTCGAAGAATCGGAAATGATCTTGCAATATATAATACACTTAACCCCCCCCCCCCCCCATCCTAGATTCTCCACACATCTACGAGCACCAGTAACATTTACAGTTCAGCGCAAATATCTCGTGTATTACGTAAGTTAATTAAGCTTAAAATTGTTTCTCGGGACTTTGACAGTTGACGCATAGCTTTTCTCGTTGTGGAGACCCCCGCGCGCACTGAAAGCCGTCACTTCTGAGAGTAATTAATTATGTAATTAGTGTCATGGAAAGTAAAAAGTTCGAGATACTTCGTAGGCTAGGCTTGTAATTAAATAACGTGACCGAGGCAATCCAAGTCATTCCAATGAAGATAATTATGTTATTATTTACTACATTCAGAAATTAAAAAAGTCCGTCCCCAAACCCGGGAATCGAACCACGGATCTCCGCATTCCAGACAGGCGTCTTAACCACTTGACCATCAGGAATTATTTGTTTTTTCCATCCTTTCAGATAATGCAACTAAAATTAAGAGATTAAAATGTACCCGTCTTGATGGTCTAGTGGTTAAGACGCCTGTCTGGAATGCGGGAGATCCGTGGTTCGATTCCCGGTTGGGGCGGACTTTTTTAAATTCTAAATTATAAATAATAACAATTACACCTACGGGAGTGTTTCCCGACTAACCAAATCGAGAAATAATTAATGTTGTAAGAGCTTCGGTCTTGTGAAAAGGAATGTTATGGGCAATGCCGTATTGAGTAGTATCTGAACTAAGTCCAAGAAAGTGATTGATTGGATATTGCTTAACGTCTCATATTTATGCAACTTGGCTAATCGAGACGAAGGGAGGGACGTAAGGAATGACGCGGGGGGACAAGGGGGGACAGGCCTGTGCTGGTCAGAACCAGCCACAAGTGTATGGGGAGGGCAGGGGTTCCCCCACGTCGTGGTCGTCTCCGTCTGTGTCATCATCCGTCCGTGTTGTCATTGTCGTCGCCGTCGGGGAGGTAGTCAAAGGGAAGGGGAAAGTTTCCCGACGACGACCCAGAGCTCGCCATTAGTTTCAGGGAGAAGAACTCCCCTAATCACGGGCCAAACCACGAGAAGGTTGCGAGTTAGAATTTGATGGCCCTCAAAGAAAGTGAACCGATGATTGTATAGAAAACCTGAGTAGGCCTATCGACCAGGATTGTAAGGAGACTCTAACGTCTTTTTGTCATCATTGACAGCTTACATTTAAACAGTGATTTGAATTAAATCAGAGTTAAATCAAGTTATTTTTTAGGCAAGCAAAAATGGTAGCCAAGTGCACTTTTACTTCTATAAACCCAAGATATCAAAAAATATAAAAATAATTTTTCATGTATGTGGCAGTATTTCAAATCACGAGGCTTAGGCCTATTGGCCAATTTTCGAAAATAATTAAAATGTGATATAAATAAATGTAACCAACATTAATACAATATGATTTAGTTAAAAAATATTGTGTTCCTTATAAAATGTGTTTTTCCTACCAAACAAAAAAATCACACACACGGCAGCAAACCTTCCGTCTTTGTTTGTGCCTATTTACTCAGTTCTCAATTTTGTGTAACATCCTATAGTTTCCTCTACCTCTCATCTATTCCATTCATTAAATACCGTAAAGATTTATGAATAGCATTAAAACCACGTCGATTCTGATCTTTTTTCTGTTATTAATGGATTTATCGATTTAGATACGGTTTCAACTACTTTTCAGATTACCCCATCTGTTCACTATTTTCATTTTGCTATTTTTATTCTCAATACAGTCTTATGACAAAAAAAGCACGCTGAGCGCCAAGCCGCATAAATCTCTACTTGCCGCAAGAGTCGTTAAATTCAAAGAGATTCCGTGTAGAAGAGTCAGTACCTGGAAAGCCGAGATAGAAACTTGGTGTCTTGCAGGTTGGATGATATTCCAAGTATTTGCTCCCACTCACATTAACGAGTTTATGACCACCATATGTCGTGAAAGCATTCAGGCAGAAAGAAAGAGCTTCAAATGGTAAAGTATCGAGAGTTGGTACGATAAAAATGAGAGGAAAAAATATATATAGTCTTCGATATAGAGATGCACACGCTAATCGATTATGAAAATATGATTGAGTTGTGTGTTTTCTGAAAAAGCTGATCCAAAACGTTTCATATAAATTTCCAGCCTTACCCACGAACAACCCATATTATCACTTTTATGGAAATCAATCCAGAAATACAAAAACCATCTCAACGGGGTATCGAACCCCTACTCCAAATTGCCGGTCGGGTGCTTTACCCCTATGGCTTGGGGGTAAAGCACCCGACCGACAATTGGGAGACCGAGGTTCGTTGCCCCGCTGAGATGGATGTTGTATTTTCTGTATTGATTTCCATAAAATCAATTTTACCTACGGGAGTGTTTCCCAATTAATAAAATTGAGAAGCATGCTATCACTATTGCATTCGTGTATTGGGTGAATGACACTTCATCGACATTGACATTTCGCGATCACATAGTTGGATGAGCGAAGCGAAGACTTCAATTTCACTGACCCCCCAAAAAATTTAGCTCGAGTGTTTTGTTTTTTTTGTCTGTTTGTTTGCTCTCTCCCGGGCAAACGGCATATGCGATCTTGATGAAAATTGTAGGGGACCTTCGAAATCTCTGAACTTAGAGGTGTATTGATTTTGGGTGCAATCGAAGAAATATTTCTCATGAATATCGTACTTTTACGGTTTTTTCGATTTTTAGTGCGATATTTTCGTGACATTTGGTCCGATTCTGACCAAACGGGTAGGGCTCCCAACGTTCATATTTCACATGGACATTAAGGTTATGGTGATGTAGTACCTTTTGAAAGAAAAAGTTGAAAAAGTTAGCCAGAATCCATAGAAATAAAGGTTTTAATATAAGTTTTTCAATTTTTAGTGCGATATTTTCGTCGCATTTGGGCCGATTCTGACCAGACGAATTGGGCTACAACGTTAAGATTTCACATGGACATTAAAGGTTATGTGATGTAGTACCTTTTGAAAGAAAAAGTTGAAAAAGATAGCCAGAATCCATAGAAATAAAGGTTTTAATATGAGTTTTTTGAGGTTTATAATAACAATTAACAATAAAAACTTGTCAACAATAACCTACAATGCTTTCAAAAAACACTTGCAAAGGAAAAGTGTAAACAAACGCAAAAAACCGCAAACAAAAAACTTACAAAAAAGCTCATCCATCAACGCGGCGGGACTTTAGCGTTTTCCTAGTCTTAAAGATTTCACAACGGCCGGGTTTTTGTTGTTATACGTCTACAGTCATGTTGCAAGCTATAGTTGTACACGTGTTCCTGCTGATCAAATAACTTTACACACATTACTTTACATCTTTCTTGAACGCATGAGCAAACATTTGACGTCGAGTGTCATAGACCGAAACGTGTTTCCAAAGACCGGTATCTTGTTTGGTGTCACTCATGTTCATATTTGGATACGAGATATAGTTGTATTTTTTGAAAAACATTTTGTTTTTGATAAGTTTGCTTTTCTTGAGTTGATCTACAAACGGAGTTGATCTACGACGTATATTTTCATACTTTTACTGCTGACTGTTCGTTTGAATTTTTCATTTATTTCATCGTTGGAAAGATAATTGTTATGGAAGCAACTGTTGGATATTAGAGAACAAGTAGGAACAAAACGTTTATTGGACAAATCGGGAAATGAAGATTGCAGTGGTTTGCACATTGAAACGAGATATGCAATCAGAGCTGGATGAACGAGTTGTAGAGTCGAGAGGGAGATGGAGAATGGTTGCGGAACAGCGAGGAGGAGATAGATTAGAACATGGTGCATGGGCAAGATGATCATTGATCATGCCGGCCCATTGGGAGGTGAAAGAAGGAACGGATGATGATTTTTAATTTAAATTATGAAATATATTCTAGCAACATAAAAGACTCATGTTGGACTTCAACAACGTTATGTCGTAACTAAACGAAGCAATTAGTAACGACTTAGTACACTTTTTGTAACTTGACCACTATGGATTTTTAATGGTTATTTATTTTTGTCAACATTCATCATCTACCGAGCCTAATCACATATTTTTGCTCAATATTTACTATTTAAAATTACAACCCTCCAATCGTCTAGTAGAAGCTCGTCTCACACTACCTCGCGGCTTCCTACCGTACACCTCTCTCTGTCAACCTCTTATCAGACTTTCTATCCACCCATGTGTCAAACTAATCTTCGTAATAACACCGTACTCCAATCAGTCTACTCGTTAAAAACCACTTAAATATATCGATCAATCATTATTCATTTTGTACTCGTGCACTTTCGTTTCAGTTACTTATTTTTAATTCTATATTAACTAGGAAAACGCTAAAGTCCCGCCGCGTTGATGGATGAGCTTTTTAAAGGTTTTAGTTTGCGTGGGATATCTTTACTTTTGCAAGTGCTTTGTTTTGCTGCCTACGCATTGTAGGTGAATGTTGTCAAGTTTCTTTTGTTTCTTGTCAATTGGTTTTATTTACCGTAAAAAAACTTGTATTAAAAGCTTTATTTCTATGGATTCTGGCTAAATTTTTCCACTTTTTCTTTCAAAAGGTACTACATAACCATAACCATAATGTCCATGTATAATATGAACGTTGTAGCCCCACCCGTTTGGTCAGAATTGGCCCAAATGGCACGAAAATATCGCACAAAAAGTCAAAAAACGTATATTAAAAGCTTTATTTCTCTCGATTCTAACTAACTTTTTCAACTTTTTCTTTCAGAAAGCAATACATCACCATTACCTTAATGTCCATGTGAAATATGAACGTTGAAGCCCCACCCGTTTGGTCAGAATTGGCCCAAATGGCACGAAAATATCGCACTAAAAATCGAAAAAAATCGTAAAAGTACAATATTCATGAGAAATATTTCTTCGATTGTACCCAAAAATGTAGCAAGTCTAAGTTCAGAGAAAACGAAGGTCGTGTCAAATTTTCATCAAGATCGCATATACGTTTGCCCGGTAGAGAGCGAACAAACAGACAGAAAAACGAAAAAAAAAAAAAAAAAAAAAAAAAAAACACCCGAGCTAAATTTTTTGGGGGTCGGTGAAATTGAAGTCTTCGCTTCGCTCATCCAATAAAGGTCTACCACATAATCAAATGTATCAATTGAAGTCATTTTCTGAAGTGCCCCTTCCTACCCCACACGACGTGGATTTGAGCCCTCAACTGACTACTCGTCGTTATAGATAGTGACAAATTTGTAAATATAACAAATGAAGCTAAAACTTTTTGATCGAGATTTTAAATAGACTCCCATAGCTAACATTTGCTTTACTGACACGCAAAAATATTAGCCTATCGCGCTGCACATACGTGTGTTTCTATTTACACAGTAGTTACTGTCGATCGATGAGTCGTTTTAGTAAGTAAATATAGGCCCCATGGACAGTCAGATGAACCCAAAGGTCAGTTAACACAGTGTACAGCAGTTAAGACTTTTTGATTGGTTATTACTTAACGTATCATATTAATGCACTTTGGCTATTCGAGACGATGAGTGGTGATAGTTGAGGATGAAGTATGATATGATTTGATATGTTGTTTATTGCCTTAGATAAATAAATACATGTAGATATTTAATTAGACTTTAATTAGACTAGAACAGAAGGAAGGAGGTGAAACCCGATACCGGCACGTAGCCTTCTCTTTTCGAAAAGTACCAAGCGGAATAACGGCTTAACGTCCCATCCGAAAGGACGGTGTAACCTTGACAGTCATATAGGTTCCTCCATTAACCCGGACTTCCGAGCAGACGTCGAGTAGAACGAAGCCGTTACACTAGCTCTCGAACCATCCATCTGCTCTAACCAGAGGTATACGTGAGTTTCAGGGTAGAGCGGTCATCCACTCTACCCCTGACCACGCCCGAAGGCTGCTTAACTTTGGTGTTCGAGTGGGACTGGTTAAACGACCTCGACTAAACCGCTGGCCACATTATCTTAGAATACAATTAAACTCACGAGGTAGGCGAACTTCATGACATCTAGAGGCGCCACTGGGTCCTCGTTACGGAGTTTCGCTCCCAGCAGGTCCCAGTTGGTGAAGTTACGTACGTAGAACACCAGGCCGGGCGGGGTGATTTCCTCCAGGCGAGTGTGGAACTGGGGAAAAGAAATACACATTAGTAACACTCGAAGCAATCAACATACATGCATTCGAGACAACACTAAGATAATTACAACATTCTGGTGTTTTCGACAGATTATCTGTGACAATTTAACGCATAAGCCAACTTTAAAAAAGTCATATTTATAGTCTACCCACTCAGTCACACAACTGATTTTCAGTGGGGGATATTAAATTTAAAGTCGAACATCGACGAGCGAACAATGACCAACAAGAGACCGGCATATAACACCGATCAATCAAGCTGGACACGATTCCACCCGCGGACAGCATCAAAATCAACAGGGTTATTAGGAACAACCTTAGAATTTATTGTGTGCCTCGTTGCTAGGACGGCTCCAAAGTCACCGTTTACAAATTCCCAAGCCAAGAACTGATGGACTCAAGTCCAAATCAGAAGTTAAAAAACTTCTGCCCAAAGCGGGAATCGAACCCTATACCATATGCATTGGAAGCAGATACGCTATCAAGACCAACGAACCACAATCTTTATTGATCGATGACTTGCCAATCTGTATTGGTTTATCACATAGATATGGTTTATCATAGGGGTCCAGCAAACTCATCGGTCAAGAGTACACAGCATTTTCTAGACTTATACAAATGTCTGTTTTTGACACTTATGCAATGGTATATAAATCGAACGTTTTTCGGATTGAATAATTGATACGTACACAACATAAACTACCTCATACTTCAAACGTGTTTTGACCTACTTTCGATTGTTGAGTTAATTATTTGTTACATATTTTATAATGGTTAAACAACATTATGATATGAGCAATTACTTTGAAAAAATAAACAATATCACATTACTGACCAATACGTTTGAATTCATCAAGTATGCCATCAAGATGTAGACATTTTATTTGCTACCTGTTGCAACTAGTTTATATATAATCGGAATAAGATGCAGTCAGGGGTGGTCCCCATGTGGAAAAACGTAAAAAAATGACATATTGGCTGGGACCACCCCTGGATGCTGGATACAAGCTCTGTATTCTCTTATAAGTAATAGATACCTACCCTGTCTGCGGGGAAGGCACTGATGAAGGTGATGTTATGTCCCCTCCTGATGAGCCCGTGAGCTAGCTCGAGGAAAGGTATCTTGTGGCTCTTGGTGCCCCCCATGGTGACCATGAGGATGTTGGAGGCGGCGCCCCCCTCGGCCCACAGTGTGGCTAGCACCAGAAGCGAAGCCAGCAGCATCCTGAGTCTGCAACACAAAGATTACATGGATAAGTCTCCTACAGACACCATGAGGATGTTGGAGGCTGCGCCCCCTCGGCCCACAGTGCGGCCAGCACCAGAAGCGAAGCCAACAGCATCCTGAGTCTGCAACACAAAGATTACATGGATAAGTCTCCTACAGACACCATGAGGATGTTGGAGGCGGCGCCCCCCTCGGCCCACAGTGTGGCTAGCACCAGAAGCGAAGCCAGCAGCATCCTGAGTCTGCAAAATAAAGAGTACACGAGTTATTCACCTGCGGATGTTCCCGTAACAAGGGGACTACAGAGGATGGTGCTATTCTTAGATTTGACCATGTTCACACAAGCACGGATGCGAGATTACCCAAAAAGAGAGCAAAGTTACGAAGAAGAATACAAAAATAAAATAATATGGTTGTTTCCAGCATTCAACTCTAGTTTTTGGTGCCTGGTGGAAATGCCCTTTTCACACAAAAATAAAAATACGTTCTGTTTGGGTATTGCAATCTCATTGTTGGTGGAGGTGCCGGGTATTTATGTCCGTTTTTATTATTATTATTATTATTTATTTATTTATCCCAGAACAGTTTACAACCAGTAATACTAGATACTAGGATATAATAAAAACAACATAACATCAACAACATAACAAACCTGAAACAGAAAATACACAAAGGACCTAAAGTTAATATAATATAAGACACATTTGCCCTACAACAAGCAACACTTTTTCTTAAAAGTAAAAGTTGAGTTATTTAAAAGACCTAAATCAAAGTCATTTCTACTACCTAAAAGGTTAATAAAAATGGTCAGCAGGCAAGTAAGAGTATTTATACAAATCAATCCTTGCCTTAGGAGGATAAAATAAATAAGTATTTCTTGCCCTACGAACAGGCACATTAAAAGTAATTAACTGTAAAACATCTGGGCAATCTACCCCATTGGTTAAAATCTTTTTTAAAAACACGAGGTCAGCAGTCTGCCTCCTACCACAGAGCGACTGCAAGCGCAAGTCCACACATAATTGTTCATAATTCCTTCTGTGGTACACAAATGTAGGATCGCTATGATGTGACAACCATTTAACAAACCGCTGCTGGAGTCGCTCTAAACTGTCAATTTTTGTCTTGTGATGTGGTGACCAGATAATACTTGCATACTCCAACTGCGGCCGCACTAATCCTAAGTATATACGTCTAATTGTATTTTTAGAGAAGGCAAACTGAAAATTTCGTTTAACGAAGCCCAGTAACTTGAAAGCTTTTAACAGAATAGTATGAATATGTTCATTAAACGAAAAATCAGACGTTAACAAAACACCTAGATCATTTACACTAAACACCCTATTAAGTGTATCGTTATTAACAGAATAATTGAAGTGAATTCGATTTTTCTTAGTCGTAAAAGTAATAACAAAACATTTTTTTAAATTTAAATTCAGCTTCCAAGAAGAGCACCAGTCACATAACCTTACAAAAGCTTCTTGAAGCTGTAAACAGTTTTGCAAAGATCTTACTGCAGCATACAGTTTGATGTCATCAGCATACATAAGACATGGAGAAAAAACTCTACATGGGATATCATAAACAAAAATGTTGAACAGCAAAGGCCCCAAAATGGAGCCTTGAGGAACCCCTGACGTAACCTCTTCAGCCCGAGAACTCGCCCCATTGATGACAACTGTCTGCTTACGTCCCGTTAGGTAATTAGACAATAATTTAATCATCGAGCCAGATATGCCGAGATGTCCAAGCTTGTAGATAAGAAGTGAATGACTCACAGAATCGAAAGCTTTTGAAAAGTCGGCATAAAGAGCATCCACTTGTACACCCTGATCTAAATTTTCAGATATTGTGTTACAATAACCAACAAGATTGGTAACTGTTGATCGACTTGGCATAAATCCATGCTGACAATCCGGAATAAAAGGCTTAACATGAGAAAAAATAATACCATGCAAGAACTTCTCAAATATTTTGGAAAAAATTGGAAGGAGCGAAATCGGCCTATAATTAGTGGCCCCATTCCTATCACCACTTTTGAAAACCGGTGTAACATTTGCCCATTTCCACCTCTCCGGGTATGTTCCCTCCGACAACATACGATTATACAGAATAGTTAGAGGAACGGCCAACTCAGCAACGCTAGCTCAGTCTTTTGATCTCCCGGGTCACCAAAACATTCTGTATATTATAATCCTTGTTAAAGGGCAATGTCAACAAAAAAAACGTATGCCAATCGGAGGTCGTGTTCGGTTTTTATAGTGAGGCGTGACACACGTGCAGACGGAGGGACGTGATACATAGCAAAAATGTGGAGGGGGAGGGTGGAGGTGGAGAGAATCTCTACTAAATATGAAAAAATTAAATTCATTTTAAGTTTACCATATATAACACCACGAAATATTTACTAGAGAAGACAGCGGAATTCGTGTTTTTGGGTATTCGTAGTCATGTTTTTACTATGAACGGGAAGAATATTATAAACACTCGCCACGCGCTCAGCCTTGTTGAAGGTCTGGTGAATACTCTCAGCTACACGTGACATTCCGTAGAAATATTATCGAACAACATGGAATTATCATCATGCTCGAAACGTTTCTCGAAGAAAGTGCTCAATGACCGTTTCAAGGTCATCTGGCTTGGCCGACTGTCGGTATTACGTTTCGAGATGTAAAATTTAAATATCGAATAATTGGGGGAAAGTGGATGAAAAGTTCGGAACAAGCTCGTTAGATTATCTTGTAATAACACTAGTGAACCTTAAAAAATGGCCTAATACGTTGTTGTTGATACATTAGCCGCGTATCTTAGGTTTTCGAAATATATAATTGTATAGCTTTTGGAGTATAATGTACCTTTTGTCTTCTTCGGGTAGTAAAGATGTCTAGGATAGTGTTAATGGAACTCGAAGAATATTTCTGATGACAGCTTTAAGGTTTTTACATTTCGTTTAAATATGTTGAAAAGTGTGGTCTAAATAATTATAAGAGTATTGTAAAAAAAAAAAAAATGTTACTCGCTTGGTTCGGACTTCGGACTGAGAAAACTAGACTAAAAACGTTAGATGAAGGAGAGCTTGGAGGGATCGGCTCGTTACTGATAGAAAGGGATTTAAGTAATGAACAGCAGAAGCGACTGCAGAAATCACGGAGGAATTATAATACAAAAACAAGCTAGATATTTATGCCCAATACAAGAGTGTTCCAAGAGGAAGAACTATGATTTGCCATTATTCGTATGTATAAGAGTCGTTTACGTGTACTGCTCTGGCTAAGTACTTTGTATGCTCATTATTAAACCCAAAGTTCGGACATAAAGCGTTCTGTACCCTAATAATCATTGCGAACTCTCCTGTCTTTACAGATCCAATACAATCTATAAATCTATGTCTGATTACATAAATTGACGTGTAACAACTAACAACAACCAATATATATTGGATAACAAGATATATGCATAAGAGTTGGTTATAAGTAGAGAAGGTTTCTGTACAACCTTCTGTATGGGAATGTAAAAGAAAGGTCATCATAAGCCTCAAGTTTGAGTTTTATTCAACTCAAATTTTATTCTTTTTAATAAGCCCTTGGGCATTCCATCCTTACATCTGAATAACCTAGTAAGTCACCTGAAGAGGGTTTAACTGATGTGTACCCTATACAGAACCATCCTTTTGAATCAAAGTTGAGAACTCAAGCACGCAAACTTGCGTTCGACGTTCGAATAAAATACATGCAATTTTCCAACATTTTTAAATTATATTTTTAAACTACTTAACCTACTTTTCTTTTAACAAGTTATAAAAATTACGCTTTTAACTAGTTCGCATCACATTCGAGTCGTATAAATAAATAAATAATTCATAGAAGCGGCGCCACGCACGCAGTAATGTTTTATGTGTTTAGTTATTAGTATGCAAGCGAGACGCCAGCAGTTGTTATGCAAAGTGCTCTTAAAACATTAGTCCATGTCGATGAGTAATCTTTCATAGCAGGCATTTGAATCAACACGTACAAAAACACGGAAGCTTATGACATAATTTATGCAATTCTTCACAGGACTAATGTAGATTAGCGATAGAAATGCACGCGCATTTCCATGCGTGGATGTACTCGTGAGTAGGGCAAACATAGATGTAAACACTAAACATACAAACAGATATGATTGTTGTTTTGTTAAGTTTTTTGTTGAATAGATACTAGTGAATAGTGATACAGAAATGTCTTTCACGAGTGAGGTTCGTTAACGACAAATATATTCGCGAACGTGTGCTTGAAATGTAAAGAGGATTTGAAAATTATTATGAAAGCAAAATGTTTATTGAGAAATATTGGTTGACATTTTACAAAGTTTTTAAAAATATTTCTCACAGATGCAAATATTATACATTTACGTATGGTTTTCTACAGACATGATTGATTTGTATACAGCCGGTAGCAAAATTCGTTGATTGCGTCGGGGCCTACAGGGTTGGCTTGGTCGCTTTGATTTACTGTCCCCCACTGAAAATCAGTTATACTAGGAAAACGCCAAAGTCGTTGTTAAACGAGTGAGTGACCCATGTGTATAGTATCCGGTATCATTCCCCATACTGGGCTAGATCGAGCCTTAGGTATATGGGAGAAAAGGCGATGTTCCCGGGTACTCAACACATGGCTCACTCACTCGTTTAAGAACGACTTTGGCGTTTTCCTAGTTATTTAAATTGAACATTTAAAATGCGAATCATGTTCAAAACGTATTAGCGTGAAACATTAACAAATTTCCAAGATAAAACAAAATCACCTAAGTTTTATTTAATATGTGGGTGTAAAAATATAAGAAAGTTCGAGCTAATGGGTATCGAACCCCAACCCTCTGTGCGGTAGTCTAAATGCTTACCAATAGGCCATGCAAGCCAGTAGCCACGTAGTCAGCGTCCCACTAGCTGCTACCAAACAAATGCTATAGATATTTTAAAAATCACATTTTTATTTATTGTAGGATTAAATCGCAATGAATCTAGCTGATTTTGTTAGCAGTTCTCAGTAAACTCGTACCGGATATCTGTTTTAAATTTTTAGCCCAATCTGTTCAGCGGTTCGGCTGATTTTCGACGTACAGACAGACAGACAGAATCACAGAATGAGACCCGTTTGAGTTGAATGGAGACACTCGGTCGCTCCGCTCCCTCGTTTAATAACTGAGTGGGTAGACTCTAAATACAATTTACTTATTTATTTAATCGAGGGATAAGTACCGAATCATTTGCACGTTGGCCATTGCGCATTGTACATTTACTTCTAGTAATTATTTGGTCAATTTTCTTTAATAATTTGAGGAAATACTGCGGGTTTGTGTGGTTTAGCTGCTCTTGGTTAATAAGCCAATACAATATATTTGGAAATAACTGTTACTTCATGGAGTATTCTTCTAGTTCTCGTAGTAATCAGTATTTATTTGCAATTAAAATAACTCATGATACAATTGAATCACAATTTTGTTCCATCACAAATTTAAAAAAGTACAATATTATAAGTAGTGAAGTAACTCCTTTTTGTGAACAGGGATGGAATTTATTTAGTGACAGACCAATTTCAATCCGCAAGTGTACAAGTGCAACGAAGGCTAAACCAACAAGGCCCGTTTTGTGCTAACTGCAGCAATTTTCAACATCAACTTTAAATTTTCTCGCTCTCTTGGTAGATTTTGCAATTCTCATGATCCAGCGTTGGCCATTTCTAAAGGGCAGTTCGTCTTTCGCCAACCTGCTATTTTAAGCGTTTCACTTGGCGTATGCAAACATTTACTCACGTAACAATAATAATGGTAGGCCTAGTTATTTCAACAGTCGGTTTTGTAAATACGCACTTTTGCGATGTACAATTGCCTCAAACTACAAAGTCATTTTCAGTTATGAGTTTGTTTATATAAGTATGTGTCATGTTAATTTTACTACTTATGTAGGAGAACTTTCAAAAATACGTAACTAACAACAAAATTTACCTAGAATGAACCTTAATATTATATTTTATTATTTTAGATTATAGAATAATAAAGTTATCTGGCCGGCGGACACAATATAATTGTGAGAGTAGAAACCATTGTCACTTGCTGCTCAGTATGGGTTACTTTCTAAAGAATGTTTTCATTTCATTTGGTCTTTAGAGACAATTTAAGGTGTTTTAATCGCCTTCAATCGTAGCGACAGTGAGCTAGGCTGATTATCGTGTGACGTGATACTATCTCGTTAATATTTATAAAGTGAATTGAAAAAGAAACTCAAACGTGATGTTTTTAAGTTTATAAATAGGGTAGTTCCTTTCTCGTCCAATTTTGGTTTAATCATAAAAGTGTACAGTAAAAAGTTCTTTGAGAAATCGCTTCGTCAAATGGACATAAAAAAATCGTCTGGAGTAAAATATACTAATTTTTAAACAATAATTTATACAGTTGAATGGGGTTGAGTAGGGTTGCCCTAATTAATTGATGTTTTTAATCTGTATACCTTAGAAATAACCAAAATAAAATCATCTCGGTAATATTACAATTTATATATATAATCAAACCAAGTTAATAAATTCGTGACTTTCAGTTATACTTCATAAAATAATATATATTCACATTATATATTATAATTTTTTCAATTGCCATTTATTGTATTATATCACAACAATATTAGGAAATAAAATTAACAGATGTATTATAGATTATTCATTGTAATTATTTCACATCCTAACCAGACGGGTATATATGCTACCATCCTTAATCGTGTTAATAAAATTCAATTTTTGATAATATATAACGACGAAAATCGACAAAATAACGTTGTATCTGCAGTAACAACTTATTATTTAATGCGGCTTCCATGTTTCAATCAAAACTAACCGGTGAATTAATATCACATTGTGCGTCGTTCGGGTTTTGTTCGTTCCATGATGTAAGCGATGACACTGATCGAAATCTAAACACGTTTCCGTGTTTATTTGCACGAATACTGGATCACCCAAATCCTCGGGGCAATTTCCGAACAAAACCCACTCTATTCCTCCAGTGTAGACTTTCGATCTCGTTTCGACATTGTAACCTTAAGTGCACCACATGTCGGTTATCCATTTCCATTGCGGTCTTCGTTTAGAATAGATTACTGATTTTATTTCACGTATAAATCTGTGTGGAGTTTTCTTTTCGTTTATCTTACGGACATTGACACCACAATACACTACACATTCGTTGATTACGAAAAGTTCTTTTGTATCGTCACATAATTATAAACCCACTTCAAAATCACCAATACTCGATTCTTGCAGCCACTGAAATATCACTTGATGTAAATACATTTGAAATAATACAAAAGCAAAGTAAAACACTAAACGATCAAAGAAGAACATTGGTGATTGACTCCGTATATATCGTACGATAAACACGCCTTAGTGAGATATCAATAACCTTATATACCGAACGGAAGCGCTCGAATGACACAACTCACGTTTGTTTCTCGAAGGCCTTGCTCTTTCCATTTTAATAAACATTTTTAATTTTTATTAAGATGTGCATTGTGTTATCAAGGCTGATGGAATCATATGTGAATCAGTCAAGGGTAAGGGACTGCTGGTCTACTAGTCATCATGACTATCGCCACGTCGGGTCATTCTAACCTGTTGCATCACGCCTACTTTGCATGAGTCTATTGTCTGGTAATGACCGGCACCTTGAGTGAAAGATGTAAAGTGGATATGCGTTAGGTAAGGTATTTGAAAAGTGTAACTGGTTTGATGTTTACAATAATATTGATTGGACGGAGATAGTGGTTATGAAACTGGTTCCGTGATGTGGGGGGAGCCACAGACGACCTTCTACTTCCGGTAGGCATGTGGCTAGGACGATTACGAAGAGCTGGGTGTAGGTGTACCGTGTCTACAACTATTACGTGTAGTTTGGTGTAAGTGTACGATGTTCGCACCGTTTTGTCAGTAGCGTAACTAGCCCTGGTTTTGTTTTTGTTTTATTTATTTTTTTTATTTTTTTATTTTTTTTTTTTATTTTTTTTGGGGGGGTTGGGGGGACAATTGCCCATAAAACAATTGTTTCGGGAAAAGTATGTATCCTAGTACATTGAGAAGTCTGGGGCGCACAGCCCCAGATTTTTTTATGTTATCATCGCAAATGGTGCTATTTTACAAGGTTTTAGCGTGGCTTCGTCGATAATTGATAAAATTCTGAAGATTTTAAGTTTGATTGTCAATTGACAAAATCTTGCCACAAAATTGTGCCCTCCCACGCCCCCCTCCGACGAAATAAAAGGGGGATGTCGCCACCCTCGCCCCCCCCCCCGTAGTTACGCCACTGATGGTAAATGCTACACTGGATAGTCGCAAGTTTTATGTGAGTTTGGTCTTTTTTAATTTTTTATTCCTGTCCTTATTGAATGCTACGTTCAGTAAAACTTGCATTCATCTTGAAAATAATTTAGACAAAATTCTAAATTTACTGTTTTTCGGTATTTATTTTTGGGTACAGCTATGGCTGTAGGTACCACAATAGAAAGTCTTTATACGAAATATAAAAATTCAAAACTATTGGTGATTGACAGTGATAACTGATAACGAATAATTATACAAATCTGTGAGTTATGCGTTTGGAGACGACTTTTCGTTCAACCACAGAACTGACGAACTAACAACAACATTGCTTGTTTTCTATCCACCCTTCATCTTTCATTATTTCTCATTTTCTCCAAGACTTGAAACACGTCATCAGTAATAACGTGAAAGCAAGGCCCTACATACAATAAGAATCGCGCCAATTTGTTTTGCGAACGACAAAACGAAATGTCACTCAATTTAATTACCTCGTTAGCTAACTTAAGCTTGTTATTCTGTGCTTCTCGACGACATTAAATCATCGGTAAGAATTGTTTGAAAACCGTTTTTAGGGATCAATCCACTGTATGTACATATAATCAAATATTTCCCCTTACATCATTAACTTCAGTTAAGATTGCTAGAGCTGGGAATTGAACTAATTACCATTATTTGACTATTTAAATGTGAACCTTGTAAATTTGGTAAGTATTTTTCGGTTTTAATATGTTATGTGCAGAATAACTTGTTTTGTTTTTTGGATTATTTGTAACTTTGTTTCTTGTTCCTTGTTATTTTTTTTTCTTTTCTGCACCAAAGTGTTAAATCTTATATTTGAAAATATTCCAATGTTTTATTGGATGGTAAATATGTAAATGTCAATTGATTAAAGTTTCAAGAGCGAATTGAAATTATGTATGAAAGAAATCGGATAATGATAATTATTGCGTTGGAACTTGAATGTAAGTTTAACGAGGATTCAATTTGCACACACATAGGATGTACGGACAATTATTGAGAACTGTTAAATAAATAAACTTATAGCAAAATATAAATAATCTACCTTTCAAATCAGTCTCATTTACATAAGATTGAAGGAATGATCCCGTTTCTCCTTCTTGTTAACGGATCACCGCACTTCCAAACTACGTGCGACTACTCACCCATCAATACCGTGGGATTATTGTTACTTTTATTCTCTTTTGCGGTTATTTTGCCGTAACCTGCCTGCCAATAACCAAATCAAACCGTTTTTCTTTATGGACGTAAAGGATGACCAAGAAAACGAATTCGTATTAATGATTTTTGGACTCTTTCTTGATTTCTTGACGATAATTGTCTAAAACTTATCTTATTTATTCGGTTGATTAAACACCAAAAAACTAAATCACAGCGATCACTACGGTTATAAATGAACGTGAATAGCAAGTGAACTCGCGATTGTCGTCTTGAAAGTAGAATTAAGTTCATTCGATAGACAATTGAACTTGAATCGGATTTATTTATTTCGATTTACTTTTCGAAACAGTCAATTTATCTACTGCAATTACTTGGCCAAACGTGATCACTAGCTGAATGTGGATCAATGTTGATGCCGTAATTTATAGATTGCGGGAGAGATACGGGTTGATTAAATATATATCAAGGTTACTGTGGAGTACAAAGTTGTAGGTAGACTATTGCATGTAAAAACCAAAAGTTGTTTATCTTTAATCATACGGTAGCCAGTATAAATATAGTATTACTATAAATTTAAAGATAGAACTGCATTTTATTGAACTTTTTGAAACTTTATGAAGAGGGTGCAATTGCAATTTTTACAATGGATCGATGGCCCTAAAATTGATTTTCATTTTTAATTCTAACAAGTATATATTAACAGGTATGACTTCAATTATTAATTAACATACATTAATTAGTTGAATGGAACCTGTTATCACTTATAGAAAATATATTTGTCCCTTAAAATATTATTGTAGCACTTGACCTGAAAATTATAGTAACATTTCGACTGTCTTTAAATAAATTTTAAAATCAAGAGTCTAGTCCTAAAATAATATTTTAGGAATATTCGATTAGTTAAGGGTATTATATTGCATTTATAATTTTAATTGTAAATCGGTTCATAGCTATTAATATTTACACTTCTATCACCTTGACGATTTAAGCTATACAAAAGTTTTACGCACAGATAACCCCCACGTAAGTGTAATAAATTATCTTTGGTGTACGTTACCAAGAATTCGTCGCCTCTAGACGTATCTTGTAATAAGTATATCTCTTCATAGTTCGTTACCTTCTATGTCTTGTATTTGTTTTCACCTTTCATCTTTCATTTTTTGTTTCACTTCTCCTAAACATAATCGAATCTAACGTGTAGGACGCCCTCCCGCGAACAATAAATCCACTCCAAGGTTCTAGGGCGAGTGACAGCGACGCTGAAAGTGGCGGCTTCTCCTCAGGATATATAGACAAACATATTACTTTAGTGACCCCTGGGAAGCAGAATCGTATTCAATTTGTCAATCTGTTTGCGAGACGGTGGGCGCAGATTCTATAACGAATAATGTGGGGGGTTTAACACGTCGCAGACACTTTCGGGAGATATTATTCTCGAGGTCGTTTCGGACGACTTGTTCTCAAAGCAAAATGTGCTAGTAATATCTTTCAACGTAGATATAGATCGTTCAATTTAGCTTACTTTGTAGCTTCTCGCTTGCCTCACAGGAAATTCTATAAGCCCCTACATTACAATAACTAGGAAAACGCTTAAGTCCCGCCGCGTTGTTGGATGAGCGTATATGGTGCATTGAGCTGCCATGTGTTACGCGGATTTTCTGTTGTTCTGTGAAAAAAACATTTCTTAGTCGAAGATTTATTTTAATTAAATTAAATTTAAAAAAAAAAAACTTAATTTTTTTAATTAAATTAAATTAAATAAAAAATTAACTTAATTTTTTAAATTAATCGTAATTTTAAAAAAAGAAAAAAATCGTAAAAATGCAATTTTCATAAGAAATTACTATTCGATTGCGCTCAAATTTAACACGAATATATAAGTTTATAAAATTAAGGTTCTGTAAAAAAATCATTACAATCGGATAAAGCATGTAGGTGTTATAAGTCAAAGAATTTTTTTAAAAATCGAAAAAAATCGTAAAATTGCGTTTTTTATGAGAAAAAATTTCCCGATTGCGCTCAAAAACGTGGCAGTTCTAAGTTCAGAGATTTCGAAGGCCTCCATAAAATTTCATCGCAATCGGAGTATCGGTTTAGCCGGAATCGTGTTAACAAACACACAAAAATACAAAAAAAAAAACCAAAAAAAAAACAAAACATTCCGGATTTTTTTCTACAGTGTAGTGAAATGGAATCTTTGCTTCGCTCGCTACGCTCATCCAATCATTTTTCATCAATATTGACAAAGTTCGCAAGTTATACACTTTCTTGACCCGATATAATTAAAGTGGAATTATTATTATAAAGCCTCTTTTTGCAACGGATAATGTAATCCACTAGTGCAAATTTAATAGAGACGCGGGATTAGGAAAAACCCGGTACCAGCACGTAGCCTACTCCTGTCGAAAAGTACCAAGGGGAACCAACGGCTTTACGTCACATCCGAAAGTACGGTGTAACCTTGACAGTCATATAGGTTCCTCCACTTAACACTGGCTGCCGAGCAGACGTCGAGGAGAACGAAGCCGTTACACTAGCTCTCGAACCCTCCATCTGTTCTAACCAGCGGTATATACATGTGTTTCAGGGCAGAGCGTTCACCCACTCTCCCCCTGACCACGCCCGAGGTTGCTTTACTTCGGTGTTCGAGTGGGAACCGGCTAAGCGACCGCGGCTAAATCGTTGTCGTAGTGGTGAAACATCCCTTCAATGTTATAATTTCTCTTCAATATTGACATTCATAGTATGGATTTTGATATTAGTTTCCATTTTGATCTTGTGTCGTTGTGTTTTTGAAAATTTAATAAAAGTTGACAAGTGAGTGCGTAAAGTGTTGAAATAAATAATTTTGGTCGCTTGAAGGAGTGTATGAAGAGATTAGTGAAGTTAATGATCGGTTTTTCTTTCCTTGATTTCGAAAATGACGTCAGGATTTTTTTCTTGCAGTTTCTTAATTCCGCTTCTACTTTTCTCTTTACTCACTATACAGCCTGGATATAATATGCTCTTGAGTCTGTTAGTATCACCACCTTCCTTTATAGTCTATACTCTATAGCGTTCAATCTTCTCCAACGCTTTCCTTATTGCTCAAGACACCTTTAAATCTATTCATTTTAATACTCAGACTTAACTTTATACTCCCAAGATGCACTACTTAAAGGTTAAACCATTTTGGGTTCCAAACATATTTTGAACTAATTAGCAATTAGCAACTTTGTAGAAATATCACTTCGCCAAACATTTTGTTGTTTCTTTCATCGCGTTTTAGACTCGACAACATTTTGAAATTTTGATTGGTATGTTTGTTCAATTGAAATAAATAGGAAAACGCTTAAGTCCCGCTGCGTTGTTGGATGAGCGTACTATTGGTGCATTGAGCTGCCATTGTGTTATGCGGATTTTCTGTTGTTCTGTGAAAAAATTATTACTAAGTCGAAGATTTTTTAAAATTTTAAATAATTTTTCGATTGCACTCAAATTTTACACGAATGCCTAAATTAATAAATTAAGGTTCTGTGAAAAAATCATTACAATAGGATAAAGCATGTAGCTGTTATTTGTCAAAGAAACAAAATGTAAAATTTCGATTTTCATGAGAAATAGATTTTCGATTGCGCTCAAATTTCACACAAATATCTTAATTCATGAATTTAAGGTTCCGTGAAAAAATCAATAAAATCGGGTAAAGCATGTAGGTGTTATAAGTCGAAGAAATGTTTTTTAAAATCGGAAAAAAATTAAAAATTGCGATTTTTATGAGAAAAAAATTTTTGATTGCGCTCAAAAACGTGGCAGTTCTAAGTTCAGAGATTTCGAAGGCCTCCATAAAATTTCATCACAATTGGAGTATTGGTTTAGCCGGAATCGTGTTAACAAACACACAATAATACAAACAGAAAAAGAAAAAAAAAGAAAGAAAAACATTCCGGATTTTTTTCTCCAGTGTAGTGAAATGGAATCTTCGCTTCGCTCGCTACGCTCATCCAAAAACTTGATTCCAAATTGAAAACCGTCATAAGGAAGTATGAACGAAAGTGTCCAGCATTCGTCATCTCAATTCAAAACGAATGACGCGCGGTAGAAACGCGAGGGGTTTATAAACGCTCAAAGTTGATGAGTGTAAGGAAATACTTTCCTCGCTTTGACGTTGAGTATTTCCAGCTCCGTTTAAAACTTGTTCCATCCAATCACTTTCACCCCACAACAGAGTGTGAAGCCTAGAGCCAGCCTCGAACATAATTGCTCTGCAATTAACGCCGTTGACGAGGAATTAACTATTAACTAATTTAATTGGATTTATATTGATTACTGAAATGTGTGAGAGTTGGGTTTTTAACGAAGGGATGTTGGTTTGTTAAATGTGTGTGTGTGTGTGTAAGAGAGAGAGAGAGAGAGAGAGAGAGAGAGAGAGAGAGCATGGAATCGTGATGGGACGTCATTGATTAAAGTTCAGTCACAAAGTGGTATAAAAACATACGCATTTTTGTTTAATTTTGATAATTTTCAATAAGGCAATATATGTTATTTACGTAGTAAATGTGGTTTTCTATTTGAAGCGTGAGGGAATTATATACAAATCCTTCATATTCGCAGAATCCAAAATCACGTGAAAGCCTTAGCCACCCAACCGTACCAGCCACCGTGGTCATCCATACACAATTTTGAAAATACATTTCTCCCTTATGTTTTGGATTTTGCGAACGAACGATTATCCATCTTTACGAGTTTTTCTCTAGTCGATTAAGCGATAGTCTGCTAAAACACAACGAGGATACATCATAAATGAAGTTTATGAAGTTTTCCGTGTAATCTGTCTTATTGAGGAATCTTCTGCCAAGTGATTTATATAAAAAAAAATGGCTTATGTTTTAACACTGGTATTAAGTTAAGAACTTATTGTATTAAGAGGAAAGTGTTTTTAATATTCTTTAATATTGCTGTGTTTATTTGGTATGTAATTTTAACACGATATACGACGTTCTTTTTTAATGTGGGGATATTGTGTAACAAGAGGAACAGGTATGAAAGTACTACGGGGCAGATGCTCTTTCTGTTGCTCTTGCATTCATATATTTTTTTTGTAAAATATGTAATGTATAATATGTTAATGAAAAAGTTATTGCTAACTATTAATAACATAAATGATAAAACTCTCATGATCGCCTCGATTAACCACGTTGCCTTCTTACCTCACACCTCACGTCAATAACATGCAGACGCGGGACCTGCTACATATCTACAGCTTCTGCCGGCATCAAACGCTTTCACTTAATTGCCAGCGCGCGTCTAATCTTCGCGTGCGCCCGCGTAAGTGAAGTGAGCCGAGATGTAGCTCTGATCACCGGGAGCGAAAACGATTATTCAAATGTTCTACTGTCTCTGAAACAACAGTGTACTGACTGGCAGAAAATTAGCTAAGTGCTAACTTTCGAGTTCAAATGTTAAAATTACAATTTCTCTTGAGAAATCTGTCCAGGGTGCGTGCAAGCCCGTCTTCAAGGTGTCCAACTATAGGTATTTTGAAGTTTGACATTGATGGACAATTCAATCTTTCTCCTTTCTTTTTTTCCCCAACACTTTTTTTATTTGATTCATTTATTAATTGCATTAAATATCCTTTTTGAATTTGTTACCAAAATTGTTGTGTTTTATTGCATTGTTGTTGTTACTATTTCAAATATTTACTTAACTGTAGTCATTGCTGTGTCTGCATCTGTGTAATTAGATTTATTTAGTTGTCCGCCTTTGTAAATCAGTTTTTTAACTGAATAGGAGACGTTAATTAAATAAATAAATAAATAATAAAATAAATAAAAATAAATCCCTTATATTTACATCGACGACAGAAAAAAACACGGACAAACTCTCAGCCAGGATTGCCGGTGGTGGGAGTAAATAAGAGTCTCGCGCTTTACGTTTGAGCTCCTACAAATACAACTTTCGGTTACCTGTCGAGTTTCGAGTCAGGTTGCGGTGCATACAAAGTTTAACGATATAGCCACACTCTCTTACAACTGGTTGGATGAGCGTAGCGAGCGAAGCGAGTGAAGCGAAGACTTCAATTTCTCTGACCCCCAAAAAATTTAGCTCGGGTGTTTTTTTGTTTGTTTGTTTGTTTTTTTTGTTTTTTGTTTTGTATTTTTGTCTGTTTGTCGCTCTCTACCGGGCAAACGGCATATGCGATCTTGATGAAAATTTGACAGGACCTTCGAAATCTCTGAATTTAGACTTGCTACGTTTTTGGGTACAATCGAAGAAATATTTCTCATGAATATCGTACTTTTACGATTTTTTTCGATTTTTAGTGCGATATTTTCGTGACATTTGGGCCGATTCTGACCAAACAAGTGGGGCTACAACGTTCATATTTTACATGTACATTAAGGTTATGGTTATGTATTGCTTTTTGAAAGAAAAAAAATGAAAAAGTTAGCCAGAATCCATAGAATAAAGGTTTTCATATGTGTTTTTTTTAGGTTTATAATACCAATTAACAAGTAACAATATAAACTTGACAACAATCACCTACAATGCATTCACAAAGCACTTGCAAAGGTAAAGTGGTCCCACGCAAACTAAAAACTTACAAAAAAGCTCATCCATCAACGCGGCGGGACTTTAGCGTTTTCCTAGTATTGGCACATTTTTTAATACGACTGAAAATTACGTTTTTTAAAGTTGATCAGGTCTACCTAAACCGAACCTAAACAATAAGACAGACCCACAAAACCTACCCTTATACCAATGTAAGGAGTGCATTATTTTAAAGCAATGCCTTGGTTTGTAGACATACCTGAAAATCGGTCAATTAAAAAAAATTACAAAACATTAAAATTAACTCCATAATAGCAAACCCACTAAATGTGGGAAATGTTCAACCATGAACACACCTTTAAAACAAATATCCCGTCAGCCATAAAATTGTTAAAGAATTCTATATAATTCAGTTGTTTTAGAAAACAAAATTCAACTCAATTTATCGGAGTGGTGCTTTGCTTCGTAACAATGTGACATAAAGTTAATGAAAATTCTCGGAATTTAACACACTGGAAAATGACAGAACCGCGAGGCGTTGTAATAACGACAGAAAGCTAATTGTGTATTTAAAAAATTCCCAACGCCGCACGCTGTTAATGTTTTATCAACACATTTCGTAACCTTTATAGAGCTTCAGTCAACCTCATTCTGAATTATTGCAGTGCGATCGTATATGGAGTGAACGAGGCTACCACATCTGAACTAATGATGTAATTATTGTAATGTACTTCACAACTTATTTTATTCAAAAAAAGAATAATGGAACTGTGAAAGGGCCATAAAACAAACAAATCAATTCTAAAGCAATTGCTGTATTGCTATGTTTTAATTGATATCCTTCAGGATTTAAACTTTTGTCAAGTTACCATTCTCATAGTCGTCCCCTATACGTGACGGGCGCCTCTTTTTGCTAAGAACTTAGTTTTATAAATTACAATTCCAGGATAGTTTGTTAGCAGAAGACGATTCCAGTTCAGAATTTAATGGCCACCAAGAGTAGAAACACCCTTAACGAACTATGATCACAGCCTATGGGAAAATACATCGCAAACGCTCCTTAAAAATCGAATAAGGCTTTCGATTCTATGAATGTGTATTAAAACTATTGTTAAAAAGAATATTTCGTAAGGCTCGTTACGCAAAACCAGGAGCACCCTTTTGTTATCAAGGTTAGCAGCAGAAATGCGGTATTTTTAAATGTACATTATCAACTAGAATAATACACTAACATCACTATAAAAAGACATCTACTACATCTACCACAGTGCTCAGTATATATGTTGCAGTTACAACACTTGCACTGACATTTGATCAAATATGACCATCAGGATTTGTTTATCTTTATCTTTTTCGTTATTATTTGTTTTATTTTTTCATTACTGTACTACACGGTCTAGTGAATTTATCTTTACCACAATGCTTTAGATTTTATAATCAAACGTAATAATCAATAAAACCAACTTTAAGCATAGTTAGTCACGCTATTTATTATTAAAGTTATTATATTATATTCTGAACAGACAGTTTAACCTTCATAATACTGGACTAATTAAAAACCCTCCCCGTGCTAGAACATCTATCTACCAAAACCATTTTGATAACCGTGCCGTTACTTCATGGAATACTATTCCTCTAGGTATCAAAGATGCTCTAAATTTCAAAGAGAGCCAATAAACCCAAAGGCGTCGACGTCATCGACGCGCGAACATATAGCTGACCAGAGATCGGTATTTAAAATAGGAAACACCGACCAAACTAGTTGGGCACGATTCACCCGTAAGCAACGACAGAATCAACTAGGTTTAATCGGAACATTTTTCGTCAATTTATCATGTGCTTCGATGATGAGATGGACCGAAGTCACTATATAGGCCTACTATCTATACATCATTAACACAAGTATGATGGTTTCCATTTATAACATTTCTGCCTGAAGCGGTATCATAGGTACAATATTGCCGCTGCGACGCCAACATAATATGCTTGTGGTAAGTTTCTTAACTGCTGTATTGGGAAATTCCCTCGCAGGTGCAATCAACTATTTTCAATGAAAAAACAAATATCGCAGCCGTCTGATTTTTTTTATAGTTCTGGATTGATTTCCTTATTTATAATAATATACCTGTTGTTTTATTTCTCAATTATTTTGTTTATTATATTCGAGACGAGTCTGTGATTGTGCTATGAAGATATGTGAGAATGAAGACAGACAAGTTACAAGAATCCATGGCCCACGTAGGGCTCGAACCCACGTTCTCGTACCGCAAGGTCTAGAAACATCTAGAACAAGTTCGTAGAAACCAGTCTGTATCGCACGAGGTGTGGTCGAGACCACATCACTGCCGCCTTGATCATTAGCGGTACCATGTGTTACGTCTCTAGAAGGCCGAGCAAGACAATGCACTCGACGTGACTTATTCTTTACTACGAATCATAACACTTTCCTCTTCCTGTGCGTGAAAGTTTTCAAAACAATACGTAAAAAAAACTCAATGACCCGCCATTTTCAAACTCGTCAAGAGTTGTATAAGAAAAACAGAAAAGACAAAATGGCAACTTTCTCTCGTCACGTACGTTCTCTGACTTCTTTGGACAAGAAAGAGCATACGTCATATTCTTATTTTGTATGTGAAGGAGGTGAGCGAGTTCGCGCGCTTTGCAACAACACGATCAATTGGTTATTTGTTCGAAATATTTCAATATTTCAATGTCGTTGCCGGAAGAAAGTTTATTGATCTTTGCATGTTTTATTTAAAGAAATCAAGTGTAAGAAAAAATTCAAGTTAGATTCACGCAACGTTTACGTTTGCGACGTGACGCTGTTTTTGTACTATTATATATTGATCTTATATTTAATTATTGACAGAGAGAGTAATAAGCCTTAACTGATAAGGCATTACTGATGGCTACGATTCTAGAAGAAAGACCTTGAATATTTTAAAGGATGTACGCGATACACTGGCAATAGTTTTTGTCTATACAATTTAACTTTTAGTCAAGATTTAAATATCAATGTACTTATTGTTTAGTAATAGTACGTAAATTGAATTTGGTTTAATTTTCATGTGATATGTTTAAATTAATGACATTGTACCACAAGGACTCATTCATCACGCGTTTATGTATTTTTTTCTTAAACGTATATGCTGTTTTGTATTTCATATTTACTACACTTTTTAGAATATAAATCTAAGGTGCGACGAGAAAGAATTTTTCAACCCCATGATAATATCTCTGTGCTAGCCATGAATATAAATTGGAAACACGTAGATGATTTTAAACATGGAATCAGGAGCAATGTGTTGTTAGGGTGATGAAAGCTTTTTTTAAAGCCTTGCTTTGTAATGGACTCCTGCTTTCCGTGAAAGCATCCACATAAAATGAAATTCTTTTGACATTTTCCGTAGCGTAAACATCCGTTTGATACGACTTTGCATGGTTTTAAAGCGCAGATGTTAATATTATGCCATAGAAGTAAATTTTCAATAGTTATTGTTGATTAGTATGAAAAAACTAACAACATTTTGGATTTGTTTGCTTCTCCAAAATCTAGAATCATACACATCAATGTGTGCTTCAATATGACATGTGTGTGTCGTTTCACATCAATTATATGCTTAGTGGCTTCGGGATATGACCCCAACCCCCTACATATTAATAATAAATCAAATAAAAACAAAGAACATTGCTATCTATTAAAATGTAGAATAACTGACCCAGATACTTTGACGTAATGATCCTGTGGTCGATTAGGTGTAATTGAGACCTACAGTGTTTATAAGATTCAGGTTATACGTAGGTTTTTACTTTTTGTTTCGCCCACATCCAAATCTCACCTCTATTAGCTTAATTGCAACAGTGAGAGGCGTCATAGCGAATAAAAATAATGACCACGATCATGTCATCATCTTGACCACCATAGTGTGATGAAACACGTGGCTGAAAAATAGTTTTAGTTTGCATCTCAGACGGATGTTATTAAAACACTAATTATTAAGCATTTTAAGAAGTGAGGAAGAAAGGTTCTGTGCGATCTATATGTATATATATATATATATATATATATATATATATATATATGAATATTAAGTTTTTAAGCATAAGCCCGCTTTAAGGACATAGTTATTGATTCATAGCAGTTGTCGAAAAAGTTTGCCCCGACTGGGGTTCGAACCCAGAACCAGAAGCCGGAGGTTCTGGGTTCGAACCCCAGTCGGGGCAAACTTTTTCGACAACTGCTATGAATCAAATATATATATATATATATATATATTATAAACATATTGTTTTTTACTGGGGCTTTTTGCCGCGAATAATTTATTAAAGAAGAGGCACTGACTTACCCCTCCTCTCCTGACTTTCCCGAAACGTCAGGAGAGGAGGGGTAAGTCAGTGCCCTCTTCTTTAATAAATTATTCGCGGCAAAAAGCCCCAGTAAAAAACAATATGTTTACATATGTCCGCGAAAATCTGAAATTAAATATATATATATTTTGTTTAACCATGGCTTTATAGTAGGCGACTATGACGCTGTTATGTTAGTACTTTAGACAGAAATCAAAAAAGTGACTACACCGGGGTTTGAACCCGGGACCTTAGCTTACCGGGCTATGCTCTTACCAACTGAGCTATGGGGCCCACCAATTTAAATATATATATATATATATATATATATATATATATATATATATATATATATGTATATATATATGTAATACGCACAACTAGAATGCACGATTAAAAGACTTTTGCATTGTGAATTGTGTACAAAATGATTAGCATGAATTTATGCACAGTAAATATTATTGATGGACTAAAAGATGATAATGCAACATAAGTTTGGAAGTTACATTCAAAATTGTCTCAATGCTGCTAAAGCAGGTTTTTCTATTTTTTCAAATGAAAAGTTAATACATCACCGATAGTGTTGGCTCGAGCTCTAAGAGCTTGACTCTGATTCGGGAGGTCCCAGGGTTCGATTCCCGTCGAGACCGGCAATCCTGACTGAAGGTTTTTCCGAGGTTTTCCTCAGTCGTTGAGGCGAATGCATGGAAATGAGTCCTCTCAAATAGCCCTCGGACATCCCTTCACAAATGAACCAAGAGGGTCACACCAGTTAAATCTGATGTGTATACCCTACAGCGGGCATCCTACAAAAATTTATTTATTTATCTTGTATGGAATTGACGTTTTGATAACGCCAACACCATTTTTTTAAACGTTCACAGGGCAAATATTGCTTCTTCAATTTAATTTCGAATCTGAAATTACATCTAGCACAACATTCAACGTGGATGGTTTTGTATATCTAATGTGTATTTAAACTCTTTTACATGTTTTTTCCCGTGTTTTTTTATTTTCCCAATGGAAATAATCGGATTTTCACAATCATCATTTCTATTAATCTATACGCGTACGCGATTAAACAATTTGTATCGCCAAACGGAAAAATTCTCAGCAAACACGATATTGCAAAATTAATTTGTTTCTCTTTTTTGTTACCATGTTTCCGTTGCGTACGCTGTATACATTGTATGTTTGTATACGATTTCGTTAGTTTTCAGTATTTATTTTGAACCAAATATTTGAAAAATTGAAAAACCGAACTATCTAGTCTGCTCTGCTTGTCCACTTGAACTCACGTATTTGCCGAAAGGTTTTATTCTTTTATGCCCCTTCTTACAAATAATTCATCATAGCAGATTGTGTTTTGTTTTTATTTTATATTTCGTTTTAATACATTTTATCTTTTCCTAGTTTTAAAATATAGGTTTGTGACCACATTTCATACAGTTAAGATTATTATACAGTTAAGCTTAAACGTGTGTTTACATAAATGGCCACATTGGGTATGAATGATGATTTTTTTGCTTAACGTCTCTATTATTGCAATATTGCTATTTGAGACGGTGAGGGGTGATAGTAAGGAAGGAGTGAAGTACAATGACATTAAACCCATGCCTCATGCGAGATTCGAACCCACGTCCTCCTAGTGCCATACGCTTCGGACCAGCGCCCTAATCGTATATGGGTCAGCGCGGACGGCTATGAAGCTAAATAAGTCAATGATTAAAATAATTAAATCATTTAATTAATATTATTCAAAAGTAAAGATAGCATAACTTGCGTTAAATAATAAATACAAATTAATTTAGAGTCCACCCACTCAGTCACCGGTGAACGTAATATGGATGCACGCTTGTAAGAGATGTTTGTTCCCTGCCCGCAAAGTGCGTGATAATGGTCAGGCTTCACTTTCGTTCCAGTGTTGCACATCATAACGCGGTAGAACTTGTCATTTAAATGGCATTAGAGAGCAAAAACCCACTCGCACATTCATACCTTACGTTCTGGTTCAGGTGCTTTGACAGAGGTCTCGAGTGGACTGAAAGTCATTTGAATTTCATGCCGTAGAGAAGCTTCGAGTGTGTAATTTTAGTGGTCGTGGTAGATCTGCTTTTTGGTCAACCTGTCGTTCTGGGTATTTAAAAATTACAATAAATTAAATGTGTTATGCACCGCGTTGCTATACAAACTGAATATAACACTTACCACCCGTCCAAAATCATTTTCAAAATTGGTTTTATAACTAGTAACAATAAATAAAGCGGATATAGAGTACCCACTCAGTCACAAAACTGATTTTCAGTGGAGGACTTTAATTTAAAGTAGACTGAGCCAACCCTGTCGGCACCGACGAGCGATTTATGACCAAGCAGAGAACATTAAGCGAGCGAAGCGAGCGTTTCCATTTGACTCTGCCGGAAAAATTAGTCACTGTTTTTTTTTTTTTTTTTTTTGTTTTGTTTTTTTGTTTTTTTGTTTGTTTGTATGTCTCGCGATAACGTTCGAACGGATGCTCGGATCGAGTTGAAATTTTGACCATCCGCAAGCTTTGTTCTCGATTGAATGCCATTAGTTTTGTGGCAAAATCGTTCAAAAAGTTAAAAAGTTACATTAAAGTTAATCGAAAGTTTTTTTTTCAAACTAACCGGCGACAAAATCTGAGATAGCCAAATCATTTAGAATGTCCGTCCGGTCAAGAATATGTAAATTTTATTTTGATCCGATAAGTAGTGTAGATGGAAATTACATTATAACAAAAGTAACGTTGCCATGGCAACGAAAAGACGCGCGAAGTTTCTATCTAATACACTGCCACCTAGAAGCAGAGTCGATAAAGAAGTTTCCCCGTTGGGGAGGTCCTCCAACTCCCTATACCGCCCTGGGTTAAATAAAAAGTCGGTTTTTGGCGTTGGGAATCTAACGTTCCGCGCGACTCTGTGTGACGATTGATGGAACTACTTCAATAAAAGTACGTCACTTTTCTACTAGTAGTTAACAGTCGATGACGACAAATGGCGGAAACGTCAAAATATTAAATACGATCGAATGTTGGCGAATGTTTTGGCATAAAGCAAACTCTCTTTATTAATGAGGATATTTCTGATGGAGTAGACCTAAGCTTAGGAGCTAGGCCGACAATATGTAATGTTCAAGATTTCGATTTGAGTGCCTAGGGCGTACTTACGTCTGAAAACTGTATTGTGGCCTTGGGCCTAGGCTACACTTACGTCCGTTAGGCTTGAACAAGGCATATCTCAAATTATTTCGCACGAAAATGTCACTGACGCCTGCGCAACACTTTATAGTACAATAATAAATCAAAAGTAAATCGTTTTAAAAGACTAGGGCCAGGGCTCTATTATTCTCTAGGCTTAGGTCTACTCCATCAGAAATATCCTCATCAATAAAGAGAGTTTAATTTATGAAAAAACATTCGCCAACATTCGATCGTATTTAATATTTTGACGTTTCACGCCATTTGTCGTCATCGAATGTTAACTACTAGTAGAAAAGTGACGTAGTTTTATTGAAGTAGTTCCATCAATCGTCACACAGAGTCGCGCGGAACGTTAGATTCCAAACGCCAAAAACCGACTTTTTATTTAACCCAGGGCGGTATAGGGAGTTGGAGGACCTCCCCAACAGGGAAACTTCTTTATCGACTCTGCTTGGGAGTAAGGGGACCTCCCCAAAGGGAAAACTTCGTTATCGATTCTGCTAGAAGTAATCAAAATACTTTCGAGAAAGCAGTCTATTATTTGTCACCAAAGAGTTTAAATAGTTTTCCCAAGGAGTCAAGGTCCTCTAGATGGCGGTGGATTTTATCCACAAAGTAAAGGTTTTCACACACGGGTTTACCCAAATACCTTGGCAATAATAAATAATATTGGAAACGCAAACGCCATAAATTTTATGTGCAATGTGGGTCTAGCTATAGCACGTGCTCGCTTATCAACGCGTCCAACTGAGCTTTTTCCTAGTTATTTAAAATAGGAAATTGCGACCAGCTGGTTGGGTAAGATTCATCCGCAGCGACGCCGGAATCAACAAGGTTTATTTATAGTTACACTGATTTCAATAGAACAAGACTATTATTTCGTAGTTATACTCCGTTCTCCATCGTGTCGTTCATCGAATTAATAACTAATATGAATAATATGTATTATAAAGCCTAGTTGAAAAACGCTTCGCTGGCCACACAACTGCACGTACAGATAATAAAGAAACTACCTCGTTATCGTTACCATTCTCGTTAAAATGTGTTTTTAATGACGCGCGCTACATTTGGTTGAGATCGATTTAACAGGCAGATAGATCAATCATATAAGATGTGTAATGCTCTTGCAACAAGAAAGGCTTTCTCCTTTCGTAACGATGTGTTAGTCTTATTTTAAGATTTAAGGAGTGCCTAAAGTATAAATCTAGTTTAGCAGTTGCACAGAAAACATTTTCCTTATTTGTAAATCATTTTTTTTAAATAACTGAATAAGATCAATTAAGATGTAAAAATAATTATTTAAAATTGATTTGCTAAAACTTTAGCTACATTATAAAGGAATTAACCAGCAGCATTTGCTTATTGATATTTATACTGTTTAGATAATTATAAGGGATGCACACGGTAATCGATTTTGTCGTTCGATGTTAGATACAATCAGTAACATGTCTGTTATCGATTTGTATCGACATTATAGTTCGATGCTAGATCAACTATCAATTATCGATGATGTTGATTACATATTATTGTGCAATGTGCGTCTATAGTAATTAATGTGATTGACAACGGAGACCAATAATAAAAATTACGCTAGAAATTGATAACACACACACACAGCTTTTTGTACAAAATGTGTTTTTAATTGTAGCCTACAAAGGCACCAGCTAACGAGAGTCGACAAACTGTCTGAAGACATTTCGATCTTCTACAGGCAAATACTTAATTAATGCAAATTCCTATCGAGTTTGACGACAGGCATCAAATTTTCAATTTATTCCGACATCTCATCAACATTCGTTATCTCACTTCCAGTTTTCTTTTCCAACGAAAAGAAAAGTCGTTCTATCCCCAACTCTCACAAGATTCCCAATGTTTAATTGCCAGAGTAAAGAGGAAAACGGAAACGGTGAACGTTTCACGTCGCTGGTCACAAGTTCGGGTACTATTACTAATATTCAAGTTCTTATTTCTTTGCCACCTGTGAGCGAAGTTGATGGGATGAATACTCAAAATGTTCAGACGAAATCAATTAGGGGCCTGCTCGAAAACGATAAGAATTTCATTAACTGGAGAAGTTTTTTTCCAGCGGGTACTTTTCGAGCTAGAAAACTACTGTAGATTTGGTTTTGCTCTCTGTCTGTCTGTCTGTCTCATTCTCTCTCTCCACAACCACCAACACATACGAATTTAATGTTCACCTCTTTTGACGAAGTTAGTTCGAATAAAATGCGCTATTTTTATTATTTCAGTTTCAATTTAAGTAAATTTCGCTTTTTTGTAATCTGTTTACATACTTTAGTATTTTTATATTATTATCAAATAAAATTTCTGATAATTATATTTTCCTATATATTTTTGACAATGAGTGGTCATATTTTTGTAAATAACCAGTGTTGTAAATACATAACATCAAGTAACTGCTGTGGTGATGCATTAAATAAATAAAGTCTTCAACGTGGACAGTTCATATTATTCGCACAAAATAACAATAATTTACTTGGAAAGTGTATCTGAAATCTGCAAATTGCATGAATTACACAAGTTTAAATGGCGTGAGCTACAATATAATAATAACATGTTGGTAGTGGGTAGAACGTATTAAAGTTGTTGATCCTAAACTGCTTATAACGTGTTATAATAATTGCTAGTACTAAACTGCTAATAACGTGTTATTATGTCAAGTGAGTGAGAGTGTTTTAAGAAGTGTTAGTGACCTTGCCTGTAGGAGATTTAGCAGGCGAAGTTCCTAGTCGTAAAGATTTAACTGCAACTACTAATTTTGTGCAGAGAACATGTTATTAATATTATAGGTATGATGCAGTGAACTAAGAAAGTTCTGGGTGGTAATAATTACATATTATACTTATGCGTAACGTCTTTTTCGCACGGAGTGAAACTGCATTTAACAGAATTGCATCTGTGTGTTACTGTTAACTTGTAGTGATGTGAATTAAGAGCATAACACTAACACTTGTCGTAAACTTTCAATGTTGGTAGTAAAAAGCCTGCGCGCATCACATTGTCTGGGCATTGTTGATGTAATGAGTGAGATTGCAGTTCGGTAGGCCTACATCCATTACACAACGGCCACGTATTTGACGACTCTTTACTGCATGGTCAACTTAGTAATATATAGTGAACGAAGAAAGTTGTTGGGAGGCGATAGAAAAATGCATACACCTTTGTAAATCACTTTATTAACATAAAATAGACGTTAAATTAATAATTAAATAAGTACATGTCAAAATGTAAGAACACGCACTCTGAACAAATGTAGGCCTATACATTGCTGTAGCAATGGTCGAATTACATTTCTGATTGTTTCAATACTCACCATGAATGGTATGAGTACTGCTGGTGTGGTTTCATGAATTAACAATTTCAGAACCTTACTCTTACTCTATTTTACCACTGTAGGTAATTTTAGTTTTTCATGATATTACTTTGAATTAAGTTCATTTAGAAAGATGTTGGTGGCTATACACAATAACACGTTTAATAAATCTAAGAACACGACCTCGAACATTAGTGTTATACATAGTTACAATGTTCAGTGTAGGCTTTATGAATAATCTTAGCTGCAAAATGTTATTAACTAAGAACATTGAACTTAGAAAGTTCGGGGTTGCACTAAAACAGCACATTTTAATACTTGTAGCAAAGAGTGAAAATGTATTTTGATTGATTAACCATATATCCACGCGGCTATAGCCGTTTGTTAACTTAATGGGTCACGAAAGTTAAAACCTATTATTATCCATGTACAGTGAACTAAGAAAGTTCGGGGTTGTACTCGTATGTGACGTGTTTGTAGCTGGTGAAACTGCATTCAAGAGAATTGCAAGGTATAGGCAGGACAGGCTCGCCCAAGTGTCACGGGTAGGCCTACTCTTTCCAACCTGTTCCCGTGAGATGTGGTTAGATTGGAGTGTGGGCGCGCTACGAGGTAAGCTGGTTCCGAGTATCGGAGAATAAGATCGAGTTCAATGCTCAACGGCTAATTACCGAACAGTTACATCACTTTAATTGTGCCATCAAATTGTATAATTATAATCGTCAAACTATTCTTGAAGAGTTATTACCTCCTGTCACTTGATGTTACCGCTTCACAATACTTATCTATGGGTGTTTTGCACTTGCCATACTATACTATCCTACACAACTATTTTTATAATACTGACAGAGTATATCACAATTTCCATATTGTAAGTAATACAATGTGATCCATTTATCATAAAACAAACTATGAATTTACACCCTGACCTGACACCAGAACTAGCTTAACGGCACACCACTTTATTCTTCAATAATTAATCAAATAATAATAGATTGATTTTTTTGATTACTCTTTTCTGTTCAGTGAGCCGAAACATTCCTTGGTCACAACCATAATTCTCTTACAAATATACACGTTGTTCATATATTCTTATTTCGGACAGTGTTTAAATGTATAAACAATCAAGTGGTAACTTGTTTGGTTTGCATAAACGTAACGGCGATGCTTCATGATTTGAAAAGCAAATTATCGAGACCTTACAATATTTTTACATAATTAATTAAACTATACTTTCATTTAATAATATTCTCCCGTGTTTTCTATAGATACCTTTCGCGGATTTATAGATTCAGTAATAATGCCATATGAAAATATAGGAAAAGTTTTATTATGCCTAATGATCAACCCAAATAATTTATTTCTAAACGAAAACTGGAAGTATTTATCTTCGTAAGTTATATTTAGGTGTTTATTTAAGACACCTTAAATGTTTGCATATCGTTAACTGATCGCACGCCGCCTTCTCTCCTCTGGAACCTTCAATTGAGGGGCATCCAGCAAGAAGGGGGTAACTGCCAAAAAGTGGTTCTGAGATAAATGGAGTTAAAGTTGAATATCTAAAATCATTCTTCAGGAAGGAGAAATGTTGCTTTTCATGGTAACTCTCATGTGGGTGATTACTCCCCCCCACAATAAAAGCTTTTTTCAAACCCTTTTATTGTGGGGGGGGGGGATACATGCCCCCTCAACAAATCCAGTCACTAAATAATTATCAAAATTGGTATAAACAATGAACTTTAATGATAAAAAATGTAACTTATTACATCCTACATTAGTAGTCCAAGTCAGATGTATTTGAATCTGATTCATTGGTATCATTTAGAATGTTTTCAGCAACTGGATTACTCATCATTACTCAAGAGCCTAGGCCTAGACAGAGGTTATGAAAGCCTAAACTATGGCTAGAAAGAAAAACAGTGGCCTAGACCTAGGCCCTAGGCCCCTAGGCCTAGTCTAGCATAGGGCCTAGGCCTACCCACTTACGGAAAATTATAACAACTTATTGTGTCATTGGATTTCTTTTTCCTGTTTCGTTCCCAGGACTGTGGATTACTTTTCCTTTTTCTTCCTTTCTTTGATCGTATATCGACATTGTCTTCATCATCGCTAAATGATTCGTCATTCATGGCAATGCTAGTATAATGTGTAAACACTAGCGCCTTAGTAAACACCGATGGCCTATTTGGGTGCTTTCATAAAATCAAAAAGAACAACCAAAACATCTCTTGAGTAGCAAGTTTAGGCTAGCTTACCTAACTCTGGCTCGGCTCTGATCGCCAGCCGCTCTACAGGAGCGCGCCGCAAAATGCATACCACTGCCATCTGTGCGTTGCTGCATCAACTAGATGTTGGGTGTAGGTTCCTACTATAACGACGACATGCTAGAAACGTTAACCGGCAAGAAGGGGGTAACTCTGGATACCCCCTTCTTGCTGGACGCCCCTCAATTAGCAAAGCACAGCGGTGCAGTGACGCGCTCGCTTAAACTCAACGCCAACACTTAACAACGCGGCCATGCACACGCATTTCACGCGCTAAGAAATACCGTGGTGTGGAGGAGTGTAAAGCAAAGTTAGCATCGCGAGAGAGACTTTTATTAATTGTTTATTAATATTTGCATTCTTACAATTCACATTTTAAGAAGAAGCGGGCGCGGTTTGTTGTTCGGCGCGTTTGTTCTGCAGCCATAAATCATTAAATCTGAATACAACTTGGCATATTTGATAATGAAGGACATCTGTACTCTCCTATCATATCAGATTTTCAATATTTATCAAAGTCTATCAGAAAATGCGTAGTTCTGACTTATTTGGGTGTTTTTGGCAATTTTGACATTCTAAATTCTAGAAAATTTAGTTTATTTTTTGTTTATTTTCCCTTAATGAATTAATGAAAAAGTACTATAAAAGATAGTTTTATAATTCGTTTTAACACAATTATGTAAAATAACAAATAGATTCAACTGAAATTAATTGAAAAATTGTATGCGTGTTATAAATGAGCATGTCTGATATGAACGCGAGAGTGACAGAAATATCGTCTGTTCCAAACTACGTGTGTACCTGTCACCCTCTAAGCGCATTACTAATACTTAATATTTAATACGTCAAAGTTAAATCCAGTATCAATATTAGAAAATACTACAAAAATTGAACTAAACAAAACCACAAAATCTTAAGAAAACAGTACTACAACCTACTTTAAATAATATTTGATACCGCTATCGAAAGCCACGTCTGTTTTTAATCCATTTGGAGGAGTATTCCATTAGGAGACGGATCTATTGTAAAATCCACTTTGATGTGCTGATGCTCTAGCTCTCGGAAATATCAAACGAATGCCATCATCACTTCGAGGTATAGCTGCCTTTTGTTAATGGATATTCTGATGAACGGATCTGGCGAGCTGGCATACCCCTCAACAGACAACAACACTTTTTTAAAGAATCATTTTAAAATTTGATCTTAATTTTGTATCATTGGTATAAACTCGAAAATTAATATTGTCACGTTACGTATCTTATATTTTCTAAATTTTGAACTTGTCGAAACGTACTTACTAATTCATATTTATAAATTCTCCTTATTCTTTCTCTATCGATATACTTTTACTAACGTATCAATTACAAATAATAATTTGTATTATACTTACTTACCCTAAACAGTGTTACTGCTACAGAAATGTTATTACTACGTTGAATTCTTCGTCTGCTCGTGGACTGAACTTTATACCATACGTTTCCAAATGCGACTATGATTAGATCTAGCTTTGATGCCAACAGTTTCACCCTGAATGATAGTTGTTTTTTGCTTGTTGTGGTTGTTGTTGTTGTTGTTGGTTCTGCGAACAGGTAATTGGGATTACAAGTTCGATACCTACATTTCATATCCTGCACGTATGCTGATATGTTTGGCTCATTACGTGACTGACTGCTATTAGTACGGTTGACTCTTTGATGGTGGTTATCAGAACCGTTGCAAAATTCACGACGTAATTGCATTGGTATGTGGCACAAGGAAAACATTACATTCTGATTTAAATATATTATCAAAAGTTAATTGCTAGTACACATCTGGACTTTTTTTGTTGGGTTGGTAAATAAAGGTTTTATGGTGAGTATTTCACGTTGGGGATTGGGGTCGCTTTTACGTCATAGGGATATCACTTATTTTAATTTGTTGATAATTCAAATGATTTCGTCCAAACCTTTTTAGTGTTTATTCATTATTTATTGGGTGAACCGTGTCAACCCTTCCGTCAAACTGCGCCACTTTATCCCAGGGGATCTGGAGAGGACATGTCCGTGCTGGTCGACATCCAGCCACAGGCAAGGGCGGTCTTACCGTTGGAGAGGGTAGGTAAAAACAAATTGCAAAATGACCTTTCTCTGACGTAGAAGAACGAACAGAATACGAGGGAAAATTTCAAATGTAGACAAGCCATAAACCAATTTAAAAAAATACGTTTTATATACAATCTGAATTGCGAAAGTTATGAAATACTCTCCAAATACGGATTCAGATCAGAATGTTAATATCATGTATCAAGTTACCGGTACGTGCGCGTTTCTTCCGAAACGTCGTCGCTTAGTCGGTTCCCACTCGAACACCACGTTAAGCAACCTCGGGCTGGCCAGGGGTAGAGTGGGTGAACGCTTTACCCTGAGACACACGTATACCGCTGGTTAGAGCAGATAAAGGATTCGAGAGCTAGTGTAACGGCTTCGTTCTCCTCGACGTCTGCTCGGCAGTCCGGGTTAGTGGAGGAACCTATATGACTTTCATGGTTACCCAGACTTTTCGGATGATACGTGAAGCCGTTGGTCCCCTTGGTTCTTTTCGAAAGGAGTAGGCTACGTGCCGGTACCGGATTTTCCCTCCTCCCTTATATTCACCTTTCATCCTGATCTATCACCACATCATCGTCTCGAATAGCTTAGTGTATTAATATTAGACGTTAGGCAATAGAAATCAAATCCTTCCGAATCGACCACGTAATTACTGGACATACTCGCGACCACTTACACTGAAGCCATCCACATTTGCATAATGCTACCCGGGGCCTCAAGAAACACTTTCCCCGTAATAGCGACCTACCTCCCGGGCGGGGCCGGCCCGTGGTATTCGTGTCTGTGATGGTGTAACCGAGCGTTGACCTGGCGTCGTTTCCCGGTAACCGTGAAACTCCGTCTTGCCGACCTTCAGCTCGGGAGAAAGACTGACCGGAGAAAGTAGTGAGTGAGTGTCCTTCAGTGGAGTCGAACCCGGAGCGATCGTCTAGAGGCGACCGTTGATTGATGGCTGACGGAGAGGTTACTTTTAGTCGACGGGAAAAGAGAGGAAATCTAAGTTTTTAATGTTGATTGATGGCCGAGTAGGTTAGTCCTGTGAGATACGAGATATTTGTCAATATGCGATACCTGGACAATGTTGACCTATAACACAATTTTTCACTTTAAAAGTTGAAGTTGTCATAGCTATAAAAAGAGTACAATATTCACATCTTCCAGTAAGGTGTCTCTGCCCGAAAATCGTGTAGGCAATGTAGGCCTATATCAATCAATTTGCTCAAAAAATGTATCCGATATAATCATGATGGTTCTTTTTTATAATTAGTGTCTCCCGTTCTATGGCCAAAACACATGACAGAGTATTCATTATTTGTTTCTGGTAATAATCAATTGAGGGGCCTAGTGAGAGAAGGAGCTACGCCACATGTAAAACAATTAAGTTTAGCAAGGTTCCAGAAGTTAAAAGTTAAACTGCTGCCTTAATTTTTGTATGAATAACTTTTTTTTATAATATTGAAAAAAGAGTTATTCATACAAAAATTAGGACATATCAGTTTTAACTACTGAAACTTTGCTTAACTTTTTTTTTTTTTACAATTTTTGGCTGTCCAGAATTTTCTGCTCCTTTTTGTCAACTTTTAGGCAATAATCTCGATTTTCGGGAACTGTTTTCCATAATTCTGTAAGTTTTAGCTCTAAAATATGCAAATAATTTGACAATTTTGTTTTAACAAAAATAATTTTGCAGTCCCACGCATACAAAAAACTTGTAAAAATACACCTAATCCATTTTCCAAATTTAAATAAGATTGTACAACTGCATTTGTCGCCCAGCTAGTGTGGCATTTAGTTGTATCACTGCAGTACGTTATGATATTGTGGGTTCGATCACCAGTCGGGGCAAACATTTTTACTCAAATCGCCATCACACATAAACGTTTGATACCATGTTATCTACAATAATTGTAATTAATTATTTATTTATTTAAATATGTTTTTATGAAGAGTGACATGTTTGTATTAAATCCAGAACAAATTTAATGTAACTGTACTTAGTCCAAGCATTCACTAGACTAATCTGGTGAAAGCTTCATTGTATGGCTAATTGATTACCTAATGCACCAAGAAAAGCTTCACCCGACAGCGACATAAACACATCGAGCTACGCTGGGGGGGGGGGGGGGGATAAAACACTTGTATCAAAGAATACGGGCGTTAGTTTCCTTGTCGACTTTAAATTATATAAGACACCTTGGGTCGGGGTGTATATTACGAATGAAATCAATAGATCTTCGAATCTCAATTTCATTTATGTTCACAAACCTACTGTCCCGAATTAATGCCTCCTCCATCTTAGCATATTGACTTCTTTCGTGGTTCCATCATATCCCATCACACTAAATTATATTCATAGTGGGTGCCACTATGCCATAGTATACTACCGAATGTCTGAAACGTAACATTTTATTTTTGTATGTAAGAATTACATATTAGGGAGACTGTTAGTAATGTCACATGAGAGAAGCGAAAGGAAATGTTGTTGAAAATGTAAATTTACATTTTTCATTGATATTACGCAGGTGAATTGATCGTAAGGTGTTATTTTCTCTTCTGACCCCGAGATCAAGAAGACAAGTCCATCCGTCATCTGGTGGTGGTCGGTTGACTGAAAGCTACACAGAGAGATGGAGATTGAGACAATGGCACTTGTTTCTCACTTTCCCACTTGGCGCACACTTTGAAGTGGTTGTGCTGACAAAGAGAAGATGACGCGACAAGTATTGTTAGGTGGCGAGACTATGAGGAGACGGAACACTCTCTTTCGAGGGGGGGGGGGGGGGGGGGGGGGGGGGAGGGTGCTCCCATCGGATGTCCTAAGCGCAGACTAACGAAATATTCTTAACAAAATTAAAAATATATTGACTAATTTTGGGAAAGAACGCGTTCCTAACGCGTTTCTTGTCCAGGAACTTCTTTGGGAACGCGTTTCTTTTCTTAGATCAGGGACTTGTAACGTCAAAATTACTATTTCGAGGGAACTTGCAACGAATTTAACGTTCCTTTATAAATTCCTTTCGCCTTCTTAATCCCGTCTAATTAATATCGTAAACTGCAGTATGAAAAATATATTGTGACATCTTGTGTTTTCGAAAATGGCGCCACCCTCGTCAGATGGCCTGGGACCCAATTTAATAAATAAAGCGTATAATGATAAAGTAACTACTATCAAATTTATTATTATTATTTTTTAATATAAATAATTTAATATAAAAAGGCATGCCTAAGAATCAAGAAAAGTGAGACTTCGTGGAAAAGTATTAGAAGAAAAGAAGAAATTTAAGTACCTAGGAAGTATCTTTATTTTTTTATTTTTTTATTTATTTAACGTCTATCCTATTGAGTTATAAAAACTGATTTACAAAGGAGGACAGCAAAATATGCTAGATTAAATAGAGAAGTAACAGCTAGGGTACAAAAAGCCGAAAGATTTTATCAACTGGTGCGAAAGCTGCTTTGGAACGAGCTGTTTCCACAGAGATGCAAAGTTCTTTTCTATAAAGCATACTTCACACCCATACTTACGTATGGTGCAGTAACCTGGACAGTTGGAGCAAAGGAAAAGAGTCAGGTGGAAGCAGCAGAGATGACGTTTTTAAGAAGTATCAAGGGAGTTACAAAACTAGAAGCGACGTTATAAGAAAGGAATTAGGTCTGGAGAAATTGAGGTTTAAATTAGGAAGGGAACGTTTAAGATGGTTTGGTCATATGAAGAGGATGGAAATGGATAGGATCCCAAGACGAGACTTCGAAGCAGGAGAGGAAGGTAAAAGAAAAGTAGGAAGACCGAGAGAAAGATGGGGAAGATTGATCGAAGGAGACGTTGAAGAGAGAGGTGAATCGTGGAACCAGGTGACAGAATTGAAGCTGTGGGAGGACAGGAAAGAGTGGAGAAAATTGGTGGAAAAGCAGATGCAGGATGAAGATGACGATGAAGATGATGATGAAGAAACGCTGAGCCTGGCAATCTCGGCAAAAAATAGTTTCGTGCCCTAGATATCGGTGTGAAGAACAACACTCAACCTGACATTGTTGGAAATGAGTTTTGATGATTATTATTATTTAAATCAGTGGTTAAAAGGAACGTGAAAGGAACCAAGTTCCTTTGGAGGAACGTCTCAGTTCCTTTTTAGGCAGAATTGTAACTCAACTTTACAAAGTTTCTTTTTTGAGGAACGTGCTCAAGACGATATATGTATGTATATGTATGTATCAGCAACACATTCGCGTGTTCCATGTAGATGGGCCATATGGCTCGCTCAATCATATTATTCAAATTCGTTTACTCGCACAATTATTCTCTATAGATCTATAATGTAATATTTTCTCCCATAGATTTTAACTCCCTAGAACGTTTAATTTGTAACAATATTATTATGGATATGCGAATACAATTTATAGTCGCCTTGGGAAATGTTTAATTAAGACCTTCTTTTCTACGGAGCAAGAGTAAAAAAAATATCTAAGCGCGATGTGTACGAACTATTTCGTTGATAGTACTAAATAACGTGTTATTTCGAAGATTCCCCGGAGAAATCGAATTTAGAGTGTCAGTAGAAAGACAAAGGCTAGATGTTTTGAAAGGTTGGTCCTAGTAAAATATAAGTATGGGCTACCCTCGTCCAATTATTTTACTTGTTTAGCATTTGCAGAGTTCTAAATATAGTTTACAATGTGAATGTTTAAAATTTAATTGACAATTATGTGACATTCGGGAAATGAAGTGTCAATTTCTCTTATCTGCATCCATGCATTCATGTTCATTAATGAAATTATCTTGATTAAAATTCCAATTTCTTTGGATATATTTCATTAACAGTCAATTTAGTTTGAACGCGTTACATTCAATGACTTTTTATCAGATAACCACTTTAAAGAGACCTCGTGAAAAACATTATTTTTGAAATCCAGCTTTTATTGTTGGTTGGTTGGTTATGGTGGTCACACATTTTGGCCACACATTTTTAGTTGATGCTAATGCTATGTGTAATTACAGTGTAAATAACCTCGTGTTTTTTTACGGTAGAGCTGAACCGAATTCAATTCTTTTCTCTACCAACTATAATGCTTCTGTACATTTTTAGATTTTAGTAGTCGGGAAACACTCCCGTAGGAGAAAATTATAAATTTTCACCCATAAAATAAAACATTAATAACAACCAACAGAGAATTAATGAAATACTATTGATGAAGGTGATGACATAATTTGGAGCAGGGGGAGACCCGAGCTTAGATCCCTGCCCGGTTGGATTATTTAATTCCTGGATTATGTAAAATATTATTTTCTGTTCATATTAAAATCTCGCCGTCCAAATAGCTTGTTATAGTTCAATGGCGCTGTTTCTGGGGAACGATAGATAAGGCAACAGATGTCGGAATATCAAACAATGGCTGCAGATAAGCAGCCGAAATAATGTGTTATTATTTAATATTTATAATTGTAATGTCAAATGACGTTGATTTATACTAAAACCTTTTTTTTAAGTAGTCCAAATAAATTTTAAAATTTTAATTGTTATAGTTCGTTACACATCAACGTAATATGTCAATATGCCTACTATTAGAGTAGGCTAATAAATTGACTAAGATTTTACCGTAGAAATGACCACTCAGTCGATTAGTTTACTGTATACACCTCTAATATCAGAATGGCGTTACTTTGGCCAGTAGGTTCCTCCGCCAACCTGAGCTACCAAGGCCCTTGAGCTGCACTTTAGTGTTCAACTTTCATTTGAGATTTAACTCAATTCCATGTTCGTGTATTGGAACGGCTTAGCTTCAGTAGCTGATCTATCGGCTGTTTTTCTTCAAATAACGTAAACTAAACTATTTGTCAGTCACTGTGCAAGAAGACTATAGGTTTTACCGCACCTCCAACACGCACCGATAAGCAGAAGTAGAAATAAACAGCTCGAGTTTACTCGATTGTAAATCTAGAGTCAACATAGAAAAGTCTAGGAAATAGTCTGATTAGTGAGGGGCCATGATCTCGCTATTTTTAAATTTGTATCGTGGTTCGTGGGAAACCTGTTATAGGGTGCAATTAGCCCCTCTTCAGTTGAACTTGTGAAGGGATGTCCGAGGGCTATTTAAGAGGACTCAATCCCTTGCATTCGCCTTAACGACTGAGGAAAATCTCGGAAAAAACCTTCAGTCAGGATTGCCGGTCTCGACGGGATTCGATCCCGGGACCTCCCGAATCAGAGTCGAGCGCTTAGCGCCCGAGCCAACACTGTCGGTAATCTCACTATTGCTAAGTCTTCAGTATCTGATGTTGGTTGGTTGTTGGGTAGAAAAACAACTTAAATAAAAGTTTGGAAGATGTGCATGAAGTTGTACAGTCTTTATTATCGGAAAAGCAAGATTGAGGATGCAATGAATCATGATTTTTTATCGAAGCTAATTCTGTCTGGAAATTACAAAACTTGCTACGAAAAGCGCAAATGTTTGGTGTGTGTAGATGGAGTATAAGCGTTGGGTGCCCTTACCATAGTATCACATTTGGTAATTTCTTAAAACTTCTTCTTTCTGTTTTAAAATTTTGTTGGTAAAAAGTGAACAATTATTAACGGTAATATACTATGTTCTTTATAATGTTGATTTACAACACAAATATATTATATTAATTGTATTAATGAGGCGAACAGCATTTGAATTATGTATTCTAGTATATCAATTTGACAAAAATAAGAATATATAAGTACGACTATATATATTTTTTTTTGGACGATGTTATTACACTCGTATACAATATGAATGGGTAGGTCTTTAGGTTATTGGTTTAACAAGGTCTAGGTCTACTTTCACTTTGGGCATACACATAAATATTCGACTTTTCAATATCACAACATTAACTCAGTGACAAATCGGGTTTCGACTTCATTGCACGTGTCTGGACGTCCCATGATAAACTAAACAAGTTTTGGGGATGTTGAAACCAAAGGTTACTGTTTTTCGCGTAGGCCATTAACGAGGCCTAGGTCTTACAATTGATGTCAAACTCCTACCATCATTTATTTTCGAAGGTCTCTCTGCATAGATAACCTTTATAGAGTCCTACCTAGAATTGACCCGCTTTTAATCGTATTTTATCACTCGTACTTGCGACATTTTTATTGCTTTAATTTATCTGTTGCGTATGTATTGAAGTTGAACCAGACCTACTTCGGTTGGATAAACTTAAGTGTCCTCCATTGAATTGAAATATTTGAATTCGAATTGAATCAGTTATTTGGTTATTATTTTTTATTTATCTAATGCAGAATTTACATTCTAGAGAATATTAGATACATAAATATTTATATAATAATTGCTCTTTAGTAATTAATTTACTAGGATATGTACTTTTAGACTAATTGATCCACTTTGGTCGGATTATTTAAATAATTGCAAACGTTGGTTTTATCAATACAGAACTGTTTATATAAGTGGCAATCAAAATGTGCTGATGCTGGTGTTAAACAGTCCATGTTTTATTCATCACTATTATGAAGTCTGAGAGATTGTAACATTCACGTTATTTGTCATTACAACTAAGGGTACATTATCGGTAAGTGAAAGCTTGGTGTACAGTTCATTCCACTTTTAACCTCTTCTACAGGTCAAATAACTGATCACATAGGCTAGCATGTTTTTGTTTTATTTACTTACACACAATTTTTTTACTTTTACCCTGTGAACAACCTTTCAATGTAATAACACAGCCCGAAACAACGCACAATTTAATTAAACATGTAATACACACAGTGATGTATGGAATTAGGTTAGGTCTTGTGACTCGGCTTTTCAGTAGAATGTAATTACCTCCGCAGGGTTCAGCGCGTGATGTACGAACGTTAAATTGATTAAGCCATGGATTAATTTATTTCATATCCTACTTCAAACGACGTCGTTATATAAGTTAATGTGGCATTCCTGAACGATACATTTCCAAACATAAAACATAATTATTGTCATAGCCTCATTTTTCTTTTATTTCTTCAATAAGTACTTCCGTTGGTAGCAGTGGTACGTTCATTACGGGTTCAAATTTTTTCGAACTTTTTGTTCGTCGAGTCCTTGTATCAGTGATGCCAACTTAATGTCGCGTGAGGCAGATTTCCATGTGTTAGTTTAGTAGCTAAGTGTCACGAAGCACATTACAAATACATTGTTAGTTTGCTCGGGAAAAACGATTATACACTATAAATTTCATTTCGACACAGATTTCATGGAACTGACCATGAGCAGGCAGCTAGGACTGTAAACATTAAATCCGTAAACGTTTTTAGATGACGAACCACACAGTGAAAATATTATTTGTAGAAAACCTGCCCAAGGACGAATTGCCTCTCTTCTGGGAAACTAACCATATATATCTGGCGTGGGAACAAGATCTGTCCAATAGATATGTACTATATAATTTAACACCTGTTTTTATTTTAATGGGACATGCCTAAAAGCTTCAGGCAGTATGGCCTGTGTAGCACCGAACTGATTCAATACAGCGTTAGTGTATGCTTGAAAGTTTATTTATCGGTTACCTGTCAACGTCGAGATTCTCGCGATTATGTTGTTCCTCTTCAACACATTTCATACTATCTTTTATTCATGATATTATTGTGTATTGTCGTAGGTAATGTCACTTACACCTGCTCCACCTGATGTGGAAATCGTAAATCAGACAAAATTCATTTTTATATCTGTATTATTTAATGGAGGTAACAATTAAACCTGCTCCCTTACTAGTTAGAATCTTTTGAACGGCGTTTTCAATGAGTTAAACAATAAACTAGTGCTTACTTTGATTTCGTTTCGGGGTCACTAACAACAATGATCTGTTAGTTTGATTTCGTTCGTGTATACACTTTGTATTGTAGTTTAGATATTAACATTCTAATTGTCGTATTTTTATTTCTGTGCCTGAATAAAATACGTGGAAAAGTAGTGAAAGTGAATAGTTTTCGGCAAGCTTTAATATAAGAACACTCTGCCCTGCTGTTGAATTTTCTAGTCCCTAACTCAATTTCAATTTTAACACAATTAAGATCATTTAGGGATCAATTCGGACTAACATACTTAGGATTTGACAAAAGAAGACCTGAACATCCTTGCATGCACATACAAGTTAGAGCATTCACCTTATCTAAACTATTAAATATAATGAATTGCTGTTACATGCACCATGTCCATTAAATACCATTTCTAAGAGCAAATGTCAACACACAAGTGTAAATATAGTTTGTTGCTTTAATAAGGATAATCATGATCATTGTTTAGTGATGTTAAGCGATGAACTTTAACGATCTAGTGTGTGTATTAACTCTATTTCGCACGAGAAGTGACCCAAGAGAGGTTTGCATTGAAAATTAAACTGATAACCCATACTTAAAATCGTTGACGTTTTTTTTTTTTTTTTTACGTAATTGATAGTATTTTAAAACTTTTATCCAATTTACAAAAAGTTCATAACATTTATAGAACCTTTACTTGAAAAATGAGATTTTGAACGTTTTTTTTTCGATATAATTAAGAACAAAACGGACTCCCAATCAGACTGGGTTTAAAAAACTACCTGTTGCACAACAATGGCCAAAATTCGACACAATGCTCGACTCCTATTCCAGTGTGTAATATATCAACAAAGTAGTGTACAAATTCTGCTTGGTGTTGACTCTCAACGCAACTGTCAATTCTTTAAGCTGATGTCATTTTAAATAATATATTTGTAGATCTAGTAATTAGTACCTTAAAAATACATAATTCATGTGCTGTGAAAGCCACATGATAGAAAGTGGGTTACAGATGGTTTGGATCATGAAAGAATGGACGAGGAGTCGCGTTGAGGGTTACAAGACAGTCGTTTTTACGGGCTTGACGTCATTTCCATTGTTTTTTTTTCTAAATGGTTGTTTTGCCGTACATAGGGAATTGCCATCACACACAATATATTATGACTGAGTTTAAAATAAAGATACAAAAATATCGCATTTGTGGATGTTATGAAAATAATGGTAAGGCGAACTTAAAATAGTCAATAGCTGACACGATTTGGCCTGCGCGTGAACAAAATACTTGAAAAATATTGAAAACAATAAAAGATAGGTACTAAAAATGATTTAATGTACGATATTAATTTTTTTAAATTTCTTAAAAACATAAGTATATTATGTAAAAGTTTATTAATAAACTAAATATTAATGTTGAAATTATTCATTTTCTCACATCAACAATCTCCTTCTCTGTGTAAATGTTGTCCTCCTTTGTAAATCAGTTTTTTAACTGAATATGATCGACGTTAAATAAATAAATACATAAATATTAGAATAAATACATACAAGTATTTTGTTCTTACTATGTCGAAACTTCGAGGACCTAACATGAACACCCTCTGTAGAGAAATCGTGATACGAAGTTTAATTTTCATGTGTTACCCTCTACCCCCCCCCCTCATCCCTGCTCATTAAAACGTCAAAGTTCCTAGACGCATTTTAGAACGAGTCACGCTTTGCTTGCACAATATACCAATTTGCTTTTCAACTTCTTTAAAACACATTTTAACGACGTTGTTCTTGTATTTGAATACGAATGAATTTCGTATATATTATTTTCTTGGTGCTTTGAGTTTCTAGCGATAGAATAAAACGATTCAATTTCCTTGGAATTCCACCTTAAAACGAAACGTTCGCCAGTTATTGTTCTCTCACCTTGGTGTAAAGAAAATTGAGCCACTAGACAAAAATACAATTTCGGTAAAATATTTTACAACTTTCCTTACTTTTTGTTAGATCGTAAAAGCTGTGTGCGCGCCAATTGTTTAGTTTCACGTGATGAAACGAACATTTTAGTACCTACCTTGTTAATATCTTACACGAAGTCTGGATTCATACGTTGTGCCCTGTATAATATTTGCTACAACTGTGTGAAATGAAATTGGTATTGAACATTACACATTGTCGCTGTGAAATGGTCTGTTTTAGTATCAATTAGGGAGCGAAGCACGACTCGTCTCACGATAAAATCCAAACATGAACTCCGATTGGCACGTTTTTTGTTGGCATTGCCATTTAACCAGGGCGATAGAATGATTTCGGCAACCTTGATGTTATGGGGGCAGAATTTCAGTTAATAATTATGTTAACCAATAGAAATGTGATTTTTAATACCTTCCAGGATACAAATAAGCCAAAAACCTTCATCATACGGCGCTTGCATAAATATAACTCTAGTAAAAGTATCTCATTGCATAGTTTCCACGGAGGTTTTGCGTTATCCGTACATCGCTCTTACTTTTCACGCCTAGTTTACTTTAGAATGGTTAGAATCTCTCCGGTTTTTTTAATTAGTGTTATTCTTTTTACTTCTTAAATGTTTAATTATATACCAAAGCAACTATTAAAAATACATTATAAATTAACTAAATCGTAGGAATACAATATTATAACTATGAGGTTTTGGGCAAAAGTTAAATCTAGTCTTTTTATCCAAAAGTTTAAAGTTGCCACAAGCAGATTTTACATTATTCGTGCCAGAGACTAAATATTATGTTTTAGTAAGGAAACGCTTATAAGTGTGGAGATTCACATTTCATAAACTAGTCCACACTCTATCATAGTTTATCCTTATATGCAATCATACAAAATATATACATAAAATATAAAAAATATTAAATTTAAAAAAATATATAACTCCACATTACAGATGGTGATTGATGATTGATGATTTGGATCATCCAATAAGCGTGTCCCGTTAAAATAACCATCCCAATGTTCTGTCACCCTTGCCACTTTCAGAGAACAAAACTCTCAACAAGGTCTGGTGTTATCAAAAGTGTTCGCTCATTGGCCAGTGTAGGCCTAACTATATATTCTGTGAAGTCAATATTTTACTGGTGGCTATAATGTTTACCATCGTTCACTTTGTATGGAAATGAATAACTAGAATGCGGACCACATTTTACCCATAAGAACATTCGGAATTACAGCACGTGGTTTCTCTTGATAGAAGTCGGGAATGTGTAATGTAATTCCCAGAACACTTGGGCAAGTATGACCTATTACCTTGCGTAAGGTTACGCTGTCGCTAGGTAAATTTATCTCAGCTTAATATGCATTCATTCTCTTTGAAAGGAGATTCCAGGTCTAGCATTGATGATCGTCATTTTACTTTGTATTTATTTCTATCGACATTTATGTGAACATTATTTCATGTAACTGATTTTATTTCTACGTGTTTGACAAAAACTTGTAGGCAATGTAAAACTGACAAATAAAGTTAATTTAGATTAGTATTTTAGGTTGTCGGTATTCAAACAACGCAGGTTCCTTTTTTCGTAAATTTTAAAATTTGTTCCTAACTTGAAAGTAAACTTCGTTTTTATGTTTAATTGTTGCGAAATCCATTACACATGATTTTTTCTTTTTCTCTTTTTATTTCTACATCAGTATTATATTAAATATCACTCATTGATACCAGCGCAAAAAAAAAACACTTTCGTGTATACTAAACAAAGTTTAGGTTTTATATTTATAAGATTCCCGGCTGTTATTGGTTATATTTATAAAAACAAGGCGTGTTGAAGATTATGCTCAACAATCACGGGTAGGGGAGGACCCAAAACAGGGAGCGAAGCTACTTAATGATCAGATCGTCGTAGAAGAATACGAAAATAATATAATCCGCTCTTTGTGGATCTTCTTGGTGGAGGCGCCGGTTCATACGTTTTGAAACTTTTTGATAGCCACTCCCACATTTTCCCAAGGGTCACACAAAATATTCTGTGTCATCCTTGTTGAAAGGGCAATGTTAACAACATGAACCGCATGTCAATCGGACGTAGTGCTCGGTTTTTATCGTGAGGCGTGCTCAGACGGACAGACGGGCAGTTCAATAATAATAATAATAATAATAATAATAATAATAATAATAATAATAATAATAATAATTTTTTTTTTTTTTTTTTTTTTTTTTATTATAATAATATTACATGCATTTTTTACAAAAAAAACAATTTGACATCGTTGTCCACAAAGCCACATAGCGGCTTGTCTGTGGATTATGAAACATATTATATTGTACATGGATCAGACAGACTTAATTAAATTTTAATTTTATTACACAAATAATGTTCATAGGCTAAATTAAAACTGAAATAAATAATTATACAACAACGAGAATACGACTTTACAATACTGAAATATACTAATTGAATTTGATATGACAGGCGAGAACATTCTTACATGATAAAAATCGCGACTGTATAACAAAGAAATAGTTTTTAAATTAATCAAATTAAAATGATTTATAAGTTAATCAATAGGCCTATCAATGGAACAAAGTAAGTAAATTTTAAGTTTATTTTTAACCTCACTATACGATTGCAAATCTTTCATATCCTCTGGTAATTGATTAAACGTATGCGGAAAGGAATACTCAAGAGTTCTCTGGCCGTACTTATTGACGTATTCTGGAATATCAAAGTTAGTTTTTAACATAAATCTTGTATTATATTGATGCTCATTGCGTGAATTTTTGTAGATGTCACTAAAATAATATTTAACCAAAAGGCGAAATCGATACAGTAAAGAAACAGGCAATAAAAAGCAATATGTGTACAAGTCATGTGTATGGAAAACGATTGAGTTTTTACTTTCAGGGATAATGAGTTTTAACATTTTATTTTGCAACACTTGAATGGGTTTTAAGTGAATGTTACTCGCATTGCCCCATGCTAATAGACCATAAGAAATTATTGATTCTGCCAAGGAGATATAAACAGTTCGCAAGGTAGTATAAGGCAAAATATATTTTAATTTATATAATTGAAATGCGCAACTTCTAAGCTTTTGCAAACTAATTATAATTACAATAATAATTATACATATTATATATATAGAATAATAATAATAATAATAATAATAATAATAATAATAATAATAATAATAATAATAATAATAATAATACAAATAATAATGCTTTACGTCAGCTTTACTCCCTAAAATTATGCTTTAGAATTATTTTCTTTAAAAATTAACAATTTGACCTCTTAAAATGATAGCGACTGAGCCTAAAACTCGCTAATCATGTTCTGTACTAGCCAAACACCTCGGACAGACAGACAGACAGACAGACAGACAGACAGACAGACAGACAGACAGACAGACACACAGACACACAGTTCGTCTGTTGTTGCAGAAGACACTCGGTCCTCAACCCGTCTCAAGGTTAATAATTTAGATATTGTCAAGTGTTGACGGAAGAACAACCTTCACAACACTATTTACAATTAGATAATAACTGAACAATGTAAGTCATTGCTCACGCGAGTGAAGTTTTGAAGTGTGTCCATACTTTTATGTTTGTGTCTTTGTATTAATCTAGAAGTTTAATTTATCAATGAGGTCTGAGATGAGTAGAAGTAGGCCTATAATCAATATATACCGACGTATTCAGGAATTTTCAGCGATAAGACATGGATTAATTAATTGAGTACTTTTCATTAATCTGTATTGTAAACAATATTAACGGTTGCAATAACGCTAACAACTGTGTTTGGAAATTACATATTTGATATATTTAAATTGTCTCAATCGTAATAATTATATAATTATCTAAATGCAAAAAACGCAATCCTTAATTAGACAAGGACATTTTTTAAATACATGATTAAATAAACTAAAATACTTAGTACTAATGGATTGCTTCACAAGCAAAAATAATCTCAACGTATATTTTTTTCTAAGCCAAGCCCACACTACATCCATTTACGTTAAAAGAATACCTTAAAGTGAAAAAACTAGAAACGAATAAACTCCATTGACTATGTAACTTTGAATTCAACGCCGCGTTTCCAATTAAATACACGCTGAAAAGTTGCTCATTGAATAAAGTTTAGCCTTGAGCTTTGATCAAACAGTAATGTTTATAAAAAAAACTCGATTGCAACCCCGATGGGATTGGTTCTTCTGTTGAAGACTTGTAACAATTCCGAGCAACATGGGGGCAAATAATTGTGTGAACTTGTGCGGTTTTTCGTGGCGTAGTGGAAAACAACAGTGTTTTTCCGTGTGGTGGAAACTGAAGCCAAAGGAAAATCGAACAACGCTTTAGTCTGGACTCTGGAGGTTTTACAATGACGACGAACGTTACCGCTTTATTTCTCAACGCCTCGCGTTTCTTTTGTTTTCTTTGACACCAGCTCTTTAGTCTTAACGATTTTTTGTTTTGTAAAACTGAAGTGAAGTGTATTACGTCAAGTTTTTGGAACAATACATTTCCTGTTTAGTCGTTTTCGTGACTTTCTGTGTGAAGTCGCTTGTGATATGATCATAGAAACATGAAGATAGAAGATACAATGACCTGGCCTGGGTAGTCGTTTTCGTGACTTTCTGTGTGAAGTCGCTTGTGATATGATCATAGAAACATGAACATAGAAGATACAATGACCTGGGTAGTCGTTTTCGTGACTTTCTGTGTGAAGTCGCTTGTGATAGATCATAGAAACATGAAAAATAGAAGATACAATGACCTGGGTAGTCGTTTTCGTGACTTTCTGTGCGAAGTCGCTTGTGTGACTTTCTGTGCGAAGTCGCTTGTGATATGATCATAGAAACATGAACATAGAAGATACAATGACCTGGGTAGTCGTTTTCGTGACTTTCTGTGTGAAGTCGCTTGTGATATGATCATAGAAACATGAACATAGAAGATACAATGACCTGGGTAGTCGTTTTCGTGACTTTCTGTGCGAAGTCGCTTGTGATATGATCATAGAAACATGAACATAGAAGATACAATGACCTGGGTAGTCGTTTTCGTGACTTTCTGTGTGAAGTCGCTTGTGATATGATCATAGAAACATGAAGATAGTTATTGAGTATTATAATAACAATTATATGCTAGTAATATTAAATTTTAGAAAATATTTGAATGTAAAACTGTACAATCAAATTGTGTTTCACATGTGTTTTCTATATAGACATCGAGATGATATTAAATTTTGTTTTGAATACGAATCGTTAGGGGTGGCGCGTCACAAATACGTTGATCAGGATCTCAATATCTTGACTCCAGTCCGTATAACACTCGTACACAATAAGTAAATAAATAAATAAATAAATAAATAAATAAATAAATCAATAAATAAATAAATAAATAAATAAATAAATAAATAAATAAATAAATAAATAAATAAATAAATAAATAATGAATTCGTATTTAGAGTGTACAATCGCAATCACCCTCACAAAAACAGCCCTTTGACATGCCCTTTGACATCCCCTTTACAACTACCAGTACTATAAAAACCCTAGTTACACAGCTGAAGAGCGAGATAAGACTGCAGTTGTCTCTGGGGAGGTTTCCCACGAGATCCGAGACTGAGGAAATAAAGTTGCGCGTCCCTCTAGAAAGAAAATATGAACAAAGCCATAGACAAATACCTCGCGAAACTTAAGATGAAGCCTCATATTTGAGGCATCTTTAAGACGAACCGAGTAAACGTAATAATCAAACTTCCGAGACATTGGAGAAGTTTCAGAAGCTTTAGTAGTTGCTTGGCACAATATTTATTTATTGTATTCAGGAAAATCTTTAGTTTGTTCCATCTGAATAATGTTTAATGAACATGTTTTCTGTTGTGGCTACCGAGTGAAAAGATATCCCTTATTTCTTAGAATCATGTAATGATTAATCATTTTTTGGAAAATAACAATATTTATTTAATTCTCGAAATTTCATTAATTAAGTTTAAAATTTTTAAATGAACAAATAATCATAAAAAATAGTATATAGAACACGTTCATTTTCTTATTCACTAATCAAATAAAAACTTTGAAACAAAATAAGTTTTTGGAAATAAAACATTCCATGTTTCAAACGTAAAGTTTCGACCTTCGATTCCCAGCGAACGTTAACTTTGTAAGGTATAGGAGAGGTCACTAAAACAAGGATGAGCAAACAAACCGGCTATGTAGCCACTTCTAATAGTATAAACCCTACTCATATTTAGGAAAAGTCACTCTCATACCTTCACAAGCCTGCTGGGACACCACTAGATTTTACAGTGAGGGTTGTTGTGTACAGTAAAGATATAAAAAAGTTCGCTTCTCGAACACGTTGATGGATGATCATATTTGGCCTATCTCTTTGCATTCATATATTCGAAAAGATTGCAATAGTGTAATTTTCACGATCCATGTTTCTATGCTGAGTGTTTTTCAAATAAAATGCCTTTCCGCCTCGGAGAAATCATGTAACGTATATAACTGTTCGCGATAAGTTAATTGCCCCAGGTTAGGGGCTAATTTAGCGCGTAACTCCGAGTCTAACTGGGCGAAGTAACCACTCTTCCATGTGGTAAAGTAATTAACCTCCTGGGAAATTATCGGATGTGAATTACATTAAAATCTCGCCAGACCATATGCATTAATAAATCCTAGTGGTTTGTTGTTGTTGTAGTTTGTCAAGATAAAGCCGTGCTCGGTTGAAGTGTGATATAGCGTGCACTAGCAGTAAAATATAATTAATTAGTTATTCATAAGTATCCTGGTTGCATGTTAGAGGTTTTCAACTGCTACAATTGCAATGCATTTGCTTTCTTCACTTTACACTGTTTACACTTTACACTTACACTGTTCAATTTTTCACAAATTTTAATGTTCGATTACGAACTTCGTGTTATTTCATTAACAAAGAAAGTAAATTAAAAACATATCTAAACTTAACCGAACTCTTATATGTTCAAATAGATTATATTGTGTGATATGAAGGCTAAATAGCCGCACCTACACATTTTTCTTTTCAGGAATTTCCACTGTTGCGATTCGCAAGTTTACCTGAAGTGTAATTCCATTTAAGAGACTAAATAATATTCTAGTGTTCGGTTTAAGTAACTTGGTATGAAAGAATTACGAAGATATTGGACCTCCAACCAGGCTTGTCGGTGCAGGCTAGTATTAAGTCAGCAACATACCCAAAAAGTATTTCATCGTGCACCTCTATCAGTAGATCATTAATTTTGCAACATCACATTGTTCGGGGTACCCGTACGGCAAATGAGTCCCCTAGGTATCCCCTCTTGCAAATATGATACCATGGTTACATTATATTACTAGGCCGCTTTAAGAACGCTTTTTCAAATCGCGTTGATGGATGAGCCTTCTAAATGAAAACGTAAAAGTATACTATATATTCATGAGAAATATTTCTTTGATTGTACCCGAAACGTGTCGAGGTCCTCTAAAAATTTGAGCAAGATTGAGTAGCTGTTTGTCCAGTAGAGCGCGAACAAACAGACAAAAAAAGTTTTAAAAAAGTTTTTTTAATCTGGGTAGCGAAATTGAAGTCCTCGCCGTGCTCATCCAATTAATATTTATTATAATGTTTCCATCACCATGGTTGAACAATTTTTAATTTGTTCATACATTCACACCTGTACCTCGTATTTAATAACCCCTCTTTCGTAATCTCGACCCAACTCTCTCTACAGAGTCTACCTGTTGAGTGCTGATTGATTCCCAAACTTTGACCTCTCAGACATGTTAACTCATCATTATTAGAAAGTATTGTGTTACATTGGGTGTTTCTGCAACGATCCGCATTTGTGTACAGCATATAATAATAAACTATAGTCGTTAACACATTAAAATTACAAAATTTACATAATCACATTTTATAGGTTTGACGTAAAATCATGTATAGCACTACTGCACATATATTTTTTTAAATATAAAAATATCAATAAATATATACATATAAACAAGAACCCAAGGGAAGGAGCAAAGACACTTAATCAACAGATTATCGTAGAAGAATAGAACATTTTCAAAATATCTCCGTGCTTTGAGAGTTTTGGTGGAGGCGCCGGGTTAGCTCTCCAGACAAATGTTCGTCGCTTGTTCTCGCATTCATGGCGGAACGGCCTGGTAATGAAAATACAAACTTTCCGGGGAGATAGCCACTCAACCCCTTGTTCCTGGGATAACCAAAAACATTCTGTATCATCCTTACTTGTTGATGGTCAATGCCAATAAATGAACAGCAATTGCCAGTCGTGTCGGGAGTCGTGTTCAGTTTTTATCGTGAGACGTGACACACGCACAGACGGACGATCGAACGAAAAATTTATCCAATCCAATTAGAAACCCTAATAAATATAAATAATGTTATTATAAATTTAGATTTATACTTTCGCAGCACAGTAATATTTAATCAAAGTTGTACGAGGTTCGGGTTATTTCGCCAGGTATACGTGAAATATTATAAATACAAATCACTGGACTTTAAATGGACTTTATTTAAAATGTGATATTTCGACTTCAGTACCACATTTTAAATAAATATATTAATAACAGTGGAAAGTTCAATGATTTGTATTTATAACGTTAATATACCTCTTATATAGTTTCATTTTTTATAATACGTAAAATATGTTTACTCGTGAAGCGGCAAAATAACTAGAAACTCAAATATCTTCAATTTTATACTATAAATTTATTTATGTCCATCGTAAATCAGATTTTTAGATAACTGCATAAGATAGTAGTCTAATATTTAAATAAATAAAAATCAATAATTAAATATAGCTGCAGAATATATGTTGTTAATCTATGTGTGCATTCAGGCGCGTCGGAACGTTTTGAAAGTTGGGGGGGGCAAATCCATTAGTAGAGTTTGTAGGGTACCGCAGGGGTCTGGGCGATGCCCCAGCCGCCGGAGGCCCTTTTCGCCGAAGGCGAAAAAAAAAATTACTATGTACTACAGTTATTTCGTCATGTTTTAACTGCACTCGGACTCTGTAAACAATGTTTTACATCAACAATCTGCGATCTAAAAACTCAAAAAATTAACGTGAAGCATGGCCAATTTTAATAAATTACAACATTTTTTTTATGTAATGACGAAGCATACAGGCAAACATATTTGTTTTTCCCTCTCCTTGAAAAATACTAACTGAAGGCTGTTTACCCGTTTCATATTTAAAATTACGATATCAATTCAATCTTTAACACCATTAAACACGAAACACTACACGCACACAATTTACACTTCACACCACACTACTTACACCAAAGAGGAATAATCTTCCCACTTGCCACTTCGCTATAAACACAGTCACTACAATACTCGAAAGATGACTGAACAGTGAACACATAAAGATGCGACACGAGCGAACCAAATCCCAACTTGTGTCTGCCAATAACTCTAGCAAATCATTCAAAGGGATGTTTGGATTTGACATGAGTCTGAGTCACGTGTCCACTCTCACTGAAGTGAGTGACCGGCACACAATACAAGACGGGTGGCTGGTTATAAAGATAGTCGGATAGACGGTTCAGGCATGGGGTACGTCAGCCAACCTAACGTTCCTACTATTGTTGGATTGTTTCATCCTGAATTGTTGACAGGATCATTCGACGTTGCTTTCCCAAAAATTAGAGTAGAAATCTTGATTTTTCAACTCTAAAATCTGCCCCCCTATGCCCCCATGGCATGAAAGTTAGGGGGGGCAATGCCCCCCTTGCCCCCCCCCTGTTCCGACGCCACTGTGTGCATTGGTTTGATAGTCCTAGCCTCTAGATTCAACAAGGTAGCAGCCAGCAATCTATATCTCTTCAAGGACGTTTTCTACCTGACTATTGAAGAGCGGAGCGAGTCTTGCTCTCTACCAAGCAAGCTTAAATTTTTCTTTCGTTTTAGTATGCAACTTCCGGAACGAATAACTATCAAAGACAAATATATTGATGGGAAAAAAACTCCCTAAACTTTCTATTTAAGTAATAAAATCAACAATTACCCTTTGATAAATAAAACACGCCAATAAACTTGCAGGTTTTTTAATCTGCCTTAGATAACCGAAGACCGGTTTGAAAAAAACGATTGAAATCGATAATAAAAATTCACGGTGTTCCGAGGTTTAAATTATTTTCTTCACTCCTACTTGAATTATAAGCCGTACTAGTTTTATCATCTAGCATCACGATATAAGTACAAGCAAGACGTGGTTTATAATCTAATCGTACCTGTTTAGACGCGGGTTCCTCGAGTGTTGGACTCGAACGGCTTGGAGGGCTCGGAAGCGAGTTTAAACGCATAGATTTCTGGTTTTCCGGGTTAACGGTTAATAAATTATTTATAAAAATTTCCTGTGAACGTTAATACAGATACAATCTATGAGATCCAGTACTAATTTCTTCTCGAAACTAACTCGATTTTGACAATTCGTGAAATCTCTGTAATTTTCTTGATTTCTGTGAATTTTTTTAACTATACCAAGATATTTTTCAAGTATATTTTCTTATTGGATCTCAACGTTTAAATCAACTTGAACGCACATGTTGTTTTTAAAACGTTAGTTGAAGGTTTAAATGGGAAATTTTACGAATTGATATTAATGTTTTGGATTTTCCATTTTCGACTTTTTGGGGTGGTAAAAAAAAAAAAAATAATGATACCTAGCACTTTCCACGCGCTAGCCTCAGCGATTCCTTTACTGGAATAGAAGTAACAACATATACATGTTGTCTTCCTCATCACTTTAAAACGCATACTTAGACTGAACAGATATTTGAGATCAAAATCATAACCGTACAAAAGTTATTTTTGTTTTGATCTCTTTAATGTTTTCCACTCTTTTGAAGATGGTCGATCACAAAAATAGAACCATACATTTTCAAAACACCTTACGATTTCATTTAATGAAAAACAAAATTGAAATGAAATCTTCTTGCGAACACCATTTAATTACAAATGCAATCATGCAAAATGCTGCATTTTTAATTTCGTTAAACATCAACGTAAAGAGAATCCTTCAACGGGATTATTTTAAGCAAATAAACCAAACAGATGCTTTTTTGTCAATCTTTGTGAATTCAAACCGAGCAAAAAAAAAATGAGAAAAACTTTCGGGATGCGAATATTATGTGAAGTGCATGAATTGATCTTCCATTCGAGTGGACAGGTGATTTCTCGAACACCAAATCGAAAGTATAATCAAACCTGGTGAATATCTCACTCGTCTAATTTGAATGCTTGAAATAAGCATCGAGATAAATTAATTCAGATACGTTTTTAATAAACGTACTTTGAAGTTGTTGAACTAGCGATGTAAAAGAATTCGCGGATAAATTACGCAAGAAAAATGGATTTGTAATTTTTTAAATTTTATGTAAAAATCCAGCAGTTAGATTTTGTAGCCAGGCGAGAAGATTCTTTACATAAATTACGCATGTTAAGAATCATTTACCTCACAGTGAAACCGTGTTTCAGATAATTCTGTCAATCTAAACACTACCTGCTGCAACAAAACTAATTTTATTTTTACTATTGGGAAAAATATTCAAATCATTAAAATTTAATTTATTAGGCCCTAACACTTAATTTTAAATTTTAAATATAATATTGGAAGTTGCAATAAAATCCAACAGCTTCCCTTCGTGGTATGATGGAAGTTGACACATTTTATACAAACAATTCCACAATTTGACACAAAAACTCGATGAAGAGTCAAGACATCCTTATCAAGACACCTATTTCAGATATATTTATTTTCACTTTCGTTTCATTATTTATTTTCTCACGTGCAATATAGTTTTATGTGACGTTTCAGATGAGAGCACCATTCGTCATTAGGTTGAATGTAAACATACATGTGAATTTCTCGATTGAGATGGTCGGGAAACACTCCCGTAGGTGGAATTGTTGATATTTAATACAATCCAGAAATTTTTAAAAAACATCCCGATCGGGGTTCGAACCCGAGTCTCCCACTTTCCGGGTGGCCGCCTTAGCCAACTAGCTTCAACAAAAACAAAACAAAACAACAAAACAACAACTGACATCCCGATCGGGATGGATTTTTTAATTTCTGGATTGTATTAAATATCATACATGTGAATGTTATAACAATTGCGTGCTAGTTATCAATAAGTTTCTCTTTTTATATTGACATTGCTCGTTCAAAGATCTTGAAATCAACGTTCACTGACCGAGGTTCTATACTCAATGATAATATTGTCCTAAACAAATGGTAATCTTTGTTAAGTAATGTGAGAACTCTTATCTGCTTCTACAAACTCATTGATTTTGTTTCAGGTAAATGGATTCGATCGATTCTTTCTCAAGTACTACGCTAAACGACTAGTCCATATCTCCGTCGAAGAGGGTAAGTGCTTGAGAGCTTGGAAAGTTTTAGTTCCGCTGTATTGGTCCGCAGGGTCCGTATTATCGGCAATCCCTGCTAATCGCATCTATAGCTTAGAAGAAAGGACTTGAAGCTAAAAGCTTGAGTCATGTTTGTCAAGTGTAAGCACACAGTGTGGAAGAAACGATCGTGGGATCACGGCTTAGGCTGACAGAAGTAGCCTACGTATCGGGAATAAATTATTTCGATAAGTTTTCAAAGCGTTATTCGTTGAAACAGAATAAAATCGAAAGTAACTAAACATGTTGAATTCTTGTATTACATACAGCTCTCGAACTTCTTCTCGTCGTTTAAAAACCAAGCTTTACCCCTACTGTTCGTACTATTTGACGTGATTTTTAAGCATCAAATTAAACAAACATTTAAAAAATTTAATTGAAGTTATCACTTTTAAATCTGTTGATTTAAACAATTCAATTCGTATATCTGCCTACTAAACGGTTGGATAAGCTCGGGGACATGTTAAATGTTCATTAAAAAATCGTTTGATCGCCAAATCCAACAAATTTAACAAACATTCTAGACCAATCTTGACCTCTAATTTTCACTTAATCAATTTAAAGCTTTTGGATATTATTCATGAAGTATATTATTGCTTATGTCTCTTATCAGACAAAATTCCATATTGCCCCTTTCGTGTCTCCTACATTAGTTTGGAAAAGTACTACCAAATTTTTTTCTTTTGTGGTACTCTGCCAGTTATTAAAATTATGATAAGAAAATGTACAGAGATTCTTCCTAATCAACCAAGTAAATTTAAAATTATTTTTTTAAAAATTAGTGGTCCAAAATCGGCGCAGAGTAAACCCTCGCATTCAGTAGTATTTTTCATTCAAATAATTTTCAATTTATTTTTAAATTTTCAAAATACCATAATCTATTTTAAGAATACATTTTTCGTCTCGCCACTTACACAGTCTCCGAGACCGTCTACCACATTCTTAACACCCGATAACACCTACAGAAACAAACATGAAGTAAACCACTTGACGAGTACAAGAAAGTTGTCTCCTAAAACCACGCGTCTGACGAGAGCCGGTCGTTTAGAGTAATTATTTCCAGTAGGCTCTGTTCGGTCTGATGGCTTCGATTGTAAGCTACGATAATATCGATACATTTCTCGCTCGAGTGAGTGTTCTTTCACATTCCTCAGTGTCAAGGTCCCCGTGGCTGGCGAGACTTTCTTAGCACTTGTACTTGTCGACCGTGCAATGCGCTTGAGAGTTTGTAGATAGTGTAGTAATTGCTTATGCTGGCCATTATCCCGGAAACCTTAGTATGATGGTAAAAATCTCACTTTTGACTTCCCGAATTAAGAGTATAGTGTACGTGCTTTATCTAGCAATTAGTCATTTAAACATTTGTTTACATCTCCTCAATAATATTTTATCTATGCAGTCATTTTGTTGTTTAAAACTTTTATTAACATTTTCCTTTCACGAAGAAGGGCTACCGTCAGTAATAAATCCACGTGAAATTTCCTCAATTTTGTAATATTACAACAAAAAACGCTAAGCAAAATCGAAAAAGTGACCTTTCGCTAGAATTTTATCCTGTATAAAAAAAATAATACTGTAATTGCTCGTCGTACTAATCATAACATTTTAATCTTTGTTTTTGGAGATTATAGGTCAAACGAAAGTACATAGGACCTTAAGTAGGAACATTGTAGGATCTTATTTATTTTTTATTTTATTTATTTAACGTCTATGCTATTCAGTTTTAAAAACACTGATTTTCAAAGGAGGACAACAATTCGGGTCAATTCGGGCAGCATATGCCCGAGAAAAGACAAGAGTTGTCCTCCAGTCTCTACGACAATATTTCCAGCAATACCAAAACAAATTCGTTGTATACGGAAGAAAGAACATTACTAACTAACTTAACAAACGAAAATATTATTATAATATTATGTAATCTGTTATATTCTGGAAGCTGAATACGATGAAATTCGGCTAATTTAAATATGATGTTTTTTTATCACATATTTCTTAAAATTACTCGATTTTCTAAATCACCATCGCCCTCTTTATCGCGCGCGCAAAGCATTACGGGAGAAAGAGTATTTGGGTGTGTGGAGTTCTGCGTTTTCAACACAGCTAGTGCAGTTCGCCACAATCCCAAGCATATTATGACATTTAGCGTGTAAATTCTCTTTCTTTGCAACGAAGCGCGCATACACAGTTAATTATGAAAATGGTCTCTAAATTCAATTAAATTATAAAAATATTAAATACTACTGTAGAGGATCGCCTCGATAGTTTCGAACTGAAGTTTTCCAATACCTAACACAAATATGAAGGAATTTATGATTGCTACATTATATTATCCCTCCGTTCCCACCACTCTTATTTTTTGTCCGTCTTTCTAAATTTGAGTAATATGCTCGAATGATCTAGCAGTCCAATGATACCATTATTTTAATTAGAACATTGTTTTACTAAATTTTCCTGGAATACTAGATTGTAATTTCTCAGTTTTGTTACAGACTATTATAATAAGGTTGCCTGGTTCAATAACAATTCAGAATTTGAAAGTGTTGTAAAAAGTTCTAGTTAGAAAGCACCGATGTATGGGTAGTTTTAGAATTGCACCAAATCTATAACCTTTCGTTAGAAGAAGTTGCACAAGCAGCCAAGCGTTCGGCCCTTAAATCAACATCAAGATTGCGTTTTGATACCATAAACCTGATTTTCATACTTAAATGAATGGCTTTAAATTCCACGAACTATATGAAGTAAAACTTACACTTAAAACTAAAATAATACTTTCACGAAAGATAATTTATGTTTAAATTGAAGGTAGGCCTATATAGCATTTCACAGAAAATACGTATGTGCGTTGAATTAACATATTTGACTGTGGTGACCGTTTTGTATACTTAGAAATTAAATTTGCATCTGGTTTTTATAGTTCAGTGCTCTCGCAAATGCAAACTGAATTAATAGAATTTGAATCGTTAATAATACGACTAATGACCAAAAACAATACTCTATGTTACGGCAGACCTCGAGCTATTTTTGGACGTACCACTTTTTGCATGGTATCCTAAGGTCGTAATGACTTTCGTTGTCGAATTATAGTCACAATAACATAGTGTGGTCACTGCGTAACAGTCACTACGGCATCATTCTCATGTACGGCTAAGGTTACGATGGAAGCAAGGACGATTCAGTGTCAAACGCGTCTAGAATGATCGGAAGAGGTGCATAATGGTCCATTCAAATGTGACGTCACTTTGCTTTTCCGTTAGCTATTACGCACTTTTATAGCAAGCTGAGACAGGATAACAAATCGTTATTTTCTCCTGAATACAGCATGTCAATGCGGAAATAAAATCAATAGCTTTTAGGTTTAGCAAATTAACTTTCCAATAAATGTTGACGTGTGTTTTTTTACTTGTGTATTATATAAAGTTAATTACTTAAATAAAATTTGTACATTTTTCAGAAGCATCTCATTTGATATGTTTTGAATATCTACCTTCAGGTGTTGTTTGACTATGACGAACGAGTTTTAACTCGTTTTTATCCCCATAGAAAGCATAATTCTATCAATCACTTCTGTACATATCATAGTACTAACATGGTTTTAAGAGAAATAGAGGTACATATTTCTTACGTTTGACATAGTTAGGATTTCAAGGAAATGTATTCATGTTTTGCTATTCCATACTTTTGTAAAATGCTACACGAGTTAGGTTGCCGCATCTGAACCTGCAATTATTTGCATCACATGTACTAAAGTATTTTGTTATTGTTCGTGAACTAAAATATCTAAACATAGTTAAAGCCAGATGCAATGTGATGGAAATAGAATTCGTTTTTGTGGCTCTAACGCTATTCGAGACGAATCGATGATGGACGATAACCAAAAACATGCCTTATACGGGATTCTAACTCACATCCCCGTAAAGCCACGCTACGGACTATAGTGCCCTAATCGTATGTGCCACCGGTTACGGCCCAAGTAATAGGACATGCAAATAATAATATAAGACTATATCTTACCCTGGCAGGCTTGATGAAATTTGGACCATATCTGTTGTATAACTTCACACTCACTAAAACAAAACGTTATATGCAGATAGCTTGTTAAAGAAACGAATTTACGATGCAAATTAAAAAAATGTTACGACGAACTCACTTAATTACGATGCACTTGTCTTTAAGTTACTTAAACGCTTGATACGATCTTGGCGTTGAGCGTTGAACCAATGGAACACGGCACATTGAGATAACTCGCCCGCATGGCACGTCGCGTGACAGTCGCTGCAGGTTCGACCCTCGTGCAGATGACCCAGAGAGGAGCCGGTTAGTCCACGGTGGTCGGCAGACACACTGCACTCTTGTTTCTCCGGTAGCCGAGATGCGGAGAGAGTGAGGACTTTGTGTGCAGCGTGGCGGTGCTGTGGTGTTGTGTGGAGGGGTGGGGTGGGGGACCTTTCACCACCTTTCTCCCAGCCACAACAACAACAACAACAACAACAACAACATGATGGGTGCAGAGGAGGAGGAATGGGGTGCAAAGATGCCCGTAGAACCCCGGAGTGGTCAAGGAATTAAATACGTATCTTAAAGTAAAAAAAGTAATATGGAATGTCCCTATTATTCTCGAAAGTCTCCAAACCTCTTCAAATCGTAAAAATTAATATCAAATTTTAAATGTTTTTGTTAATTTTAATAACCTGGATCTCTGTGGTCTCCCAACTGTGGTTGATAATCAGCAAAATGATAATTGGATTCCTCAAAAAAAGCACGTAGGTAATTTTTTGTTTACACAAACAACGTACATAATAGCAACATATCTTAAAAATAGATCAATTTGGCTAATGATCGTATGTGGGTTCAAATATCACAGATAATTAAATAAAAACATGTGGTGTAATGGGTTGAAAGTATTTCCATCACTGATATGGAAGGGGACTGTCATTGTTTTTTTATATTAATTGTAATAGGACGACAGCAAAGTACTCAACAAATTACAAAATGTCGCCTAAATATTGAAATCGATAAACGATTTACAAAACTAACCCAACTTTTGTTACAATAAGTATTGAGTGTCGAACGGTGCGACTGAAAGGCTGTTGATTTGTATTTCTAGTGCGTTGTTTAACAACAAATGATCTAAATGCATCGATGAATGTATAATGTTTCATCACAACAGTGCGTTACAGGCGCGTAGAAACGTTTTGAAAGTTCGGGGGGGGATTTATTAGCAGATTGTGTGGGCGTCAGCTGGGGTCTGGGGCCAAGCCCCAGCCGCGGAAACCCTTTCGCCGAAGGCGAAATTTAAAAAAAAAACATACTACAGTTATTTCGTCATGTTTGTTTGTATTTGTTTGTTGTCTCGGACTCTGTAAACGATGTTTTACAGCAACTATCTGAGATCTAAAAACTAAAAAAATATACGTGAAGTGGCCAATTTTAGTAAATTTCAATCTATTTTTTATGTAATGAAGCATACAGTCAAACATATTCGTTTTACCAAGGTGACAGTCGAATTGTAAGAGTATATGCGTTATGTACTACGGAAATTCTGGGATTAATATTTACCTCGCGTTGGTTGCCCCCCCTGCCCCCCCAACGGTTCTTATACGCCACTGGAGCGTTATTAGCGACACCAAAACACGCAAGGAATAATATCGGTTGGTGACCTCCCCTGCTCGTGATATGATCCCATCAATATGGCCACAACGTTCAAACTGAAAGGTTTTCAAATAATAGAAACGTCTGTATTTCTTGTCACATGTATTAGTAATCGCAATATCACAATGATGACATCAGCATGCAAATATGATAATCTATTATTGATTGATTATCATGGCTTAGGTGAATGCGGAACTTTTGAAATACGTCCACACTGTCCATACCACTGATTGCTATGATTATTAAAAAATATCGATCTTTGGTTGGTTACCGCCTCTCGTCGATTGCGTAGGGGAATACAGGGTTGGCGTGGTCGCTTTTGGTTTAAAGTCCCCCACTGAAAATCAGTTGTATGACTGAGTTGGTAGACTCTAAATACTTTTTTTTTTTTAATTTACCCTCATTTCTCTGTTACGTTATAAAGAAACAACGGTAATCAACGTCTGACCACAGATTATGTCATGTAGGTATTGAAGTTTAACCACAGGTATATTCGCCTTGTAATCTTGACCGCCGAATTAAAAACAAATTTAATAAATTCGTATTTCAAGTCAACCCACTCACACACATTAATGATTTTAACTGGATGACTTAAAAAAAACATTTCATACGGTTTTCGTATTTTTTATGTTATTTTGAACAATGTCATGGATAGGTATTCTCATTAACATTGAAATGGTATGTTAGCGATAATTCACCGAATGTCGATATTTATTAAAGTGAATATTGGCGCGACGAAATGTCCCCTATTTGTACATCAATGATATTTTTTCGGATCGCCAATGCCAAACATATATAATAATGATTGTTAGTTTAGTTTAGTGTCAAATCAACGAGGACAAAATATGCAGTGAATCATTAAGCTATTAAAAAAAAAGTTTTTAATAAAAAACAAAACAAAACTGACCAGTAGGTTTTAGGCTGGTTCTTTCTGGGCTTTCCATTGTGCAATGTTGATTTATGTTGGACATTATTATTTTATATTATTTATAGATTATTACAAACGTAATGTGTCAGTCTACCTTCACATAGTATTTGCTCTATATTAATGGAAATAAAGCATTCACTCGATGATAGAACTGAATGTTGGTTGTCTACGTATGACAAGCTTTTATTAATATTGCTAATGCTTTCATTGCAGAGGTAATAAATTAAACGCGGCACAGCATTGCAGGTGACGCGATATAAATAATGCTGATAGTTATTGTACCGTTTGTAAACTGTGACACAGTTAATGTTGCAGTTTATTTTAAAGTTTTGACACCCAATTCGGACAAATTCTATAAACTACGCTCGGTTAGTAATGGGAGAAAATTGTTAATTATATTTCCATAGTCAGAATTGTTCAGAACATACAAGTCCCAATTTTAAGGTAAGAAGCATGACAATGAGACAATTTAACTTTTAACAACCATTACATCACCTGTCAACTTGCAATCACAGTAACTTTCACGTACAGAAAGTCTCTTGCTGATGACAGGCTGTTGATTTGTCGTTTGTTCCATCTGGCGTCAAAAATCACAAAATCTACAATACGTCGACACAAACATTGCATGCCAAGTGAATTATCAAGAAAACATTAAAAATATTGTCTCACAATGATTATGTTTTTTTAGACAAGGCCTATAACTAAACATTTGTCTTAAAATGTTTACATTTATAACATGGCTGCAATCTGAAAGTTTGTAAAAAGGTGTCGTATGGTACACATCTGCAATGTGCTAAGGTAATCCAGAATCCTCAATCCTGCTTCTTGTGATTAACTTCCTTCAAAGATTTGAGTATATAAGCGGATATTTAGATTTACATCACCGACTCAATCCTCTAATGCTTGTATGACCTACACTGCATGCGTATTGAGATTACTATGACATACACCCTGCAGTGAAGCTAACATTTATTAACAGGCAGGTTAGCTTGGGAATCTTTACACTATTCGGTTAGTTTTTGTTAACAATAGTCAGCTTCAGTTTGCTTCCTGAGACAAACTGTTCCCGGTCCCACTAGCCGCGTGCATATACTGGGGGATGAAAGTTGGAGATACAAAATTCGACGCTGTCCGGTGGCAAAACAACTGCATTATGTGTATTTGTAATTGTAAATTTTATCATGAGTTTCTCAATAAATTGTAAAGTTAATCTAACGGTAACTGCTAGTATGGAACTTCCCTCAAATTTGACAATGTCGCGAGCCGCTAGCAAATAATTGTATGGCCTAGTGTCAATAATAGGCAAGGTATAATCAGTTTTCATGATCAATAATGTAAAAAGTTGTCAGAAACGCATTGGAGTACTTAGATAGTCAAATAAGGACCATGTTGCAATAGTTTTTCCCTAAAATTTAACACCTTGAAACACAAAACAACTTAAGTGTCTCGCTACACGTTGGTGACATTTTATTGGATGAGCGAAGCGAAGACTTCAATTTCACTTACCCTGAGAAAAATAGCACGGGTGTTTTGTTTTTTGTCTGTTCGCTATCTATCCGGCAAACGTCAAATGCGATCTTGATTGAAATTGGAGGGGATATTCGAAATCTTTTAATTTAGATCTGCCAAGTTTTGGGTACAATCGAAGAGATTTTTTAAGATTTTTAAAGCGATATTTTCGTGATATTTGACCCGCGACAGGGCAAACGGCTACTCCGATCTAGATGAAACGTTATGGGAACGTTTGGAATCACTCAACTTAGATATGTTATTATTAATTAATGGACGACCGAAGAAATATTTCTAATTGAAATCATACTTTTAGAGCAACGATAATCAACCATCAAAGCTCATCCATCAACGCGACTGGAAAAAGCGTTAGCGAAGCGTCCTAACTAATCAGACTGTTTTCTTGCTGTGACATATTATTATATCATTTGCCATCTTTTCAAATACAATGTTGTTTTTCCCGGGTATGAGATGATAATGTTTGTGAATTACTTACTTTTTCCTGACTACCCGGTCATTGTAACGTTGACAAATGAAAGAAGTAACGTTCCAACGCGAACAGCTCAATTTAAAAAAATGTCACATAACACATATTTCAATCACATAAGGGTCTTTATGGTGGCTTTACGTCATGCATTATTACCATTACGTAGTTGATTACGGAACTAATAACCAGGGTGGAATGTCTTTGAACGCAATTAACTAACTGCTAATGATTACATCAATACTTTCGATATTTCACGTAATGCCGCAATATTTTGCTACCTTCTCCCTGCAATACAAATTATAACAGTAAAATTGTGAATGTGCACTAGTTCTGGATATTTTTCCTGGTCAGGCCCTCCAATAAAAGGGAAAACGCACCTAGACTCATTTTTGACAATGAATTTCGCACACTTGCGTCAAATCGTCTAACGACTCCGCAATACTTGCGACGCTATAACGTACATGTAAATCAAAGGTCTGACCACAGATAATACATCATGTATGTGGTCTGACACAGAACGTATTTACCCTTCCTGCACCCACCTTGTTGTTTTCCTCTCTCGATCCAACAGACAATATTGGTCCTACGACCACAAGAGTCAGGAGGATTGTGCTTTAGCACTGACCACGGCCATTTTCCAGCTCATTTTGTTAATTGAAAACACTTAAGAATAATATTACGCCATGTTTTGAATACTCGCATAACTAAAATATTAACCGAACCTAACGAGCAGTTTGTAATGTTCATCATCTGATTAACATAGACATTTTTTAAATGTATATTTTTAATTGTGCGAGTGTTCTAAACACGGTTTAATATTGTTCTCACATGTTTTAAAATAAAAATGTGCTGAAAAATTAACAAAATGACCGTGGTCAGTGCTAAAACACAATTACTGACATTTTTTAATCTCTAGGTCTAATTAATGAAACCAATTAATGATGGGGTTTAATCAATGCCTAATGGGTTATCCATCATTGAATATGAAATCGGGCAATCACGTCGCTGTCAAAACCACACGAAGAATACACATTGTTGCTAGAGGAACGATTGTATTTTTGTGAGGATTCATGAGGTCAACCGCGTGCTTTGTTTCGCCTTGAATGTTTGGCTTTTTAGCAACAATAATTCCAAATTTACTTTTTATATTGCCTACATTTATAAAGATACGTTGTAAGAATAGATTTCTATTTTTGTGTTACTTACTCATCTTACTCCCCATTCAATACCAAGGCGTCCTCCAGAAAACCTCGAGGAAAGAATGGCCGGTCACAAGGCGTCCTAGCTTTTTCCTAGCGTTTATTTTCAAATTGAACACCACTTAATTTTGAATAAGTCTTGCTGAATATATTCACTAGATGTTGAACACAATCTTGCACACTACTCGGCTCTACCCCGGAACTTCTGTGCTGATGTTGTCTTGCAACAACACACATGATGCGACTGTGCTCAGTCACTGACTGCTCGCTTATGTCTGAGTGCATGTGTACTCACTGCTGTTGGTGGATTATTCATCCCTCTTACCCCTCCATTCGACTGATAAGAGATATGATGCAAAGTGAATTCATACTATACACGAATTGGATCAGGTTATACGTGGACAAATGACTAATTATTCGGTTCTCTTTCGGTTGGGAATGGCCAACTTTTCATCACTGTTTTTTTTCAATAAAAAATGACGAAAAACCACTGTAAATATGAAATAAATATAAAAATAGTAATTATGAACGATTTATTGATATATACCGATCTAAAAATGTACAATATATTAGTTTTATTAATTATTCACACAGGTTATAAAGACACGCACATTAGGCTGACGGCCATGTTGGATAGGCGATGCCTCCTTCCGAACTTATACTTGCTTACCAACCTTTTCGACTTAAAATACTCTACTTACAAAACCTTTAACTTCACTATTTTAAATATAAAGGACAACAACAAACTGCAATTGATAAAATATAAATCATTTACAGTGGTTTTGCGTCGTTTTTGAATGAAAAAATCGGTGATGAAAAGTTGGCCATTCCCAACCGAAAATGTACCGATTATTCTACTAATACGTTTTAAAATTAGCTGTCTTGACTAAAAAAAAAAAAAAAAAAATGTTGATGAACATCGAAATAAATCATTTTGAAATTGCACTCAATCACATTATTCATGTTTCAACAAGCTTCGTTTACACCAAAACGAATAATTTATTGATAGCACGGAGTAAACATTATTTATATTTTTATAGAAACATTTTCGATAAACACAAAATGAAATAATTTTAAAATATCACGTGCATTTCACTCATTAATGTTTTAATCTCGCCTAAGAAGGAACACGAGTCAAATGAAAATCCATTTCGCTATTGATACAGAAAATGTTCCGTTTATTCACACTTTCATGTGTCACACATCTCTCTAGCCTACACGCCAATTTATTAATTCATTTATTCATTTATTTATTTATTTAACGTCTATCATATTCAGTTATAGAACTGATTAGGACAACAGTCCGTCTACACTTCTGTTATGGTTATATGACTGAGACTCTAAATACGAATTAATTAATTTATTTATGTATGTATTTATTTATTTATTTATTTATTTATTTATTTATTTATTTATAACTTCCTCCTTGTCTTGCTAATTACACGCTTAGCAGACGGTCTCTAGCGCTCGTGTATGGAATGTCTTGCTATTTCAACATAGTTTAATATGTTTTGCATAGGGTTCATCTATTTTACCAAAGGCCCTCGGGAATTGGGGTATGAAGAAATCTGATAGACCATCCTTCTATTAAATATAGAATATATTTCTATATATTTGGTATTTTGTAATATCTGCTCTAAAAATAAAGACGTAAATAAAAAAGTCGTTATTTTGTAAAATCAGCCCTTAAAGTTTAGACAAATAAAGTCGTTATTTCCGAACGTTGTAGGAGGCATTTATTTTAAATTTAATAAAACGGAACGTTATATTAAGGAACGTTATATTAAAGAGTTGCGGATATTGTTTTGCTAGATCCCCCGGATCGCTTATTAATATCTAAAATTTGCAAATAAGTGGCGTAGAAACCAATAAATATATCAATACAAGGGAGCGTGAGCGAAATGGGACGCATTTTTTGGTAGCTTGCACATAGCTGTTCGCTCGGCCAAGAAGCATCAGACGAACAATATGAAACTATGCAGATTTGTTAATAAAGCATGTATGGACAGCCCTACAGTCGTAATTTTTTTAAATTTGGTCTTCAGGAAAAAATCAAGAATATAGGCCTATAGTCAATTTTGGACCTTTTAATAAAATCAAAAATCGTGAAAAACAATTCATTTTTTAATAATTATTTTAAAACAAATTTTTGAAAAGTATGACCGTAGAGCCCTATACTTCCACTTCCGTGACAACTGCCCAAAATGTCAACCACCTGCGGTGTCAGTTGGCCGAGCGAACAGCAATTTGCTTAAAACGCATGACCTATACTCTTAATCAGAGAATACAAACATGAAATGATATTTCTCGATTTGGTTAGTCGGGAAACACTCCCGTAGGTGGAATTGTTAATATTTAATACAATTCAGAAGTTTACAAAATCCATCTCGATCGGGGTTCGAAGAACAATTATAGAAGTTACTGTCTCGGTGGTCGTCTATAGTTGGCTATAATGCGCCTACCTGGAATGTGGGAGACTCGGGTTCGAACCCCGATCGGGATGGATTTTTCAACTTCTGAATGAATTGTATTTAATATTATGAAATAATACGTTTTCTTTACACTGTTCCAATCTCGTTGTTGGTGGGGGTGCCGAGTATGTTGTGGTCATAGATATTAAACACCTATAGTAGGCTAGATACGCAGTCTCCAATACCTCCGCACAGGCGCGAGCGTAGCAAATTGAAGAGTCAATCTGCCACAATCAAGATGGCGATTTGGTGTTTTAATTTATGCTTTTTTAATGCATTTAAGTATTTTACCGGATTGTTTGATATTATGGTTTTAGCTTGTGCAGCATGGTAATGTACCAACAGAAACAATAAGAAGTTATTGCATAAGGGAATTTAGTAAACATTTGGTATTAGTGGCTAGTATGCTCACCTGTCAACCTGGCGGCAATCTTGAAAACTAATTGGGCTACCAATTGCTCCTATTTACTTAATATGCAAACAGTTCTTTCAAGATGGCTTCAAATTGTCACGAAAGTGGAATTATGACTGCGGATCTAGCCTACTATAGGTGTTTAATATCTATGGATGTGGTACGTAGAAATGAAACTACAATCCCGTTCGCGCATTAAAGTCTCATTGATGGTGGGGCCCGCCTGCCTGGACCCTAGTGTCACCAAAATTATTATGTATCATCTTGTTGAAGGACAATGCCAACAAAAAGTGTAAGCCTAAAGTCAATCAGAGGTCGTGTTTTGTGTTTATCGTGAGACGTGACCATAGATATTGAACACCTACAGTTGGCTAGATCCGCAGTCATTAATCCACTTCCGGGACAATTTGAAGCCATTTGGAATATGGCAGTTTGCATGTTAAAGTATATGGGAGCCCAAATAGTTCTCAAGGTGGCCGTCAGGTTGACTTTTGACAATTAATTTCTAAATTCCCTTCTGCAATAACTTCTTATTGTTTCTGTTTGTGCATTTCCCATGTTGCACAAGCTAAAACCATATCAAACAATTTAGAAAAATACTTTATTGCATTAAAAAAAGCATAGATTAAAAACGCCAAATCGCCATATTTAAATATGGCAAAATTGGCGCTTCAATTTGCTACGCTCGCGTCTGTGCGGACGTATTGGAGACTGCGGATCTAGCCTACTATAGGTGTTCAATATCTATGGTCGTGACTCACGCACAGACGGACGAGCGGAAAGTGATGCTCCCTAATTCGAACCTCGAAAACAAAGAAATGTTCATTTCATTACTTGAAGGATGGATCTCCCCTGCTGGAGACGCCTGTGGGGGGGGGACACACCTAATACGTCTTCGTGCTCCCAGGTGACGTCACTGTCACCTGCCGAGTGTAAACGAAGACGGCCGAATACATTAGTCCGAGTGGGTGGCGCAACAAAGAGAAATGTCAAGGGACCGAGATGGCCGTTCTCAAACATGCGCCAAGCTTTTAGACAAATTTATTTTTGCACAGTGGAATAGTGTGAGATTTACACTAGGAAACGCTCAGTTGGACGCGTTGATAAGCGAGCACGTGCTATAGCTAGACCCACATTGCACATTTTTTTTAATTTTAAAATTTGTGACGTTCGCTCTCCACAGGGCCATGTTTCCAATATTATTTATTATTGCCAAGGTATTTGGGTAAACCCGTGGTAACCCCAAAGGGAAACTTCTTTATCGACTTGCCTTACTTTGGGAAAAATCACGCCATCTAGAGGACCTTGACTCCTGGGAAAACTATTTAAACTCTTTGTTGACAAATAATACACTGCTTCTCGAAGTATTTTGATTACTTCTAGGTGGCAAGTGCATTAGAAACTTCGCGCGTCTTTTCTTTGCCATGGCAACGTTACTTGTAAAATGTAATTTCCATCTATACATACTTATCGGATCAAATAAAATTAACATATTCGTGACGGACGGACATTCTAAATGATTGGCTATCTCAGATTTTGTGCGCCGTTAGTTTGTAACAAACTTTCGATTAACTTTAATGTAACTTTAACTTTGAACGATTTTGCCACAAACTAATGGCATTCAATCGAGAACGAAGCTGCGATAGTCAAAATTCCAACTCGTCCGAGCCTCCGTTCGAAGTATGGCGAGACATACAAAAACAACACAACAAAAAAAAACAAACTAAACCAGTGACTAATTTTTTCGGTAGAGTCAAATGGAAACGCTCGCTTCGTCGCTTAAAAAGTGGACATAAAAGCAAAAATAGAGTTAAATTTCTTGTGAGAAACCTGCTCAGGGAGCAATGCATGCCCTTCAACTATATGTATATTAGAGTCGACAATCGTGAAGGGAAGTACGAGGGCTGTTTTAACGACTCAGGAATACCAAATGAGAAGAAATGATGGGTTTTAAAAATTCATTAAACATAATTTGTATCGATTTTGATATAGATTCACACGCACAATTCAGGAATTAAATACAGAGATTTGTTGTCCAACAAGAACAATACTTGTATTGAAAGGAGAAGTCAAATGTTGTTCCGAATCTTTGCGTATTATAATCTTAACATTGTGTAAAAACAGTAAAATCTTTTTATTTTGATACAAATCAAGTTTCTTTTTAATGCATCACTCTATTTAAATCACATGTTTTAAATGCAAGTGCAGGAGTAGATATTTTATAAATTTGACTTATTTTCTCTCTCACCAAAACGTCAATCGGAGGTCTCGTTCGAGTTTTATCGTAAGACGTAACACGTGGAGGGACGGACAGAAAAGTGATGCTGATATGGGAGTCTTGCTTGTGAAAATAATGTTATTACTATAGGAATCAGTTTTAATTCAAGGGCGCTTACTTGTTTGTTATTTTTCTGCGTTTCGGTGATCACATCGCGTTGCAGTGGGTGGCAGTGATTGGGATGATAAATGCACTTTTTGAAGGACGCCCGCTGTAGGGTACACATCAGAGTAACCCGGTGTAACCCTCGTCAGGGGACTAACTAGACTATTAGGGTTTATGGTTGTTAGGTAAGAAATGTCTGAGGGCTGTTTAAGAGGACTTAAGACTGTTGGCCGAGCTCGAAAAAACAGGTTTTACGCAGAACGCAGAGGTTAAGTCTGGATCACTTGGAAGCTCAATCGTTTGTTTTATTGGGTTGTGGTTTGTACCAAAATGCCATGTAAAACTGTGTTATAAGTGAAATTAAAGCACATTTTTTTCCAAATATTGCTCACTTTTCTTATTAACTGACCGTAAATATACCACCAAACCGTTAATTGATAGTAAATTCCCAATTTTGTGTAAGAGACAGTTATTTGCAATGTCAAAATGTGCTCTGATAGCGACATGCGCTCATCCTTTCTGAACAACCTACCAAATTGTATGCAGATTTTCTGGATAAATATTAAAGGTAAAAAAGTGGCCCAGACTGTGTGTGAAATTAGCTGAATTTGACGATCAAGCGTATTTTAAAATGGGCATTTAACATTGTAAAAAACGTTGGCCTGAACCTTCGGAAAATAGTCTTAATCTCTTGCATTCGTACAATAATGACTAAGGATAACCTGGAAAAAATCCTCAGTCAGGATCGCAGGTCTCGACGGGTTTCGATCCCGGGACTCCCCGAACCAGAATCTCGAGCTTAACGCTTATTAAGCCCACACTGTCGGGTAGTGATTGGATTAGCCTACATCTTGTCACAATGGGCTTCGTGGTCGCCTCGCCTTACATCCAGCCATTATGTATATCTCTACTCTGGTTTACAAGCTTCACTATAGACATTGCGAAACAATACACTGTTTGCACGGTGCTAATTCACCCGATCATGTCGAGTTTCCTTGTGTAGAATTAATTTGTTGTTGTTTGGTAAACAATAACTGTAACGTGTATACGTGATTCCGTCAGACAACGATGTGGGCAGACCTGCATCCCACAACTGTTGGTTTGATCAATTTACAAGAAATATTTATTTTATTTTACTACATATTTCGTAAAAGTTTACGTTCGTCGTTTCCGATCATATGCCAATTGCTGGGAAAACCTTGAAGTGTTCTGCGTTTAAAATGTTCTTAGATCAGCTTTGGACAGCATAATGCCTTAAGTAAATAGGAAATACTACGCTTTAACCGTATAAAATAATGACTCAATGCTAAAGAAAGTAAAATGAGAATTCCAATAAATACACTGACTAATGGAGAAACTCCCATTTGTGGTCAAAGCATAAAAATATGTTTTCGATTTTTCGAGAAGAAAGACCACTTTCCGGTATTTGTTTCACCTTCTCTATTTTCTCGTCACTATTTTAAAATTCTTGGAAGAATACTGTTCTTCTCAATAGCAGTAAAATGTTCTGTTGTTATAATGTTTCTAATTCTTTCTTTCTTCCTGTTATTTTCCGTCTCGAGATACTTTTCCTTTTATTACACATATAAAACAATTCTGCCCGTGTGTTTATATCATGTTAGCGAGTGATCTATGGAGCAGTTTATATGAGTGATATGGTGGGTTACCTAGCAACAACTTCATAAATATTTCGGGTGGACCTGAAATGGTGATTGAAATGAAACTCTTTTCTTCTTAGAATGTCACTTTCATTCTCCTCCCAGCATGGATTCTATATCTAGAGCGCATGGACAACGTAATCTCATTTGCTCCGACAAGAGATATTGTCACAAACTTATCTAGCACGTCTCTCAAACATGGAACTCTGAATCGGAGGTCAGCGGTCGCAGGTTTTAACAAAAGGCTAATTAATGTGCATAACAAAATCATTTAACGTTTAACTGTTGTTAACCATATGTTTATTATTTATTACTACAAACCTATTTAACATGTCTCATTAACAATTCTTCACGGATGACTTTTAAGTTTTTACTGTTAATCATTTATTAAGTATGACTCTTTGCGGTTTGAAACTACTTACAACTATATTGTGTAACAATGTGCATAACCACTAATTTTATACTGTTGTTGTTACATTTGTATTTTTTCTTCTGCTATGTTTTTGTGCTGAGTAGTAGGCTGAATCCCCATTGTCATTCAATGTTAATTGGCCAGCTGTCATTAAATATTTAATTTACATATCAAATCTTAAACACTTCATTTATAGCTGTCGAGTTTGTGCTAACACACACTAAATCGTATATTTTGAATTTAAATTTCGGGTTGCGTTTCTGATCAAAAGATTATTTTGGATATTAAATATTAAATTTACTTCTCCCCACAAAACGAATTTTCTCTCGCATCACAAGGCCCAGAGTTGGAATGAGCTTTAGAGCCGATGTATTAAAACGCACAGCGTTTTGTTTAGCAATGGAAAACACGTTTCAACTTTTGAAGTTGATATTCAATGGTAGCTTTATTTCATGTTGGAGGAGATTAAGTTAAAGGGACTTTTGTCCTAAAAAAATCTTACCTTGTATTACATTGCAGAGTAGCCTATTAATCTAAAATTATTATTTACAAAACCATCGTAAATCTGTGATTTGATGGAATTATTGGTTTTTACTTGCGTATTTTTGGTTTCACGTTAAGTATCGTATAATCTGAAATGACACATTCAAAAATATTTCTTGAAAGTATGTACGAAAAAATATGCACAACGAAATTACACTAATTCTTGGTAATCAACATATTATGATGGAAACGAGAATAAGAGAATAAAATGTCAAAAATAAAACGTCGTATACCTACAGAAAAGATGGACGAGTGCGTCGTACTAGACCAATATTTTTCATGGTCAGAATCCTACAAAGTCACGAGACATAAAAATGTTACAATTTTGATATACATGCATTTTATAAACTTTGAAATGCCGACATGAAATATTTATTGTCTGTTTTGGTTATTTTACAATTTTCTATTAATATTGTTTCAATAATCTTCGAATATGAGTAATGTTTCATCCTATTCATATTATCAAACTAGGAGATACAACGAAACATATCTACACATTACATGTACCCCATGATTCAATTGCCGAACACTGGACGGGTCTTTGGCAACCAACTTGTTGTTTTCGTATTTCGTCCAATGGATTTCATTTTGAATTTATGTTTCCTTTGGGAAATAAGATCAAACTACAGAGGACATGCGTGGTTTCTTGATGCTACGAATGGGAAAACGCTTTTATATGCGTATCACGCGCACACACTAGATTGAGAGATAAAGTACGCCGCTGACTGAATATTTCGAGCATGTCACGTTGTGACTGTATACAGTTATTGAACAATATTATAGAGCTCTAAAAAAGTGCAATTCAATTATTAATATTTGTTTGTTTGTTAACTGATAGTAATAAACTGACAATCCTAGAAGAAAATTTAATTTTGATAAGTTTAGTCGAATTGGGGAAAAGAAGAAGAGGAAAAATTCTATAAACTTGAACATAATACTCATTCGACGTAAAAATTTTCACTTGGATTTGAGGAATATGTGATACAAACATTTAATATTAATTTAGTTCGTGGATCGGTTTTAATTCGAAAATATCTTCCATTTGTTATATTTCTCAAATGTTTTGCAACTACTGTATCGATATATGAAGCATTCAGGCCTATGACAAAGTGCAGCAACTTCGAGAAAAGGCGAAGGTTTTAGTTTAAAATGTAAAGCTTTTCTTGTTCGTGGAGATTCCCGCTGAATAGTGTACACCTAACTTTTACCACGTGTGAACTTACTAACTATAGTTACTAGGTTATTAGAGTGGTATTGTGAACTGAGCTTCCAAAATATGTTTATGAGGACTCAATCCCTAAACTATTTAATCGCCTTTTAAAATTAACTTCGATTTGATTAATTTTAATTAATTTAATTTCACATTTTTAAAAGGCTTATAAATAATATGCTTTCACCTCATATTGCCTTATTGTGCATTGTTGTTGTAAAATAAATATTAGTTTTTCAAACTTGCTTAACTACTTTTTCATGACTACTTTTTCGGGTAGACAAGTCGGTGTTTAGGCAAATTAAAGCAATTTTATCTATAAACACTTACGTTTATTATTTTGTGAGAATTAATGTAATCTATTTTTTTTAAATATCCTCCTTTATAAATAAGTTTCTATTACTGAATGGGTTAAACGTAATATAAACAAATGAAACTGACACGGAGCTCGCGGAGCGGAGGGTCTGCTTACCGCGGGTATCACAAGGAAGCGCGTCCTGGTAATAGCAGAGACGTGTGCCGACCTTGTAACACATCTAGGTATGGAACTAATGGACTCACGACTACGCGTTACTCCATCTCGCTTTCGACTAATGGTGCACCCGTCCTCCCGTGCATAGCTGCACTCACATTACTGTTTATAGACTGATTGGTATAATAATGTTGTTGAATTGTCTTCCTGAAGCTCCCGGCGTAGGCCATTGATAAGCAGTTGTTTTTAGTCTGTCTGTACTTACTATCGCTCAAACATATTGTACCCATCAGAAAGACATGTGTTTAGCTTGCCAGCTTTATATGGTATTTTATCAATGTTATGCATATTATGCATAAATAACACGTAATTATAAAAGTTAATTTAAAATTTAAATCTTGGTTTTGATGTCTGCGTTCACAGGTTTGGTTTTTCTATTTTTTTTAAAAAAGCTACTTCTGTTATCAGCTTTTGTAACTGAGCCTTTTGCCACTTCTTTGTGGTATTTTATATATTTTGATGCATTTGCATAAATAAGGCGTAATTTAAAAGATAAATTCAAATTTAAAATCTTGACTTTGATGTCAGCGTCCGCAGGTTTGGTGCTGCAACATTTAAATCAGCTCTTGTAGCTGAGTGGGATTCTAAATATTATGGCATTAATTCAATATATTATATTACGACTGTGGTGGCTGGTGCGTAACGTGAGGAACTGATCGACAGATGCAATCGGAGACAAAATAAAGTCTCCATAAAAATTATATGTTTTTATTGTTTTAGTCCACTTTGTGACGAAAGTCAACTTTGAACTTACGTTTTGCTTTTCAGGAGACCATGTTTCGAGTCCCGTTTCGTGTGAGTTATTTAACATATTCAATCAGCAATATTTTATAATTCGAATGCGGTTATTTTTACTATTTAAATTCTATTATTTTTACTTTCAACGTTTATTCCTGGCAGAAAACGCGTTAATTTTCCAAAGCGATGCCAGTGAGTGCCAAATTATATCGGTGTTGTGTCGCTTGTAACATTATGCAATGTGAGCTAGTGAAATAGCAAAACTTGCTAAATAAACTACTTCTACTCAAGTCTTCAATCTAGCAAATACTCCGTTGTGATTTTCAACTGGTATATTTCGCAATTACGAGTTTTACCATCCACCATAACTAACTGCAATTTACCAAAGCAAGAGAGTCAAGGTTCATACGTCGTAATAAATTCTGGTCCTAAGAATCTGTGTGCATCTCGTTAGCCCAGAAATCTGCATATTGCAGGTAACAACCAGGTTGCCATGATCTTGTTGCCTAGTTTTTTGAAAGTGCAGAATTTTGAAAGTAAATTTTGTTTATGCACTTAACTTTGATTTATAGTTGGCCAATGTTCAAAACTCTTAATCTGTATGATTAAGTGGGATCATACAAATTTATTTCAACTGTAATGTTGTTACTGTGTATTTATGGGCAGTTGTTATACGGGTATTTAAATTTTCCCGCACCTCGAGTATTTCATCGATCTAGGAGTTATGTTGTGAAAGATTGAAAGAATAATTGCTACACTTTTACATAGCTTTAAGTTGTGTTCAGCCTTCATTGTATATCAGGCAAACGTGAATTTATTGCCCGAAACCATATCGAAGCCCACATGCTTAAACGTATTTCGAACACCGTGCAATTCTTAATTTTTGTAAATACTTTAACACATCTCACCAAATTCTATAGTTTATTTAAGTACCTTTTGTAAATTATTTTACAATAGTTTTCTAGCTTTCCTACTTATAAATTTTGTTCAGACTTCCATTTATTTTATGAGCAATTCCACATATGAAAATAACATAAATTGGTACGTTATTTATCAAAAGTTAGATTAATTAATGATTATTTATTAGATTATTAATGTATTTTACATTTTATCTTCTTTGATTATGTTGATGAAGCGTAAGTTATTACAAAAACAAATTACAAACATATTTATATTTTCATTTTATAATAAGCATTTCAGGAACTAACTAACAATATATGGCCCTCATTGTAATCGCGTAAGGGCTGCATCAACGTGAATGTATTAATTTTAACAGAAAGGTTAAACACATCGTTTATGCATCATTATTGTTTAGTAACAATGTTCTTCTCACAGTGACCTCACATGCTGGCAAGAATGCTCACGACAAAGTAGAATCAAATCCAAAACCCGTATTTTTAAGCGGATGCGGTGTGGAAGTTTTTACCGATTTAGTAGGGAGATTTGTCTCGTAGTGTCTGCTACTGGTCTGGTAATTCATAACTGTGAGGGAAGAGGTTATTTTATAAATGTTTACAACTCTAAACGCTTTCTTCGGCTAGAAATTCGGAGAACTGTGCATAATTTGTAAAGGTCAATATCACTATTGAATATGTAAAGAAAGCTATATATCTCTTTGTATCTTAAAGACAAGAAAGTTGAGTTACAAATAGCTTAAATTTCCTAGTGGAATGACTCTTCATACATATTTCAAAATAAATTTTATCTTTGACATTGTTTCATTTTTTTAAAATGGATTTTTGATTAACTGGTGCTAAAGCTGTTTTATCGTCTTTAACAATGATGCACAATTTTTTAGAAGAATTGAATGAAGGTGAAATTTATGTATACTAGGGAAACGCCAAAGTCGTTGTTAAAACGAGTGAGTGAGCCATGTGTTAAGTACCCGATTACATTACTTTTCTTCCCCCTACCTTGGGCCTACCTAGCCTATCATAGGCTAGAGAGGCGCATTATGACCTTACAGTTGACGCGCCCGTCCCCGTATACCAACTAAACTTTAAAAACTATTATTTATACGAATATAATTATCAAACTTAAATGCAAATGTTCCCGGGTACTCACCACATGACTCGCTCACTCGTCTCACTACGACTTTGGCGTTTCCCTAAAGTCTAGTTGGCTAAGGCGCCCTTGTAGCCGAAATGTGAAAGAAGTGAGTTCAATTCCCTGGTCGGGAAAGATTTTGTAATTTCTAGATTGTATTTCAAAAATAATTGAACATGATTTGAAATGCATAATATAACGCAGTGTTGTCCATCATCTGTGGCAATAGGGCCTACTATGGTAAACATAGCCAGTACGAAATACGTGAAAATATTGCAAGGTTTACTCAATCTACGAGCGAATTTTGTGGGTACCTTGACGTGCAACATTCGACAGACCTTGCATGGGCACGGCATTTCACGGCCAGGCGAATAATAAACAAAAAATATATTTTCAAAATCTAAAACATTGTACCCGATTACATTACTTTTCTTCCCCCTACCTTAGGCCTACTAGCCTATCATAGGCTAGAGAGGCGCATTATGACCTTACAGTTGACGCGCCCGTCCTCGTATGCCAACTAAACTTTAAAAAACTATTATTTATACGAATATAATTATCAAACTTAAATGCATATGTTCCCGGGTACTCACCACATGACTCTCTCACTCGTCTAACTACGACTTTGGCGTTTCCTGGTCTAGTTGGCTAAAGCGCCCTTATAGCCGAAATATGGGAGACGTGGGTTCAATCCCTGGTCGGAAAGATTTTGTAATTTCGAGATTGTATTTAAAAAATTATTAAACATGTTTTGAAATGCATATAACGCAGTGAAGTCCATCATCTGTGGCAATAGGGCCTACTATGGTAAACATAGCCAGTACGAAATACGTGAAAACATTGCAAGGTTTACTCAATCTACGAGCGGAATTTGGGGGTACTTTGACTTAAAACATTCGACAGACCTTGAATGGACACGGCATTTCACTGCCAGGTAAATAAAAAACAAAAAATATCTTTTCAAAATCTAAAACATTGTCGTTAAAATAATTTCATAACATTGGAAGTCTATTTTTCAGTTTATTATTTCTTGTATGTTTAAATCGCAATGAATCTTGCTGATTTTGTTAGCAGTTCTCAATAAACTCGTACCGGATGTCCGTTTAAAATTTCAGCGCAATCTGTTCAGCGATTCGGCTGATTTTTAACGTACACACACACACACACACACACACGCACGCACGCAGAAAAACTATAAGGGCCGTTTAAGTCGAATGGAAATCACTACGTTCGCTACGCTCACTCGTTCAATTATTGTGTATTTTTCTCGACGTTATTAAAATTCGTTACTGAAGAAAAATAATACAGAAAATTAATGTATACCGGTTTTGACAAAGGAGATCTTCTGTAATCATAATTTGTGACGTAACATGTGAGATAAAAAAAAATCGTAAACATTTATCTGAAATGTTGCACTTTTTTACGTTAACCAGAAATGCATGGTATCAGAAATAAACTCTTCTATGATTTAAGGGTAAGCATAACAATCTTCTTTGGAATACGTAAACAAGTCGTAACTCAAATCTTTGTAACTCTTTCCTGGCTCATAACGCCAATTGTCGATAATCTACATAAAAAAGTTTTTTGTTATGGTCTATCCTTGGCGGCCTCAATGCAGATTTCCATATGATTTAGACATGGCTGCAGCAACATGTACTTAGTACGAACTTAAGTCTTTTGACGTGTTCTGCCCCCGGCTTTTCTTGTTAAGTATTAATACAACTATAAATTCACTCACCCTCGTAATCAGCTAGTTATCAAGTAGTCCGTCTTCCTACTGGATGAAAGTTCTCGATCGCCTCCAGCCCTCACAATATGGCAGCCATCGCGCGATGTTGCACGTATACTGACCGTTCGGCCTACTCTCGTATTATTAACTTTATATTCATCATTATAATATGTGACAGTGTTTTGTTTTTTTGTGTAATAACGAACTAATGCCCATGTCGCTCCGGCCGTACGGGAGATTTGGTTGAGCGCACGTCACATAGCTGCTAGCCGGCCGGGGTTTAGAGGCCATGGAGATGGTTATCAGGTTAGGCTATCAGCGCGTTGACCAGGATACAGAGACGGCTCGTTGACGTGATGTGAGGCAGTTAGGGGAAGATGAGTGACGTTATGGAACTGACCAATCAGTGACCGCCATGCAGGCAGGGGTAGGCGTGAGAACAAAATGATCTCTTTCGAAGTAGCCTCAAATTCTGATTCCCGTAACAGAAAAGTAACATATTATTTCATTCCAAGCAAAATTAATTGTATTGATACGGGAGTATCCAAAATAGGGAGCGAAGCTACGGAATCAACAGATTGTCGAAGAGCAACACACAAATAATATCTATTGAAATCTTGGGTGGAGGTGCCAACAGGAATATTGACATTAAACATGTTCAGATGATGATGAGGTTTGTCAGACAAGAGCCATATTGGCTGTGATTATTAAACTAGGAAGCTTCCCAAACGCTTTTTCAGGCGCGTTGTTGGATGAGCGTAATTGGTGCATTGAGCTGCCATGTGTTATGCGGATTTTCTGTTCTTTGAAAAAATCATTACGAAGTCTAAGAGTTTTTTTTAAAATTAAATTAAATGAAATAAAAAATTAAATTAAATTTTTTTTTTTTTAAACTAACGTAATTTTTAAAAACGAAAAAAATCGGAAAATTGCGATTTTCATAAGAAATAATTATTCGATTGCGTTCATAATAAAATTAAGGTTCTGTGAAAAAATCATTACAATAGGATAAATAATAAAATTAAGGTTCTGTGAAAAAATCATTACAATAGGATAAAGCATGTAGGTATTATAGGTCAAAGAATTGTTTTAAAAAAAGAAAAAAACCCGTAAAATTTCGAATTTCATGAGAAATAAATTTTCGACTGCGCTCAAATTTCACAGGAATATCTTAATTCATAAAATTAAGGTTCTATAAAAAAATCATTAAAATCGGATAAGGCATGTAGGTGTTATAAGTCGAAGAAATGTTTTAAAAATCGAAAAAAATCGTAAAATTGCGATTTTCATGAGAAATAATTTTCCGATTGCGCTCAAAAACGTGGCAGTTCTAAGTTCAGAGATTTTGAAGGCCTCCAGAAAATTTCATCGCAATTGGAGTATCAGTTTAGCCGAAATCGTGTTAACAAACACACAAAAATACAGAAAGGAAAAGAAAGAAAAAAATAACATTCCGGATTTTTTTCTCCAGTGTAGTGAAATGGAATCTTCGCTTCGCTCGCTACGCTCATCCAACAAAGGCTCTGATTTAGAAAACATAATAATTGTTTATTTATTGTTATTATCCAGTTTGCAAACTTGTCGAAGATTGATGATGTAATGTCAATAATACAGCCTACAGAAATTCGAGAATATGATGATATGACTGCTCGTGTTTTCAATACTGACTTTAAGACAAAACTGTAGTAACGCATGTCTATCATTACTACTTAGTTATATTTCCACACCAATATATTATTATTTAATATTATGCTGTATATGAAAATCAATTCAATTGTTAACTCAATTATTTCCCAGACCTTTATTTTAGGAAATAGAGAAGGATAACATTTTTATTTATTGGGTTGTTTTGTAGCGGTGGTGTTCAACGATTGATATTGGTTGAATACCACCGCTACAAAACAACCCGATCAATGAAAGTGGCATAAACGGGTAGCAAGACACTTAAAAGAGTAGGATAATTTACAATGATTTGATTCACCGTTTAAAGTTTTTTATTTCAAAAATTAAAATCGAACTAAGTGTATACGTTCAATCACACTTAACAATTTTAAAGATAGACTTTTGAATTTTGGTTCAACAAGAATGCGGTGCCAATACTATTAATTGGTGGATCTCATGGATGACAACTAGAAAAACGCTTAAGGCCCACCGCGTGGTTGGATGAGCGTAATTGGGGCATTAAGCTGCCACGTGTTATGCGAATTTTCTGTTGTTCTGTGGAAAAATCATCACTAAGTTGAAATTTTTTTAAAATTAAATTAAATTAAACTAAAAATTAACTTTTTTTTTTTTTTAATTAATCGTAAATTGTTAATAAAATCGTAAAATTTTTTTGATTGCGCTCAAATTTAACACTAATATATTAATTCATAAAATTAAGGTTCTGCGAAAAAATCATTACAATCGGATAAAGCATGTAGGTGTTTTAAGTCAAAGAATTGTTAATAAAAGAAAAAAACTGTAAAATTTCGATTTTTATGATAAATATTTTTTCAATTACGCTCAAATTTCACAAGAATATCTTAATTCATAAAATAAAGGTTCTGTGCAAAAATCATTAAAATCGGATAAAGCATGTAGGTGTTATAAGTCGAAGATATTTTGTAAAAATCGAAAAAAATCGTAAAATTGCGATTTTCATGAGAAAAAATTTTCCGATTGCGCTCAAAAACGTGGCAGTTCTAAGTTCAGAGATTTCGAAGGCCTCCATAAAATTTCATTGCAATTGGAGTATCGGTTTAGCCGGAATCGTGTTAACAAACAGCCAAAAATACAGAAAAAAAAAAAAAACATTCCGGATTTTTTTCTCCAGTGTAGTAGAATGGAATCTTCGCTTCGCTCGCTACGCTCATCCAATAATTTTGTTACCACGCTCCACAGTGGCTGACCGTCGTCGGTATTTAAATTAAGTGTGTTTGTGTTTATGTTGATTACGACTAGGAAAACGCTTAATTAAGTCCCGCCGCGTTGTTGGATGAGCGTAATTGGTGCATTGAGCTGCCATGTGTTATGAGGATTTTCTGTTGTTCTGTGACAAAATTATTACAAAGTCGAATAATTTTTTTAAATTAAATTAAATTAAATAAAAAAATTGACTTTATTTTTAATTTTTTTTATGAATCGTAATTTTAAAAAAGGAAAAAATCGTAAAATTGCGATTTTCATAAGAAATAATTATTCGATTGCGCTCAAATTTACAAGAATATATTAATTCATAAAATTAAGGTTCTGTGAAAAATTCATTACAATAGGATAAAGCATGTAGGTGTTATAAGTCAAAGACTTGTTTAAAAAAAGAAAAAACGTGTAAAATTTCGATTTTCATGAGAAATAATTTTTCGATTGCGCTCAAATTTCACACGAATATCTTAATTCATAAAATAAAGGTTTTGTGAAAAAATCATTAAAATCGAATGAAGCATGTAGGTGTTATAAGTCGAAGAAATATTTTAAAAATTGAAAAAATTCGTAAAATGGCGATTTTCATGAGAAATAATTTTCCGATTGCGCTCAAAAACGTGGCAGTTCTAAGTTCAGAGATTTCGAAGGTCTCCATAAAATTTCATCGCAACGGAGTATCGGTTTAGCCGGAATCGTGTAAAAAAAAAAAAAAAAAAAAAAAAAAAAGAAAAAAAAAAAAAAAAAAAAAAAAAAAAACATTCCGGATTTTTTTCTCCAGTGTAGTGAAATGGAATCTTCGCTTCGCTCGCTACGCTCGCTACGCTCATCCAATTATAATTAGGTCTTACTCGGACACTAGCTTATGTCATAGTTACGTGTTCACTGGTTACCCGAGGGCTTTCGTCGAGGTTTAGTGTAAATAGCACACGATTACGTTGAAGTGCACCTTCAAACGCGTCTAATTGCATTTTTTGTCTCTCAAACATCAATCAACTGAAATGTACACTGTTGACGCATCGGCTATAAAGTGGGTAACAGTTTCACTTGTGAATTCTGTTATTGAGTGCCATGTAACAGACGTTGGGCATTCCCCATTCAACTATCATCACACGTTATCCAAAGTTTATCACATAAAAATATGAAAGGATTTCTATAAAACTCATTATAATGTTTCTATTGTTAAAATAAGTATGGAAGGGTTTCTACGAAAGTAATAATAATGTTTATATTACCAATTTACAGTTAATCTAAATCTCATTGACATATTTTGCCTCTTATGACGCAAATGATGTGTTATAGACATGACCACAAATCCACAGTCCATGCTCCATCCACTAACTTAAACAGTAAATTTATCTTTACTTATTAAAATCTAATTTACTATTTATATCGTATACTTTTCCATTTTTATTTGTTGATGTTTACTGTTATTTTATACTTTTATTGTATATTTTTATAAATATCGAAATACAATGTACACTTACGTACTAAGATACATTGTCTTTTAGTTTATCTCAGTTTGAAGGTGCATTGGGAACTAAGTTCACTCTCGACTATACGTATACCGCATAGGGCACACCCAGTCATTTATTGTTTCTATTTTAAGAGTGTACTGAAACGAAACCCTGTTTGATTTATTTATTGTGCACGGGGGGCTATAAATTGAAGTAGTTCTGTTTCCTGGATCTGCGCTCTCCAGACTCTGTGCGTATTGGCAAGGAAGAACAGAAAGACGATACACAGATATATTCTCATGTTCTATGAAGAATTGAAAAATGGTTAATTATTTTATTCAATCAGCTTGAGTTGCCTAATATTCCATTTTCAATGTTCGTATTTTGCTTTCATATTTTATTAATTCTCTATTGATGCACTTTCGTTTAAGGTTACTCAATAAAATCTCTGTAGGTTATTATATGTATTTTTAGAGATATAAATGATATTGAAAAAGAATATTTTGTATTAATAATAATAATAATTATTATTATTACTAACAGCCACACGACTACGCAATTACACGCATTCTGTACTACGATTAGAGGACATTATGGAAGTCGTATCTCGTATCGTTGCTCACAGCTACTCGCATTGACCGGGTCGCCTTCGTTTCATCGACTCTTCGCGTCCCCGCATTGACCCACACACACCTCTCAGAGTTCATTTGTCTTTAACCTTGCCGTATCTGTACAAACACACCTGTTCAAGCATCCACAGTTCATTGATGGAACAGTCGAAACTTCTGTCGAACGATCTTCAAATACCGAAAACAAATTACAACTCTGTGAGCGTTTTCAATTAGGTGTTAAATATAACGTAACTTTCACTATAGATCTTAAAATTTAATTCGGACTTGTACGATACAACTAGATAAATTAATCGTTTTAATAAGACAAAGAGGATTTAGCGGGAACTTGAAAAACAATTTAATGCAAGCCCTGTTCAGATCTGTTACTACATCGCGTGGGACTTTTATACATTTGTCTAAGGCCCATCTATTAGGTAATAACATATTTTGTATTTTACGTAAAACATTGTTTAATCCATTCTCAAATGAATGCAGATGACAGTAACGTTGCATAAATAAACAACATAAGTATCGCCCTACGTTATTTAAGAATTTTAAGAACTTCATTAAATATAAGCCTAATCCAACAGAACAAATTTGATCAAACAAAATAGCTACCGTAAAAGATAAGATATATAAAATTGTTAAACTATGTGTTACATTTCCAAAATAATATTCTAAATTGTATTTGTAATCAAGCATTATAAACACGCTGTTGACATATTTAATATAAATACAATTAGAATAAAGATGCAATCCACTAAAGAAATAATGAATACATAATTAATTTACATGACAAAATTAGACAGTATCTAAGCTAGCTCGACAGTTCATGATTATAATTATATGATTATTGACTAACATAAAGTTTATTGACCCGGAACGAAATAGAACAAGAACACACTTAAAAACAATTAACCAAGGTCACTTACACAAAAACAATTTTTTTGTGTGTGTAAGTGACCTTGGATTGTTTTTAAGTGTGTGTTCTTGTTCTATATGATTATTATTATTATTATAGCACATTAACTCGTGCATTCATATTGTACATCTAAGCCTAGTTTTCATGTCAACGAGCGAATGACATAAAGATCACTACTTTGGCCTAGAAATACGAATAATTATTACAAATATAATGAAGCATGGAGTAAAAGTTTGTGACTCGAGAGATCTTGCTAACTTTTGAATGTGCTTATGAAAAGTGAAGTTATTCATGAAAGATGACGGTGAAGCACAACACTAAATTAACAAAAGTGGGTTTCTCAAAAGGTAAAAAAAAGTATTCTGCAGGTGTGAATGATGTAATAGGATTCTCCTACAGCAAACAGTTTCGAGTGTGAATGCAAAGAAGTGAACAAGTTTGTTTAGCGAAGGAGTCCTTCTGTTCTCTGGAACTACTGCCGGTTCACATACACGCCCTCTACGCCGTCCGTACGCATCGTTCTATTCAATGCAATGTGTACCATCCGTGTTAGTTATTTCAACGAAAACGTTGGGAAACTGTTGATTTTGACACGGTTAATGATGACGCATGGCGATGAAAATGTCGTATTGTGTTTCAAATAATTTATTCATAAAAGTTTATCTGTATCTCATGGAATATTCTTTTCATTTCTAAAAACTAAACTATAAATGAGTTTGTAGATTTATATCAGCAATAGTAAACTGTCGAGAGTTTCTGTTAAAATCACCGGGAGCACCAATTAAAAGTTTCAAGAATATATTATTATATTACACTCCAAAGTTTATGTTTCTCCTTCCCGTTCTTTTATTGTAAAACTATATAGTGAGAGGTTAACATTGTTGATTACTTTGTATTATTTATTTGCAATATGTCTAAATTTCATAATAGTTATACGTACAAATTGCTGGTGGCAAGAGTAGAGCAAGGCCCCTTAACACAATATGCTTTACCACCAGTTTATGAACTAAATTTGAAATTTGAAAGCGAAAATTTGTACACAATAACAATATGTACTTATGACATCTACAGATAACCTACTAGAACAAATTAATTAATTTTCTACTGACTTCTAGATCACGCAGTGAAATGTAAAAGCCTGTGATAAAATTCACTTCTTTCAGTGAATGTCAATTTCTCCAAAAACTATGGCTTAAAATATTGTTTGCCACAATTCTATTACAATGCAGTGTATATATATTTATTTTGACATTAAATCACTGTATGTAAATAAAATTTGAATATTTTGTATTTGTATTCTTTGTAAGTACAAAATAGGCAAAAATCTTTCATTTTTAGGAGATTATTTACACCTTCAGCGATCAATCTTAATCTAAAATTAATTATCCAATTTCCATGTTCCTATTTCGCTTGTAGCAAATTAAATAAATAAATCTTTCATAAATTCGTAATTAGATTTACCCACTCAGTCACATAAATCTAATTTACATTTTCCCTCTTATATACTCATTTGATTGCATTCTACTTGTTCTTGTGCGGTCATACGTCATACATGGTTTGTGTGTTCCTACAACAATGGTCTACGTGCAGAACAGCGGCGGATTGAATCGCTCTCTGTGATTATACGTAAGCGGTAATCGTATGTACATCAGTTGGTTGCGGTATGGTATGGGGCCCATTAGTGCTGTAACGTTGATTTCATGATCCCATTGATCCACACCAGTTCCATGAGGTCTATGGGAGTTGCTTTGTCACTCATGAACCTCCGTAGCAATCACCGAATCACCTTTGTGATTATGCAGTGCGTTTTTTTTTATTAAATTTATCGTGGGAATCAGTCCGGGGACGATTGTTGGTGTCATACTAGAGGTATTTTGAAGGATAGTGTGAAGAAAATATCCGAGGTCTGTTGAAGAGGACTCAATCCATTGCATAACTTTCAGTCAGGCTTGTCCGCGGCGTGTTTCGAACACGGGAGCTCACAAATCAGAGTATCCTGCTTTACGTTTGATCTAAATATGTATGTGTACTTCGTTATAACCTGTTTTCAGTCTGCCGTTATCTATCTTTACCACCATGCAAAACAATATATTTATGATATAAAACGGTTATTCGTACACCACGTTTCGCGTTTATTTTTTTTACGTCCATGCCGCAAGGATCGACTGTGATTGTATGCATATTATATTCAGGGAAACATCTTTCCTAAAGCTTTCCTAAAATTATCTTGAAATGAAAGGCAAACAATGCAAATAGAGTAACTTCTCGAGCAATGTATACATTTAAATATATTTGCATTGATTCTTTTCCAATAACAGATAAAACATGCTTTTATCATAATAAAGCAATATGGATACAAGAGCAACAGCAATGGTGTTTCTAAAATGTTATAAAATAGGGGAACACAATAATATTAAGTGGAAAATAAATTGTGTTGCAAAAAAAGACTTAATGATTTCTTGTTAAGTTGACGTTGAAAGACAAGTCAAAGAGTTGAGAGAGGTGTCCAGAATGTTCTGAGCGTCTCCGAGATCAAAGCACTCGGCAGCACGTGACTGCTCGCGTGAGTCCTCATCTTCGCTCTGATACTTTCACTCACATGGGACAAGAAAGTTAACACCAGCCAGGCTGCTTCAATCCATCGCAGGCGCCACCGAGATACATTTCTCATCTTATATTAATCTGTTAGAGAAACTTATTAGTGATCGCGTTTCTTTGGCTTAAAGTGTTGCTTAGATTAGAGTGAAAGATGTTTTATTCGTAAGAATTCAGAGATTAAGTAATAAAAACTAGTCGAATTATGCGACGTGGAACAAAAAATTCTAATGATTATTTGAATACACATTCGATGAACGATGTTTTAAAAGAAGGACGGGTTAGTTAAGCTTAACTCTTAATTTAAATTGGACCTTTCTTTTTATCTAATTTAATAGTCAATTATTAAACCCGAGTCCAATATGATTTACGGTCGCGTAAAGGATCCACTTTAATTAAGAATGATTTTAATAAGAAAATTTATGTTTGATTGCACTCAAAATTGTGACCAGTCAAGTTTTTAATAAGTTTTCTAAAGTTCTTTGGATATTTCGTCAATATATGATATGTCGTTAGTCCGGTAGTCAGCGAACAAAATAAAACTTGCGATTTTTAACGGTTACAAATAAAAACAATAATAAATACTACAAAAAAAAACCACAAAATTATTATTTCAATGTAATATTATTGCAACAACAATGTGCAATAAGAAAATATCTATGATAATTAATTTGAATTCTATATTTAATTTGTGAACTGAAATGAATCACACTGGTATTAAACAACAACTTGAATCACACTGAAATCATTTTAAATTTAATAAATGAAAGCAATACGATAAATAGTCTATCTCCTACAAAAAAACGATTCAAACTTTTCCAATTATTTCATTTTTATTAATTTGTTCTGTCCACAACGCTTTGTAATGGATGTTTTTTTATTTTTCCTTGGATTTCCATACATTTTTCGTCCCAACATGCAATTGGATGAGCGAAGCGAAGACTTAAATTTTACTGACCCCCACACAAATTAGCTCGTTTTTTGTCTTTTTGTTCGCGCTCTACTGGGCAAACAGCATATGCGATCTTGATGAAAATTGGAGGGGACCTTCGAAATTTCTGAACTTAGACTGCCACGTTTTTCGGTACAACCTAAGAAATATTTCTCGTGAATATTGTACTTTTACGTGTTTTTTTAATATTTTTAATGCGATATTTTCGGGATTTCTAGCGCGCGACCGGGCAAACGCCTACTCTGATCTTGAATAAACTATATGGGAACGTTTGAAATCACTGGATTTAGATGCTTTATGATTTTGGGGCCAATCAAAAAAATATTTCTCAAAGAAATCGTGCTTTTACGATTTTTTTCCGATTTTTAATGCAATATTTTCATGATTTGTGGGCCGATTCTGACCAAACGGTTGGGACTACAACGTTCATATTTTACATGGACATTAAGGTAATGGTGATGTAGAACCTTTTGAAACAAAAAGTTGAAAAAATAGCCAGAATTTATAGAAATATCGGTATTAATATAAGCCTCTTGCAGGTGTAATTAACAAATCACTATAGGAACTTGACAACAATCACCTACAATGCGTACAAAAAGCATGTCTTTAGGCCTCGAGATATTTTACATTCTATTGTTAATTGGTATTACCATAGCAATTAATACTACTTTATAAAAATTATCCTAATTGAATAAAAATAATTTTTAATGGATCTTAAAAGGGAATGTGATCCCACTTATACTAAAAACGTAGTAATCACTAGACAGAAATATTTTTTAAAAAAGCTCATTTATCAACGCGACTGCAAAAAGCGTTCGCGAAGCGGCCTAGTAATTATATCCCCTGTAATTAAGTTTGTCGGCATCGCGTGGGTAGTGACAGTGATTCAGCGGCAGCGTGATCATGTCGTTGTGTCCACTCTCGGTTGCTGAAAGAAACGGAAAACATAAAGAATTGAATTTGGAAACTTCCTGAAATTAAATTGCGTGCAGGGTTTATCCCTGTAAGAAACACGCGGGAATACTGGAGCGGGCACGTGTTTGAACTCTCCTGGCTGACCGAATCACGTGCGTGCAGACTGACTGTGTAAGAGGCAACCTAGCTATTACACATCATGTGTTTGCTCAGGTGGGACCAAGAAGACTGGAATCACACTGCAGGGCTGATCCCCTTGTAATTTTTTTAGGAAAATGTGAAAAATTAGGCACTGTTTGAAAATGTGAAAAACCTGTAGCGTATCTATTTAATTTTGTGTTAAAAAAATGTGATATTTTTATATTTTTGTAAAATCAGTACCAGTAAGATATTAATTTATACTTCAAACACATGTCCAACATAACAAAATTTAAATACCGGTGTTAATATGTAGATAGGCATATTTTGCCCTTAACACTGCATACTGAGTGGTTTAAATTTACCGCCTACGGCAACTCACTGCCTTCTTGTTGGTTATCTTTATGCAATGCTGTGTAATTACCGTGTATTAATAATATGTGAAAAATTTGACAAAACTCAATTTTCAGATGTGAAAAAATGTGTAATATTTCACAAATGGCTGGGACCACCCCTGATACTGGCATTGTTAGTTCGGTGGTCGTCGATTTGATAATGATATCCTGACTGAAGGTTTCAATCAACGACGAATTCTGGGAGTGAAATTTATTTTATGGAAATCAATATTCAGAAATTACAAAATTCATATCTGCTGGGTTTCGATCCCGGGTCTCCCGACTGCAACAACATTATAAAGTAACATGTTGTAGATCATTAAAAGGTAATAATTTGGACATAAACTGTTCTTATAATAAATACTTTATTAGTAATATTTCGACACTAATCGAGTGTCTTTCTCCAACTGAGGTTGAGTAAAGGAATATTTTAACAATACAAATAAATATAAAATAATACAAACGACCATGAAACATGTATGCCAACAAATAATGATTAAAATAAAAATGTTGACTGTAGAAATAAATAATGTACAAAAAATAATAGGTGAGGGCAAGAACATTATCACTAAATCGTCAAAACATCCAGTTTAAGACAGCAATACACTAGGTCTTTCATTAGGACAAAAATATTCCATATTTTACTATACCATTTAATAATCAATTTTCCTGTTCTACTAGTTTCATATTTACGATGTTGTAGATCGTGAAGTACTAAGGGTGGCATTGTTAATTTTGGGTCGCAACCACAATATTATCATGATTGAGGTTGAAGCGATTGTAGCGTAGGTAATCCTCAGGCTAGACAGGGAGAGAGGGAGATTGGGGTGTATAGAACGTATCATCGTCATCTTCTTGGTAGGGGTGTTGCATGCATCTACTTTGCATCCCCTTGGAAACCCCAGTGCCTGAGGTACGAATAATCTGATTACTATTTGTATTTCAAGTGCCCCTGTAGAACGCAGCCCGCAGTACACGAGAGCGTATGAAACTGCCTATCATTCAGGCTTGCTCGTCGTCACGGTAATAACTCCATTACGTGACGATAGAGCGCATTGCAATCACAATTATAACTGTTATCTTGGCTGCTGCCTAGGAATACCACTTAAGTTATTTGTTGACATATTGTTGGCTTCCGAATTTAAAAAAAAATGTATATAAACTTCTCTATACTAGAGAATCGAGGTAATTTCATTGGTTAACTACCAGAGGTTGTTCGCTTCTTATAAATAACATTGGAGAAAATGAAATTATTTAGATGTATTACGATTACCCACATTCATAAATGTTTAGATCTTGAAATAAAAAGGCGAAATTTAAATAAGTAAGTTTTTTAATGGAAATAAAGTAGTGGTAACTATTGGGGAAACTACTGCGTGAAGCGTACGTGAAGATTGAAGTAAATAAGGTGAACATTAACTGGAACTTTCTTGAAGCATTATTTCCCATCAGACGCACGGCCAGGTGCTTGTTCGTATTTATCATGCAACAGCCAATACCAAGATTGTAAATTAAGTTTAAAGGGGTATTTAACCGCTAAACTCAAAAAATATATTTCATTCAGGCTAACTAGTAATGAATTTAGCAATTAACAGAAAAATTATTGGGGCCACCATGACCTCCCAAAAAATTGTCAAACATGACATTTTTCGAGCTAGGTCCCATCGGCAAAAATCTCCCATAAGAAATAACATGGGGACGATCTTTATGCCTCGTGACCTTGAAGGATTTTGATCCAAAAAAATATTGGCCATTATTGACGTACTCGACAGCCTTTTCTGGGGCAAGTAGTTTGGTCAAAATATGCTTATTACCAAGATGGGGTGTGATTTTGGAATGCATATTTTTGCGTATTTGAGGGTATATTTGGGCACAGTTTCAAGACACGATGTTATAAAGGGGCATTTTAGATTGGTACTATGCTCTAGTATCTATGTGGACCAAAAAAGAAGCAGGTTAAAGCCGATTTAGAAAATTTTCCAAAACACCAATTTTCGTCAATTTCCGGATTAAAAAATAAATTCGTGTGAAATCACAGTTACAAGATATAATTTTTTAAACGGTCATTTGAGTGTAGTATTGTGCTATGATCCGTGGTAAAAAATATTTTTTGGGTTTTTTAGCCCCTTTAAGGCAAAACGAACATTCCATTCTGAACAATAATTAAAGCTAAAGCCACAAAGAAACAAAATTTACTACGTAGTATGACGGGAAAATGTGTAATTACGTAAGTTGAGGTGCGAATTAGTATAACGTTTTCATGGAAACGAATATCTAGCATCGACTGAAACATTTCAAGTGAAAGTAATAAGATTTTGAAGACTTTTTACTAAAGAAAAGTCTTTCAAGAATTTAATTAAATGAAAGCATTCCTCCGGCGGTTAAGAAAAGTTCGTATAGAGATATATTGTTCTGGATGCTTGGAATATCTGGACCAGACAATACAAACTCTTGCATGCTTGTTTGTTGTAAGGTAGAGAGGACGTTTCTTGTGTAGTACGAAACTGAAAGAAAAATGCCGCATCGTTGTTTGGATGACTGTTTTCTAGATAACCATTGTTTCAAGATCAGTGACTGATAAGCATTATGTTCTCCAAGTTAAAGTTTTTGACAAATTAAATCATATCATCATATAGGCCCTAGTTATCAGTATTTATGCATTCATTTATGTTATTTATTATTTGTTCTGCAACACATGAATAAATTTAAAAAGTCACGAGGATGTCAGAAAGATTATATCTCCACACTTTGTGACTGCCAACCTTATAACAATGAATAAATTTAAAAAATAACTACTCAAAATATCAACAACATTAGTATCATTATAAATTATGTAGTATATATTTATTCGCGAAGAGTTTTCTTAGTTGAATTTAATTTTCTCTCTCTTCACATCACTTAATCGAATGTATACTAGTTTTTTTCCCCTGCCTGTACTACTTACAGGGATGACGACTAGAAATGTCTGTTTCAGCGCCGGTGACGTCACTGTTATTGTTAGGCAGAACACTGTGCCTGCGCTGTACAAAACTGAAGTGCACAATAGCCTTCAGTTTGCAACATTGTTTCGTATTGACAGGCTAAATGCAGATGAGTCCGGTGTTGGTTCGTGAACTTCCCGCTTGGAGCGTGGCATGCTTGCAGTGACGTCATCAGGAGAGTAATCACTCAACTTGCTCGTTGATATTCATGTTTCTATGACATACTTGTGTCATGTTGATGTTGACCTAGTGTGAAGAGCTCGTTTCAGAAAGATGAGAGTTATAATAATTGGAAAAATAAACAGAGATGGTAAATATGAGGATCGGTGGAGAAATATTCATCATTTTGATTAGTTTTTATGGATGTGTAATAGCCTAAGTATTACGACTGTTGGAAAACTAGTCCCGTAAAAAACGTGCAAAATATAATATATTTGATTCGAAATTAGAATTGTTTTGTTTTGTTTGAAACTAGAATTCCTTCTGAATCTTATGTTTCAATGCCTACTCAAAACTATATGCAACTAATAACGTTATTATATCTAGTTGTGAACCGAATCTTGGCCCTTTAACTTATTAGCCGCTTCCAGTCTTAATAATAACATGTAACTTAGCCAAAGTATGGGACATAAAGACAAATATAATCATGAACATCGTTATTATAAATAACCCTTTTTTCCCATTAAGTATAACGTTTTAAACAAGGAGGTTATTATGCTAAAAACATAATAAGATGCCACAGATAAACCAAAGAAGCTGGAGTTGCTTAGACTTATTATTATTTTTTAAATAAATTAATAACTTCCTAGTTAAAATTACAAAATGTTATTAATAATTATATTCATGTAAATAAGTATTGCATACTAACAAACATCATTGTCGTTTCACGAATGGGGGAAAGGAAAAAGGTAAACTCAGATACAAATACAAATTTATAATTTTATTTTCATAAACATATAATAAACATTTAACATTCTGAAATGTTTGTAAGACACACATATTATATCATAATTCGCTGTACACATTTCCAGCCTTGTTTCTTCTTTACAACTATGACCTAGGCTGCTTACCATACTCTGTTGTGGATTATGTTCAATTGTTTATCCAGTCGGGGATAAGTTGGAGTTCCTGGTTATAATTTGGTTGGTGCGGTACTAATCATTGTTTGTCTTACTTAAGATACAGTACATTTCCAATACACATAACATTGCTGGGAGACAGATACATAGATACATACATAATTAAGATACACAGATAACAAAATACGCAAAGATGGAGACTGTTCAAAATAGCAAGTGCAAAAGTGAAAGAATTCTTCGAATAGAATTGAGTAATACTGAATAGTGAATAGAGAAGGTTGTTCAATACTTGTGATACAAATTTCGCTTTGAGATTGTAAGTTTTAAAGTTAAAACGTTTGAACAGTTTGAAAGTTCATTTTACACTCCTTAAAACATTCTTCAAATTTATAATGATTATTAAATTGTTAAAGTTGAACTTGTTAAGAAAAATCGATAATTTAAAAGACAAGGTGCTGCCCGCACCGTTTTCTTCACGTCAAAAAATAAATTTTTATGTCATAAATTCTACTTTAATTTGCTATATAAAGTAAATTCAAAACATTCTACAATAATCAATATAAATATGCATAGTATCATCAAGAGTTTCATGCACTGAGTGCGTCACAGAAAATGTGACGGATTGACAATAAACTATATTTGATACAATGACCTGAAACGATACATCGTCTTCACGTTTTGTAAGTGCGTTATTAAACACATAATAACAGTCTTTTTACCGTGGGAGTTTAACTAACCCTAACTGTTGTAGGGCGCAATATGCCCCTTGTTGCGTGTAGGGCAATTGTGAAGCGATGTCCGAGGGCTGTTTAAGAGGACTCAATCTCTTGCATTCGCATTAACGACTGAGGAAAACCTCGGGAAAAAACGTTCAGTCAGGATTTCCGGTCTCGATCGACGGGATTCGAACCCGGGACTTCCCGAATTAGAGTCAATCACTTAGCGGTTGAGCCAACACTGTCGGTAAATGTCTCTAAAATACGTGCCCTGTAAAGGGTTGTGTGTGTCCACTGCAACATGCAATGTTTTTTGTTGTTATTAGGCAAAATCCACATTTTATTCACAGCACGATCACGATCGCTTGAAATAATCACCATACATTTGCCACTTAATAAAATTAACAGCATATTGTAAATCCCCTTCTAATGGAACTTTGATTTACATATTGAACATTAACACCAATAATACCCTGTTTCTAGCTTTGTAATTACATACTGTAACGCGATATGTTCACATACACATTCCACGTCAACTACATAGATACTAAAATAAATCTTTAGGATGGAGTGTATCGAGTTTTTATCTTAGCTGTAAATTATAATAATAAAAACAAAAATTTACAAATAAAATTACAAGCAAGTCTGATTTCCGCTCGACTCTATGGCCTCAACCTTCACGTTTTAGGGCAATGATGATCAATACTTTTCGTGCCATAAAACATCAATATTAGTCACAGAGAAATCATATATTTTACTGGTCATTTCGATTTAACATTAGATACTCAAACACAGCGAAATGGTCGGTCTTTAAAATATATGATTTGTCTAACATTTCTGGCTGTGAACGTATTGTTAAAAAAAAACAATAATAATATACGAGTTGATTGTGTAAAGTCTATTTTATTCACAGTTAATTATTTCATAGCTTTTTAGTACATCCCGTATCCCGCTTCCATTCCAGAAAGTGAAGCACTTGGCGAATATTCCCCTTGGGAAATCTGTGTGTCGTGCTAACTAGGAAACTTCTTCAATGGCCAAATTAATTTGTTATTTTATATACGACCTGCTCAATGTGTAAACATATAACAAGAGTAATAAAATCGCCTCTTGGATTTTAAACCAAAAAGTGTGTGAAACTTGAACTGATTACTTTCTTTTGAGTTAGAAGATGCCTGTGCGGTGAAGATTAAAAAACACTGCTTAACACGAAAAATATTAATAACTTTCATTATTTTTTGACGCTTTCTGGTAAAACAACAACAAAAGTGACATTAGTTCCACAAGGAATATCTACCCCTGAAGGTTCCTAGAACTTACAAAAATATCAGGGGGGCGCTTGGTATTCTACATCAATTCTAACAAAATTCTTAATTATTTTCGCCACCAATAGCCTATAACAAATACGAAAATTATCAGATTTGAGGCTTGAGAACAGTAAAAAGTAAATAACAACATAATAAAAAAAAAAATATAACATTATTCTATAACATTAATGAGGTAAATATTTTAGCTTATAGATTATATGGTATTAATATTATATTCACTACTTAGTTCAATACAAATAATTACATTTGGTCCAAACCTAACAAAAGACATGTAATTAGTACTACTTTTAAAAATACCTACAGTTAATAACTAAAATTAACTTCAGCACAGCTGAATACAGTATTTTTGCAACGCGAATTCATAGAACCACAACATTGACATCTTATTTTTACCACCAAACACTGTTTGAGGGTTCGACTTAAGGTGGACTATGTATACACTATACTAGTCTAGATTAAACCTTAATTTCATAAATTAAATAAACTTTTGATCCGTTCTTTGGTAATTAATAATAAAGTGGAAAATATAATATTTTTTTTAGTTTTCTAGTCATCTTTTGTAAAAACCTTAATCTTGCGTTATACTAAATTTCTATAGTTATGGTAATTGGATAGTTCAAGTTTTTGTCAGGTACATAATTTACAATGGGAAGGATCATGGGAAAGAATAGTTATATTGTCCCCTGAATTTGTTTATAATAATCAATAGTATCATAATAGAGAATGAATGTAGAAGTATGACTTTCAGTTTATAATATTTCTCTATTAATTTTAAGTAAACACATAAGACTAGGCTTCTACTGATTCTAGTTTAAATCTTAATACCTTAAAGTTGACAATGCAACACACATTTTAATATCCTTAAAATTTACAACGATGAATGAAAGAAATACATTTGTATTTCGTGAGTTTGTAGAAAATGTTATTGAATAATATACTGCACACACACACATAATATCGATTGAATAATTTGGTTGTAAGTTACTTTAATGTGACATACTTGCATTTATAGCCTGAAGTCCCAAGCAAACAGATTTGTCTACGAAGTCATGCTATCTAATCTATACCACATTAGGTGAAATTTACTTTAAGATTTTACATTCATTATGAAAACGGTGCTGTGATAAAGTACATACATAAATATTAACAATCAATGTTTTTAAACATTATTTCATATTAATTTGTGTAATATCAATATGTAATGATGAATATCGATTTCTTAAATATCCAGGAACTTTAATGCATACAAAACTTTGGAATAATAAGCATGCTTGTATAGAGTGGAACAAAATGGAAAGTGCCGTTGGCGTATTTACACAATTATGCATGTACATTATGAATAGGTCAAACAAATTTGAACAAATAAACTTGATGGTGTGATGAGTGGATGGGTTTTTAGGGGTGGCAGCTGTTCCCATTGAACTTCTATTTACGTACGGCACGTCGTTAGTTAAATACGATTCGGAAATTTTTGTGAGATAGTGCTTAGAAGACATATTTTTTCGTCCTTTGGTACAAATAAACGAAAACGTTCGTTTATCGAGAAAATATATTCCAGTTGTTCTCAAAACGCTTTACAATGCACTAAAATAACAGTTTTTTAAATTCGTCTTGCTTTGCGTTTATTGATTGAACGTTAAATAAAATTATTATTGTCTGGTAATATATTATTGATTTGCAAAATTCATTTTTTCAAAATTTAAAGTCAATTTATCCGGGGGATAAATTTAGCATTTAGGACACGTTTTGTAGGATGTCATGAAGAAAAGGCTTTATTACATTAATTTTTACGAAACGCTTTACTATTTTTATGCAATGCTCATCAAAATATTTCAAAGCTAAATTTAGACGTAATGCACCTGTGAAGAAGTTATCTATTTATTGATCCAAAATATCCATTCCAAGCAAAACTAACTTTGTGACTGGGCCCTCATGGCCCTTTTGCAACTTTCTACAGAGTTGTACAGCCTAATTTTATGCCACATTTTAGACAACTTCCAACAAAATGAAAAACACCATAAGTATAGCTGTTACACGCGTATGTGGTTTAAAAACCAAACCATGTTAAAGGGAATGTTTTGTGTGTTTACCAAATCATTGTTTAAAATGATAACACTTCAATTTTGGAAATACATATTTTTGTTTTCAACTTCTTTTGCTTATAAATAAATTATGGTTGATTGGGTTTGGCGAAAATTAATTTGTAGTACCATCCACTCTATTTGGATGAGCGTAGCGAGCGTAGCGAGCGAAGCGAAAACTTCAATTTCACTGACCCCCAAAAAATTTACCTCCAATGTTTTTTGTTTGTTTTTTTTTTTGTTTGTTAGTATTTTGTCTGTTTGTTAGCAGGATTCCGGGCAAACGGCATAAGCGATCTGGATGAAATTTTGAGGGGACCTTCGTTTTCTCTCGAACTTAGAGGTGTATTGCTTTTGGGTACAATCGAATAAATATTTCTCATAAATATCGTACTTTTACGATTTTTTTCGATTTTTAGTGCGATATTTTCGTCACATTTGGGCCGATTCTGACCAAACGGGTGGGGCTACAACGTTCATATTTCACATGGACATTGAGATTATGGTGATGTAGTACCTTTTGAAAGAAAAAGTTGAAAAAGCTAACTAGAATCTGTAGAAATAATGTTTTTAATATTAGTTTTTCAATTTTTGAGTGCGATATTTTCGTCACATTTGGGCCGATTCTGACCAAACGGGTGGGGCTACAACGTTCAGATTTCACATGGACATTAAGGTTATGGTGATGTGGTACCTTTTGAAAGAAAAAGTAGAAAGAGTTAGTCAGAATCCACAGAAATAAAGGTTTTAATATGAGTTTTTTAGGTTTATAATACCAATTAACAAGTAACAATAGAAACTTGACAACAATCACCTACAATGCATTCAAAAAGCACTTGCAAAGGAAAAGTGTAAACAAACGCAAAAAACGCAAACAAAAAACTTAAAAAAAACGCTCATCATCAACGCGGCGGGACTTTAGCGTTTTCCTAGTGATATAATATGACAGTCATCATGTTTACCTACATCAAATACTCACATCAATGAAAGTGAAATTACAACAGCTACTGAATGAACAAACACTACAGATTTTCCGCGTCACCGAACTTGCTATCAATTATTTACTAATTGTTTATTATTATTTCGCCTACTTGATATCGGCAGCACGGTACTACACGTACCGTTATTCAAATTGTATAAAGTATGGGGTGGGGGTGGGGGGAGTTTCCTTTGTCGCCGGCAGCAAACCCTTTGAACGGAATAAAAGTCGAATGCTGGAATTGAGTCCTACGGCAGGAAAACTACATACTACTATAATACACAGTAAGACGGAAACTTTATTTACCCGCTCTAACATGTAATAACTTTCTGAAGATATCTTGCTATCCAATATGTCTGCTGATTCTTGTTTTTTGTCCACAATTTTAGCGTCTCAATTCATAGATGTTATTTCAGGTTAAAAAGAACACTTCCAAGTACATATAAATCATTTTTCGTGGGAAGCCTGCCGAGAGTGCAATTCATACCCCTCTTAAGGTGTCTAACTAGGTATGTTGCGGATAGGATAATTGTGAAGGGATGTCCGAGGGCTGTTTAAGAGGACTCAATCCCTTGCATTCGCATTATCGACTGAGAAAACCTAGGAAAAAACTTCAGTCAGGATTGCCGGTCTCGACGGGATTTGAACCCGGGACCTCCCGAATCAGACTCTAGCGCTCGAGCCAACGCTGTCGGTCTTATAAGTAAACGCGAGTTGTTGAGGTAAATACGCTTTTTCCGGCCGTAATCAAATTATATTGGTCATCATATGTCTTTACTTTATAAAACACTCATTTTTTATAACTTAAACCAAGGTTATTTATTTAATTTGAGAAACCTTGGTTTTAGTTTGAGAAATAAGTAATTTATAATGTTTACGCAGTGGACCTGGGTGTTACTGTCGATCAAAAACACAACTTTTAAAATGAATTGAATGACACTCACGAGACTTATTCTCTATCGCCAGTGACAACTTAGTTAATAGAACCCCCTAACTACTCTTAAGTAAACGTACAAACCGTATTGTACCGTTTGTCGACTGTTTTAAACATTGCTATAGTCAAGAATCTAAAGGTTAAACTAGTCCAAAACCGATCTCAAAATGTTTAAAGTTGTATGTAACTTCTGCAAAAAATTAATAACAAGTGAGGTTATGTCCCGCCTTACAATTTGTTTTCTGTATTAGGCTCCATAGAAATATCAAGTTTCTTGATTATTGAGAGGTTATCAAAGTTAAATACTTTAAATAATTCGCTACAAAGTTGCTCTTGTCTATCGAGTATCTGGTGTCCTAATTCTGTTCGTTCGGCGGATTCAAAGTTGTTTGAAATTCTGAACAAATGTCAAGGAAGTGTAACTGCAGTGTAGGGCTCTACAGTGACACTTAAAAATATGTATTTAGGTGGACGATACAAAAATAAATAAATGTTTACAATTTATTTTTAATTTTCTTAAATTTCCGAAATTGATCATTTTCGTGAATTATTCCTGGATGAGAAACAAACGGAATTGATAATTTACGACTGTAGGGCTGTCCATGAATGCTTTCTTGACAACGATGTAAAGTTTCATATACATCGGGGGCTTCCTGGCCGAGCGAACAGCTATTTGCCAAGTGCCAAATATGTATACAAGCAAAATGGTCAGTTATTTACTAAATAAAAGCTGTCTCCAATGTAACACGTTCATTTTGTGATGAAATTGGTGAGGTGAGGTAAATATATTAAACTAAGTATAGATAAGAGAGGAGTAATGAAAAGGAGGCGGAACAAGGTGCGTCAAATACTCGGAAACTGAGAAAGCGTTAACAGATCAATAATGTCAATAGAGCTAATGCTTTACCCTAATTGAACGTTAATTTCTTTGTGAATTGGAAAAAATGAAAAACAATCGATGTAGATTTGCTGGGAGTCGGGGTCTTAAATCTACACGCACACATCGCAGGTTCCCCGAAAGTCCGCTAGGAGATTCAGCGGACCTTGTTTAGAGTAAGATATGGTTCTGTCATGTCTTGATTTCCCGCCTTGAAACACCTATTGACGCACCTAGAGTCGGTCAGACTGGGGATTACGGTGTTATTACTTTACGTCCTAGGAATTGATTATGAGTACAAGAAATATGTGTATAGTAGCTGATGAGCATTGTGTTCAAGTATCTATATTTTATCTACTCATATAATTAAATCTTACATTACGTCAATTCCATTTCATATGCAGTGTATGTAGCGGTTTGCCATTATATTTTTGTTTACAAACTAGAATCAAGGTTATAAGACTTCTTATAATTACCGTATATTATATATTAGTACAGGCATATATATATAACATGTATAAGTGAAACGTATGACAACATGATATACAATGCCAATGAAAGCCCACAGAGAAGTTCTAGCGGAACTTCATTTTGAACACCCTTTTTACAGAGTGTTAAAGATTCTAGTATCCTCTTAGTAGTACTGTAATAGTGCAACTGACGATGTTTTTTATTTTACTTTAGGGGTTAACTTATCATCCTTTGCGCGTTGGCTATAACATTTTAAGGTATTCTCAAAACAATAACAACACATTTTTGAACAGTTATATCCCGGTTCTGTATTTTCTAAAATGGTGGCTTACTTGTGGTCAGGTGCGATACTGGAGGTTGCACATTATGATAATGTTAGCTAAATAGTACTATACATGACCATGTATGCTTATATTTACATTTTAATCATATTCTATTTGAAACCTAACAAGAAACAAGCAATGGTTTGAAAGTTAGGTTGGTTACCCTGCTTAAACTATCAGCAAAACATATTTTTATGATGAAGTCAAATCTAGACGATTTGACAGGGAGGTACATAAATAAACAACATCACACGAACAATAACCACAGTCATAAAATTATTTAAAAAAAATGATTTTTATTATTTCATAAATTTTTATCAATGGAATTAAGTTTTACTATATTTCGGACTAGTAAGATAGTGAATGTCAGTGATATGTTTGACGATATCATCAGGTTTTAATAATCATCAAAATTTAATTAAATTTATTTTTTATTTATCACCACCTTGCTCAATTCTACTGTATTTTTCGGACAAATAAGATGAAAATGTCGATACATTTTTGTGACATCGTTAAATTGTATAATTCTGATACAACATCAAGATTATGCGAATAGTTCAAGCAGAGTATCATAACCTGATCATAACCAACCACAATGTGTTTCAAAAGAATAAATCTAGCTAGCGTTGCGATGTTTTGATGTGCGACTCGGTTTCCAACTTCTATTCTCAACGTCTAGAACGTGATTGGCCAACGACCACAGTCAACGTCGACTTTGTACCTGAGAACCGGGCAAAGGTCAAAACATTGAGCCCATTTCACTAAATCATTTTGGATTTTCGTGAATTTTTTTTACACATTTTCTGACATTTAAATTAGTGATTTAAGACATTAAAATTTTTTGTTCATTCGTTTATGATAGTAACTTCTTATAACAATCCCCATGTTCATTCCTATAACAATCTACAACTTTCAACCAATTATATTTATCAATTTTCAGATATTTTCAACACTATTCAATTTTTGCAAATATATATAGATGTTATATTCGACGTTCAATTAAGTGTTCTTTTTAGATGGCAATATTTTTATAAAAAATAACTTGCTCATGCTGTCTAATTTAAATATTCAGGTATTACTATAAACCTTAATACTTTGAAATTGTTGTTAAGCTGAGGACGCTGTCATCTATTGTATTTGACTTATGAGGTGTTCTGGTTGAGCTCGGATATTTTATTGTTTATGGATAATTGTAAGGTAGAAAATATTGAATTTTTAAAACAAAGGTAATATAAGAAAGATCAATCCTAATGGTAACTTAGACTGAACTCTATTCTGACTCAATCTCTTCTTGTTTGTCTAGTTTTTGGTTATTTTTATTTCTGATACGATCAAGATATGCAATTTTAAACTTCGAGATAGTATATCGGGGGCATTCCACTTCAAAGTTGCAGCGGTGTGTGGGATTTTAGAACAGCCAAGATGATCATATTGGAAGTAAAGTGAGTTGCATAATCTACAAATATATAAGAGGATATAACAGAACTAAGACTTTCTGATCCATTGTGCAATTGGACGTGTAGACTATGGTATTGTAATCACATACAATAAAAACAAAACACAAATTCCGAAAGTACATTTTGATACATGTTGATATGACCAGTATCTATGAGCAAAGCTTTTTTATTTATCACATTTGAATTTTTTATGAATTGATTTTATTCAGTTGAGGTTATCTCGCCATGCAAATCATTTTTTGGAAATTGTAATTGTAATTTTATTTTTAAAATAGTTTACCCTGTTTATTTAGTTAATGACGATTTATAGCCTAATAACTTACTGCTAAATTACATTTCCAAATGTAAGTTATAAATAAATGTATACAACATATTATATTGTCATATATATTATATACGACAAAGACTATGGTTACATTGTATTCCAAATGCCTACTTAAAGAAATTGAATAAAGTCAAATACAGATACTTTTGTTCATGTTTGACACTGCTTTTAAATATGTACACATAATAGAACTAACATTTTAACGACAATTTCTCTCATACACCTCTGGCCACTCTTATAACGAATTGTGTTCTGGCAAAAATATTTTTACGTCATTTTCATCGTCGACGGTTGAAATATTGCCAGCAACCCACAACTTTGTAGGGATTTTTCAATATATCCATGCAACGAATTTGTTTCAACTTTTGAAGTATATTATATACTTTTAATGTCGATTCTTTTCCACGAAGACGTTTGAGAGTCCAGGTATATTTATCTATACACAAGGTATTCATCCCAGGGAATGAGAGGGGTGGGGGAGCGCGTCTACACGTTTTTGAAACCACTCTTCACAAGCCTGTCAAAGTGACGTGTACCAACTAGCAAGCAAGTTTTGAATGAGTGCATTAGTTAATTGCTCACAATTTTCCTTCGAAGCTTCTTGCTTATACATGCACTTTGAGGAAATTCCTAATATATTTCCACGAAAATATAGTGTTGTGTACATCTTTGTATTAAATAAAATACGAAAAATAAAATACATCATTAATAATAAATAATTATTTAACCATTAATAATAAGCTATCTCTTTGCCTTTCTCAAACACTTTTTTGTCTTTATTTCTTTCGTGCCGAGACCGTCACTGTAAATAATCTATCAATTAATTTTTATATTTTTAAAATTCCATTTTTCTTTATCGTTTCATAGATTTATCAAGCTCATTTCTGCATTATTTGTCATCACTATCAGTTTTTATCACATCCGCAATTACCAAGGACAGCAGTATCGTTGCAGTGTACTGTTCCGTACTGTTGCATCTATTCAGACTCCTTTTAATTTGTGTATCACATTATTAATCATCATTATCTAGGACAGCAGATTCGTCGCAGTACTGTTCCATCCATTCAGATCAATTCACCAAGTCCAACAATATTCATTAGTGGCTAAATTGTCGTCTCGCCGGCCCGACAAGTGAAAGACCCGGTTTCAAATCCCCGGGAGAGTTGAATTTTTAAAATTTCTGGATAGTTTTAATATGTTTCACCATCAGTTATAACTATTTGAGGTCGCGCGCGCCGATATCTGGTTGGCCGTTAGACGCTCATCGATGGTGTGTGTTTCGTCCGGGCTGGCTTGGCTCGCACCACATTCATAACCATCAGTCTTATACAAAGTGGATAGACTGTTTATAAGAATTTATATTTTATTAAGTCGTTCTATCACTGGTTTCATTAAATAAGTTCGTTTGAGACTGACAACTTGCGGCCTAGCACTCGACTCTTCGGTTGTAACTTCACTTCCGAAGAACAAAAGAACAATCGCGATTCAAATTGAATTAAATTTCCATAGAAGCACTCCTAAACTTCTTCTAGTTTCATTGTTTGCACTTGCGTTCCGGTGTCCACCTCACCCAGTTCGATATTCTCCCCTCTTTCCACTCTCGGGGGTTGTTTCGTGACGACGCATCCGTTGGCTTTCTTCTTCGTCCTCCACACCCCGGAGAAGTAGCCCTGTCCTTTGGAAACAATCCGCGGCAGTTTCAAACTCTTCTGTAGACATCGGGCATTCTCGTTGATTTCCGCCGTGTCGAGGAACCGCGGCTCGTGAACACCCTTGGAGTTAAGATAAGGTTTCAAGTTGTCGCCATCTTGGTCGTTGTATCTCGAGTCGGGATGTTCCTTGATCGGCTTCATCTCGTTGCCGTTTTCTTTGTTCTTGGTGGTTGAGGTACCGTTGAACTTCTTCGGGAATCTCCGGCGGTCTTCGTGCGTGTCCGTGATGACCTGCGTGGTCGGACCTAGGACGGTGTTCTCGGCCATCTCAGAGGTTATCGGGTGTTTCTCCTGGAGGCCTAGAAGACGACGGAAAGCAGTCCGATACTGTAACACACAAAACAATGTCTCGATTAGATTAGTCGGGAAACACTCCCGTAGGTGTAATTGATTATATGGAATCAATTCAGAAATCACAAAATCCATCTAAGCGAGGTACCGTACCCCGGTCTCCCGGTGAGATGGATTTGGTAATTTCTGGATGATTTCCACATACACAAAACAATGTGTTACATTCATAGATATCTTAACACCTATAGTAGGCTAGATTAGCAGTCATTGGTCCACTTCCGTGACAATTAGAAGCCATCTTGAAATCCCAGTTTGCATGTTAATTAAATGGGAGCGATTTGTAGCCCCAATATTTTTAAAAAGGCCGTCAGTTGACAGCTGAGCATACTAGCCTTTAACATCAAATGATTACTAAATTCCCTTATGCAATAACTTCTAATTGTTTCTGTTTGATCCCATGCTGCACAAGCTAAAACCATATCAAACAATCCAGTAAAATACTTTATTGCATTAAAAAAGCATAAATTAAAACGCCAAATCGCCATCTTGAATTAGAATTTCGACGCTTCAATTTACTACGCTCGCGCCTGTGCGGAGGTGTTGGAGACTGCTAATCTAGCCTACTATAGGTGTTAGATATCTATGGTTACATTCTACTCATTTTACGAAAAACTGTCCAATTTTTTAGTTCCCCAGAATTGAACGTTCCAATCTCGTTGTTGGTGGAGGTGCCGGGTTATGATGTGGTAGACAGAATTAAAAACACGATCTTGTTAGTGTATTACATCCTCGTTGATGGTGGGCCCCACCTGCCTCTGGCCCCTAGTGTCACCAAAATGTGTATATATCGTCTTGTTGAAGGACGTCAACAAAAAAACTGTAACACAATCAGATGACGTGTTTAATTGTTTTTTCGTGAGGCATGACATACGCTCAGACAGGTGGACGGACGGACGGAAGAAAAGGAAATTGATGTCTCTTCATTTGCTAGCATATTTCAAAACAAAACGAATTCTTATAGCGAAATTTAAAAAAAAACGTAAAAATTTATGATGTAAAATACATAGCTTCAAAATTGTTTGGGAGAGATATAAAAATGAAAGCCCCCCCCCCCCCCCTCCCCCCTGTTATAGAATCATGCAGGCGTGCGAGGTATACGTCGCGTTTACTTAATACTACTAATATCGTTTACAATTGGAGCCATTTTACAAAAGATGAATCGACAGATCATTCCTTTTATGAAATTGTATTGCAAATTTTTGTCAACCCGAAGGACTTGTAGACGATACAGGTACGTTATTAAATTATGTGGGACCTCCTAAGCAATACACAAGTTTATATCTCTGTTAAATGTTGATACTTTTATCGGGAAATATGAGAAGTTTTCTGTAATCTAGTTAAGTTCTTTATAAATTCCTTATATAAAAAAGTTGAATTTATCTAATTGAAAGTTGGTAATGCAAAGCATTGCCAATAAATGTTAATTCATTCAAACTTGTCTCTGTAACAAAAGAAAAGTTGGACGTTTATTATTGAAAAGTTATTTTCTCGAAATCATCTCGAAACGGCAAGTTATGCAAGAACGAATACCAATTATTTTGACTAATTTACCCTAACTCAATTACATAGAAGAATCCTTCATCATTACAATTTTGGTAAAGTCTTAGTAAAAATTAGCCAGACTGAAAAGTGGTGCTTTCCTGGGTAGTAGAACACCCAGTACAATAGATAATTGAATCAGTAGTTTGAAAAATATATTTTCAATAGAACTTGCACAGATATAAAATTAATAATTTTGCTTTGGTTAAATTGGCGCTTTGTTTTTATGATGAAGTAAATGTGTGTGTAGGGGGGGGAGGGTGAAATGCGTGCCCCTTTTAGGTGTCTAACTAGGTAATTTTGAAGTGTAAATAATTGTGAAGAAACTTAAAGGGCCATTCACAACCAACTTACTAGCTAACTTAGCCGCTAACTTAAAGGTTTGTCTTATGGAAAACAACATGTCTGTTCATGACAAAACTTAGCCTTTAACTTACACTTATCAGCAGCAGAAAGTTTGCAAACTCCAAACTTAAACTTAGCAGCTAACTTAACATTAAGAATGAACCAATCAGAGAGTGACTCGAGCCGACAATTTGGCATTGGCAACAAGCATTGGCTCGATAAAAGTAAACACTGCAAATCTGTATTGTTGTGATTGATTTAAAAACATCTATCATGAACAGCCACCTAAAGTTAGAGGCTAAGTTTGCTGTTAAGTTAGAGGCCTAAGTTGGTTATGAATGAGCCTTAAGAGTTAAATTCTTGCGTTCTCATTAACGTCTGAAAAACTCGAAGTACTTTGTCTGGATTGCCGGTGGCGGGATTCGATCCGCGACCTCCCGAAACATTGTCTCGAGATTTGCGCTTGCGTCACCGTTGTCTGCATAGAATATTGTTTACGTGCATAGAATATATAATCAAAGTTCTCCTAGGTTGTAACTCCCTGCAGGAGATTGATTCTAGTATTATCTCAGTTCTATTTTGATATGAAGACAGTGAGCTTATGTTAAGACATATTCCTTCACTCACACATATTAATGTTCCTTACATAAAGTACTTCAATATACTTCGCATTTATACCAATATTTGTTTACGACTTCATTGTTTCACTAGTGTCTTACAAAACATACGTACGGTGATGTTGCCACGCATATTTTTAAGTAACTGATGTTTGGATGTTATTTCATACATTCTCATCAATATCGAAAAACCGAGTACTCCTTTGAGTACACTCTTACTACTAAAACGACGACAAGACGCCCGCCCCTATACCGTCCACTTTCACTTTCGTTGAAACATACTGCTATTAGCACCGTTCCGTCTTACTGTTTGCTGTGCTCTTTTCTTTTCACTCCCTTTGCCTCTTGACTTACGGAACGCACTAATCCCCGCCTCTTCCCCCTCCCATATTGAAGAGACTCGACACTGCAAAGCCACTTGACTGCAAGGGTTGAAGTCGTCAAATCCCAACTCTTAATGATGATATCTGTCGGTACTTGAATAGGTTTAAACTTGATGAAATCTGTCGGTACTTGAATGGGTTTAAACTTGACTGTTGTTTGAAGGACGGATCAGAGCCATCATTGAATGGTAAATTAATTTCTTGAATTCTGTAGACCAGACTTTACAACCTAATATTCTCGGAGTATAGTTTCATGTAAATCGCTAACTGAAAAAACAAGGAGAATCGCAGACATTGTTTACAAAATATTTCTTTGTTTTTCCCCAGGAGGAGAAGAAAAATAATTAGGAGCCCTTCAAAATAACTTTTCATATCTGCAAAGATTTCCGCATTAAATGACAACTATAATAATCCAGTTCTTGCATAGCTTGTTATCTCCAGCTCGTCAAGTTTCGTGGTCTGAGAGATCAAACAAAAGTTTTGCATTTCATGCATAACATAAAGTTTTGCATTTCATGCATCACATAAAGTTTTGAAAAGGCTATCGGCGCGCGACCAACATAAAACATTTCCTCAAAGTACCACACTTTAAACCTGGCTGGGATTTTATAGTGTTGGGCCATAAAATAATAGGCTCCGAGCCAAAAAGGTAATTTTTCATACAATTCTACAATCTACCTCGAAACCCTCGCCACAAATTCCAAATTCACCGAGTTGGCGGAGGTGACGAGCGTGAACTTTTATTTTATGAAAAGGCTTATTTGTAATTTGACGAAAGTACGCGCGTTCGTTTGAAACAAATTAAATTTGATTTAAATGTCATCACTGCTGGTGAAACGTTTTGTCCACATGTGGTAAATCTGGCAAGTTCGATGAAAATCAACATTTTGGTGGAGGTGCCGGGTCCATAACTTTTGATTTTCTTTCGCGGATTTTAACACAGTGGGGCTCAGAACACAAACTGTTCTCTACTCTATTCGTCGTTAGCACCACTAAATACAAATAAATATATGCTGCTCGTCTATTTACATGCAATACGGTTCCGAATGTTTTTTTAAAGGTTATGCGTTATGCGATGTCAAAAATCTCTTTGACATTAATTCCTTCACAACTACCCTATCTTCAAAATACTTGGTTATATACCGTTGGTATAAAGTTTTTCATCCCTACAACGTTTACAAGAAATTACATCCCCTTCTAAATTCCGTGTGCTCGTATTGATGTTTTTAATTTTTCCCTCGTCAACCGAATTCAAGACACAAACAAATTATTAGCCATTGACACAATAATTAACATCAACCACTTGAAACTTCAATCATTTAAAGCAGCTGTTTATGCCAGTTTATCAATATGACTTACTTATTACTCTTATCTCCTAATCACCTTTTCACCAGCTTTGTAATTTATATCCTCAGTTCAATTTTCATTCATTTTGTTTTTTCATCCGTTTTTCGATATTACTTTTGTTATTCAAGTTTTTTTAGGACGCTTATATTAGTTTAATGTGTTTGTCTGTCTGTCTATCTGTATGTCTGTCTGGACGGAATTTTATAATCAATATTTCACCCACTTCTCAATGTCCAATCGAGCAGAAATTTTTCACACATACGTGTTTTTGATGACAATAGATGAATCAATTAACAGATTTAATATATAATTAATTAATTCGTCGTAATTGGATGAGCGTAGCGAGCGAAGCGAAGATTCCATTTCACTACACTGGAGAAAAAAATCCGGAATGTTTTTTTTTTTTTTTTTTTCTTTCTTTCTTTCTTTCTTTCTTTCTTTCTGTATTTTTGTCTGTCTGTTAACACGATTCCGGCTAAACCGATACTCCGATTGCGATGAAATTTTATGGAGGCCTTCGAAATCTCTGAACTAAGAACTGCCACGTTTTTGAGCGCAATTAAAATATTATTTCTCATGAAAATCGCAATTTACCATTTGTTTTCGATCTTTAAAACATTTTTTCGACTTAAAACACCTACATGCTTTATCCGATTTTAATGATTTTTTCACATAACCTTAATTTTATTAATTAATATATTCGTGTGAAATTTGAGCGCAATCAAATAATTATTTCTCACGAAAATCACAATTTTACGATTTTTAAATTTCTTCTGCTTATAACCCTACATGCTTTATCCGATTATAATGATTTTTTCACAGAACCTTAATTTAAGAATTAATATATTCGTGTAAAATTTGTGCGCAATCGAATAATTATTTCTTATGAAAATTCAATATTACGATTTTTCCTTTTTTAAAATTACGATTAATTAAAAAAAGATAAGTTAATTTTTTATTAATTTGATTTAATTTTAAAAAAAAATTCAACAAAGTTCTGATTTTTTTCACAGAACAACAGAAAATCCGCAAAACACATGGCAGCTCAATTCACCAATTACGCTCATCCAACAACGCGGCGGGACTTAAGCGTTTTCCTAGTTAATAATTAAAGTTTTATATGGGAATCGATTTCACCCACTTCCCAATATCCAATCGAGCTGAAATTTTTCACACGACGTATATTCTTGGTGACAATTCATGAATCAATTTATCACATTCACTAGTTAATCAATTAGTTCATCATAATGAATTAATCAAACAAAGCTTCATTTGGGAAATTAGTCACAGCTAGTGAGGATGGGCCAACCTGATGCAAAAATTCGGACACGTCCAGTGAGCACATATTCGATTACAAAATTCGTTAAGACTAAAAAGTAAAATAATATTACATGAATTTTTTTAAACAACGCTTATATTTTAATGTACTTAAAAGTAAAAAATAAATTTTCGCCCAACAAATTTTTGCCTTACTCGGAAAATAAAAGCCTTGGTCATTTTCCCTCTATGAACAACAAAATTCTGTAATCTATGTCAATACCGTAAGCGCCCAACGATTTAATTTTAATTGTTGGGCGATTTTTTTTTTTACTTTTTAGAACATTTAAATATAAGCGTCGTTTTAAAAAATATTTTTCTTCTTTTGTATTTGTTGTATAATTTTATTTTATAGTACTTGTTCACGAATTTAATGATTTATATAATGTTTTTGTATTGTTTTAAATTGTATTTTAAATTGTTTTGTTTTCGTAACCTAACACTTATGGATCAATTAATACCTGTTGTTCGAGATCAACAAATATGAATATAAATGTATCTCTGGGCAGGTTGGGCTGTGAGGGGCGGGGGAGGGGCACTATTCCTGACAAGTCGATGTTAAATACACAACCATCATTCGCCAGGAAACAATCTGAGAGATCTGCAGTCTTATTTCATTTTGTAACTTGGCTTTGTAGTTACGAATAAATAAAATAAAAGTAAATTCGTATTTAGAGTCTACCCACTCAGCTATATAACTGCCAGGGGCTTTGTATATGAAACTTGATTCTATGAATTATTCCACTCAGCGTCCAAATTGAAAACTTTTCGAAATATTGCCCAAAGTTTGGAATTCTGTTACACCGCGGTTATGAGTTGCTTCGGTAATACAAAGCAATTCGTATATCATGGCTCGTTTTCCTTCGGCCAGGAAGAACACGTTCAGGACCTTCTCCATTCTTCAATCAGGATAAATTACATGGTTGCTCATTGTTCAAGTAATGATCATTGTGCATTCATTATTGAAACAAAAATGGCCAAACCAATGACGTTTTTGACTTGACTATCAAGCTTCCGAACGCAAATAATTTTTTTGATGTAAAAAGTTTTGTGTGTGATGTAAAACAGGGAAACAACAAATTATCCCCGTCAGGTAAAAGATTTCTGTTTCGACCGCTTTTGAAACTGGTTTAATTTTAGATCTGTATATATAAAGTGTAGGCATAAGCTGGACTGATCTGTTTACATTATTTTATGTTACGTAGTATAATAACAAATGTATTAATATTATTTTATTTTGCAAATTTGTATTGTATACATGGTTGAATGTACCTAATATGGACAATCTATTATTGTGTGTTATGTTAGTATGTTGATTGTCAACTTATTAATAGATGGAATTCTTTTTTACTGTCTATCTATATTTTTATGCTCCTAAAACGATATATTTCCATCTCCTTGATCTATATTTTCTGATGTTTCTGCATTTTAAATCTCCATCTCTGCTACTTTAGAAATTTCCGAGCATTATGCATCCGTATTACGAGACAACGGAACAAATCGTCATTTTTAAATCCATGCTATATATATATATATTGTCTTTAATAGCAGCAGGAATCTAGGTCGCTATATTGTGTTTAGTTCTATGTTTACTCAAAACAAGAGAGTTGTACACTCAATGACAGAATTCTCCTGTATCACCGTAACGAGTCTTTATAGACTTGAATACAAGGAATTCAAATATTTGTCACTGGATGTACATGGAAACCAGCAGGTAACGAGAAAATAGTTCCGATGTGATGAACACTACAAGAGCAACAAAGATAAAACATTCAAAACAATATCTGGTATGATTTGAGAAAGATGATAAAGGCGATGAGTATTGATGCGAGAAGTTAGGAGCGAACGTCGTTGCTGGTGTTAGCGAATCTATTGAAGACATTTCTCATAATATGACCTGATTTTTATGTTTAAGGATCTCCGGAAAACTCGTGAACAGTGATGTCATCGCGTTTCGTAATCTACAGTTTAATGTCAAAAGGAAATATATATATTTGGTTTGCCTTTGTAAAGCGGTTTGGTTTGTTTATATTTTTATTGCAGGTAATGCTGATGTTTTGTTTTTATTGTTTTTGTGCCATGTCTTCTTGAGAATGAAAGCCAAGTCTTTTGAAACGTCGAAGATTAAAAATAAGTGTTTTGACAACTTATATAACGCGTGATTATTTCCGTAAAGTTTTAAGATGTTACTCGGAAATACCTGCAAAAGTACTTTTAAAGTTTCAACAGTAAATGGCAGTTCCGATAATGTTGCAAATTTTGACATTCTGCATTCTCTTTTATTTCCAAACTACCTTCACGTCAATTTAGTTAACGTGTCTTTTCTTGATAAAATTGGCATTGCACAAGATGTGACGAAACAAATGACTGAGTTTGTGTTAATTAATTTACACAGCAATGGTAAAAGGGTTCAAACTAGGCTTTAAACCAAAATAATGATATTTTTAAGGAATTATTACATTTAAAAATATTTGCGTTGCTATAAGGATTTCCATCCCATGTTTAAATTAAAATAAAATAAACTGAGTAGTGTATACATGTTTCTATGAGTGCAATTATAATAAATACGTGACACAGTTTAAAAAATCGATAGTAAGTTCATCACTTGATTGGTTGTGGTGTTGTATGTTAAAACTTAATTCATCATTATGCCACTCGCGTTCTCAAACACAACACTTATGCATCGTGCTCTGAAATAAAAGTTTACCTGACAAAATATTCGGAAGATACCTAAGAAAAATATATTTATTTAATTTTAGTGTCGAAACGATCAAGGTTTAACTTTAAAACCAATGTTTGCTCAGTGTTCGTGGAATTACCAGTAATGTAAACTTCTGGGACTTCAGCACTGGCCTCGAACTAAGATGTAACTACTTTCTTCGTTTCTAATTAAACAAAATCTAGACAAAAATAAAACTTTCAAGTAATAATACTTACTGGAAGTGATTTAAGTAGTCGTTCAATGTAAGCAAGAGGGAAAATACAAACTTCGACACAACTTTATGTAGCAGATAAGTTGAGATTTTCCGTCAATTTGATGAATTCGAGCAGTGCTGCTGTAATCTCTTCTAAATACTGCTATCCTGTTAGTATCTGGAGTTACAGTCAGAAGTTTTACCCTTCTTCCTTCTAATGTTTAACAATCAAAAATAATTTCTATTTATTAATGTTAATACATAGTTGTTAATGATAAAATTAATACACAATTTAATTATTAAATTATCGCAAATTGAAAAAATTCGTAGCTGGTAGATTAAGTAGGGTCGTTGAGCTTGGCCCAACTCAAATGCGCGCGGTCAGTAATATCATTACAAAATTCTGCATGAATGTTAGTAGGATTCCTTTATATTGATATCCTCAATTGGTTCAAGAATTTGCCTTTAAAAATTCAATGCGGGAGGTAAGTCCAAAATGTGAAATTACGAAAACATGGATTTCAATTCTGGAAATTCCCACCAAACTCTTTAACCTACGATAAAACCATATGAACGTGCGCGTTCACATTAATTTAAACGTTGATATCCAGTATGAAAATTTGCGTTAAAAAATTTGTATACTTGGAATAAATTCCCGAAGTTCACCAAAATTGAGTTAATTATGGAGGTTTCACGGTTTTTAAAATTCAAAGCCAATGTATTTATCTAAAAATACGCAAACTGGATGTCATAGATTAATCCTTTATTATCGTTGTTGTGAAATATGATACCGATGTTGTTAACCGTTTAAACGATTTTTTATTTTTTTAATAGAAGTCTGAGCTTCGAAACTCGTCTTTGCGCCAGCCTCAGCGACCCCTCTAAAGGGGAACAAATTAGTGAACTTATTTGGTAGGGATATATAATAGGAAACCGACTTAGAATTGGTTGTTTTTTCTGAGACTAATCTTGGAAAAATATTACGACAGGATTGCCGTTAGCTGGTATCGAACTAGCGATCTCCTGGTTGAGAGTCTACCTAAAAAGTAAAGTATAGTAAAGTATATCAACATTACTTGAGTAATTATAATTAATTAGCATCTATAAACATCAGCCGCTACAGCATTTGTTAATGATTGAGTAATGCATACCACAACCTGCTCCTGCTCAATTGTATTTCTGCACACAATGGCTAAAGCCATATTAATTGTGTACTTTTGTGTGAAAGGATGAATGAATGTTTCAACTATTGTAGATTTACATTAATAGATTTAAAGCCACAATTTGCATAACATTACCATATCCCCTGAAAATGTTAACTTTGAAATAATGTTATTCCTAATGTATTTTACATAATTTAGTTTGTTTTAGTTATTTTAGTATGATGTTAACATTATTTTTAGCTCTTAAACTGCACATTTAACTTGTGTGATCATAGTATTTAATTTTTTTCATTATTTTATGTAATCCTGTAATTTCGTGATTTGTTGTGATTAGGAAGTGGTTGGATGAAAGAGAAGGCTTAACAGGCCTTAATCCCGCCATCAATAAAGACGACAATCAAATCAAATCAAATCAATCTATCATTTAACATAACTTTATCGTAAAGATTATTAAAGAATTTAGCAGGTCTGATTTTTTTCTGAGTCCTATTAAAACATACAAGTCAAGGATGCAAGTAGATACTAAACATAACATCGTAGACCTCTTGCAAATGATGCGTATATAAATCACGATGTGTATTGTACGGTTGGAGAAACTGAGAGACTAGAAAATACAATATAATGGAGATGTACGAACTGCCAATATTGTTATGAAGTGAGTATTGTTTTTGTACGTCGTAGAATAACTTGCAGTTACTGCTATGGTATCACGCCTCTAACGATATTTTTTAATCAAAGGAATATTACTGCAATCTTATCTTGATAGTGATATTATTCCTGTTATATTCAAGACCCTCTTTCATTTAGCTAAGGTTTTAGTCATCTATCTTTGACTTTAATATCGGTTAGAGGGCGATACAATAGCCTTAATTAGATATTTTTTGGATCTCATTTGGAAGTACGCAAGTAATTAAAAGGAAATTTGTGTTTAAACTTGAAACGTATTATTAACTCACATTATTATTTTTAGTTGCTACTTGTGGTTCTATATTGACAGTGAATTGCGACAGATCGTTAGTGATTATTGTTCAACTGAATGGTATGTATTAAATTACTTTATAGATTTTGTGAAACAAATTAGCAGATGTGATGATCGATCCGTTCTTTGAGTATTGCGGAGTGAGAGAGAGAGATCATCCAACTATGTCAGACGAACATTATTGAATTTAAACGTTGTCGCATTGCAATTACCATCATTGACTATTTGAATGCATTGCATTGCAATACACACGAATGGTTTTTTAATACAGATGAAACAATATCATTTTCGCTAACGGGAGTGTTTACCGACCAATGAAATTAACAGACACCTTTTCAATAAACATTTCTTATAATTGTAAAATATCTTTTATCTGCATATTTATTTGCCTATTTATTTGAGCCAGTTTTCATAAACATTGGTTTAATTGCAATGCTGTAGTATAACTTAACTAAGATTTTAAATGTAAATATGTTTTTAGCCATGTTCAGTAATGTTATAAACTTATGTAATGGTGTGTGACACATGTGTGAATTTAAAATATTTATTAATGTTGATTAAGGCCTATGATAATCCTCTTGGTAGAAAATTGTCTTACGAACGCTAAACCAGCTTGCGGTTACTATCGTACTCACTACGAACCATAGAAATGAGTCGCCTACACTAGCATAATATTATTATACTTCGAAAACCTGGTTAAACTTCTCCCACGTAGTAGTTTTCTAATGAGCTGGGAAAAAGGAATGGGAGCTGTACAAGGCTTTTCAAGTCGAAAAGCCAAGGAAGGGTTGTTTGTATATTTCGAAAGTTTGGTTTCGCGTTTCATTAATATACATAAGTTAATTCCATTTAGACATCATTCACTTCGTATGCATCAAAAGTTAGTTTTAACCAATTAAATAGTTAAGCAACTTCTAATATTATAATGTTGGTTGGTTTGTTGGGAGTGTGTGGTTCGGTCTAGTGCGTCAAGCAGACGCTTACGTACCGCCCTAGCATATACGGTTGTATATTATTATAGCAGTTAAGTGCTTGGGCCTACCAGATTGGAATCTTGTAGATTTATATGTGAATGTCAATTGGTAATAATAAGATATAATTTAAATGGATCGAGTATGAGTCGTCACAATTGATAATATTGGTTAACAGTCGCCCACGGATGCCCATAGCACCTCAGGGTGCGAATTGATGGCTTGGCAGAGGGGGGGGGGGGGGGGTATAGTATCTGCGTAGGCTGTAGGGGGCGGGGGTGAAGTCTTAGCCTCCGGAGGCAAAATTTATTGTGTGGTATTATTGCCCTCAAGATGGCATTAGAAGCGATCTGAGGTATTATTTTGAAAGAAGTGTAAATTGACGCATTATTTATTAAAGATACGATATAAAGTCACGATATGATATGAAATGAGATGGGTAACCAGAGGTGGGGATTTACCGATAGCCATCCCCGGCGGGAATACCTTTCAGTAAAACAAAGCCAGGGATGAAATTATCAGAGGGGGGAAATGCCCCCATCCTCGGTGCCGAGTTTAAGCCTACCACTTAAAAAGCGTTAGCCTCAAGTTCCCGCATTCAAAATGGTGGATGCGCCGAGTAATAAATGTTAAAACTTTCTGGAGGACTAGCAGGGTCTTTACTTATACAAACCATTGGACTTTTCACTGTTATTTATACATAATATCTTTATTTTATTTCATAATACCTTTTAAATAAAATTATGTAAAAATAACAGTGAAAAGTCTAATGATTTGTATAGTAAAGTTACTACCTGTTATATAGTTTGATTTTTTAAATAAACTGGCATGTTCACCTGACATTCTGGATCATCCTCGTTTGAAGGTGAATGGCAACAAAAAAGCCGACTGTCAATCGGATCGGTTCGGTTGTTGTCGTGAGACGTGACACACGCACAGACGGACGAACGTACATAAAAGTGGTGCATATATGGGAGCTTCGCAGCCTAATCCTTCCATGTTAGTACTGTAATCAACAATCAGCACAGTCATTTAGTTAAAAGTGCAGGGCAAAACGGGTTTGAACTTATTTTTTCTATTACTGTCATCACCATGTGTTTAGTTTTGAACGGTTGGTGCTTGTCCTTTGGTAAGAACTATCTCGGCCATTTTAGATCTTTGGGTACCACCTACACACTGTTTTGGATTTGAACGTTACAAAATTTGGCAATTTAAAATTGTACATTTTAAGTCCAAATATTAATTACTATGACCAAGCTTCATTTGAATAAAATCGAAGACTTCTTTTGAATTACGGAAAACCGTGATTTTTTCTGAAACTATTGACTTTTGTGATTTTTCGACACACCCTCATTAGGCTACAAGCCGAATACTTTTATTTATCCACCTAAGAAATACTGATCGATTCTAGAATAGAAACGCAAATTTCTATCCGTTGTTGTTCGAGTTGTCTCATTATTTCACAAAACTTTTCACTCTTTCTCCTTTTTTACTTTTAGAGAGTCATTTGTTTGGATGATTGCTGCTCTTGACACATTTAATCCGTACAACAATAAAATAAACATACATCCGACGTTGACCTGCTTCTGTGGATGGTATTATTCAAGAGTCGGAAGTTGTTCTTGTTTTTCCCTTTGTTGCTGTTGTAGTTCTTTGTAGCGTCATGCTGCTACCCTGATATAAATAGTTACTGTGCAGCAACCATGTATACACTCAGAACTCAATAGTATTGTCATGGTTGTAGTGTATAGCAAGCAATACGATATCCTTGAACTTATTCCTTTTCCTTCTTATTTTTATCAGGGGGTTTTAGTGGTCTTCTTTCCAATATGGATTGTGTTTCTCTTTCCGTAGAGTGTCTCATGGTTCCTTCCCTGCGTTTACAACAGAAAAAACGTTTACTTTCTGTTTCTTTTGATTCTTAATAATTCGTAGATTCAAACTTGTTTACCGTTCACACTATGCTAAACACTTCAAATTCTCATTTTCTTTCGTATGATTGGTAGAAAGCAGAGTTCGCTCTGAAAGACTCGTTCTTATAATGTATGGAGCGCATGGATGAATCTAATCTAAAATTTATGCAAGCTTTTCCATGAAATGGAAACTTCATTTTCTGCTATTATGGTTTTAGAGATAATAAAACTAGAGATAATGTTCCAGTGGGTTTGGAGTTTTATTTTCGAATTAAATATACGGTACTTCTCTTGAATTTCTCTTTCTTGAACAGTCAGTATCAAAAAAAGTTTTCCTCGTATGTTTAAACGAACTTTAATTTGAACGTACTTTTTGTATTCTCGTTATAAGTAAAATAATTAAGTTCTTGTCCTAAAACAATGTTAAGCATTCTTGGCTGTATTTATTATCATATAATGGAGGGTTTTAATTAATTTAGCGGGACATCTTTGTTACTTTGCTATAGTTTCTAGAGCATTAAGTACGTACTTCCTGCTTATTTAGAACTATTTCTTTTGCGTGTGTTTAAGCTTAGCGTATAGACTTAATTATAATTTAGCTTAAGATTCATTCCTTATAAAGACGAAACTCGGATATATGCACACAACTGTAGCTAATCCTTAGCATGCAGTTTAAGCCAGTAGAATTTCTTGATCGTTTAAATTGAAAATGAAACAATTACTGGAAATGTATTTTTACGCAGAAAGTTAGCGTTTGTTGACGATAAAACTCAGATGTACGACCGAATATACTCGTTAGGCCACACAAACTTTGCGACAATAAAAGACTTATCAATCAAATGTCGAGAGAACCCAAAAATATGTGTTTCTACACACTTAACAGCACCCCGTAAACCTTTTTAACTAAAAAATAAAAAAATGCCCACTGGGAAAGTTCTTAATGTGGTTGTTACAATTTCAAACAGTTCCACTGTCGTCTTAATAGTTAAGGTTTACTAATTACGCAGACAAATAAATTAATATAAATAAATTCGCATTTAGAGTCTACCCACTCAGTCAGTGATAAAAGTGTTCGATATCTCTACTGTTTTATTTGCTCAATAATTTATTAACGTCTAAAATCAATTGTCAGTCACACCACTACTCAGGTCAGCAGTGATAAACGACCTTTCGTATATGAAGAACAAAGCTTCACCAGAGAAATCAGCCCCTTATTTAGTGGGGAAGGCTTCTTCTGGGAACATGTCATCCCCCCCCCCACCTCAATCCCCACCTCCAGGACCTCATTTGAATGTCAAATTTTTATAATTTAATTCACATTGATTTTATCTCTCTGCCCTTACAAGAATTGCCAGGTCTCGACGATAGTGCATAAAAGGTCAAAAAGCAAATCCGGTGCCATTACAAAAGATTGGTATATGTTCATAAACCTACTTTGCAAAATGTAAACCAAGTGGAGACAAAACTTTATTTGTTTTGAGGTTATAGTACCAACTTTGAAATACATGTGGAACTTAAAATTGGATGAATTTTCATGTTTTTAGTTACGACTAAAATATCAATCACCATAGGTAGACTTGAATTGGTATTGGAAAGGTTCGCTACGGTCAGCGTAGCTTCCCCTTATAGCCTCCCACCCCCACCCTCTCCTCCTCCTCTCTAACTTCTTTTCTCGAGGCTGTGGAATCCAGGGGCAGCACTGTCGGTGGGCTTAAAGTGCATCATTCATGGCCGACCGGAGTAGCATTAGTATGAGCATTCGAAGTCAAGTAGTCCTTCCCCAAGCAGCAGTGTATAAACTGACGATTTCAATGCTCAATAATCAATCGTTGGTGAATGCTGTGATATGTGATTGGGTTGTAAATTAATGTTATGACATTAGTTAGCCTGTTGTGATGTTCAAAGTCATCCTGCAAATCATTGAAATATATTGAATACCCTTCTCCGATGAGTCAATTCAGGCAAACTTTTCCCGATCGGTCCCGATTTGATAACCTACAAAACCAGATAGTTCTGATAGTTCCGGGCCATGTGTGGCAAAATTATAGGACATTAGTTTACTTGCATCCGTGTAATATCTAATAGGCTACACCTACAGCCATTTACGTTAACCTAAGTATTCGTAAAAAGCTGTTTCCCGTAACCTAACGTACGTCGTTGGTGGTGCTAAACTCGGAAACTCGCAGCTAGGGCCTAAGCCCTTCTATGGAACGCCTAGATCTGTCTGGGAAACAATTTCGTGCTTTAAATTGCTATCAGAATCTTTTCTCCGTGGGCGTAATATTATTGGTATTAACCAACGTTAGTTTATATTAAATAAATTGCCGAGCAGGCTCGAAAATATGAAACTAATGATGATGTGCTGTGTGTATACACGCCCACTTTTAGGCCTAGAAATAAACGAACCCATGACAACTGATGCTCGATCATCGCATGTTTTTAACAATCTTGCAATTTTATTTCATTCTTAGATAGTTTGAATATAATCTCACACTATTTAATTTAAACGTCCCCAATTGAACCGACGAAAACATCTTACCCTATACTCCGGGCTACTTCAAATGTTATCGTCCCCAAAGTTCAACTTTCATGCTTATTTTCACTAACATTTTCCTATCTGGGCTGTATACGATGTGGCTACAGATATTCCACTAGACTTACAAACTCAATTTTATAAATAGCTGGTGTGGTTCTTCGGTCGTGATCCATTGCAGGTGCCATAGGAAAACATACTTATAAGCGGCCATATCGCAACACGAATGCTACTCCGGCGGGTTCGCGCTTCGCTCACCAGATGTCAGCCACTTTGCTTTTAAATCCGTATAGACCTGACGGAAATGGTTACATTTCAATACCATCAATTGATTTATAGCTTTCCTCGCTAGGAAATAGGTCACCGTGATTCGGTGTGTAATCAAGGGAATGATCCAGTATCGATTTATGGACAACTGACACGGGTTCGACCCTCGGTTTGTGTGGAGATGTGTGTTGGGGACTCCCTTGAGCACTGATCCGAGTTGCAATGAGTAATGAGCATTCTTATAGTAAGAGACTTTAGTTGCATTCTTTCTTATAGTAATTTATTACATAGTTTCGTCATCGTGATACACTTCTGTTGTGTCTGTGAACCATGAGCAGCAAAATAAAGGGTTTTCGTAAACTGACGCTAGACGAAACAAAAGCAACAACGTATTAAAAATAGTAACACTTTAGTGGATATACACAGATAATAAAATTAATCCGAAAGAGGCGCGTTTTGTTTGATTTCCGACCTTTGTTTATAAAACCATTTTGAACGTGTTACTTTAAATTTTTTTCCTTACTCGTTTTATTTTTAAATAATATTTTATATTCATTGTATCAATAAGAATTTGTAAATGTCATGTGCGTAGGAAGGTGGGAAACGGGGGAATTTCACCCTCCCTTTCCTGTAAAAAATTAAAACTATTTGCAGCCAGTAGGGTGTGTGTTCAGTTTAGTTGTGATAGTATGCGCCAAGAATAATTGTGGCTAGTTGTGACATTGCTGTGGAAGCAAAAATGCCCATCCCTATGCCACTCGAAAAAGAGTTTTGACACTAAATTTAACTACATGGTGGCAGTAATGTTTTCGATATTTAAATGGAATGTTGATGTTACCATAAAATAATATATACCTCGTAATATTCAGTTACAGTATTTGCTCTTCTCATGTATATCAAGTTGAAATTCATTACATTAATGAATAATCAACCCGCTTATTTAGTAATTATACTAGAACCAGTATACATTTCTTCTTTGTGTATTCTGTATTGGAAACTGTTCCATGAATTCGAGCCTCAATGAGTTCCAGGAATAGTGTTTATATTCCCTCAGGAACTACCCCAAGTGAACACAGCAAATAGAGGAGGTATTGTCTAATCACTCTAAAATGCAAAGACGTTAGAAACGAATCAACTTATTATTTACGCTATATCCCTTCAAAGCTAGGTTCACCCATGTGATCTACTAGTTTATTATGCATTAACAAGCCCAGAGGTTTGGGTTAGGTCTCATTCAAAGCTTGCAGAGCGTATTTAACCTGCAGAGTGCCTAGCAAGGCTCTCTTGTGATCGATGAAAGAGAGTTTTTGAATGATAGCTAAGTTCTTTGCGCATTTAATTCCTATTTCATTCAGTATTTCTGATTTAATTTTCTATGATTAACCTTTTGCAAACTTATGTAAGTAGGTTTTTAATTGCTAATGGGTTTAGCCTTGACCATTGTTTTAAAGACCTTTGACTCGATTGAATGTTAAATCTTTCAGCCAAATGTACATCGTACACCCTCGACCAGAAGTAAATCAAGGGCTGGGTATAGTTGCTACAACTAGACCTCTTGATTTACTTATCAAATAATAATATAATAATTTTATTGAGATAATTGCATAGTATGGTTAAATAACATAATAGTTTTAAAAAAAACAGGAATTCCTGGAACAAAAAAAAGAGAAGATGTTCGTAACTTCCTACCTGAGTAATCGTAGGGTTAACACACATGATATCTAAGTTCTAGATTATGATAGTTATATATATATATTTTTTTGGGGGGGGGGATTATAAATCAACCCTGCAGACGTGACGCACTTGGCACAAGTATGTTTACTTAATAGTCGATGGTGTACGTTGTGTCTTGTATGTCAGATGGTTCTAAGAGCTTTGCCTTAAACTAACTTTTTTTAGGGTGTTGAATGTCCATTTAAACATCGATTGAAGGCCAAATGGAGCTTATCTCACACACATCTAGATCAATTTTGACCATAAATTTACGTCCCAACAAATTTAACCTTTTAAGTGGTTGAGAATGGTTATTCACATATCTGTTCTTGACAACATTTCCGCATTTGAAATAAATGTGTCCCTCTTCAGCCTCGAAAATTACTACACATTTCACTATTATGAGATATTTACGGTCATTTACTAAATAACCTCGTGTTTTTATGAAAATATAACCCGTGTGCAACACTTGAGTAGCTTGAGTACTGGTGCAATGCGATACCCCACAGCACCATCCGTAAAGCCTTGGTTTGCCCAAGCTCTGTGACGGTGACCCACATAGAAATGTATATTTTTATTTAACATATCTCATACTAGCATTGTATAATTCGCACTTGACATCAGAATAATGATGTTGAGATAAAAATATTAAAATGCTGCTGTATATAACAAGATTGCAAGTAATAACAACAGAAGTCACATTCATTAAAAACGAATCAATAAATAATATCGTATGAAATCAATAGTATTGTTAGAGTTTTCATGTCTTTCTTCGCATTCTGAAATATCCTGAGTAAATAAGGTTTCATCTACCGATGGTTGGTTTAAGTCAAGCTGACATAGCTGTTTTTCTGAGCGAAAACTCACCTATATTCTTATGGTTTTGAGTTATTTGTTTTCTAGCATAGTGGGAGTGGCACAACTTTATTTTTTGAACACAGTTCTTCCTTCTCATCAATGTTGCCATAAGATGTAGAATGACAACTAAAATTAATTTACAATGACATTTACATTTTTACCTTTTACATGTTAGCAATAACGAAAATTGTAGATAAAGTATTAAAAAAATTAAGCAAAGGGAAAACTAAAAAATGAAGTGTGAAGTGTGAAGTGTGAGGTGTTATGCACAATCGTTTATTTAGTGTACGACGTTGCTAAAATTGCTAAAGTTTAGTGATGTTCATTTTCATTCGAACCAGCCATCTTGATGATACTAGGTATAAGACTAAAGTAGATTTATCTTGATAACTAGATATTTGTCAAGGAAAATAGTTCTTGATTAGACTTTGTAAATAATGAGTTTCTATTAGTTTTAAAGTAAGAAGAGTTCATAATACAATATTTAAAACATTTTAGTGGATAGCCTCTCTTTATTGTACAACAATAACAACTTATCTTTATCTGCCATTGTCTTTGTTTGTTTTGATGTTTTTGATAATATGGTTTCTTGTTTTTCGAAATAACCTGTTGACAGAAATAGTTTTTATTAATTTCCGAAACGTTCTTTTTGTTGTAAAATAAAGAGTTGCTATCCACAAAAATATTTTAAAAAATGAGGTCCCACACGAATATGATGTTGCTAATCTCGACCGAAGCAAAGGCTACCACTAAGGACTAAGGGCTAAATCTCTAAACATAAAAAATAAAAAAAATAAACCAGTAAAGAAAGTAATTTGTGGAGAAGATACCGTATTCGTAGGAATTCAAAAGTTTTTGGTTCAGGATCGTTGGTGTTAAACGATGGCAGAAAACGCCTATAGTCAACCTTAGTATTTTACCAACACGCGCACCCGTGGGACTTTGGAGTACACGACATTACACTTTGTTCTGTATGTGTAAGTGTATTTGTGTGAGTGTGCCCCAACTCACGTCTTGCAGACTTCGCCAAAGTCCCTCAAGACTAGTCATACACGAATGTAGCCAGCATTCAAATGATGACGCGAGTTCCCCTACTATCTTGTATTCGTGCGGTCGTTTAGACTGCATTGGTCTCATTCGCTTGAGGCAACTAAGTTTGTAAATCTCAAATTATTTTTAAGGACGAAGTATAACCAATAAGGCAAGAAAAATATTATATAGAACGTATCAAATAAATTGGTTTTGATTTTTTGCCTTATGCGTAGGTATTTAGCCCACAATGAGGTCTTGTCATTGATAATGATATTCGCTCGTTAGCTATTTGAACTAGAAATGTAATGTTAATTATTGTTTCTTTTAAGTATCCAAAGTCACTTGGTTTCTCCGTACTTGGCAAATTTTCGACAAGGATCGTCTTATCTTCATCCATCCGTTCTTGACATACTGCAGAGGTTCATGCTATATGGCGGGGGTCTGGTTTTGAACATTATAGTCAAATATCAAGAAAACCGTTAAGTTTTGTTAATTTTTGTGAATATGAAGACACACTAGAACGGTGATTATTAATAATATAATTGAAAATTAGGTTTTTAAGCATAAGCCCGCTTTAAGGACATAGTTATTGACATATTGATTCAGCTTAATTGGTAAAACTATGGCACATTAAGCCGGAGGTTCTGGGTTCGAACCCCAGTCGGGGCAAACTTTTTCGACAACTGCTATGAATCAATAACTATGTCCTTAAAGTGGGCTTATGCTTAAAAACCTAATATTCATACTACCCAACTCATGGGAGATGAGACGTGATTGGATTTATCCATGCGATCTTTCAGATTTGACAGCAAAATTGCAGTCTTCTGTTGGATTTATGTCATGAAAGTCAACAGTCACAACAAATAGCAGTTTCGTAAAGGTTTATTCTGTGGTCCCGGTAGCTTAATTGGTAAAGCTATGGCACGTTAAGTTGGAGGTTCTGGGTTCGAACCCCAGTCGGGGCAAACTTTTTCGACAACTGCTATGAATCAATAATAATATAATTATTTATTTCCAATAATGTGTAATGTGGATTTGATTTGATAATGCTTAACGTCTCATATTAATGCACTCAGTGGTGATAGATGAGGATGAAGTATGAACAGAAGGGTGGAGGGAAACCCGGTACCGGCACGAAGCTTCTCCTTTCGAAAAGTACCAAAGGGACCGACGGCTTAACGTCCCATCCGAAACGACGGTGTAACCTTGACAGTCATATATAGGTTCCTCCACTAACCCGGACTGCCGAGCAGACGTCGAGAAGAACGAAGCCGTTACACTAGCTCTCGAACCCTCCATCTACTCTAACCAGCGATATACCTGAGTTTCAGGGCAGAGCGGTCACCCACTTTACCCCTGACCACGCCCGAGTTTGCTTAACTTCAGTGTTCGAGTGGGAACCGGTTAAACTACCTCGGCTGAACCGCTGGCTAATAATGTGTATAGCGCAGTTTAACCATAACTAGGTTATATTAATGATAGCAAGAAACTAGTAAAGTGTAATAATTAATGAATTCTTTGTTCGACGACATGGATGAAATATCTTGACGAATGCACTGTTGTTATACACTATTTGATACTGGGTGCGAAAATGAGGATATCGGCTGGTTCTCCAATAAGCAACATTTAAACAAATATTTTGTGACGTTACCGTTGTCTCTATGGCGGACGTTATTTTTTTAGGAAATTACAAGAGGCATATTTTTGCCGTTGAAACTTTTCGTTTATCTTACGCCATTTTGAAGATATACGTAAACAACTTGTGTAGACATTTTTCAAGATGGCGTCCAACGCCACACACCAATTTCCGGGGACTTTTTCCCCTTTATTAAAGACACTTTCTGGAAGGTCTGTGCAAAAATTCAGTTTGCTTGGAAGTTTTGCAGAAAAACATCCTTCGTTGTTGGGCCTAAGTAGACTGAACTTTAGCTTTATGCAAAACACGTTGTAAGCTTATCTCAGATAAACTCGGAAGCCGATGTTCCTGGAACCATCACATGTTCTACCACGACACACGGCGGGACACCTGCTCCCTAGGGCGTCGCACGTCCTGAAATCTTAGCGTAGTCTACGAATAGTGGATTCAGAGCAGCAAGCATCCCTGAGCACTCGGGGAGCGGGAGCTCACAAACTTTAGCAATCTTATATATTGGTTAAAAAATAACGATAATTTAGCGAAAACTTTGCCTCAAAAACTTTTCGTTGACATAAAAGTTTTTAAAGTTGTTACATTTAGAATAGTCTGAGAAATTATAAGTTAAGTTTGTCAGAAATCTTGGGTATGTTGAACCCGTCTTATGTTTTATCTTAGAAACTTGCATCAAATTTGTTTTCTTTATATCATATTAATGAGCTTATCTGCCCTTAAAGCACCACTTTGCTGCCTATTTATCTGTGCGTGTGTCACACCTCACGATAAAACCAAACAAGACCTCTGATTGACATGCGTTTATTGCACGACATTGACCTTCAACACGGATGATACATAATATTTTGGTGACCTTGGAGGTCTGGGGGACGGAGTATCACTCAAAACTTGAAAATTTTGGAACCCGGAACCACCACAAAAAATTCAACGCACGACGAAGTTTTATTTGAGAATCCTTTTTCGCCAACCTGTTGATTAACTCTCTTCGCTACATTTTTTTGGGTACTTTTGTACCCAAGCAATTAAATTATCTTTTTACTTGATTGTTAGTTATTTGATCCTGATATAATGCCGATTGAAAGTCACTGTACTTTATAAAATCTCGTTACATAATGTTTATGTGTTGAATTATTTAGTTAATTTTTACAATTGAGTTTTGTAAATTTATTATTAGTTTTATACATGTTCTGTATTGGAATCGTTACTTAGTCAGAAGGACGGGGCTCTGTGTCAAAAGGCATGTTTTAACCCGGCACCTCCACCAAAGGTGATAGACGATGTATGAGTTTCTATTTGTATATCCTTCTTCGACTTTCTTTTATTGGATGAAAGAAGCGAAGACTTCAATTTCATTTTCACTTTCGTTTTTTTTTTCATTTCTTTAGTCCAAGAAAAATATCTCGGGTGTTTTGTTTTTGCTAGTTTTTTTGTCTGTTTGTTCGCTCTCTACCAGTCAAACGGCATATGCGATTTCGATGAAAATTAGAGGGGACCTTTGAAATATCTGAACTTAGACCTGACACGTTTTTGGGTATGATTGATTAAATATTTTTTATTATCGTACTTTTATGATTTTTTTCAATTTTGAATGAGATATTTTCGTGATATTTGGCATACGGCTACTCCGATATTGATGAAACTTATTGGGAATGTTTAAAATCACTGAAATTGGATATGTTATGATTGTAGAGACATTTGAAATAATATTCCTTATAGAAATCGTACATTTATGGTTTTTTCCCCGGTTTTTAATACGATATTTTCGTGATATTTGGGCTGATTCTGACCAAACGAGTGGGGCTACAACGTTCATATTTTGCATTGACATAAACATTATGGTCATGTATAGTGCCTCTTGAAAGAAAAAGTTGAAAAAGTTGGTCAAAATTAATAGAAATAAAGATTTTAATATAAGCCTTTTACAGGTGTATAATTAACAAGTTATATCAAGTAACTATTGAAAAAGTAATGAGATTCCACTGATGGCCAGAAATATTCAAAAAAATCTCATCCATAAACGCGACTGGAAAAAACGTTCGCGAAGCGGCCTAGTTTAGTAGCATGTATGCTCTATTTTGGGTTCTCCCGTACTCGTGCGTGTAATACTTAGAGTGGTGAAAAAGCAAATAACTTATAATTGCCACTTGCCAGTCGTTGTTAGATGAGTGCGCGAGTCATGTGTTGAGTACCCGGGAACATTCTCTTTCCTCCCCCTGTACCTAAGGCTGGATCTTTCCTTTTCTTTTCTTTCATGTTTTCTTCCGCATCCTATTAAAGTCTAGAGTGGCGCATCATGATCTTACAGGTCACCCTTTGATTTATACTTCATATCAATAAACTCAAATACAAATGATCCCGGGTACTCAACACATGGCTCGCTCACTCCTCTAACAACGACGTTCGCGTTTTCCTAGTAATTTGATTCCCCTTTTATTCCATGTGTGTATCGTGGGATCCGAATGAGACCACATCTAACGTAGAGTGATACCGCTACAAGGAAACCACTATCGACGTCGTCCCCTCTGCTATCTGTCTCGCCTACAAATGAACACTTTACCCGAGTATATTTCTTTATTTACTAGCACGCTTTAGAACCGTGGACAGATGCGACATGCTGTCTATCCTTTGAAATCTATTGAATACTTGATGGTGTGTTTATCAACACCACGGTGGTAAATGCAATGTTTTATTAAAACCTTTGCAACTTTATTCGCTGCAGCGTTTGACATTCATGATCACAGCCATCATTGCCACAAAAACATGTCACTCGATATTAAATTTTAATTGGTAAAACCTTAGTATGGAGGAAGGAAACCAGGTACAAAATTGACTAACCGTAAAGGGTGACTCGGAAGAACGTTTGGATATACATTTTTTGGATGAGCGAAGCGAGCGTAGCGAGCGAAGCGAAGATTCCATTTCACTTCACTGGAGAAAAAAATCCGGAATGTTTTTTTTTTTTTTTTTTTTTTTTTGTATTTTTGTCTGTTTGTTAGCACGATTCCGGCTAAACCGATACTCCGATTGCGATGAAATTTTATGGAGGTCTTCGAAATCTCTGAACTTAGAACTGCCACGTTTTTGAGCACAATCGAAAAAAAATTTCACATGAAAATCGCAATTTTACGATTTTTTTCGATTTTTTAAAAATTTCTTCGACTTACAACACCTACATGCTTTGTCCGATTGTAATGATTTTTTCACAGAACCTTAATTTTATGAATTGATATATTCGTGTAAAATTTGAGCGTTATCAAAAAAGTATTTTTTTACGAAAATCGCAATTTTACGACTTTTTTCAATTTTTAAAATTTCTCCAGCTTATAACACCTACATGCTTTATCCGATTGTAATGATTTTTTTTCAGAACCTTAATTTTATGAATTAATATATTCGTGTAAAATTTGTGCGCAATCGAATAATTATTTCTTATGAAAATTTCAATATTACGATTTTTTCCTTTTTTAAAATTACGATTAATTAAAAAAAATTAAAATTTAAGTTAATTTTTTATTAAATTAAATTTAATTTTTTATTAAATTAAATTAAATTTTAAAAATATCTTCAACTTAGTAATGATTTTTTCACAGAACAACAGTAAATCCGCATAACACATGGCAGCTCAATGCACCAATTACGCTCATCCAACATTAACAACGCGGCGGGACTTAAGCGTTTTCCTAGTTACTTAAAACATTACCACTGTGAAAATATTTGCGGTTCAGCCAACGTTGTTCGGAAATAAAAAGTGAATGCTAAAAAATGTATATCAAACGTTCTTCAAGCCGTGATAAATTGTATTGATTTAAACGAATATTTTGCTGGTCCATCAACATGTTTTTTACTTTTAAATGTTTTGGGGAGAAAATGTATATTCAACTTTTTTTTGGCCCACGGTTCATTATGACTTGTGAGCTGATAACAAGGATCCAAAAGCATTGTGTTATTGATGGTGGATCAGTCCAACATTTTTTAGAAACGCTGCAATTTTTTTTCTCCCGAAACGCGTTCCAGCTGTGCCACGAAAACTCATTACCGCCTCAACACTGCGTTTTTCAACTTTGAGGGCCCCTTGGCGGAAATGCTGACCGGGCGGGCCCTTTCCTTAAATCCGCCCCTGATGTCCATACAAGTAAATTAATTAGCTTGATTGATTAATTTAATTCTTCTGTTTTTACTCATAGAATTCATTAATCAAATGTGTAAAGTATAAATGAGGTACTATTCCTAAAAAGAAGAATAATACATCTCTGTGTTATGTTTGTTTTCCCGTTTGACGTGATACGTGTCTCATCGTGCAGTGTTTACATCTGTTTCGGTGAGTCTGGTCATAAATGAAAGCCTGCGACTTATTTGAAATACCCAGCCAGGTAGAAAGAGCAGAATTATCTGAGCATGTCTATGTACTTACTCCGTCGAGCACGGGGTTCTACAGGCGAACGTGGATCGTATAAATGTGTTTATTCGTGCATGTGGAGAATATACATTATTAACGGGTGGAAGAAAATAGTCAACTTGGAAGATGGTCTATCCCTTATAACGTGAGAGCGACATCCAACTTTCATTACAACTTGATTTAACGAGTGCCTCTTAAGAACCAAAGAACAAAACTAAAATTATGCTTCGTTTAAGCCTGAGAAGCTTGAAATATAGTGGTTACAACGAAAGAATGTAGATAGATCGAAATTATTCTCCCAACATAACAACTTTGTCAACTTTATTCACGCTAGCTCAGCGTGGACGTATACCACACGGAGGAACTCTAGCACAGATACTTTTTGCTTGTGTTGGTAAAAGATATTTCTCTTCGTCCACAAAGGCGACATTCCTATAACCGCGCATTCTTACTACCCTCACCACTACAAAGCATCTGCATTCTTTCATTGGGGCTAGTATACCACAAGACATGTTATTCTTATTGGCCAAGAAAAAAGACAAATACGAGTAAAACTATTAAATCTATCGTCGCCGCCTTGACCCCCCCCCCAAGTGTCACTTTATTCGATATTATCCTTTTTGAAGGACAATGTAAAAAAAATGTTGCATGCCACTTGGAGGTCAAGTTCGATTTTTTTTTACCTTAAGTACAAAAACTAAGCCAACGCTCCATATATGGACTTACCAAAATCAAACAAACATTAAAATACGTAGAATAAATTAGACGATGTTTGTAGTCAAACTTGTAAAGTCAGATAGTTAGTTCCCTATTATACTTGATTGTTTGTGGCACATTTCAATGAAAGCCGCTTCTAACATTTGACGCCGACGTCATAAGGTGTGAATAATGGCGTCCAGCGGTCGAGATTTTGAAGTGAGGATCGCTGGTTATCTACTACGCGCCAGCTGACTTCACCACCATAAAGGAAGCTAGTTTCAAGTTTATGCAAATTATTATTTTTGTTCGGTGTTATATGATAACTCCAAATCATCGTTTATACACCCTGATAATGTATTGAATACTTTTTCATAAGTAAAAACACTTATTTCTGAACCAGAAATTTAACCTTTTGCTTTCTGCTCTAAGATCGGTTGAAGAAGTCTTCAAAGCCAGAGTGAATTGTTCACCACCAAGGGGGAACCTAGATATGAAATTTTGCCAACCTTCTACAAACGTTCAGTAGTCATAGAACGATTTGGTTCTTTAAAATGACCATTCGACTAGCGAGACACATATAAGTAAAATGCATACGCATTACGCAACGTCCTCTATGTAGCTCTGCAAAGCATAATGGGAGAAAGGGAATTAACACGCTATATACTCGGATGAGTGAGTAACGAACTACACTGACTTAAGTGGGAGACGCAGTCCATCACACATCCGAGCATATTGTGTAAATAACTCCCACTCCCATAATGCTTTGTGTTTCGATATAGTTGATTATGATTGATGGTTGGTCATTGGTATGGGGATTTTGAAAATTGTAGAATTACAACAGTATAATACATTCTTTTTACGAAATGTTGGTAAGAGGAAGATTGATTGTCTCGATGAGCCTACCTGCGTATTAAGTCCGACGTATATAATGGGGTTATAACAGATTGAGCTCTTGGCGACAAGGGCAGGAACTACGGCCAGCCCGGGGCTGACGAAGCTGGGGTTCCCGAAGGCGATGACCAGGGCCAGGACGCTGTAAGGAGTCCAGGCCACGAGGAAGGCGACTATCATGGCGAAGATCATGTAGGCCACTCGTGACTCCTTCTTGGTCACCTGGCCGGTGCGCATAGTGTTCTGTAACAGAGGGAGGACAGTGTTGTGTTAAGGGGGTCAAAATAGTTATGGGGCGTTTTTCATGAAGCTAGTAAGTTAAGGATTGATTACCAAACAGGATTCTGTTCGCCCCAAAACTTTTGTCGTGTTTGCCAATGGGTTGTGGACTGTGAATTCATAAAAAATTGACACCTAAATAACAAAAATGCCATCATTATAAATATGATCCCATTTTGGAAAATATACGCCAAACCGGCTTGTGAGCAGAATATTAGATTCCATCCGAAACCACTTATGATGCTCCAAAGAAATTATTTTCGCCAATACGCACCGTTCTATCACCTTTTTCTTATTTTTACGTCATAAGAAAAGAAAACATTCTTTAGTGGCTCCATTTTGAAACCCACGATAAATTTTTGGTGGCTCCCAATTTGAATCGCATATTTTAGACCTTAAGAATGTTTCTGCCAAGTAGCACCTTCTTATAAGTTTTTGCCGTTTTATTTTGGATTTACCCTAGAACAGCCTGCACTATAGATATTTACACATTAACAAAAACGATGGAATAATCTTCGTGTCACGTTGTTTGTTGGAGCAAAACGTCTGCATGGTTATGAGCAAATATATCATTTAATCTGGTTTAGTTCAGAGCTCAATAAGCTCCAGCGACGACTCTATGTTTGCATAAAGCAAACTTTACCTACACGCATCGCAGAATATATCTCGTTATTGACACTACCACTGTGACTAGACTTATCAACAGCTGTTGATTTAAGTTACATATTATACACGTTGGTGTTGGACTTGGGAGTTTAGAGTTTACCCAGAGCCTCAGGCCGTGAAATGTGTACATGCGTAGGTGGTATTTCAACGAGGGGGAAATGTTTGTTGATCATGTGATCACATTTCCGTTCATAGGCAAATTGTAACGTGTGTACCTAAAATCAAATAGTGTACATGAAGTTAGTCGCTGAGGATAGCGTGGAGACTAGCTTAAGCGCTCAGCTTTCTGCTTTTCCGGGTAAATGGTTAGGTTAACTGCATGTTATCATATTTAAATGAATCAATATAATATGAGATCAAGTAATCGTACTCCTCAATTAATTAATTTATTAATTAATTTAGGAATACGATTTTCGCAAGTACGCAAATTTTCATTCTGTATCTCAACTTTTAAATCAATGTTAAAACGCATGTTTATTTTATAAATCGTATTATAAACGGTTTAATGGTAATTTTCTTAATTTAAATTAATGTTTTGTATTTTCATTTTTCTTTTATTCTGGACATGTCTAGCAATGATTGTTAATTAAGGGTATATTTTTGCTTCTTTGTGTGAATGTAAATAGAAAGGTATACTTTACTATAACATTTGCACAAAGTTTGATAATGACCGACTGTTCATCTGCAATCATCAACACCCGAGCTTTTATATTTTAGTTGCGCCAACCTCAGAGGCTAATAATAGGCTTCTTACGAGAGTGACGTCACGGACAGTTCGCCGTCACGTGGTCGTGAACAGTACTGAAGGTCAAGCTTCTGCATTTGGTATCCTCTGAAACCGAGTATTTCGAGCTTGTGCAGAGTATTTCGATTGTGTTCAGTGTTTGGTTGTTCTCATAGAAGCAACAGAGATCCGTTTCCAAAGCAAACTTGATGGGGAGAGAGACACACAAATATACACCCCTTGCAGGCTGTGGTTGACTGTGATCCGCAGGGTTGATCTTAGCTTAGCTTGCTCGTAAAGTGAAGCCTTGTTTTATTAATGGCCCAGTCTATATCCGTACTAGGCCTACGTCAGACCATAGCCCAACCCAGGCCAAACCTACAAAATGTGCATGTCAAGAGGCTCTCGTTTTACGTTTAGGCCTAGACCTATTTATATTTATATTGTGCCTATTTACCTTCGCAATTACCAATGCTGTTGATCCGTAGTTCTTGGTTTTAAAATCACTGACCAAACAAAATTAACATTAGTTACAAGCATTCAAGGCTCGCGAGTCGCGACGAATAGGCCTTTAGTAACTTTTGAATACCTAAGATAATGTACCAAACCATGCAGGCACGCTTACTCAAAGCAAATATTATAGTATTATATTACACATCTAGGCTTGAAGTTTTTTCTCGGGAAATTCCCAATGTTTGCCGACAACTCACTACTACCAATGGGATCAACTTTATTGACATCTGAAACCTTTATGCAACATCATACCGACAGTGTTGGCTCGAGCGACTCTGATTCTGGAGGTCCCCGGTTCAAATCCCGTAGATACCTGACTGAAGGTTTTTTCCGAGGTTTTCCTCAGTCGTTAATGCGAATGCAAAAGATTGAGTCCTCTTAAACAGCCCTCGGACATCCCTTCACAATCCTATCCGCAACATACCTAGTTAGAGGGGCATGAATTGCACCCTGGGCAGCCTTCCCACAAAAACTAAATTATATAATATTATGCAATATCATTGAGTGTTTAACATCTAAATGGGCCAAAGGGTAATAATATTTCTTAAACCTGTAGACTAAATTGTGCATTTACACCATGTCGTCATGTAGAGAGCTTTGTTAGCTGGGCTACCCAGCATGCACCTGGATGCGTGACGTCATTGTTACTAGCCTGAGGCTTATTCCTGTGATAACCCCCGGGATGATTCTCACTACGTTACCGCCACTCTTCCACCCAGGCCAATAGAGAACTTTTCAGTCTGCATGCCCAGTGAAAATAATATTCATCAAGGCTATAATAGTTATCACAAAATCTCATAACCGTTTGCAATCAGTTTTCCGATATTTTGCAGCGTTCTCGAGATATCACCATAACACAGTAATTTTACGTGGTTTTAATATAAGTGATGGCCCATCACCTTATAACCCACATATCCAGTGACCTCACAAAAAATCTTTCTCAGTTATTCTAGAACTGTGAGGCTTATGACATCGTATTGAAGCGTTGATAAATCAAATAAACCAAAAAAAAAAAATATCACCAAGGGTCGGTTAACAACCTTAAAACCCTCTGTTCGGTCTACACGTCATGTCACCACTAACTCAAAAGAAAAATCTTATTGGCACGACTTTAAAATAAGATTATTTAGATGAAAGCAGTCTTGAGCTGCTGATGTAAGTATAGGTGCGGATGACGTAAGAGATTATCGAGATGAAACGACGCTTTCAGAATATAACGCATACATCATCTGATTCAATCCCCTATGGCTCGAATGTTGAGGCTATTATTTATAATGACGTCTTGATTTACTGGAATATTGGTTCTTTGGGGAATCATTTCTTTGAACCCCTTTGTAAATCCCATATAACTTATATCTTGTGAAGTCAAAGTGGATGCTAAGGGGCAGTGATTTCAACTCTATTTAGACGATGCAGAAAGGATTTAGGGGTTGAAGTTTGTTGGTAGTTTTTTCCCCTTCGAAACATCTCAAACGTATTTATGGTAATCTTTGAAGTTCGATTTGAAACATAATTGATATTCTTTTACTTTTAAAATGTGAAACTTTTGTATTTTTCTGTAACATATTTAATATAATATAATAATTTATTGGACTCTCGATTGCACTTGAAATAATGAAACAGATTCAACAATATTTCGACGATTATCAGTCATCTTCCACTGGTTAATTGACGGCTTTGCATAACAACAGTTTTTGGATGAGCGTAGCGAGCGTAGCGAGCGAAGCGAAGATTCCATTTCACTACACTGGAGAAAAAAATCCGGAATGTTTTTTTTCTTTTTTCCTTTTTTATTTCTATGTATTTTTGTGTGTCTGTTAGCATGATTCCGGCTAAACCGATACTCCGATTGCGATGAAATTTCATGGAGGCCTTCGAAATTTCTGAACTTAGAACTGCCACGTTTTTGAGCGCAATCGGGAAATTTTTTCTCATAAAAAACGCAATTTTACGATTTTTTTCGATTTTTAAAAACTTTCTTCGACTTATAACACCTACATGCTTTAACCGATTGTAATGATTTTTTCACAGAACCCTAATTTCATGAATTAAGATATTCGTGCGAAATTTGAGCGTAATCGAAAAATTATTTCTCATGAAAATCGAAATTTTACGTTTTTTTCTTTTTTAAAACAATTCTTTGACTTATAACACCTATATGCTTTATCCTATTGTAATAATTTTTTCACAGAACCTTAATATTATAAATTCATATATTTGTGTAAAATTTGTGTCAATCGAATAATTATTTCTTATGAAAATTTCAATATTACGATTTTTTCCTTTTTTTAAATTATAATTAATTAAAAAATTAAAAATTTAAGCTAATTTTTCATTTAATTTAATTTAATTTTTTTTTTAATCTTCAACTTAGTAATGATTTTTTCACAGAACAACAGAAATCCGCATAACACATGGCAGCTCAATGCACCAATTACGCTCATCCAACAACGCGGCGGGACTTAAGCGTTTTCCTAGTGATATAACATTTGATACTGTAAAGTCGTCGAAATGTTAATGACATCTGTTCATTTCGTTATTTAAGTGCAGTGGACAGTTCAACAAATTAATTCCAGAGCACTCTTACCGATATTTTGAAAGTCAAAGGAAAATGGCTGAATGTTGGTTAAACGAAAGAGGGACTTAAATAATAATTGAACAAAATTGAGAAGTTCCATTTTGGCTATTATATGCAAATTTTGAGTCAGTAAGAAAATGAAAGTTCTAGGTGCAATACTTAATTTTAAGCAATGATTTTGTTTTATTGTTTCATCACACCATTGTCTCTGGACTGAGTATAAAGGAAATAATTATATGAAAATAACGTTTGATTTTGATGTACGATTTTTTTCGTCCACCAGTTTAAAACTCATAATTGTACCATCTGAAAAAACCGCACATCGAACATTATTTCAGAAAAATATTTTTCCTTAACTCAGTACAATTTTTAAAATGAAATTCTTGTGAAACTTGAATTAAAATATCATTGTAGCATCTTATTTCTTTTTTCTTATCTTATTTTTCCCAAAATGTGTTTGCTAAATCGTTCATCAGCGTAAGCAAATTTCCTTTCTAGACTTTCTTTGGTCGTTCTTTATAGTCTACACTCTACAGCCTTAATGTATCGCATGCAAATACGTTGGCAACAGCCACTTTCACTTCAGATGCTCTTTTTTACCCTACAAAGACACAATTCCCCACAGATCCTGCCACGTACAGAACCCTAATGGCAAACTGCGTCTTTCGAGGACCTTGACGCCTGGATAAAGTAGAAAATTACTTTTATCGTTGAAGGATGAAATAAATTTTCTTCGAAACGTATTTTATAGATAGTGTTTAGTAATAGATGTTTAGAATGTTTTCGTCGCTTTGTATTTGATAAAATGGAAACAAGATGCCGTGTAAGAAGCAATCTTGAAAATGTAATATGTATGCACATGATAGTTTCACTTGTCACAGTACGAGGACAAATTTAGGGCAATTGGCACATAGCTATTCGCTCGGCCAGGATGAATCCGACGTATCTGAAACTTTACATAGTTGTCAATAAAACATACATGGACAGCCCGACTGTAGTAGATTTTCAGTATTTTATGATTATAGCCATGAATATGGTCAATTTTGGACTTTTTAAGAAAATCCAAAAACCTGAAAATAATTTTTTTTAAAGTTATTATTTCAGAATAATTTCTTGAAAAGTGTTATTGTAGAGCCGTATATTACCGCTTGCGTGACAACTTTACCCAACATTTCTAACAACTGTGGCGTCAGTCGGCCGAGCGAACAGGAGTTTGCTTAAACGCATTTATATCCTATTGTTCTATGAAAACTTATTTACAAAGAAGGACGTAAATGGGATAAAGGATAAATAAAAACTTATTTGTATTATTATGAACTATGATTAAACATTAACCTCGCGCGATCCACGCGCATCTCTTAGTCGTTGCTCGTATAAATGGTTTTGCAAAATAATGGCCGAAGCCTTCAAAATTGAAATATAACCGGTGTTAAAAATTCCTGGATATACTGAGGCCCTGGTGCAGACATTTCACATTCCAATAATTTTCCTGGATTTCGTACCTGTTTGCCAGGTCCGATGTAAAATAACGTTGTTAAAATAATGAACGCCGGGATTTATACTAGTTCTCGATTTGTTTTTTCGGGAAACACTCCCGTAAGTGGAATTGTTAATATTTCGGATGGATTTTTTAATTTCTGAAGTATATTAAATATTTATATTATAGTAGTTTGACATTTTCACTCAACTATCCTGAGACCTTGTTAGCTACCATTAAGAAGGGTAGTTTTCCTACAAACATTCGGGAAGTCCCGGGTTCAAGTCCCGTCGAAACCGGCAATCCTGACAGAAGAAGGTTTTTTCCCAGGTTTTCTTCAGTCGTTAATGCGAATGCAAGATATTAAGTCCTCTTAAACAGCCCTCGGACATCCCTTTACAATTGTCCTATCCGCAACATACTTAGTTAGACACCCGAAGAGGGGCTTGAATTGCACCCTGGGCAGGCTTCCCAAGTGTATTTACTTATCACTAGAAAAAACTTTTGAATACTAGGAAAACGCTAAAGTCCCGCCGCGTTGATGGATGAGCTTTTTAAAGTTTTTAGTTTGAGTGGGATATCTTTACTTTTGAAAGTGCTTTGTTTTGTTGCCTACGCATTGTAGGTGATTGTTGTCAAGTTTTCTATTGTTACCTGTCAATTGGTATTATTTACCGTAAAAACTTATATTAAAAGCTATATTTCTATGGATTCTGGCTAACTTTTTTCAACTTTTTCTTTCAAAAGGTATTACATCACCATAACCTTAATGTCCATGTATAATATGAACGTTGTAGCCCTACCCGTTTGGTAAGAATTAGCCCAAATGGTACGAAAATATCGCACAAAAAAATCAAAAAACTTATATTAAAAACTTTATTTCTATAGATTCTGGCTAACTTTGTCAACTTTTTCTTTCAAATTGTACTACATCACCATAACCTTAATGTCCATGTATAATATGAACGTTGTAGCCACACCCGTTTGGTCAGAATCGGCCCAAATGTCACGAAAAAATCCGCACAAAAAAATCGAAAAAAATCGTAAAAGTACGATATTCATGCAAAATATTTCTTCGATTGTATCCAAAAACGTGGCAAGTCTAAGTTCAGAGATTTCGAAGGTTCTGTCAAATTTTCATCAAGATCTCTCATGTCGTTTGCCCGGTAGAGAGCGAACAAACAGACAAAATACAAAAAACAAACTAACAAACAAAAAACAAAAAAAAAAAAAACTCCCGAGCTAAATTGTTTGGGGGGTCAGTGAAATTGAAGTCTTCGCTTCACTCGCTTCGCTCGCTACGCTCATCCAATAAAGAGGCGACTTTAAAAATGTCTAACCATTAACGTTTACTATGATATCGTTTATTCTTTTTGGCAGCCAATGCCCAAGTCGTTTTAGTTTCATACACCATCGTTCTATAGTTTCAGCTCTGAATGCTGTGACAATTATTAATGTCGTGGAGTTAGATTAATTAATCATCCATACTAGCATATTTGTCACTAATTTATGATGTGTTAATCCCAAATAAATTTTGTAACGTATGAAACTTCATATAGAATATTTAACACATTCAGAAAAAAAAAAAATACAACTAAACTGTGAACTTATTCGTTTTGAATTAAATTTGATCAATTCCACCTATAAAGGTGTGTTTCCCGACTAATAAAAACAAAACACTTTCTGTATTATCATCAGTGTTAAATATAAGATGTCTGTCTTAAAAAAATCTACGGTGTTAAGTTTCAAAGGTGTCTTGATATTGCTGTATTCAGCCTTCCTTTTAACGATGAACAAGAAAACACAGTCTCAACTAAGTATTTTAAAACTCCCTGTATGTAGTATACCCTATGCGCACCGATTTATGGCAAACAATATTCAGGTTGCACTTGCGAAATATGTAGGTTTTCCGCTCAATAAAATAGAAACATTTTTAAAAATATTGGAAACGTCACAATGTTTTAAAATTTATAGCATGATCGCGCTTACCAGAAACGATATTTATTTCAAGCTATTACATTTTTATTACACTCTTTTCTTTCCTATTTCATGAACAATGGTGTACGACTACGAGAAGAGATGGATTCCATACGAAGCAATAACTGATATGAAGAATGCACAGTTCAGCAGTCTTCAGTGAGCTGTGTGTCGTAAAAGAATTGCTTTTAGTCTTTCTTAGATTCGATTTCTGATTTCATCCGGTTCTCAAGCTGTTTTCTTTGCTCTGTTATTCGTTTTGTGATTGATAATTCAAACGTGTGTAGTACATTGCAGATGTTTTTATTTTAAACATTCATGTCATTAGTCTTTTACCATACATATGTTAAATGAATACTCCGAAGATATCGTTATCTGGTTGGCCATTGTTTGCTCGTCGATAACATCGGCGTCGACAGGGTTGTCTTGGTCATATTTAGTTATGTGACTGAGTGGATACTCTAAATGCGAATCAACGAATGTATTTGATTTGATACTTTCACTGATTTCACACTGCTTAATCAGAAAACAAACTTTTTGGATGAGCGTAGCGAGCGTAGCGAGCGAAGCGAAGATTCCATTTCACTACACTGGAGAAAAAAATCCGGAATGTTTTTTTTTTTTTTTTTTTTTTTTCTGTATTTTTGTGTGTTTGTTAACACGATTCCGGCTAAACCGATACTCCGATTGCGATGAAATTTTATGGAGGCCTTCGAAATCTCTGAACTTAGAACTGCCACGTTTTTGAGCGCAATCGGGAAATTTTTTCTCATAAAAAACGCAATTTTACGATTTTTTTCGATTTTTAAAAAATTTCTTCGACTTATAACACCTACATGCTTAATCCGATTGTAATGATTTTTTCACAGAACCTTAATTTTATGAATTAAGATATTCGTGTGAAATTTGAGCGTAATCGAAAAATTATTTTTCATGAAAATCGTAATTTTACGGGTTTTTTCTTTTTTTAAACAATTCTTTGACTTATAACACTTACATGCTTTATCCGATTGTAACGATTTTTTTACAGAACCTTAATTTCATGAACTTATATATTCGTGTAAAATTTGAGCGCAATCGAATAATTATTTCTTATGAAAATTGCAATTTTACGATTTTTTTCTTTTTTAAAAATTTCGATTAATTAAAATATTAAGTTAATTTTTTATTTAATTTTATTAAATTAAAAAAATTAAGGTAATTTTTTAAAAATTTAATTTAATTAAAATAAATCTTCAACTAAGTAATGTTTTTTTCACAGAACAACAGAAAATCCGCGTAACACATGGCAGCTCAATGCACCATATACGCTCATCCAACAACGCGGCGGGACTTAAGCGTTTTCCTAGTTAACAATATGTATTGACTGGACAGTTTAAGAGTATGCAAAGCAATACATAACAATTCCCTGCCACATTTACATTCAAAGGATCCGCATCACTGATTGCTACCAGGCCCTACGCACAGATCGCGCCACCGCCGACACAACAGCGTTCAATGCATTCCTTTGAAGTAGGTGCCATGCTTGAAATGAGTTTGTTTGAGTAGAATGTGGTTCCGAATATCGAGTCAAGAGTACAATCAAACACAGCTGACTCAGGAGGTACGCCTACAGCAACCGCCCATACTAGAATATTATGTAATGTTATCAAATCCCACAATATTCCAATATATATTAGCGGTATGCCAATGGTGTAAGCTGAAACAGAATGGCGATGCATGTATTCCATCGACCATCGTTCATTGTTGTGTCTGCACTTATGTTATTAATTTATTTAGTTGTCCTCCTTTGTAAATCAGTTTTTCAACTATATAGGATAGACTTTATATAAATAAATCAATCAATCAATCAATAAATAAATAAATAAATAAATAAATAAATAAATAAATAAATAAATAAATAAATAAATAAATAAATAAATAAATAAATAAATAATGATAATCAATCAATCAATCAATCAATCAATCAATCAATCAATCAATCAATCAATATATGAATTAATGAATGAATGAACAAAGAAACGAATGAACTTATGAATCATAGGGTCTAGTTGTACTTACTCTACCCAGCCCTTGATTTACTTCTGGTCGAAGGTGTATGTGTGACAAATGTGTATTTTTAAATTTAATTTATAACTTTGAGAGCATTATTCTCCGTAAGCAACACGGATGACAGTAGGATATAGGTTTAAACGGGACACACCTTGTGCGATTCTCTCTACTTTAAATATAATTATTTATAAAATGGTTACGTGTAGGCCCAATGATGAACTATAATGAAAGGTTATGGACTGGTTTATGATTGAGAATCTCTACTTTAGTATGTTAGCTGTATTATAGAGGTGGTACTTGAAAGAGTAGGTGGTGTTATGTAAATTTATACATTTCATTTGTATATAACGAAATGTCAATTTACTATTTTTATAAATGTGACAATAGAGTGCGAGAGAGATCAATACAAAATGACAAATATTATAGAGATGTGCAAAAATGATGAGATCGAAATTCGCGATTTTTTTTTTAAGTTACAACAATCCCTTTAAATTCAGTGTGAACGTGAATCACCTGAATTGTGATTGAATCGTACCAATTTCCAATTCGCGAATTTTCACGATATTTTAGTTGATTCCGCAAACTAGTGGTGAAATAAGCAATTATGTCTTTAAACGCGAATTAGATCACGAAATTTCAAACAAGGAATTTTTCAAAAATTTGGTGGAGGTGCCGGGTAGGCAGTCGAAATTAAATTAATTCTGGCTGGTACTTATGGTGGAGGTGCCGGGTCAAAAACGCGATGGAGATCGTAATAATCGTTTGACGCGAGTAAGCTCGAAATACTTTATGTCAAAATATTGACATTACACAAAAAATGCATAATTTTTAATTTTGGTGGAGGTGCCGGGTAGTCCAATTTAATCAGGTGGTAAAAACTGTCAGAAACTTTGAAAACTGAAGGCTGAATTTGAGCTTAAAATTAAAATTGATTCTCATTCTCATGTGCATGTTTCTCTTTTAAATTAATCATAAAACATTTTTGCACATCTCTACAAATATATAACAAAACATTGCAGAGTATCCTTTTTTACTTAGCTTCAGAATTTAATTTTTATTATGTAAGTTATTTTTATAGGTCAATTTTGTTGACATTTATGATAAAAGTAATCACAGTAGAGTTGGCATTTTATTATCAACTTTATTGTTTAAAACATATTATTTTATTAATTTTAAGCGTAAAAAATAATATGAGCGTACTTCGAAAATGTCCGTTACACATTTTAAGGTCACCTTTTGTACGAGAAGGGTGTACATATGGTTGGAAGAGAAAGTTATATGTAGATTTTGAACCAGTCTCGACATTCGCCTTTTAACTTACACCGTTGAGAACCGTTCGGTAAGTGTTTCCGGTGGTGAGTATTGAACCGCAGTCCTCCCGTACTCGTCTCGCATGAAATACCCCTCCCTTATTTACAGCTGTTGCGATGAACATACCCCTGTTCGCTAGCAGTGAAGCCACCCTTTGGATAATATGTCTGTCTCCAAACAGATTGTCACTTCGCTGCTGTTAAAGTTTCGAGATAAGTAGTTTCGCAGGATGAGAGAGGCTGGAACTTCGGAATAGAAAGCTCAGGATGTTAGAAAGCTATTCAGCGAACATAAACCGTGAAGACAAATCTGCTGCCGTTACTGAAACTAAACTTGTTGGGTGAGCGAAGCGAAAACTCAATTTGAGTAGCAAGAGGAAAAAACGTTTTTTTGTTTGTTTGTTTTACTAGGCCGCTTCGCGAACTCTTTTTTAAGTCGCGTTGATGGATGAGCTTTTTTTAAGTTTTAAGTATGAGTGGGATCTCTTTACTTCTTCAAGTTTTATTGCGAAATCATTTTTGTTAAATTAAGATAATTTTTATAAAGTAGTACTAATTGCTACGGTAATAAGAATGTAAAATATCTGGAGACCCGAAGACTTGCTTTTTGTACGCATTGTAGATGATTGTTGTCAAGTTTCTATAGTTGTTAATTATTATTATTATTTACCTCAAAAAACTTATAATAAAACCTTTATTTCTATGGATTTTGGATAACTTTTTTTTAACTTTTTCTTTCAAAAGGTACTACATAAACATAACCTTAATGTGCATGTAAAATATATACGTTGTAGCCCCACCCGTTTGGTCAGAATCGGCCCAAATGTCACGAAAATATCGCACTAAAAACCGTAAAAAATCGTAAAAGTACAATATTCATGAGAAATATTTCCTTGATTGTACCAAAAAACGTGGCAGGTTTAAGTTCAGAGATTTCGAAGGTCCCATCCAATTTCATCAAGATTAGATTTCATATGCCGTTTCCCCGGTAGAAAACGAACAAACAGACAAAAAACCAAACAACCAAAACACCCGAGCTAATTTTTTGGGGGTCAGTGAAATTAAAGTCTTCGCTTTTCGCGCATCCAATTAGACATACTCGCTCCGGAAAATCGTTTACTTGCATATTGCATCATCATCATGTGATTCCAAATGGCGTACGCTGATTGGCCATTGAGTTAAGTGATTGCAAACATCTTTGCTTCGGCCCTAGCATTAGTTAAAGTACTCTTCATTAATACAATGGGCAGTGGTATTGACCCAAACGAGTAGTTGTGAATCACTAATTACGAACTTTTGCTGATACTTTTAAAATTGAACAGCTCCTTTCCTAGATTGTCAAACTCTTTATTTCAGCATTATAATAAAAGAATATAACATCGTAATTATTTGAGGTAGCTTGTTAACAAATACAAATTACTCTCCACTCATTTATTAAGCGTAGGCCTACGTCGTACACATGAGAATGAATTTGGTTTTATACCTTATACCCTTACCACTGTGTTCGAAATGAATTGTCACTTTCAACGTTTCCACAAATTTTACTACTTACAAAATGCCATTTAAAACATCCATTGTGTGATTTAACAATGCCTACTTGTAATGTAATAATAAACAAATACAAATTTTAATCGTCTCCCTCATATACCTACATCCAAGAGCCTTTGCTCTTTTCCAAATAACTAGGCATGTTCCTCCCTCTCTTATTTTTTGTTGTGACTACTAAGTTTCGCAAACCAAAAATAAATCGACAATGACATTTTGAGTTTGCCATTTCCTATATATTTCTACCTCATTTAACTAGGTGTCAAAATCAGTTGCATATCAAGCTCCCTTTAGGGTATCGGATGTTTATAGTGATTTACAATTCCGTTTTCTGATTGTAACATTTTTTCTATTCGTTTCAGTTCCCGCCGCCGCCAGCAGCAGCCGTCGCGATCTTGAAGACATTGCAAAAGTAAGCACAATTCGTTTCCTAGACTAGAGCCTACCCCTTTAGATTCATTGACAAATCTGCAACTAGACTATGTTTTATTTTACGCTTCTAAATTTCTTGTTAAGTTTTCAACACTTGGAAAATGGAATACATTTACGCTTGTAGTCGAATGTATTTCTGTTTAATTATAAAAATGTTTTTACCTTCCAACCATTTGGACTGATTAGATTTCACAGTATCAATTAAACATTATTTCCTTTCATCTACATTGTATCAATGGGATCGTGTTCCTAGTTTAAAAAAAATCAACAATTTCTTCCTTTTACACCATCCTTAAATAAACAGAAGTCTTGAACTCTTGATCGCTTTTTACTTTATTTTTATTAATCATTCAATTGGGAAAATAAAAATAAAAATGCGTATCAATATTCAATATCGTAGTTCAAAATTGCCTCGGAATTAATTATAGTTATGAGTGATTGCATAAGCTATTCGAGCAGTTTTCGATCTGTGGCAATGTGTACACTCAAAGAATATAACATTGAATTTACACAGTTGGCTGATTGAGTGAAATAATTAGTTTTCTGGTTGGGGTAAACATAGCGGCAAACTATAGAAGCGATTTGACCCAAAGTTAGTGCTTTTATATATTAATGGATTTTAACTGTATGTTTTTACCCAGTTTAATATAACCCGTCATTTTACTAGGGAGGACAGTGAAAATAATTTGAAACTGACGTGGCACCATCTTGTAAACTGCATGCCTACTGTACACTGGTAATATTACGATACAATTACAAATTCTGTGAATGACACAACCCGACGCGGTGCACGTCACGCATTGAGGGAAAACAGTTCCCCACCATTAGTGCCACTGAGCCTAGAACATACTCAGTTTCCTGGCTAGTTGGGTATACCTGTTTAGGGTGTCGTCACCTGTTGTCCTTTCTTAAACTACGTTTTAATAATAAAATTAATTTACATTTTGTTTAATCATTAAAAGATAAGCAGGAAACAATCAAAAAGTTTGGGTGAATAAATTGTACACGAATTAAATTTTTGAAAGTTACTTTATACCTTCATCTACCCCATTGTTTAGAGAAGTAAAATAGTCTTAAATTTTCACCACTTACATCTAATCAGTACTGCAAAATTAAACTATAGAAAATAAAAATTATACGCATAAGATATACATACACATACTATTTATTATTTAATTTTGTAAGATATTCATTCTCTCATTGGACTGACTCCATACCAAGGAGATGGTGATGAATAACATTTGAATTTGTTTCACTTCTTTCTCAACGGAATAAGCGCTCGTTATAACTGGCTGGGTAAGAAGCTTATTAAAACTTATCTTCATGTTTGTAACAAAACAAATGAAGAAAAGTTGCATGAATGAGGGCTACAACTTCTCCATCAATTAGGTACCTACTTAAGAAGTTGAACTGCTCTAACCGCCTTTTCACTTTTACAATGTGGGATATTTGACTTGATACTTATCTCAAATTGTACGGGATTATATTCTTTCATGTTTTTAATTTTTACATTTTCATCTTGTTTGCCGTCTATCGGAAACCAAACACATCGATTTTTGATGGCATTTTTGTTTGAGAACCTTCTGAACTTGTTTTTTTTCTTTTTCTTTTTCTTTTTTTTTCATTCTACACCCTTTTTTATATTTGATTCATTCATTACATGCATATAATATATATTTTTTTTGTTACCAAAATTGTTGTGTTTAAATGCATTGTTGTTGTAATGCTACTATTTCAAATATTTACAAAAATGTAGTTTATTGTTGTTTTTGCATCTATGTAATTAGATTTATTTAGTTGTCCTCCTTTGTAAATCAGTTTTTATAACTAATAGGATAGACGTTAAATAAATAATACATAATAATAATAAATAAACTTAAACATGGTTTTCTGATCCAAAATAAATAATTATTATTATTATAATTAAATTCGAACTTTTACGTAATTTTGAATCTTGAAAAGTCTTGTTGAGAATACTGGCTAGACACCTTAAGATTAGTTCTTTACAATGCATACCAACTTATAATTTTTATATAATATACCATCTTTTTTAAAAGTAATTTTCTATTGAAACGTCTGCCTCCATCATAACAAGAGTTGTTTGTTGTGTTGTTTTGTATTGTTCTTTAATTGCTTGTTATTCTCTAGGAACAACACTCTTTGACTACTCTATACTAGAAGACTCTTTGTTGAGTCTCTTCTGTCGCGTAATGTTAAAAGAGTATCTGTCTGGAATCAATTCGATCACGACCCACACTGAAACACGAACTGAAATATTTTTAAAAATATATTCTAGATACACAAGAATTGGCAGCTTTAAGGATATGTGAGATATATGTTAGAGATATATTTTTAAAATATTTTACATATAAATCAAATGTATCTCAAATATAAAGTGGTGCCATATATTAGACACATATGTTTCATACACGGCAGCAATATATTTTTGGTATATTTTAAGGGTATTATTTCATATAATATATTTATATTTTTACTACGAATCACACATATACTATAAATATATTTGAGATATAATTGGTCAACATATATTTTTTGATGTAATGCAAATATATGTTGTACATATTACAAATATATTTTGACGTTATATCACAAGTGCATTATTAATGTATTTCGAGAATATATTCTAGATACACAAGAATTGGCAGCTTTAAGGATATGTGAGATATATGTTAGAGAAATATTTTTTAAATATTTTACATACATATCAAATGTATCTCAAATATAAGGTGGTGCCATATATTTGACACATAATAAGTCAACATATATTTTTGGTGTAATGCAAATATATGTCGTACATATCACAAATGTATTTTGACATTATATCACAAGTGCATTATTAATGTATTTCGAGAATATATTCTAGATACACAAGAATTGGCAGCTTTAAGGATATGTGAGATATATGGTATGAGATATATATTTTTTAGATTTTTACTTATATGTCAAATGTATCTCAAATACAAAGTCTTTCCATATATTTGACACATATGTTTCATACATTGCAGCAATATATTTTTCGTATATTTTAAGGATATTATTTCATATTATTTATTTATATTTTTACCCCGAATCTACCATATGTCATAAATATATTTGAGATATAATTGGTCAACATATATTTTTTGATGTAATGCAAATATATGTCTTACATAATAAATGTATTTTGATGTTATATCTTCAATAGTATACTCTACCCCAACCTACACACACACATATATATATATTAATTTTAAGGTATATATTTTAGATGTGCCAGAAATATATTCTAGATTCACTTTAAAATATATTTTAGATATATTTACGGTTTTTAAAGGTTCAAGTTCTGGTTCTACAAGACAATATTTTGTTTAAAATCTTATAGGTTCGTACGAATATACTACCTTAGTAATAGTATGTAACTGCATCTGGCTTAGGCTCGTGCGAATATACTACCTTAGAATGGAGACTGCTTCTGGCTTGGGTACGTGACAATATACTACCGTAGTAATAGCGGTAATATAGTGTGGAAACTGCTTGTGGCTCGAGATCGTAAGAATATACTGCCTTAGAATGGAAACTGCTTCTGGCTTGGGTACGTGGGAATAATATACAACCTTTGTATGAAATCTGCTTCTGGCTCGGGTGTATTTATTGACTTGTATGACAACTTCGTCTGGATCGGGATCTGACTGCTGGCGTATATCTTACCTGTAGTTTGAAGAAGCGTCTGGTACGGTTGTATTATCGCATACGTTTGTATTGCTCTTACTTACCAGCATAGGTCTTCGTCTTACCATCTCGGCAACGCATCTGCGACTAATAGGTAAAAGCAGTAAAAGATAGAAAAGTAACGGTCGACATTCATTCAAAATTTAAACGGGTTTCCCCCCCACCCCCTTGACCAGTGCATTGTACACCCTCGCTCGCTGAACCGCTAGGTCAGACAAAGAAAGGCTACTCCGTTCTCTCTGTCTCTCTCTCCCTTTCACGCGGTAAATTTGGGGATAATTGCATAGTACCTGTTCCCGGCAAAATTGAATGTAGAATTCCAGGCCAGTGATAAACATTTTCAAGTTCTAAATACACACATATCACAATTTTGTAAAAGGCTTCCGCACATTATTGATACATAAAATAAACTTGTTCTTAAAATATTGTTCTCATATCGCCCCCATAGCATTCGTCCGCATCAGGTATCTCTCATCTTGCTGACATCCTGCCCTTTAGAACGGGATGTACACTTTAATTTATACTTTCAAATACATTGTTTTTGTAAATACTACCAAATTATAATATTTAATGACGGAATATAGAAGGGCCGTAGCTATTGTAAAACACACAAAGTTTATATAGCTGCTTATAAAAAGTTCGGATTGTTCATAGTGTTGATTTTACAACTTAGTAATCGTGTATTTATTTTTAAACTTTACAATCTTTGAAGCAGTTCTTTTAACTAAAAACACCCCAAAGTTATTTGGAAAAAAACTACGAAAAAGTTATAGTTATATATCAAAGCTACAAATATTCGAAGTTATAAAAAATTTGAAAATGTTCTAAGTCATTCTATAAAATATTACATTTCTTGGTGTTATTTAAAAAAAAAAAAGAAAAACAATATCCATAGTTCTTTTAGGGATGTCTTGCAGGCTTTTATGAAGCAGTCAACATATAAATCCAAGTATTCATGTTGTATATAAAACATTTTAAATGCGTAATGTAATTTATTCTATTAAGAATATATATGTGACTTATATTTAATGAGTGGGCAATTATAATTACCATACCCAAGATATATGTCTACGCATGCTTTTATGAAGCTGTCAATACATATCTCCGAATATACATCTTGTATATAATTACATTACAAATGTGTAATGAACTTTATTCTATATTTAGAATATATCTGCCATATAAATCTAAATGAGTGGGCAAATATATTTCACACATACTTTGAGATATATGTCCACGCATGCATTTACGAAGCGGAAAACATATATCTCTGAGTAAACATCTTGTATAAAAAAAAAACATTATAAATGTGTAATGTAATTCATTCCATATTAAGAATATATATATACTATATATATATCTAAATGAGTGGGCAAATATATTTCAATCATACCCAAGATATATGTCTACGCATGCATTTACGAAGCGATCAACATATATCTCTGAATATACATCTTGTATACAAAAACATTATAAATGTGTAATGTACTTCGTTCCATATTAAGAATATATCTGCCATATATATCTAAATGAGTGGGCAAATATATTTCACACATACTTTAAGATATATGTCCACGCATGCATTTACGAAGCTGAAAACATATATCTCTGAGTAAACATCTTGTATATAATATTATAAATGTGTAATGTACTTCGTTCTATATTAAGAATATATCTGCCATATATATCTAAATGAGTGGGCAAATATATTTAACATATTTCCAAGATGTATATTTTTGTCTTTTATTTTGGTTGTCTACTTATATCTCTCTAGGATATATCTTTGATACACTAAAATTATATATGTTTTGTGTACTTTGTTTTATACTTAATATGTATCTACCATATAGTTCCAAATGTGTTTTAAACATATATTTGTCTTATTTTAAAGATATATGTTAAAACTATTTTTAAATTTATTTTCTAGATATATGTGTCAAAATATGTTTTAGATAAACAAATATTACAAATGTGTTTTATACCATTTTACATACTTGTGATATATGCGCAATATATATATTATTGGTGCATAAATACAATTGACATATATTCACGGTATATGACTCAATTTGTATTTAGAAATATATTTCTGAAATATATTTAAAATGTAATACTATTATAAATTTGTTTGCAATTCTTGTGTATTTCTAACATATCTACCATATATTCCCAAATAAGTGCACGCATGTAAAGCACATATATCTTATATGTATCTTATATATGTGTGTTAAGATATATTTTACATACATATTGACAAGTATCTGTCAATATGTAAAAAATACATACTCGGTATATTGTAAATAAATTTAAAATATATTTCAACTTAAAGTGGTAATTATATTTCATACGTATATGTGAATATATATTTTCCATATTTCTAAAATATATTCAAGCATCAAGTAATAAAATATGTTTTTGTTTTACATATATCTCAGATATAGCTTAAAATATAATGGAAAATTAAAAATATATTTGCCACATATTTGGCACGTATCAAATGTATTTTGAAATATATCTGCGATATAAAATTTTCAGTGTGGGGAGCCGATCACAAGACCTATCACTCGATTGGCCTCTGCGAGCCTTTGATCGTCAATCACAAACCAATCACCCTGCCTTAGGTCAATCACAGGCCAGACCAATTACGTAGACAGCTCCGTTTTGTGCAGGTACACCCTCTCAAACTGTGCTTTGAGAAACCGTTTTTTTTAGTTGCGAAATTTAATTAGTTTTGTTGTAGGGCTCTTGTGAAGAAGAGCGTGCTTTAGAGAGCATCCGCAGTGCGATCACGTAAAACTCCAGAGATAACGATAGAAAACGATTTCTATCGTTATCTCTAGCTACAATAGATAACTTTTGCGATCACGTAACTACATAGCTAACGTTCTCTATAGAAAGCGATTTCTACTAGAAAACTTCTTTATCGACGTACGATAATAATTATCGACGTACATATTATTGTACGTCGATAAATTATCGTACCTTCACAGCCATGTTCACAGCGTTAAATCGCAAATAAAAATCATTGCAAGGCAGTGAAAAAATGAAAAAAAGCGGTAAATTCAAATACGTACCAACATGACGTAAATTCATATCGTAGCCTACGTAATAAAATGATAAAAATATAATAATAATAATAATAATAATAATAATAATAATAATAATAATAATAATAATAATGGTAATAATAATTTTTTTTTTTTTACTGGAAGTACATATTTAAATACATGATTAGTTCAGTATGGAAACGAGTCCCACAAGCCACACAAGCGGCTTAGCTGTGGGATAAAAAACATTTATAATATTGATACCTTTATAATATTGATATAAGTACAAGGGAAAAACAACAAAATACCTAGAACCAAAAAACATACAGAAAACTTGAACAAATAATAATACACTGAAAATGAAACTTAAAAATACTACGCATCCCACTTACATGCAATGTCTGTTTCATATAACAAAAACACTTTTAACTCATTCTTTACCCTACTTATTTGATCTATACTTCGTAAATATTTGGGAATTTTACTAAAAGTAAAAGGTACACTGTATTGCAAAGCTCTTTTCCCATACTTATTGTTGTAAGTTGGTATTTTCAAATACTCTGCCTCCCTGGCGCGAGTATTTGCATTATGACTAACAATAGTTTTAAACGAATTATCATAATAAAATTTAACTAATAATTTGTAAGTGAACAGTACATTTACAGGTAAAACATTACAATATCTATATAAATCATAAGTTGTGATACATGTACCATTTTTCTTATAAGGGGATATTAAACAAACCATTCTATTTTGCAGTGAAATAATATATTTTAAATTTGAAAATGATGCATTGCCCCATGCAAGCAGGGCATATGATATGACTGACTCAGCAAGTGCTATGTATACGGCTCGTAGTAGAGTATAAGGAAGTACATACTTTAGTTATAAATCTGATGAACACATGATCTAAGCCGTCTACTCACTTCTTCTATATGAACATCCCAACTAAAATTTTGGTCTATCACCACCCCCAAATATTCATGACTGTAAACAGATTCTATTTTATTTACACAATTACAGTTTATGATAATACCATCCATATGATGAACAGAATCATGCAAACAATCAAAGGAATGAGTTATAATATTTATATTAGCATTATGGTCGGCATTGTGAGGTGAAGAAATATGCACAATCTTTGTTTTAGCTGAGTTAATGATAAGGCCTTCATCGTGTGTCAATCTTAACATTTAAATGAAATTTTCATGTAAAAATATTTCAGCAACTTTTATGTTTTTGTGAATTGCTATAGCCCAATGCTGCGTCAACAGCAAATAAAATTGAAAAACATTTCCTTATGGAATGTACCTTACAGTTAACATAAATTAAATACAAAACTGGCCCTAAAATAGATCCCTGTGATACACCTGTTGAGCATGTTGTAGCTTCACTCTCACACTCTCCAATTCGCACAATAATTTTTCTATTTGAAAAATAATTTTTAAACCATGCCAAAAGAGGGCCTCTAACGCCAATTCGTTCTAAAGCAACCAACATTTTTTGTGATTCAGCGTATCGAAAGCTTTAGTGAAGTCAATATACATACATAAAATGATGATAATAACTAGGAAAACGCTAAAGTCCCACCGCGTTGATGGATGAGCTTTTTTTAAGTTTTTAGTTTGCGTGGGATATCTTTACTTTTACAAGTGTTTTGCTTTACTGCCTATGCATTGTAGGTGATTGTTGCCAAGTTTCTATTGTTAGGCCCTAGGCCTACTTGTCAAATGTTATTATTTACCGTAAAAAACTTACATTAAAATCTTTATTTCTATGGATTCTGGCTAACTTTTCCAACTTTCTCTTTCAAAAGGTACTACATCACCATAACCTTAATGTCCATGTATAATATGAACGTTGTAGCCCCACCCATTTGGTCATAATCGGCCCAAATAGCACGAAAATATCGCACTAAACCGTAAAAAACTTATATTAAAAGCTTTATTTTATGGATTCTGGGTAACTTTTCCAACTTTTTCTTTCAAAAGGTACAACATCACCATGACCTTAATGTCCATGTATAATATGAACATTGTAGCCCCACCCGTTTGGTCAGAATCGGCCCAAATGTCACGAAAATATCGCACTAAAAATTGAAAAAAATCGTAAAAGTACGATATTCATGAGAAATATTTCTTCGATTGTACCGAAAAACAATACACCTCTAAGTTCAGAGATTTCGAAGGTCCCCTCAAATTTTCATCAAGATCGCTTGTGTCGTTTGCCCGGAATCCTGCTAACAAACAGACAAAAATACAAAAAAAAAAAAAAAAAAACAAAAACAAAAAAACATTGGAGCTAAATTTTTTGGGGGTCAGTGAAATTGAAGTATTCGCTTCGCTCATCCAATAATAATAATAATAATAATAATAATAATAACTATAAATAATATATTAAAAAAATAGTAAAAAAAATGTCTGTGTATTATTTATTAATTGATTGCATAATAGTAGCCTTGGTTACAATTTACAAGCCAACTGATTTTTCAAGTTTTATACAATCCCTGACCATCCAGAGAAAAGCTTTATTATTATTAGGTATGTTTAATTGGATGTAGAAAGACAGTAGGTCTTCTTGCACAACCCTATGTTTTGTATGCAAAGTTCATACTTCGATTTCCAAGGCAAAAATACAATTGCCATACTTACAGCCTACAAACATGTAGAAAGACTTCCCTTGCAGATATGTTGATTGCCATGTTTCTATTAGCCACCATTTGGGAAGGTATACTAGGAAGGATAAAGTGAACACAGATAGTGTAGGCCTAAGTTAACAAATAAGCAGTTACAGTGGTGTCAAAACTGTTTTCAAATATCAGGATTCAGCATTTGTATGGGTAATGGCACTTTCTCAGACAAACTACACTAATTGTTTTCCAATTTGGGTCTGTAGCAAGCATAAAAGTGTAAAATAAAAAAACTTGACTTATTATACTTTTTATAAGGGAAATGTTGAAACTAGTTCTACAGAAACAAGGCATTTTTGTTTACAGTTCAAAATAATTAGCATGTGTGTGTGTCACATGAACACATCTTCACAAGTGCCTCAGACTGTATAAATATAATGCCTCTTCTATTATCATTTAGGCCCTACACAGACAATTTTGTGTAGTGGTTTTACTGAAAGCAATTAAATTTGGTTAAAATTACATCTTTATATAATTTTGGCTTCACTCCTTGTGAAGGACAGAATTTACATTTTAAATCTAGGGGAGAGGTGTTTTTAAATACATATTTAATATCCTATTGATTAATGTGGTTGCCATACTAAAAGAATATCAATATGGTTGTAGAGGAAGTAGGAGCAAAATGTCAATGATGCAGATTTATTAGAAATGTGTAGGCCTACATAACTAGCTACTATTTTGAGGTCTAGAATAATTGTGCTTATATTTATAGTTTAAAGCATGGACCTCTTGCAGGCATACTACAAAATCAAATAGTGTCTTTATTAAAATCATACAATGTTTCTGTTTAAATACAATAATATTAAAAAATACATCCAAGCAAAAATATAAGTAGGGCCTACCTAATACAGTAGGCCTACCTAGTACCGTCTACTGTAGATAGCTGTCAAGCCTATACTTACTGTACATAGGCCTAGGTGGGTACATATTTTAAAGAAATTTACTACACATAGGATTAAACATTACAACTACATAGTGCTTGAAAAGTTTGAAAGTTGCATTCTTTAGCACCATTCACTTCAGTGTTTCTCTGCCAATCACCTACGGTACCTTGTTTAGCATTAAATATGGAAGGTACAAGTTAAGTTACCAAGTATTCAGATTTAAAATAGTTGGAAATAAATTGAAAAATTAAACCATTTATCTCAGCCGGGTATCGAACCTGGGTCTGTCATATCGGTCTTGAATTACATGTACGTGATTCAGTGTTTTGTTGATTGAGTAGGTAGAGATTCTTTTATGTGTACCGGTTACAGAGAATAGGCCTAGCTGTCCCACCTAGCTGGTCTTACATAGGGATGACATGAAATTAACTGCGGGTCAAAGGCCATTGTGTAGGCCCTAGACCCATCCATTATGTGTGTCGGCATAGCCTAGGCTACACCAAGCCCTAGAACCGAATACTAATGCGAAAAGTAAGGTTAGAGGAGCCCTGCGATCTAGGCTAAGCATCAAAACCTCTATTCTACTGTACTATTCTATACTACTACTCCTACCTGCCGGGCTTAAATTGACTAGGCCTAACACTTGTGATATGACTGGTCGTAATTGGCCCTACAGAAAATAATAGGGACTTACTACGCCTGGGCCCTAGGCCCCTAGCGCAGTGTTTGACAGGACTGTCACCCACCAATGTAAAGAAGGTTAGGTTGTTATGCAGGCCAACATGTACACGGCTGACGGCTGGAAACTCGGAAGGCTGTAGCAGCTGTGCCAAGAGGAGGCAAATTCAAAATAGTCTTTTATGAATAACATATTTTCGTACGGCCGTATGGATGCCGGCTACACGGTGGACTAGAGTCCTTGTAATCTAGCCTTCATGGTAAGCTTACGCACAGTATGGGCTAGGCCTAGGCCTAGGCCTAACATACGCCTACGACAAACTGAGCAATTTGAAGATTATTTGATAAAGTTATTGAACCTAGATAGTTTATTATTGTTCTGCATACCTTGTTATGTGATCTACGTGTAACAAATAACATCTAAAGTGCATCATTTTATTGTTATTAAATATAAAGAGCTGAGGCGGTATTGATATGAAACAAGTCCGCCATTTGTAATTTGAGCTTTCTATAGGTGACAACTCGTAACGCGATCTCCTTTGCTCACGCTAAATATTTGTCACTGTAGTTATCGTTGTCTATAGAGAAGTGATGTCACGAGTTACGTGGTCGGACTTTAGGATAGTTGTCACAGAATTGAGATAACGATAGAGAGCTCATGAGCTTTCTATAGAAATCGATTTCTACAAGCTTACATGATCGCACTGCAGGTCTCTTACGATAATTTAAGGTTTTCATTTAAAAAAGGCTATTATTGCCAGAAATATAGGGTCAATAAATTTATGGATTTGTGCCCGTGAACGAACTGTAAATAGATTCTTTTGTTTAAGGGAATTAGATCTTCAAGTATTTTGTTTTGAAATTTTTGGTTTTCTGGTTGAATCAGGCTATATTGCCATATTATATCCACCCAACTTGCTTCTATACTTTTGTAGGGCCATTGTGTACTTTTTTTAATTTATTATCTTTCCCCATTTCCAAAGATATTAATAATATTCAAGTTGAGCGAAACGTTAGCTCCATTGACTCGAGCTATTTTGGTTATCTTCGCTGCTAGTTAGCCAGATCTGACATAACTTATTTAACCTCAAAATGTTTACCAAGTCTCTCCATTTCTTCCGATCTTCTAGTATGTTATTTGCTTCTAGTTTCTTATTTATCTCCTTTTATACGATCAGTAGAGCCATGCTCTGGGCTAAACTCCACCCCCGCCCAGACTGGGGGTATATTCAGGTGTTTTACTGGTAAAGTAAACTAATATTTCATCCAGTTCACCGCTTCTCTTATATAACATGAAAGCATGGAATCAAGCGACCCGGCGACGTGTAAGAAGCAACTTAAACCGAGCTTTCCATTCATCTGTTCGCTGCCCAACCATCATTCATGCAAGAGTAGATGGCAATTTGGTTTCGCGTAGACGACTTGAACCCTTTTCATTTTTATGTCCAGATGTTATTTTCCGTACGGGAAGGGTTTAAGTAAGTAACACTTTCCTGACGCAAATCTCGCTTCTTGACTGCTTGGTCACCTTCCCCTTTCATACAACACCCATTCATACACTAGCTTCACGTCTTATACATTAGTCCCAAAGGTTTCATTCACTTGCGGGTATAATGATTGCAGAGTAGTGGTTCTGAGAAAGAGCAATCCTCATATTCGTTTGAGAAACGATCTTTTATTTTTTAATTTTTTACGGCTTTATATTTTTCTTTTTGTTTCTCTCCCCCCCCCCCCTAAACTTTAACTATTTTTCTTTTGTTGTGAGACAAACAGACATACACACAGACAGAGAGAGTCATTAAGCTCGGCACCTCCACCAATAGCAAAAGACTCATCAACTTCTTAGAGAAAACATCAACGTATCAGTGGAAAGCTCAGAAACTAAAATGATGCCAATTTAACATACCACTTGCTTAAAACTCCGTGGAAAAAACACTATGTCTTAAACAAGTGGAGAGCTATCGCGTAACATCCTAGTAGTTGGATGAGCGTAGCGAGCGAAGCGAAGATTCCATTTCACTACACTGGAGAAAAAATCCGGAATGTTTTTTTTTCTGTTTGTATAATTGTATGTTTGTTAACATGATTCCGGCTAAACCGAAACTCCAATTACGATGAAATTTTATGGAGGCCTTCGAAATCTCTGAAATTAGAACTGCCACTTTTTTAGCGTAATCGAAAAATTATTTCTCATTAAAATCGCCATTTTACGATTTTTTTCGATTTTTAAAGATTTCTTCGACTTATAACAACTACATTTTTTATTCGATCGGAATGATTTTTTTACAGAAAATTAATTTTATGAATAAATATATTCGTGTGGAATTTGAGTGCAATCAAAAAATGTTTTATTATGAAAATCGCAATTTTACGATTTTTTCGATTTTTAAAACATTTCTCCAACTTGTAACACCTACATGCATCATCCGATTGTAATGATTTTTTCATACAACCTTAATTCTATAAATTCATATATTGAAGTGAAATTTGAACGCAATCAACACATAATTTCTCGTGAAAATTGCAATTTTACGCTTTTTTCATAAAAAAAATCTTCGACTTATAACACCTACTTGCTTTATCCAAAATTGTAATGTTTTTTTTACAGAACCTTTATTTTATGAATTAATATATAAGTGTGAAATGTGAGCGCAACCGAAAAATAATTTCTCATGAAAATCGCAATTTTACGTTTTTTTTCATTTAAAATTAATTACGCTCATCCAACAACGCGCATGAAAAAGCGTTTGCGAAGCTTCCTAGTATATTATAGTAGACAACCGAGAAACAGAGCTCGACTCTTACATGAATTATGATGAAATGGGGGAAGCGAGTAAATCTTAATTCACTTTAAATTTACCAAATCGAGACCCTCGATCATGACCCTCGATGACATTATAAATACAGTTTGATTGGTAATTTCAACGGTAGCAGATTCGTTGCAGTCTGAAATTCAAATCTGAAATGCAGCAACGATTCTAAAGTGCCGGTTGGATGATCCAGTGGTTATGGCACCTGTTGGCATGTTGGAGAATCGGGTTCATGTACCGGACGAGGTCGATTTTGTAATTTCTGGATTGTTGGATGAGCGTAGTGAGCGAAGCGAAGATTACATTTCACTACACTGGAGGAAAAAATCAGGATTTTTTTTTTTTGTATTTTTGTGTGTTTGTTAACACGATTTCGGCTAAACCGATACTCCAATTGCGATGAAATTTTCTGGAGGCCTTTGAAACTGCCACGTTTTTTAGCGCAATCGAAAAATTATTTCTCATAATAATCGCAATTTTACGATTTGTTTCGATTTAAAAAAAATCTTTGACTTATAACACCTACATGCTTTATCCGATTGTAATTACTTTTTCACAGTACCTTTATTTTATGAGTTAATATATTCGTGTGAAATTTTAAGCGTAATCGAAAAATTATTTCTCATGAAAATCGCAGTTTTTCAATTTTTTCGATTTTTTAAAATTTCTTCGACTTATAACACCGACATGCTGTATCCGTTTGTTATGATTTTTTTTACAGAACCTTAATTTTATAAATTCATATATTCTTGTGAAATTTGAGCGTAATCGAAAAATTATTTCTCATGAAAATCACAATTTTACGCAATTTTTTGTTTTTAAAACATTTTGCTCATCCAACAACGCGCCTGAAAAAGAGTTTGCGAAGCTTCCTAGTATTAAAGACTTAATTGGATGAGCGTAGCGAGCGAAGATTCCATTTCACTACACTGGAGAAAAAAATCCGGAATGTTTTTCTTTTTTTCTGTTTGTATTTGTGTGTGTTTGTTAAACACGATTCCGGCTAAACCAATACTCCAATTGCGATGTAATTTTCTGGAGACCTTCGAATTTTATGAACTTAGAACTGCCACGTTTTGAGCGCAATTAAAAATTTATTTCTCATGAAAATCGCAATTTTACGATTTCCTTCGTTTAAAAATAAAATCTTCGACTTATAACACCTATATGCTTTATCCGATTGTAATGATTTTTGTACAGAACCTTAATTTTATGAATTAATATATTTTTGTGAAATTTGAGCGCAATCGAAAAATTACTTTTCTTGAAAATCACAATTTTACGATTTTTTCGATTTAAAAACTCTTCTTTGACTTATAACACCTATGTGCTTTATCCGATTGCAATGATTTTTTCACAAAACCTTAATTCCATTAATGAATATATTCATGTGAAATTTGAACGCAATCAAAAAATTATTTTCTTATAAAAATCGCAATTTTACGATTTTTTCGATTAAAAAAACAATTCTTCGACTTATAACACCTACATGCTTTATCCAATCGTAATGATTTTTCACAGAACCTTAATTTTATAAATAATCATATTCTTGTTGGATGAGCGTAGCGAGCGAAGCGAAGATTCCATTTCACTACACTGGAGAAAAAAATCCGGAATGTTTTTTTTTTTTTTTTTTCTTTTTTTTGTATTTTTGTCTGTTGTTAGCACGATTCCGGCTAAACCGATACTCCGATTGCGATGAAATTTTGTTGAGACCTTCGAAATCTCTGAACTTAGAACTGCCACGTTTTTGAGCGCAATCGAAAAAAAATTCTCATAAAAATCGCAATTTTACGATTTTTGTCGATTTTTAAAAAAATTATTCGATTTATAATACATACACGCTTTGTCCGATTGTAATGATTTTTTCACAGAACCTTTATTTTATGAATTTATATATTCGTGGAAAATTAAGCGCAATCGAAAAAATTATTTATCATGAAAATCGCAATTTTACGTGGTTTTTCTTTTTTAAAACAATTCTTTGACTTATAACACCTACATGCTTTATCCGATTGTAATGATTTTTTAACAAAAACCTTAATTTTGTGAATCGATATATTCGTGTGAAATTTGAGCACAATCAAATAATTATTTCTTATGAAAATCGAAATTTTACGATTTTTTTCTTTTTTAAAATTACGATTAATTAAAAAAATTAAAAATTAAAGTTTATTTTTTATTTATTTTTAAATAATTAAAAAAAAAATCTTCAACTTAGTAATGATTTTTTCACAGAACAGAAAATCCGCATAACACATGGCAGCTCAATGCACCAATTACGCTCATCCAACAACGCGGCGGGACTTAAGCGTTTTCCTTGTGAAATTTGAACGCAATCGAAAAAATTATTACTCATGAACACATGGCAGCTCAATGCACCAATTACGCTCATCCAACAACGCGCCTGAAAAGGCGTTTGCGAAGTTGCGCGTTGTTGGATGAGCGTAATTGGTGCATTGAGCTGCCATGTGTTATGCAGATGGTATTTAAATTGATTTCGTTTTCCCATTGCTATGGCCTGCGAGACACGCTTGGTAATATTGTTTTAATTTTTACGACGACGACATAAAGGGATCAGGGGCGCACATTACATTACACACTACTTTACAATCGAATAAAGCATGTAGGTGTTATAAGTCGAAAAAAAAAAATTTACGATTTTTTCCGATTTAAATGATGACGAAGTTAATTAAATCGAAAAAAATCGTAAAATTGAGATTTGTATGAGAAATAATTTTTTGATTGCGCTCAAAAACGTGGCAGTTCTTAGCTCAGAGATTTCGAATGTCTTCAGAAAATTTCATCGCAATTGGAGTATCGGTTTAGCTGGAATCGTGTTAACAAACACACAAAAATACAAACAGAAAGAGAGAAGAAAAAAAAGAAAACCATTCCGGATATTTTCTCTCCAGTGTAGTGAAATGGAATCTGCGCTTCGCTCGCTACGCTCATCCAATTAGTTTAAACTTTAAAGTATTTTCTTATGACGCACATTTCAGTTAATTCAAAACTAAAAGTTTTAGTCGTATAACTTGACAGGTCTCCGTAAATAAAATAATTGATTACCCTGCACACGATATGCGTTAGCAAAGAATTTCGAATAACTGTTTTATATCCAAAATCTTCTTCCGTCTCAATCACAGAATACCGCCATGTTGAATATCTCCAGCTACATGTCCAAGTAGAGGCAACATGACCCTGAGCACAATAGGGAATGTTTACTCAGTCCAAATATTGACGTGGGTGTCAAAAATGGATAGAAAAAGACCATTACTGCACTTAAAACCAATTTAAAGTAAATATTTAAATTATTGACGCACAAAGTTTCGTAGTATTTTATTTTCCGCGCAAACAGCACGTGACGTCAAGATTTGGGTCTAGAGCTTTTTGATGCCCAATGCACAAAGCTGTTTAAAGTCTTTGGATCAATGAATTTAACTACATCATTCTAGATTACTATTTAATATCACTGTTTGGCATTACCTTATTGGTCAATACGTAATAAAATCTTATAGTGACGTAGTAGCTCGTTTATCTCGCCATTATTATTGGTGCAACTTTCAGCTTACTTTTATAAATGAAAATCTTACCTAAATAATAAAAGTATGATTAACGTATTCAGAATGAAGTCACTAATGTAGAGAATGATAAAAAAAAACGTTAAGGAACAGTCCCTACTGTGTGATCAAGAGACAAAGAGCCTTCCGCCGTTTCAAATTAATTATTTCACTCATGTTCTACTTCATTCTTGACTTTGCAGGTCTCAGTTTTACGTTGATGTTAAATGATTATCATGGAAAGAATAAAGAAAAATCCAGTTATACTAAAAGATGTCATCGTCAATTTAGGACTAAAATATAGAGTAAAACATAAAATGTATGCACCACCCTTTCTAGCTTCTGTATAACATAACTAGGTATTGTGTTTTAAAAAAAAAACTTCACAAACTAGCATGTATTTAAAATGATGTATTCTTTCAGCTTCTAAAGTTTTGTGTATCAGGAAGAATTATTTATTTCTAGATGACCTCATACCTACTGTTTGAATCGCGTTTTGCCGAGGAGAGCGTCTAATCGTTTTTTTTATGTGTTGTAAAAAATATGAACATTACGTCGAAGACAATAAGGTAGAGGTTATAAATAACAAATCATTATTTTATATTGTGTTCTGACTTTTCTTCTGCTATAGTAAGTAATTTCCCCGAGTGCTGTTTGATATATTCGGCGATCCTCATATTCGTTTGAGTGGGATCATCTAACAATCAGGGTTTTATTGCATTTTCTATTTTTACTTCATCTTTTCTCTTTATTGTCTCTGCTGCCAATGCTGTTGCCTCAAGATACGCAATAACATGAAATCGTATAATAAAATTGAACTGAAATGAAATGAAACAACTAATAGACAACAAAACTACGATACAACTAACTACTATTACAAGTGGTTTCTTCGTAGCTTTTTCCTTTTTTCTCCCTTTTGGTTTGTATTTCTTATTTATATCTCATTTTATATATTTATTTCTACTTGATTTTTTCTGCTCATTAAATTCAATTATGTTTTCTTTAAATTTAAATTTTCGCATATTCCATCATTTATGTTATCAATGGTAAAGTATAACTGTAGATTTTTCTTCTAATATATATTTTTTAATTTGTTACGTTTCTGACTTTTCTGTATGCGTTAATCAATGTTATCTTCTTTTTATCTTTTGTCCTCCTTTTTGAATAAGTTTTAATAACTTAATAGGATAGACATAAAAATAATAAATAAAGGTCAATTTTTAAACCTAATTTAAATATTGTTCTGTTAACTGTTAAACGCATGGATAAGTTACTATAACAATATCCAGGTTAATAATTAACTGGGTCAAAGGGAACACCTTGAATTGTGTACATCACGGTGGTACATTGGATTTAGGATATTTGTGAAGGGATGCCCGAGGGCTTTAATCCGTTGCATCAGCATAAACGACTGAGGAAAACCTCTAGAAAAAACTTCAGTCAGGATTGCTGGTCTCCAGAATCAGAGTCGCGCTCTTAAATTGTCCCAGAAAGATAATTTTCAAAACTTCTCAAATTTCGTTAGCTAGATGCAAGTGAAATTCATCATCACATTTTACAGTGAACTATAAAGATTAACATTTTTATAGCTGACGTTCACTTTTATTCTACTTTAGTTATACTAGTCGTGAAGTAAACATTTCTACCATCGCAAGCAACAGCTGTACTTTACATTCTATGTTCGACTTTTGAATTATGTACATTGTAAGCAGACTAGTTTTTCTTAGAGTATCTTCTAAGATCTCTAGTTTCGTCCTTGGGGTTGGTGGAACCTTGAGCGTGCAAGATTCGATACACCTTGGTCACTGCATACATGAGAAAATTGATTCGATGAAAATGACTTCTTCAAAAACAAAACCATTGTCGTCAAAATAAAACCTACCAATTTTAAGACTATTTTTAAATTTATTATTTTTTGTCGGATGAGCAAAGCGAAGGCTTTAATTTCCCTGACCCCCAACAAAATTAGCTCTTGCGTTTTTTTTTGTTTTTTTGTTGTCTTTTTTGTTCGCTCTCTACCGGGTGAACGGCAAACTATCCAATTTTGATGAAAATTGGAGGGGACCTTCGAAATTTCTGAACTTAGACTTGCCACGTTTTTTGGGTACAATTGAATAAATATTTATCATGTATATCGTACTTTTTCGATTTTTTTCGATTTTAAGTGCGATATTTTTGTGACATTTGGGCCGATTTTGACCAAACGGGTGGGGTTAAAACGTTTATATGGACATTAAGGTTATGGTGATGGTGACCGTTTGAAAGAAAAAAGTTGAAAAAGTTACCCAGAATCCATAGAAATAGGTTTTAATATAAGTTTTTTGAGATATATAATAATTAACAAGTAACAATAGAAACTTGACAACAATCACCTACAATGCGTTCAAAAAGCACTTGCAAAAGTAAAGAGATCCCACGCAAACTAAAAAAATTACAAAAATGCTCATCCATCAACGCGACTTCAAAAAGCGTTCGCGAAGAGGCCTAGTTAATTTTTTATTTCTTGTATGTTTAAATCTCAACGGATTTTGCCCATTTTGTAAGCAGTTCTCAGTTACCTGGTCACGGATGTCTGTTTAAAATTTCGGCTCAATCTATTTGGCCGTTCGACCGTATGGGACCGGACAGACATTTACCATTTAACATTTAACAAACAGAGAAATTAGTCACGACGAAGGCCCGTTCGACTTGCGTTGAGACTAGTTCGCTGCGCTCACTCGTCTACTCACGGTGTCTAGATCATCTCGATGCTATGCAGCTACGTGTTTTTCACTCCACGTTCGGGTCGTTAAGAACGTAGTTGATTTATTACGTGGTTTCGTACGCTATCTAGGTTATCGTTGCATCACCACAAAATGTACTTTTAACATTTTTCATAATAAATAAAACATCTACCAGTTTTATCCAGCAAGATGATAGCTTGGCTTTCGACACGTATTTATTATTTATTTTCCACTTTAGACTCATGTGTTATTTAAATCCGGTATCAAAAAGTGAACATTTCGTGTTTTACTAGAAATCAAGGAAGCTTGAGATGAAAGGAATACAGCCATCGTTATAAATTTCCTTCGAATCCGGTGAATAATCATATAAACTGATGCTGAAAGAAGAATAGCTTTGTGTTTTAGTAATATGAGTTCAAAATACCCCATACAAAATAGTTATTTTTAAATATTTGTTTATTTCTTCTATATAGTACATAGGAAGGCAATCAATATTATAACAACCAAACAACATTTTTCCTGAATTATAAAAATTAAGCTTACTATCAAATAGATTTAAATAAACATTAGCAAATAGCTTATATATTCAAGAATTATACACGTGAATCGTATTTGATTATACCAATTGTAATGGGTAAAAATAAGGTTTATAAACCAAGAGAAAAAGATACAAATTTAATACGAATAATTTAAGTTAAGGTATATTTACATAGGCTAGCATATAACTTTTTTTTTATTTTATAACGTCAATCAAGAAAACTTGTTTTTAGGCGTATTGTTTTGATTTACTTAGTTTTATCTTGTTTAAACAGATGCATAGTTAATTGTTTCACAACTCCTTAGTACATAGTTTTGTATAAATATAAGATACTTACTTCCTTGTCATATTCATGAAATTATCTAATTATTCCTATGACACAAATTAAACATTAGCGCAATAAAGTAGCTTAAGTTTGTTAGTCAAACCACTTTGTATAGTGCATGCAGACGAGATATGTGCACGGATTTGCTTCAACTCTCGCGCTACCAACTTAACTCAACTTATTTGAAATACGAGAAAAGAGACATGTAAAGGTAATTACTTCTTAAACAGTTACAAACGTTAATTTTAATTATCTTATTGTTCATCACTAGAGAGAGATACGTGCAAATAACTTTTTGTGAATAGACGCAACAAAGCGCTATTTTTTCACTTAAAACTGAGATTTTCCACACTTTTTCCCTAGTATCCATAATTTTGTATACACATTTTTATTCATTTGACAATTATTCAACCTTGATGACCAAATTTCTGATCAGAAATATGAATAAAGTACATGCACAAGGTTTTGAAGGTGGCCCAAAAATAGATGCTAAAACGTTATACTGTGACACTTAAAATGTGTACACATACTTCCATTCATCAGAATTTTTTCTATATCTTTTGGTGTGTATATTTTATTAAGCGAGCGAAGCGAGCGTTTCCATTTGACTCTGCCGGAAAAAATAGTCACTGTTTTTTTTTGTTTGTTTGTTTGTATGTCTCGCCATAACGTTCGAACGGAGGCTCGGATCGAGTTGAAATTTGGACCATCCGCAAGCTTCGTTCTCGATTGAATGCCATTAGTTTTGTGGCAAAATCGTTAAAAAAGTTTAAAAGTTACATTAAAGTTAATCGAAAGTTTTTTTTTCAAACTAAACTGCGACAAAATCTGAGGTGGCAAAATCATTTAGAATGTTCGTCCGGTCACGAATATGTTAATTTTATTTCGATACGATAAGTAGTGTAGATGGAAATAACATTATAACAAAGTATCGTTACCATGGCAACGGAAAGTCGCGGAGCTTTTTTGGCTCATGATAGCGGTCAAACGGAGGTTCGGATCGAGTTGAAATTTGGACCATCCGCAAGCTTCGATCTGGATTGAATGCCATTCGTTTTGTGGCAAAATCGTTCAAAAAGTTATAAAGTTACATTAAAGTTAATCAAACGTTTGTTTAAAAAATACACTAAACGGCGACAAAATCTGAGGTAGCCAAATCATTTAGAATGTCCGTCCGGTCACGAATATGTTAATTTTATTTTGATCCGATAAGTAGTGTGGATGGAAATTACATTTTAACAAAAGTAACGCTACCATGGCAACGAAAAGTCGCACGAAGCTGGAGCTTTTTTCGCTCATGATAGCGGTTGCACGAAGATTCAGATCAGGTTGAAATTTGGACCATCAACAAATTGTATAGCACGTGCTCGCTTATCAATGCGTCCAACTGAGTGTTTTCCTAGTATTATATTTATTCACCTCTGACAGCGGGTACAACAAGTGCAAATATACCGTCACGTTTATTGAGTTGAGATAAGTCTATACGTGTGACGTTTTTAACAAGTTATTAAGCGAGCGAAGCGAGCGTTTCCATTTGACTCTGCCGGAAAAATTTGTCACTCGATTTTTTTTTGTTTGTCTCGCCATAACGTTCGAACGGAGGGTCGGATCGAGTTGAAATTTGGACCATCCGCAAGTTTTGGTCTCGATTGAATGCCATTAGTTTTTGTGGCAAAATCGTTCAAAAAGTTACAAAGTTACATTAAAGTTAATCGAAAGTTTTTTTTTTCAAAATAAACGGCGACAAAATCTGAGGTGGCCAAATCATTTAGAATGACCATCCGGTCAAGAATATGTTAATTTTATTTTGATCCGATAAGTAGTGTAGATGAAATTTCATTATAACAAAGTGCCAGCTGCAGCTGTTGAGGAATCCAAAGTGAAAAGTTTCAGAAAATGTTTGGAGGAAGTAGATAAAGAATAAATTTGTTAGGTCATTGTTTGTTAATTTTGATATTGTAATAATTGTTAATTTAAAAAAAAAATTATGTTAAGGACGTTTGGAAGAGGTATACATAGAATACCATTTATGATGTTTAACGTGTTGATACTGTAATTAATTGTTAATTTTAAAAGAAAATTGTTGAGTTAAGATAAAAATGTTGAATAGCCTACTTGCCACCATGTATAATACATATTTGCAAGGTATACAATAAATAAAATAAATAAATAAATAAATAAATAACGTTACTATGGCAATGCAAAGTCGCACGAGGTGCACTATGCACTGCCACCTAGAAGTAATCAAAATACCATCGAGGAAGCAGTGTATTATTTGTAACTAAAGAGTTAAAATAGTTTTCCCAAGGAAATGATGTCAAGGTCCTCTAGATGGCGGTGGATTTTATCCACAAAGTAAAGGTTTACCCACGGGTTCACCCAAATACCTTGGCAATAATGAATAATATTGGAAACATGGCCCCGTGGACAGCAAACGTCGCAAATTTTAAAATTTAAAAAAATGTGCAATGTGGGTCTAGCTATAGCACGTGCTCGCTTATCAACGCGTCCAACTGAGCGTTTCCTAGTAATAATACTGTTCCCACTAAAACGTACTTTTGTGTAATCAGTTGTACAATCAAGCTGTAATAATTAAATTTAAATTAAATTATGAGGTATGAATCCCGCTTACTGAGGTTCATTTAATATTTCACAGTCTCATTTATTCTATTTTAAAAATTAATTTATTAAATAATGTCCGGCATGTATAGAGTTTATTTAACAATTTAGAATGTATGTCCTGCATTTAGCTCTAAAGAAAACTTTGCAGCGACTATTTGTTCGTAACAAACAAACAAACTATGACACCTTTAGTAATTACATTAATGAAATCAGCTTTTGTAATTAGGTATAATTAGCTTAACTCGTGTCTCCATTAAAATTATACTTCAGACTAAACTGTCATGTAAATAGAATGAGTTCAACACTCTACGGCTTCTCGTTAAAACGTCTAATGAGATTGTAAACGTAAACTCACGGAATGATTTCTTACTGTATTGTATTCGTTATATTTCTGATATTGACACAATCTTGCCATATTTAAAAATGAAACGCTATGTAAAATTAATTTATCGATTTATTGATAAAATGCGTTGCGAAGTCATGAAGTAATACGAATAGTGTCACTCAAATGAGATAACATCGTGTTATGATGGGAAACTTGGACACTTCGGAGATTGTGGTTCCCGTCCATACCACCGTCTACACATCGTTGCTTTCACACTTTATTCGGTCCAAATAATATGTTGCAGTAGTATGTCTAGATGACGTACTGCCGCTGCCATTATACAAGCGAATTGTCTACTGCAATTTACCTCCTTGCTGTAGTGCCAAATGCATCCGTTACCATCTTAAAACTTACATTACATTACATTTAAGTTCATCTGCACAAATAGCATTTTAAAAGGACTAATGCATCCCTTTTCGTTTTTTTTTAAAGTTTTTGTTTACACATTGTGGCACCAGTATAAAAAGGTGTAGTCCATGAGAATAGCTATAAATATCCCAGTTTAGTAGGGCCTACTTTGGCATTATTAAGACTAAGGCGCAGGGCTGTTTTGTCAGGCATATGGGTAAATGGGTCATTGGTAATTTCAATTTCAATTTCAATTCAATTTCAATTTCAATTTTCAATTTCAATTTATTTATTCGATCGATACATGGCAACAGATATAACTCCTCTTGGAAGAAAGGGAATGAATAATCCTTAATAACTATTGTTTCATAAATATGATTCACATGATAATGATGGAAAATATAAATACTAATAAGTAAAAGTGGAATTTGAAAATAAGCGAGTTGCTATTAATGATAATGACATTGATATAATACATTATTTTATGGAAGTGTAACTGGAGAAGAGAATTGTTCAAGAGGTGATTTACAATTGTTGCAAGATAATGGTACAGATGAAAGTATGAGACATAATGATATGGAGGCATATAACTAAAAAAATAGTAACCATATGTTACAATGTTAGTCGACTTTGAAACAGGACTTTAAAACAGGTGATATATCATTATTGCTGAATTTAGCTAGAATAATAATTGTTTATTATTTATTATTTAATTAATTGTTCATTATTTATAATTGTTTATTATTTACATGGAGAGGTAGTCACTAACCGAGTAGAAGCTGTTTGCTGTGAGATATATTTTTAACTTGTGTTTGAAGGAGGGCAGGGTGGGGGAGGTTTTTATGTTTTCTGGGAGCTTGTTGTAAAGGGTGGAGGCAAGGTACTCTGGGCCTAGTGCAAAAAGGCGCAGGTGGTGGGGCGGCCTATGTATGTGAAGGATGGCTCTTGTGTTGTGGCAGTGCACAGACGCATTGAGAGGGAAGAGGTTACTATTTGTGCGAACAAAGAGTGCAGCAGACTGGATGAGTGTGCATGCTAGAGTTAGAATTCCTAATTCCTTAAAAGAGCTCCCTACAGGAGTGTTTTCTGGAGACACCCGCAATAATGCGTATCGCTCTCTTTTGGAGGATGAATATTCTATTAGCTTGGGGGGAGGCTCCCCAAAATAGCAGGACATAGGATAAGTGAGAGTGGATGTGGGCAAAGTAGACTTGCAATAAGATATGGGGGTGAACAATTTGTTTGAGCTTACGGATAGAGAAGCATCCAGATAAAATTTTGTTGGCAACATAATTAACATGGATAGACCAGTCGAGTTTTTCGGTCCATGCAAGGCCGAGGACTTTTACACTGGAAGCGCGGGGGATTATATCAAACTCTAGATGAACTAGGGGACTAGCCAGTGGGATCATATTGGGGGTGTGAAAGTATAGGTATACCGTTTTAGAGCGCGAGATGTAGAGTTGATTGTCTCGGCTGTATGATGACATTTTAGCCATTTGGCTGTTGATTGGGGGGCAAGTGCCTGAGAGGGATGGTATTTAGGTAGGGTCAGCAGATGGCTGGAGTCATCCGCATATTGTGTGAGAATACCCTCATCCAGAAAGGTGGCCTGGTCATTAACATATATGATATAGGCTAGGGGTCCGAGTATGGAACCCTGGGGAACTCCACAGACTATGGACAGAGATTTAGAGCGGGTTTTGGTGACGGATAGACCATTGGCTGTCTCGATTTCGACTACTTGAGAGCGGCCGGAGAGAAAAGAGGAAATCCAATCTAAAGCGATCCCTCGGATGCCATAGGTATTTAGCTTTCCTAGGAGAATTTTGTGATATTAATAAATGGTAGCCGCCAGCCGCCGTCTATTTTCAATAAGTTTCCACAAACGGCCGCTATGGAGTGCTAGAGCCATGGTCAATGACGAATTTAGAATTAATCAACAACTTTCATCTTCTAATCTACCAACAAAGGGCTTCAGTTGCTTGTAAATGATTTATTGGAGCACTACCCCAACACAAATCAACTATATATGAAACGGTGCATGGAGTGAAAAACCTCAATTTTCTGCATTCGAAACGTCAAGAACATCGTTGGCTGATAATTGCTTTTCTTTATCCGGTACGCTTGGGCATTGTTGTAGATGAACAGATATATCAAGGGAATCTCCAAGCTGGCTGGAGCTTCCCCGAAAGTCCGCCAGGTTAGGTGAACTTTGCTTTTAGATAACACGTGTGACTTACCCTCTTCAAGGTGAGTATGATGTTGAGGTACGAGTAACAGATGACAGCGACCGGGAGAACGAGACCAAGGGCAAACAGGAAGATGATGTAGGTCGTAGCGTTCATCTCGTGGCTCTCCCAGTTGACGGAGCAGCTGGCAACATAGGAGATTACAAGTTGAGAGCTTAGAGCAACAGTTTATGTAGAACACACTTATTATTTTAGAGCTTGCAACATAGAAAATTATTAGGTGATATTGGTAACGGTGCACGTGGCACACACAATTAAAATTATTAGACGAGGGAGCGGAGCGACCGAGTGTCTCCATTCAACTCGAACGGCTCTCATTGTGATTCTGTCTGTCTGTCTGTCTGTACGTCGAAAATCAGCCGAACCGCTAAACAGATTGGGCTGAAATTTTAAACAGACATCCAGTATGAGTTTACTGAGAACTGCTACCAAAATCAGCTAGATCCATTGCGATTTAATCCTACAATAAATAAAAATGTGATTTTTAAAATATCGATAGCATTTGTTTAGTAGCAGCTAGCGGGACGATATCTACGTGGCTTGCATGGCCTATTGGTAAGCATTTAGTCTACCGCACGGAGGGTTGGGGTTCGATACCCGCTAGCACGAACATTTTTTATATTTTTACACCCACATTTTATTTTGGAGGGGTGTTAAATGGGAAATAAAACTTAGGTGATTTTGTTTTATCTTGGAAATTTGTTAATGTTTCACGCTAATACGTTTTGAATACGATTCGCAATTCAAATGTTCAATTTATATAACTAGGGAAACGCCTAAGTCGTTGTTAAACGAGTGAGTGAGCCATGTGTTGAGTACCCGGTATCATTCCTCATACTGGGCTAGATCCTTAAGTAGAGGGGAGGAAAGGGGATGTTCCCGGGTACTCAACACTTGGCTCACTCACTCACTCGTTTAACAACGACTTTGGCGTTTCCCTAGTATCCAACAAATACTAACTGAACATAACAGCAGATGGAAGCTGACAGAAAATAATAGCCAGCTTTTATAACATTACTTACTTATAAAGACCAGACATGATTGTGTCGAAATTTAAAAATTATTATATTTTAGTATTTAAAACTGTTAAAATAAGTGAGAAACTTTGTAATCTATTTGTTTCGGAGAAAAATCAAATCAAACTTCGCCGAACCCGGCACTTCCGCCAAAGCCGTTATCATTGTTTAAAAATTCTAGAAATAATATTGTATTACGTGTTATTGGATGAGCGTAGCGAGCGAAGCGAAGATTCCATTTCACTACACTGGAGAAAAAAATCCGGAATGTTTTTTTTTTTTTTTTTTTTTTTTTTTTTGTATTTTTGTCTGTTTGTCCACACGATTCCGGCTAAACCGATACTCCGATTGCGATGAAATTTTATGGAGGCCTTCGAAATCTCTGAACTTAGAACTGCCACGTTTTTGAGCGCAATCGAAAAATTTTTTCTCATGAAAATCGCAATTTTACGATTTTTTTCAATTTTTAAAAAATTTCTTCGACTTATAACACCTACATGCTTTATCCGATTTTAATGATTTTTGCACAGAACCTTTATTTCATGAATTAAGATATTTTTGTGAAATTTGAGCGCAATTGAAAAAATATTTATCATAAAAATCGAAATTTTACAGGTTTTTTTCTTTTTTTAAACAATTCTTTGACTTATAACACCTACATGCTTTATCCGATTGTAATGATTTTTTCGCAGAACCTTTATTTTATGAATTTATATATTTGTGTAAAATTTGAGCGCAATCGAGAAATTATTTCTTATTAAAATCGCAATTTTACGATTTTTTTTAACAATTACGATTTATTAAAAATAATTTAAAAAATTAAGTTAATTTTTAATTTAATTAAATTCAATTTAAAAAAAATTTCAACTTAGTAATGATTTTGCCACAGAACAACAGAAAATTCGCATAACAGATGGCAGCTCAATGCACCAATTACGCTCATCCAACAACGCGGCGGGACTTAAGCGTTTTCCTAGTATTAACCACTGTAAATTGTTTTGTGTCTGTGGTTTAATCTGTTATTAATCGTGTCGATTTGTTGGCGATTATTATGTGGACTCTACAATCATCGCACACAATCTGTTTGAATACATCAAAACCATAATCCGTTTATAGCGCATTCTATATTTATGTTTACAAATGGAAGTTTACAGATTAATATGTAGTTTTAAACACGAATAAAAAAGTTCTGGAATATCACTGCGAATACATTATCACATCTTCTATAAGCTGTTATTCCATGAAGCCGTTGTACATTTTGTAATTTGATAGCCCGAAAAGTTCTGTTAAATCCTTAATTATCTCACGGTCATCCTCTATTTTTAATTACTAATGGGATTCATTAAAAATATATCATTAATTCGTTAAAAACTTCAGATCCACTTCTAATTGCTCTCAAAAACAAAAAAACAGCCAATTATATTATAATTTGCAAGTATTCGTTATTAAGAATATAATCACAAAACTAATTGCCTTTTTTATCGAGCAAGAATTAATGATCATCGTATTTTATTTTAAAACTTTCATACAAATTCTGTTTAAACATCATGTTTTACGCTCATTACCATATCATTTAATTTGTGTACGGATAGTTTTACGTGGTAAGCAAAATAATGTGGGTGTATAACTAAATTAATTAGAGGAAATGTGGATTTAAAGTAACTTAACCCCAAGCTGGATTCAGCACTGGGTGAACTATAACCGCATCTCGCTTCATTATTCACAAAATAGCGCTGGTAACATTTCATTCTCATATAAAATATTGCTGAACAAAATGGTTTACATACTTTTGCTCCTGGCTCTTTATAATATAATGCGCTGTTATCAAACATGTTTTGAATGAAAGCATCCTGGCTGCAGATGGAGCACAGTCTAGATGGATTTGTATGGTTTGAAATTCCCTAGAAGGGAGAATAAAATGTTACTAACGCTATTCTGTAAATAGTGAAGCGAGATGCGGTTATAGTTCACCCGTTGTGAACCTAGCTGGAAAATATCATGAATATCGTTCTCTGAAAATTATTCTCACCAACCAGTTTGTGGTTGAAACTTTACTTGACGTCTTTCCCATTCAGCGTACTAGTATATTAACGGTAAACTTTTTAAATTCCATTACAAATTACAACCTTTTAAATATTAACCCAAATAAATATTATCAATTCCCTCACGGGAGTGTTTCCCGACTGTCCAAATCGAGGAATAACGGCAACAGTTTTTCGTTTCAGTACTGTTCCATCCATTCAGATCTATAGTGCAACTACAATTCAGAAGTTATTACAGACTATCGTATCGGTGGTCTAGTTGGCTAAAGCGCCTACCTGGAATGTTAGAGACCCGGGTTCGCCTCGAACTCCGGTCGGGATGGACTTTTTTAATTTCTGAATTGTATTTAATATAAACCTATTGTGAACTACCCAATATACTTGATCCACCATTATTTATTTTGGCTGTGACTTGTAAGCTTAGCTTTGAATTATGCAATGAACGACCATCTTCTTACATATACAATACCGTGTCTGAAACCTTCAAATGTAGGATGATTGCATAACCAGGGGAGAAAAACGCGTTTTGCCAATTGGCAGAGTGGGTTGTGGGACATTAAGGATAGGACATAGGGGGCTTCAATATGATTCTGTTTCGCAAGAGCGCGCCACGATAGTGCAATTTTTTCCCATATGCCATTTTTATCCTAAACATTTCCCCTCCTGTGCCAGCCAGCCTCACTCCAGTCCAGCGGAGTGCACGTGCAGTCCTCCAACGCTCGGCCGACGCGACGGCCTTGTGTGGCCTCGAATTTCTACCACTCCACCACTCAAAACGAATGTGAATGTAGAAGCAATAATCTAATTTGCAGCATCTCTGTTAAGATTTCTATTGTATAGTGGTATCCTTATTTAAAAATAAGTCCTTCTAAATCAGTTTTTATAACTGAATAGGATAGACGTAAGTGAATAAATAAATAAATTAATTAATTAATAAATAATTAAATAAATAGATGGATAGATAAATAAATAAACAAAACAAAAAAACAACAAAAAATTGATCTTTTGTCATTTATTATTTGTCCGACTGTACCAGGTAATTGAAAATAGGTTAGTGGAGAGACCGTAATAATAGACGAAAAAATTAAATGTGTATGACACTTGTATAAAAATTTGTTTTAACTATTATATTTATTAATTTTGTCATTGTTCACTTGTTAATTATTTGCTGAATATATTACATCGCATAGTGGCAAAATAAATCTATAATTTCACAAGTCCACAAAGCCAGAACACGGCTTGTGTTCTGGGTTTGTCTCTCACATTCCAGGTAGGCACCTTAGACAACAAATTAATCATTGTATGCCAGTGTTGTACTCTGCCTTATACCATTATATAATAATACGAAGAAAAACTTTTGTAATAAATTGTGATACTATAATTATTTATACAGACCAAATTGTCTACATTTCTCGATTTGGTTAGTCGGGAAACACTTCCGTAGGTGGAAAAATGTAAATATTTAATACAATTCAGAAGTTTAAAAATCCATCCCGATCGGGGTTCGAACCCGAGTCCCTCACATTCCAGGTAGGCGCATTAAGCCAACTAGACCACCGAGACGGTAACTGTTTAACTTCTGGATTGTAGTTGCATTATTAGATCTGAATGAATGAAACAGTACTGCAACGAGTATCAGTTGCCATTGAACTGACCAAACAAACATTATTAATAATGTCAATAATGTGAAGGTATGAGCGTGGGTATATTTCTCGATTTGGTTGGTCGGGAACACTCCCGTAGGTGGAATTGTTAATATTTAATGCAATTCAGAAGACACAAAATCCATCCCGATCGGGGTTATTTATATTAATATATTTATTATTTATTTATTTATTAATTATAATTATATTTGTTTATGTATTGCTTGACTTGACGTAATATAGCTCGCAATGCACTGAATTTTCTTCCGATTCTGAACAATTTTGAATTTATTAAGTGCCTCGTTGCTAGGACAGCTCTAAAATTACCGTTTACATGAAGTGATGGACTTGAATAAAGTTTTCTCTTTGTATTGTTTCAACGATTAACCCGTGAGGTGTTGTAAACAACAAAATCACATGTTGGAAATTCTCAGATGACCCCGTATGTGTAAATTAGTTAATATAATTATAACGCATTTATTTTGAATTTTTAGCGTACCTATGTATAATTATTTTACCACAATAATGTTTCTTATGTACCTGATACAAATAAAGCTAATTTCGTTTTAGGGTCAATGTTCCATCCTTGTTAGCCGTGCCGTATTCAATAATATCAAAAATAATAAGTATTAAATTCACCACGAGTATGAAACAAATTTATTTCCTATTTAAGAATAATAGAGTCAATTGACGTAGCCCGTGCGATGTGTTGCGAGATGTATACACATTTATCGTGAAGTGGATCTTTGATCAAATATTCATTTTTATTTAGGATAAACTATACGTAAAATATGCACTTTCTTGCCCAATAATTGCGAAATCAACATAACCTTTCTTAATTAACCATAGACTACGACTTCATTTGGCATTTACTGTAAATTTTGGATTTAAAGTTTTAAAACATACATTTCAACTAAATTTTGAATTGTTTTTTTATTATACATAATACTAACATCTCCACTAAATGTTAGACCTGTATTCAATATCCATGTCAATCCATGTCAATATCCATGCGATCTTACAGTTATGACAGCAAACATGAAAGTGTTATGTTTGATTTTTAATATTATGGAACCATTATGTTCTATGTTCTGTGGTCGAACTCCTATCAGGACAGATTACTACGAACATTGCTATCCAAGTACTAAACTGCATAATATCATACGGTACATTTTTATAATATTTTAGGTAATACTTACCTATCAACAGGGTGCGAATTGACGGGGGGGGGGGGATTTCCCCCCACCCCCCTCTGGTAATTTCATCGCTGGCTCTGTTTTACTGAAAGGTATCCCTGCCGGGGATGGCTAAAGCCCCACCTCTGGATTCCCATCTCATCTCATAACATATCAAGTGACTTAATGCGTCAATTTACACATATTCCTTTCAAAATAATACCTCAGATCGCTTCTAATACCATCTTGAGGGCAATAATACCCCCAAATTTTTCCTCAGATTAGGCCATCTCGAGGGCAATAATGACCCAAAAATTTTCATCAGATCGCTTCTAAGGCCATCTTGAGAGCAATAATAACCCACACACAAAATCGCCTCCGGCGGCTGGGGCTTCGCCCCAGACCCCGGTTTGCCAACGAAAGTACTATTCTGAGCCATCCCCCCCTCTGCAAAGTCGTTAATTCGCACCCTGCATCAAGCGTTGGTCCATATTGGTCAGTCACATGTATTAAATCACTATAAATATTATATTCTTTCATAATGTATAAACTTTAAGGAATTAATTAACTTTATGCACTTGCGATATTTCCTTCTACGAAACACGTGATTGCCAAGACAAGTTCGATGTTAGACTACCCCCGCCTGCGTATTTTTAATTCACTTGGAAAAGTAAACCAATCAAGTTCACAATAATGATCACTTGATTAAGATATATTTAGATAATTTAGATAAAGATAATGTTTGGAGAGACATTCACTCAGTTCCATTCCTAATAAAAGACTATATTTATGCTGACTTGCAGTGATCTTTATGAGTGCATTATAAATAAATAAATACATACATTGTATTTAGAGTCTACACACTCAGTTATATAACCTTTGAGTATATAACCATCCTTAGGTTATATACTCAATGATATAACTGATTTTCAGTGGGGGACAGTAAATCAAAGACAAAGCGTCAAAGCCTACCTTGTAGGCCCCGACGCAATCGACGAGTGAACGATTACCAACCAAAGATCGATATTTTTAATAGGACATATATAGCAATCAGTGGTACGGACAGTGCGAACACCCGCGAATCAGCGCCAGAATCAACAAGGCCGATTCAGAACAACTCTGAATTTATTATGTGCTTCGATGCTATGGACGGCTCCAAAGTCACCGTTTACAAACTTCTAAGACACGAACTGATGGACTTAAGTCCAAATCAGAAGTTAAAATACTTCTGACTTTGGCGGGAATCGAACCCTGGACCTTCTGCATTGGAAGCAGATACGCTAACAACAAGACCAACGAGCCACACTATGTTTTCACTATACAAGATAATTTATGCAAATGTAGATTATTTTCAATCACTTATTTATTGTCGCTCAATCCTAGTGATCGGCTGATCATAGGTATTTTCTTTAAATCTAAGAAGAACTAAGATGAAAATGAATTGCAAAGTGAATCACAAGGCAAGGCGTCTCTTTAAAAAAACGATCACACTATGTTATGTTTTTATAATCGTAAGCGTTTCCTTATCCAAACTAACAGTTTGGAGCAGACATCGCACGTGAAGCCGTTCAAGTCTCAAGTCAATATGATAATTGACTTGAAACAGAACTTGAACATTGGGAATAAACAAAACACGCATGTAATCTATCACCAATCTCTACAAGCACATTTCGAACGCACTTCATGGCAATTTTACTCGATCATGTCAAAACTATATCAATAATATGATTGCGTACGCAAATTAGCTAAATACGCGTGGCTCAAGGCTTCATTCAAGTCGTTTTTTTAAAGAGACGCCTTGCCTTGTGATTCACTTTGCAATTCATTTTCATCTTAGTTCTTCTTAGATATAAAGAAAATACCTATGAATATGATCAGCCGATCACTAGGATTGAGTGACAAGAAATAAGTGATTGAAAATAATCTACATTTTTGCATAAATTATCTTGTATAGTATAAATGTTTGTATTTCAATGTAACAGCTCGGAAGCTTTGTGTATTTCCAAACTCAGTGTCGGGAGGTTGCATTGCAAATGCAAGGTCACACTCGCTCAAGTTGCGCGCTCGGATGTTCACACGACACCGCTCACTCGAAGGCAAAGGAGGGGTGATAATTTACGACTTGCAGGTTTCGGTGATGGAAATGCAGTTGTGCCGGTCTTGCACAAAACCATGTACGCTGTTCAATCAATACGTAATAACCGTTAATTATTTTTCAAATGTAACTAGTGCGATGGATAGGTCGATGCTTTATCTATGATTGTGTGGAAACAAAATTGTAGTTTTGTTTATATTTAAAATGGTACTTCATATAACACAATTTTTTAATTTTGCTTAAAATTTCGAATTTTTTTTCAAGCTTGTGTTCAGCAAAACACGTTAATTTGTTTTTCCTTCCAGCACCAGCAAAAGAAATTTTAAAATTCTAAGTAGTTTTGATAATATCGTTGAAGAGCGTCTTTTTCAGGTGTTTGCTAAATCTCAAATTTCAAGGTAAGTATCAGATTAAGCTATGCATATTATGTTTATTATTGATAACAAAAGATAGAGCTTTTCTTTTAAAGGTAAAATCGTGATTGTATCTATATTAGATCAGAAGATATTGGGCTCTAAAGAAAACACGGGAATTCATGCCTGACCCTGTTAAATCCGGCCAATCCTCTGTTGAACCTAACCTTAAGAATGTGGAGTTGACAGACATTCTGTCGTGATGTAAGTACAATGCCATGTACAAGTATGACTGTTGGTATATTATTAGAAAAAATAATGTTCAGGTCTTTGGGGTCGAAAGTTTTGATTGGCGGGGAGTAGGCAGCGATGGCATGAAAGCTGTAGCAGAGGCAGTTGAGATGGAGGTTGCTTCAATTGCAGCGAGCGGTGGCAAGAAGTCTTGTATCAAGAGCTAGATGGTATGATATTTGCAGTGCCGCCTGGGACATGCCAGCGGTATGATTGAAGGAGGTGCATTTCATTCAATAGGGTAAAGTCAACCTAATATACTTGATCCATCACCATTTAATTTTGGCTCTGGCTTGTTGGATGCCAAACGCGCAGCATCTCCTTGCACTTGGTTGTCCAACCCGGTTTATTGTGATCACACCCGCTCATCCTTAGCTGTTACAAACATATTCGTTTCCATCCGCATGAGCTCAACCAACAAAGATGATGGTTTTCTTAACACACCGTTCACGTAGTAGTAAAATATTATAATGCGATTCAAACGTTATAATACTATCATATTTAAGTGTAACAACTAACTAGGAAAACTTAAGGACATTATCTTGTTAGTACAAGTTTACAGACGCAGCAACTGGTAACTAATTTATGTTAACTGTGACGCAACCGGTCGCAGCGATCTAACCGGTGACTGTTCGATTTCTCAATTAAAGAATTACGGCTTTATCCAGATGTTTGTTTGGATAAATTTAGATTATTTCTTATAATTGGGTAAACAGTGAAATAAACCAGCTGGGAAAATCTGTTTTTTTTTATATTTTGTCTGGTTTAATGGGTTCGTTAGTTGAGGTAATGTTTGCACTGAAACACTGAGGTTGCATAAAGTAAAACTGGGGTCTATGTAAACAATTACAATGAATGTAAAAAAGCAAACGTATCGAATTATTTTCAGAGATATACTTCGCAGACATAATTTGCTTTTGTTATCCGCGAACGACCCTGTGTTTACACTTCTACAATAATTAGCGAAGACAAACCAACTATCATTTTAAACTTCTAATTCCAGTTCTTTTGCGAATTTTGTATGATATTGAAGTCCATTTTTATGAATATAATATTAGAGGCCCAAGTCGGATTGAGGATAGAGATACGTGAAAAAAGATTTTAGATTTTTTGATATAAATCACTTTATTTAAAAACTAGGGGTGTGCGTGTCCTGAATTTTTCTAGTTGAGTCCAAGTACTAAAAATAACCCAAGAGTCGAGTCAAATTCGAGTTCGAGTACTTCGTTTTTCTATTTTATTACTTACAATAAGTACAATATTAATTTTATTTACTGATGTAGTCTGTATGACGGCTCCATTAAGTGAAGACAGCACAACAACTCAAACAAAACGACATATTTATATTAATTAATAAATTATATTAATTAAGAGAGAAAAATAAAATGTTATATCTAGAGTATTTTAATGATCAATATTTCGAACGTTATTTTGGCTAGGCTGTTACATAATTAAATATTGATAGAAGCAGTTAATATATATTTTTTAAATATTAACATTAGTATCAAAAGACTGGTCCTACTTAAGCTTAAAAGGTTGGTAAAGTAACGATTTTTCTTTTCGTACTCGCGTTAAATGACCCGGCACCTCCACCAAAATAATAATATATTTGATTCTCGATTTCCGGTAGCAAATACTCACGTTCGACTTGATATTTCGGGTTCTCTTACACCCCTCTTTTAAACCAATCATTTTGTTGCATTATGTAACATACAGCTTTGTGCCAATCTTAAAAAACGTAGGTTTGAGTTTGCTTGGAATTTAAAAAAATATATCCTAGATGTTGAAATAAAATTAACTGAATTGAAACAGCTGAAAACCCCCCAACTCGGGTAGGAGTATACAGGGTGGTGAGAGCGGAAGGGCTTGCTGATGATCATGTAGCGCTCGAAAGACAACACTGTCAGCGTGGTGATTGAGGTGATGCCTGCAACACGGGAACAACATGTTATGTGATCTCTCTCTCTCTCTCTCTCTCTCTCTATTATTTCAATATTTTATATAATCATGTAATGTTCTCTTCATTATCAAATGTATTATTATTATTATTAGTATTAGGTTGGATGGAAGATAAGGCTTCACTAGCCTTAATCCCGCCTTACAATAAAGACCCTTATCTATCTATCTATCTATCTTCCTTTACTTTGAATAAAAGTAAGAAAAACGTTAATTTAAATTATAATTAGCACTTCAACTAGAAAGAAAGTTTACTTTTATATTTATCTCTATCAATTATGTAAATTCAAATTTTAAAAAGAAATAATGCATCAATGAGATGAATAATTCAATAGTAATTCGCAAACTACGTTTCTATAAATACACCTGAATGGCCCCATACATGAGTGCAAATTGTGTTCCTGAACTATAGTTATTTATTTATTTATTTATTTATTTATTTATTTATTTATTTATTTATTTATTTATTTATTTATTTATTTATTTATTTATTTTTATTTATTTTTTATTTACTACAATTCAGAAATTAAAAAAGTCCGCCCCAACCGGGAATCGAACCACGGATCTCCCACATTCCAGGTGGACGTCTTAACCGATTAACCAAATCGAGAGATATAGTTATTTAATTGATTTATCTTTTGTGTATACAGTATGTGTGTCTCTCTCAGCTATTATAGTTTTCAATTTAACACGAAAAGAACAAAAATCAACTTAAACTTGAAATCGCAGGGAGTAGTCGCAATTATATTATAAATGAGTCTGTTAATTTTTTGTAGGCATGTTGCCTGTTGTTGTTATTGTTGTGTTGTCGTTGATGTTTGTTTTTGTTTTTTTCTCTTTTTTCCTAATTTATATTTGATGCATGTTAATTATTTTATCTTAAAATTTCAATATACATTTTGAATGTGTTAAAGTCTGGTTGTCATATTATGTTTATTGTAAAATTATCGTTTCAAACTTTACTTAATAACATGTAATTATTTAATGTAGTACATTAATGAAATTTACTTTATGTCGTTGTCGTCCTTTGTAAATCAGTTTTTTTAACTGAATAACCCGTTTATCCCCTTCATATCACATAGAGGCCATAATTCTATTAATGAAGACATTTGTTGTAGACAGATCCCAAAATGAGTAACAATGAATGCAAAGTAGGTTTTATACCAACGTAACATTACCATCGTTTGCGGCGTTGTATCCTATGTTATGGATTACGTATGGATTGTAAGCTGCTGACAACACTAGAGGACATAATTACGTAGGGTGCATGCAGTCATTTTTCTAGGTAAAATTAATTACCTAAGTCCCATACATTGAATGAGCTCACACCAACTAATTAACCTAACTATGTACTAATCTCTACTACATTACTTTGGTCTTTGAACACAATGTAGTCCACAGGCAAAGTAGTCTCCTTTTTGCTCCTTGACTTAAATCCTATTTCATGACACCCACAATACTTATTCTTTTGAAATGTACGCACTTATTTCAACGTAAGTGCGCAAAAACTTGCTTTATTGAATTCGTAACAATCGCGATTCGTGTATAACGCCGCTTGAACTCCATTATGTCATATCTGATACAACTTATTTCCTTCTCATTTTGCATTTGCCACTCTTGTCTATTATCCCCACTGTATCTCTCTCATTCTCTCTCTCTTTCTCCAAGATGGGTGTCAAACTACACCAAGTCATGAGAAGTGTGCATGCAATGGGAGATGACAGATGGCGATGCTTGACTCAGAGAAGGTGTTGAGCGGATTAATGTCGTCTGTCTGAACCGCAGAAGAGAGAAGTTTCAGATACGAATTGAGAAGGAAATTTGTCATCGGTTTTTTACCTCGCCGAAAAGAAATGCGTAATTGTTTCCGGAATACATTGAAAGATCCAAATTTGATTTAATACTTTGGTGGGGGTGCCGGTCCAGCCGACTTAATAATATTGTTCGCGTGCTCGGATACTAGATCACGTGATTCATTGTTGGAGGAACGGTCCTAATATGATAAAACATAATTGGTGGAGGTGCCAGTCCAGACACTTTTAATTACGATCAATAAAAATAATAATTTTCGGCCAATATATGTAATTAGAACGTGATTTGTTTGTGTCTGTGTATTGGTGGATCAATGACACTCATGACTGATACTGAAATTTATTCAGCTCTTCATTAAAATATTTTCAATTGTTATTAATGTATTTTATCGGCTCTTAAAATTATTTTGTGCGGCAACCTGATGAAAAATAAGAACATTTTGTTTTCTTGCTTTCTTTCTTTTGGTACACCATATACTTTAATAATCCCAGTTATTTATTACGAGAAGGTTTTCTCTGCGAATGTAATTGGATGAGCGAAGCGAAGACTTCATTTCACTGTCCCCAAAAATTTAGCTCGGGTGTTTTTTTTTTTGTTTTTATTTTGTTTTTGTTTTTTGTTTTTTTTTGTTTTTTTTTTGTTTGTTTTTTTGTCTGTTTGTTAACTCTCTACCAGGCAAACGGCATACCCGATCTTGATGAAAATTTGACAGGACCTTCGAAATCTCTGAACTTAGAGGTGTATTTTTTTGGGTACAATCGAAGAATATTTCTCATGAATATCGTACTTTTACGATTTTTTCGATTTTTAGTGCGATATTTTCGTGACATTTGGGTGAATTCTGACCAAACGGGTGGGGCTACAACGTCATATTATACATGGACATTAAGGTTATGGTGATGTAGCCTGATTTAAAGAAAAAGTTGAAAAGTTAGCCAGAATTCATAGAAATAAAGCTTTTAATATAAGTTTTTGATTATTTGTGCGATATTTTCGTGCCATTTGGGCCAATTCTGACCAAACTGGTGGGGCTACAACGTTCATATTATACATGGACATTAAGGTTATGGTGATGTAGTACCTTTTAAAAGAAAAAGTTTAAATAGTTAGCCAAAATCTATAGAAATAAAGCTTTTAATATAAGTTTTTTACGGAAAATAATACCAATTGACAGGTAACAAAAGAAACTTGACAACAATCAGCTACAATGCGTATTGCGTAGGCAGCAAAACAAAGAACTTGCAAAAGTAAAGATATCCCATGCAAACTAAACATTTTTAAAAGCTCATCCATCAACGCGGCGGGACTTTAGCGTTTTCCTAGTATATTTTATTTATTAAACTTTTTTTTTCCTACTCATGTTAGATGCTGCGTTTTCTCTGCCCCCATCTTAGGTTTAGAAATTCGAGAGGTTTTCAAATTAACGTTCATACTTAAACATATTAATGTATTTTTGATTAGTTGGTAGAAGGTAAACTTTTGATAATACTTCTAATATATAAATATGGAGTTTGCTAGTTTGTCGAATATTTTATAATTACAAAATGTAAGGGCCCTGTCCCGCATTTTAAATTGTTTTCGTCCCATGAATAAAACCACCAGTCAACACTCATTAAATCTTCTATGGGTTCTCTGTTCTCTCCAATCTGTGCAATAGAATATTGCAATATTGCCTATAGCCAGAGCTATTATTAATTATTGGAAGAGTTTTGAAGTTAAAAATACGTTTCAGATCGTTATCAACTATCCTTATAACGATTTCACTTTTTTAAAGTAATTGGCAATCAGTGTATCAGCGATGTGAAATCAGCTAGGTTATGTACTGAAGTGGAAACATTTAACGTAATTGTTTTTTTGACTACAGAGAAGAAAACAAAACGAGGTAGTTTTGCTTGTTAGTCTTTCCTTTTAGCTTTAATAAATTAACGATTGTTATCTCTTTCAATAAACATAGTTTCAGTCAAATCTTCTTCATGATTACTTTGTTGAGTTTACGTAACTAACTCGTTTCTATCAAGCGAAGTTTGTAAATATGTTTGTTTTAAATTGAAATGGGAAGAGATAGCTGCACAGCTGAGTCAATACTGAGATTCTACACGAACTTAAATCAAAGTAAAAATATAGAAGATATTATACGCCAACGTGTAGAACGAATGGTTATAATGACTTGCCCTCAGCAACTTATCTTGCTTGATAGGAACATATTTTAATAAAGATCTCCAAACATAACGTCGTCCGAATGAAGATATAACAAAATAAAGTTGAAATGAAATCGAAATGGAAACGGGTAACTAATCAAACAAATTCCATACGTCATCTTGAACTTTTTGTCAAGGGAAACTGTTTGCATACAACCGTTCATCTGAGATTGACATGTTGAGTGATTGTCTTAAGAAGATGTAGGACGTTGCTTTTAGGCAAATTCCTGACTGCCCAGCTGACTCACGCCACACGTGTTAAAACTTTCCTTATAGTTGTCACGGAAGCGACAATGAATTGCTCTATGATCACACTTTCCGCATGACAGCTCTAAAAGAGCCAAGCGCACGTCTAATGCAATCAATTACGTGATTAGATTTAGATTCTTCTTTCAAACTACAATAGATTGCATCTTTTTGAGAAGAAATAATTTCGATACCTTGTAAATATGGTGACGATCTAGCGCACATGCGCAACGTTCAATTATACGATATAAGCCATTGAGGAATCGCCGAGGCTAACGCGAAAGAGAGCTAAAGCGATCAGATTTATTTTTAATTTTGGAGATAAATGTTAATATCATATTTACCACATTGAACTAGAATGTTAATATATACTCAAAAGATGGGATTCGGGACGCCCATTGATAAATTAATTAATCGATTTCGATTTCGGGAAATCTGCGTAATTTACTTTATTTTTATTAACTTTGATAATTCACATTGTCTATATTATGCCAATCAAATTTTCATGTTGAATCAACTTTAACTCACATTTTAATTTTTTAAATAGTTACTAAAACTTTTTATGTCCATTTTACGAATCGGAACTCGTTTTTTTAAATTTATAATGTTTGTAATTCTGTGGACTTTGTCTCGCAATGCTTGTTCAATTTATGTTCTTTGCTACCGAGTGGGGATAACAATAGAACAGTATGACAACGTGTATTTAAGTAACTCTGTTTATTTTAGTTGCAATCAATTGTGAGCACGAGGTGGTCACTTTTCCAGAGCTAGAATATTTGTGTTGCGATATGTCACATGTTTAATTGCTGTTTATTACTAAGAACAAAAAGATTGTATTATGAATGATGCAACATTGAGATAACCAAATAATTTATTATTCTGTCCATTTATACATTATATCAAAGTTGCCGCATATATCCCTAAACTATTCTGTTTCTTTATTCTAAACTAATTCGGCGTAATATAATCCAGAAGGTAACAGCAACGCAAACGGATTCTTGTGACCCATGTAAGATAAACCCACGTTCATAGCTAATACTGAGCGAGGTACAAGTCCCACCCTATTAGTTTCCACAACTCAACCTTGTTTCACGACAGATTATTGCAGAATGCTGCATGGTAACTTATGTATGTGAGCTTTAACCGCTGGAGGAATGATGAGTATAATTTAACTAGTTTTACCTCACATTACAGTCTGTTTAGTATAAAAGTGTATTAATAATAATAGACGATGCATAGAAAAGTGAAAGGGTTAAGAATCAAGGGGTTTGTGTGAGATTACGAGTATCTGGGGACTCGTCTTGCGTGTATCACTTGTGTGTTCAAATTGATGTTGGAAGCTGGTTTTAGTACGGAGTACAAGGTATTTCGTTATTTCATTATTCAACGTGTATTTGGAATTTAAATACGGTATGTTGTTGGAGTGTGAGTGCTGCATGATGTATTCGGTCGGAAGATACCAAAGGATGTAATGTGCATTCCACGTTGCAAGGTTGTAAATATTGTGAAGACGGTTGGTTGGATATATATAAGAACTATTTAATCGGAATTCAGGAAACCCTTGGTAGATTGTCTGGAATGATCGACGATGAAATATCGATCTTTCGCATAGTGTCAGGTGAACGAATGAGCTACCTCTAGCGGTGAAGACCGTTGTGTTCAGTCTTGACGTATAAATTGTTTTAAGTCGAACATGATTAAAATTTTCATATCAATACAAACTTCGCAATATTTTAAGGAAAAAAATCAATAAAATTAAATATGTTTCTTACATATTATTATTTTGAGGATAATATCATTTGGACACAGGTAATTTATTTCTTCAAGGTTTTATTTTTAATTAAATCATAATTTGTTGGCATACATGTTTCATGGTCGTTTGTATTATTTTATATTTATTTGTAATGTTTAAAATATTCCTTTGTTCAACCTTAATTTGAGAAAGACACTCGATTAGTGTCGAAGTATTACCAATAAAGTTTTAATTATAAGAACAGTGTATGTCCAAATAATAACAATTAAATATACAATTTAAACCGTTCTACTATAGTTTCATCTTTATAACCATGAATATACTTCTGAATTTGTTACTGATTATTTTAATTCTATCCGAAGTAAACACAGTCTTCGTCATACGCCAGTAAATTCGTTTCAATGTAAAGAGAAGGTAATTATAAGTTCTAAACTGCGCCACTTGAGTTCTCCTTACGACACGTGACGAGTTCTTCACGTTCGAAGCTCGTCAGTTAGAACGTGCACGTCGTCAACGTTGCGCTCGGCTTGAAGATGTGAGGACCAGCTGTGATATTAAAACGTCGACAGATTTTCCACTTTGCTTGGAGTGGATGGAAGTTTGAAAAGAACCACCTCGTGGCTGCATTGAGGTGAAATATGCTACACGGAGGGAAATGACTAGAGGTGTGCGCGTAGCTCAATCAATTTACTCTCAACCTGTGACAAACATAATAGAACGTCACTGCCTTGTGATACAATATGTATCTACAACCTGAGTTTTTGTAAATATATAAGCTACAAAATACAATACGAGAGTAACAGTACGTCACTACGACTGTCATGGCCGACTGGTGGGTAAAAATTACATTAGCGCCATCTAAACACATGTTACAAGGGTGAATTTTATTGAAGATTTCTCAAAGCTGTGTAACATTAAATTGTCAGTTCAACCCAATCAAACACATATTATTCTAATATGTGTTATTAACGTTTTAGTAAGGAAACAATGGAAATTGAAGCTCTGGTATAAAAACAAACATTTAAGGCTAACACCCTGTAAAAGCAGGTCCAAGGGCTATGCCAGCTGGCCACTTTCGACGCTTTAGAAGTAGACCTACCTTTTGTGACTGACAAAAAGTATTTCAATATTACTGGAAGAACCTTAGCTATCCGATATACTGACATTTTGCGTCGTACACATTTTTTAATCAGTGTAGGTGATGAAAAATACGTGAATACTTCCTATCCGCCTATCGTAGCCATGTTAAAATTGCATTCGTTGGCAACCAGTCGCCTAAAGTAAGTTGATACTGCGGCGCCAAAGTCTTCCTGAAACGCTCGTATTGGTTGACTAAGCAGAAATATAAAATACTAACGTAGCACAACCTCTTCCACAATTCTGTATTCTGAGAAAGTTCACAGAACTCTAAATGTGTGCCATGAAACTTTTTTGTGTTATCCTTCTCGATTTTGTCAAGCCCTACAATTATTGCACACCTTGGGTTCACAACAGTTTATATAACACAATGATTCAAATGACTTACTTGGGTAATTAGGGATTTTGGGTATATATAAACGAATGCCCTACGTGTCGTAAATCGTAAATGTCGTACATGAAAGTCTTTTGAGTCAAACGAAATGTAAACATTCTTGTTTTTGAATCATTCCTATTTACCAGATTGTAATATTTTCCTCTTATAAAAAGATATTATGTGTTCAAAGTAGAGAGCATTTTCTTTAATGCTTTGTTTACATTAATAAATGTTAGAATCCGTCTCATTTTAAACAAAATCAAAGTGTAACTTGCAATTTTTTACACTTGTTTCGCTCAAAGCACTTGCCCTGCGTTTTTGCAGACAGCCACAAACATGTAATACATCGTAAAGTAGGGCAGAAACATAAACATTGCATTACATCGGTAGAGTTTTTCCTATGAGTGAGCTACACATCATAGAGGATATAAAAGGACATACGTTTAATTCAAATTTATGTTCGCTCGGCTGACTGCATGGCATCATAGTTGTTCGAAATGTTGAACATATATCGAAGAAACTGAACAGAATGGCATGTCACACTTTTTGAAACATGAGTTTAGGTAAACGCTACAAAAATAGATACATTTGAGGATTTTGTTTCTATTGTTTTTGAACGAGTGAGCGTAGCGAACGTAGTGATTTCCATTCGACTTAAACGGCCCTAATTGTTTTTCTGCGTGCGTGCGTGTGTGTGTGTGTGTGTGTGTGTGTGTACGTTGAAAATCAGCCGAATCGCTGAACAGATTGCGCTGAAATTTTAAACAGACATCCGGTACGAGTTTATTGAGAACTGCTAACAAAATCAGCAAGATTCATTGCTATTTAAACCTACAAGAAATGATAAACTGAAAAATAGACTTCCAATGTTTAGAAATTATTTTAACGACAATGTTTTAGATTTTGAAGATATATTTTTTGTTTGTTTTTCGCCTGGCCGTGTAATGCCGTGCCCATGCAAGGTCTGTCGAATGTTGGACGTCAAGGTACACCCAAATTCCGCTCGTAGATTGAGTAAATCTTGCAATATTTTCACGTATTTCGTACTGGCTATGTTTACCATAGTAGGCCCTATTGCCACAGATGATGGACTACACTGCGATATATGCATTTCAAAACATGTTTAATTATTTTTTAAATACAATCTAGAAATTACAAAATCTTTCCCGACCAGGGGATTGAACCCACGTCTCCCACATTTGGGCTACAAGGGCGCTTTAGCCAACTAGACTAGGGAAACGCCAAAGTCGTAGTCAGACGAGTGAGTGAGTCATGTGGTGGGTACCCGGGAACATTTGCATTTAAGTTTGATAATTATATTCGTATAAATAATAGGGTATTGGTGGAAATCACTGTGCCGGAGGTTGCTGTTGTTGGCAGTCTTCAACTGAATATTCTGTGTGACTGCTTGGTCTTGCTTAATGGTAGATTGTTGGTCCGGGAGTTGTGTAAAAGTTTAGGCCATAGTTTAGGCCAAAATGCTCCACTGTAGCCTATGATAGGCTATAGGAGGCCTAAGGTAAGGGGAAGAAAAGAAATGTTACCGGGTACTCAACACATGGCTCACTCACTCGTCTAACAACGACTTTGGCGTTTCCCTAGTCTAACTGATTATCAACAAAAATTAATAATATTGACAATAATTAATGGAGCAGTACACATATATTTATTTTACAAATATGCACTGTCGACTATAAGTAAATCTATCTCCTACACCCCTCCGTTGATTTACTTCTGGTCGTAAGTGTACATCGGACGTTTCCTGGACGAGCGAATGGTCAATTGTGTAATATTCTCTCTCATTTTTTTTTTTGAATAGGGTGCAAAAGCAGCCGCAGATATTCGAATTTCAGGGTAATTCATGTGATGCTATTCTAAAATCCGCTGACTGTTCGCGATATTTTGTTTCTTTTTCATCTTCGACTGAAAGTAACGATTTGATTATTTTGTACAGAAATGTTTGATGAGGGGTTTTTAATTAAAAACCATAATATTTTAAATACCATTCGGTAGCACGTATTCGACATAGTCTTTACAAGATAAAAAAGAGTGCACTTTTGAAGTTTCGTGTATTCAAAATAGAATACTTTATCTGCAATGCCGATGGTTTTTACTTCCAGCAATTATATGAAGCACGATGCGAAGTTTTATGGGGTCGCGCGTAGTGTGGGTGTTTTATTAACGTTACCTTAAGATTTAATTGAATATTTTTATTTTATACTATTAAGTTTTTTTTGTATTTACTTTGGAACCGTCCTTGCAACGAGGTATATATTCAAATGCTGTTTTGAATTAGCGTTGTTGATTCTGGCGCTGTCCGCGGGTGGAATCGTGTCCAGCTTGATTGATCGGTGTTTCCTACTTATATATTATGCCGGTCTCTATAGTTGGTCATTGTTCACTCGTCGATGGTGTCGGCGCCTACAGGGCTATGGTTGCGAGTGTTTTTGTTTGCTTGTTTAAGGTTGGCTTGAAATTGGAAAAAAAGAACAGTTGTGACTGAGTGGATAGACTCTAAATACGAATTTATTTTATTTTATTTTTATTTATCTGATTTTCTCAGGAGGGAATATCTTCCTTTAGTTCTTTGGCATCGGATACCGGACCGCTGATTCTGTAGATTACGATACCCATTTAAAATTACCACGTAATAATCGTTTCTCGTTGGTTTAAATGAGCACTCACTCTTCAAAGCGAAATCTCACAAATATATAATTATTAGATTGTACGACAGATACTCCATGGTCTAGTTTACTTACCAAACAAGTATGTTAAGCTTTTCACAGGGATGTATTGTTTGTTGGAAAACTATGAAACGACCATTAGTTGTCAACTCGGCCTAAACAGACTCGTGAAGCAATTAAGACAATTATGTAAAGTGGGGGATTGGTTTGATGTGAAATCAAACGATTCCAATTCAATTAATTTTTTATCAAAACATTGCAAATCAATATTTACCCCACTGCAGCCCCCGAGTGGTGTATTCTACGAATTAGATGCACTCTGAACATTTGTCATGCGCATGCGTACTAATGCGCACCACATTGCACCGCTCGATTCACTACCGGTTTGATTAGGGGTGGACTTCTAGGTGCATGGCCGCCATTTAATCAACATTTTCAGAGTGAATAACGAAGTTTCCGTTAGTTGATAAAGATGTGTTCCCTGGGAAGAAAGTAGGTTATCTGTCATTTGGCGGCTAATATGTAGAAGTAATGAAAAATGATGATAAAAAATCCCAAACTTTGCGTTTTTGGATTTCGCAAAAATTGTCAAAAACGTTACTAAAAAAAAAAAAACAGAAATAAAGCCTCCCCCCCCCCCCACCACCACCACAAAAATAAAATAAAACGGAGACCCCTTCGTAGGGAAGACATCGAATCCAAAAAGTTAGAATTGATCATTGTGACCTAAGAATCTATTCAGAATAGTTTTTCAAGGATCGAAAGATAAATGTTTGTACGCGACGTTATTTTGGTGGTCTATTTTCGTGGAGCCTGTGACATCACGGAACGCTGTTGCGTTGCCGTCTGATAACTGTACCGCCCGCCGCACGCGTAATGTTTGGTCTGGACCGGCACCTCCACCAAAATTCGCGTAAATTCTGGACCGGCACCTCCACCTCCCCCACCATGCCTTTTGGGCACGAAAAGGTCTAATTTTGCGACTAAATTCGCGTTTCGACCAGTTCCATTCAATTTTGTGTTTTCAAAATGTGTTTTTCCATCTCTAAATGATGTATTTATCAACAATATTACATTTTAGGCAATAAAACGGACATTTAAAAAAATCGCTAATTTTATTTCAATTTTATCACAATTTTTCACTACCTCTACAAATATGAGATGAATTAACTATTTCTTTGAAGATGTCTTAATTTCATGCCATATTTAACTGCTAACATATTAAAAACCCAATTTTTATATCGAAGCATACATGAAAAAGAAAAGATTTTAAATTTGTTTCAAATGAATTTGACAGTTTCTGCAATCGCTTGTGCACAGTTGCATTGTTGTTGTGTTTATTTAAATTCTCATTCCACAGTGTAACCATGGAGTTATAAATAGTAACTCCATGGTGTAACCATGGACTTATAATAGTAACTGGCGTTGTGTAACGATGCCAAAGCAAGTTATACGACTTCTGTGACAAATGTTCGCATTCTGGATGAAAAATGACATAGCCAGTAGTAAACAGATACTCTACTCTATCTACTTTCTAGAGGAAAATAGAGGCTGCAATAAAAGCTACAATCTTTTACAACAGAGTGATCCATTTTATGCGAGGTTTATAGAGAGGTTCTTTCAAATTTTGTGCCAAAGGATGACAAAAGACATTACTTCTTTGAAAATAATTTGAAATAGTTACTAGGTAGTGAATCTAAAGGTATTTATATTTCACTATTTTTATGCCTTACTCATTTCTTTGCTAAGAGGTTTATAACGGCACAAAAAATTGAGACAAAAATCGCAATGATTCATCAAAAATTTTAAATTTTTGAGCGTGATGGGGTCATCCAAGTTCCAACAGTAATTGTAGAGGGAATGTATGCGGTCGTTTGATATTCAAACAATCAAAGTTTCCAAACATTACAGAATTGTGATTTGTCGCACTCGTACAGAAACTAATTGGCAATTATTAAACAAACAAAAAGTTATTTTCAGTTGAATGAACACACTAAAACAATCGTTTACTGAACATTGTGCTGCGCCCGTCCCCGTTTTGTTTTTTACCATCTTTGCTCATGCGTGTGTCTCTATTTGTCTGTGCTTGCGATATTATTGAGCGAGCGTAGCGAGCGTCTCCACTTGACTCTTATGGCTCGAATGTCTGTTTTTTTTCCTGTTACTGCTTCGGTACAGGTCGCACTGTTTCTCTGATCGACCTGAAATTTTGCACACATGTACATACCACCTATATGCGGGTTGCTCTATAGTTTTTGAACAAAATCTGGTCGTTAGTTATAAAAAATTATAAAAAATAAAAAAAATATAAAATGTTCCGATCGTTATGAAATTTTGCAGGGTCAATAAGTACAACATTCTCTTTTATTTTACAAATTTTCAGCTAAATCGGTTGAAACCTTAAAGACTTATTGGTATGTAACATTATGGGAATGTCGTACTCGGGTCGTGTTGCACGTACCGGTGCTGGCTCAACAACGCGACGGGACTTTAGCGTTTTCCTAGTATTATGACGTGATACGGTGATAACATGATGAGCTATGTGAGCAAGTGTTTGTATGAGGTGAACCCATTGTTTGTGATTGGATGCATGCAGGCTACCGTCATCTCTACGATATTCTTCAGTCTGGTCAAAGCGGTCGTAGATCACATTGACACTGAATAATTAATACTGGGGGAGTCATTATTGAAACATTGGAGCCTAATCAGTGAACGTTCCACTCCATTGAACTACACACATACACACAGAGAGAGAGGGGGGAGCCACGCCTCCTATTCACACGTTATATGGGATGGGGTGTTTGAGATGGTTGGATGATTCCTGGATTAATTACTGTACGTAGAATAAAGGATAGCACTATGTCGAAGCCAACCACGGTCGTCAAACAGTTTCAGCATTCCAGCGTTTCGTTTTTATGTCCGTTGTATTCTTGTGTCCTACTCATTACCTGCATTTTGTAGTTGCCTAAAATATGAGACGGGAATTTATTGTCATCAATTTGATTCATTTCAGTAGCTTTACGGAGTTTAGATTCGAACGAAAATGAATTGTTGTTTTTTGTACTGACGGTTAAATTATAATTGGATTTTTATACATGCTATATCATCCCCCCCCCCCCGCAACAAACAAAAATGATAATCGTTTTAGCATTCTACGTTTTGCGTTTTTGCTAACATACACACATACGCCATTTGGAAAAGTGTAACAATAAAGTTGATAAGGGCAAGAATTCAAATAGATACGTTTAATAGCTATATAGATCACTAAAAATTTGTGAACCAAATAAGTTAACCTATAAAGACTTCCCCAATGCCATGCCAATAATAGTACAATTTTTTGTTTTATACGAATTTAAATCAAAAGTTTTAAAGTTTCATTAGTGTTCCAATGTAAAGGTCTACTCTCCGTCTATATCCAAGCTCCCATTTATACACAGCTATGATAATAAGTACAAATTTAAATAGAGAAGTCTTGCTCAACCTTGATTAAACTGAACATAGGCAGCTTTTGAATAGCTACTCTTTCATTTATCCTACCCAGAAAAGGGTCATTGTATCATTTGCCTTAATGATACTTCGCAGCAGAAACTTTGCAAAGCTTCGAGTTTCATGAAGGTTTTGTGTTTAAAAATCCTGAATCGGTTACTGATTTTCATTCGTTTCATACTATTCAGAGTTTTCTCTTATTATAAATTCGTGACAGACAGCTGAGAGTAAAGTCTTCATTAAATCAACATTAATTATATAAGAAATAATTAATGAAAGTTACAAATAACGATTAAATTACTTTAAAAAGTTTGAAAGAGGAAACCTGCGCACGGATCTATAGCACATAAAACGTAATGTTCCTCGTGCTATGTACAAACGCCAGGATATTTCCGGGACATTCCACCGCTTGTGTGAATTCATTGGTACAGACCTTGGTCTGATTTTTGAACTGGACGTTTCGCCAGAATTGCAGCTGGCATGATCACGAGCCAAGAGTTCAATAGCTCGTACTCAATTGACAGTCAACAGTAGCGCGCGTTTTGAGCGAGTCTGTTATGGTGGGAGGAGGTGCGGGGCGGCAAGGTCGTATGCACAGGAATAGATTAGCGCTGTATTACTCGAGGGAGGCTCCTGTGTAGGTATGGGTTTCGTTGTAACTGAAGGTGATACGTGTCTGTTGCATTTGGTTTCGGATCACGTGTATAAATTATGGGAAATAAACCATTTTCATTCTTCAAACTCGTCGGTTCAGCATCGTTGCTTAAAAAAAAATGTAGTAAACTTGAAGCCCGAATAGAAGCGGTTACCTCTGGTTATAGAAGGGTGGAAACCACACAGAGTGTCTAGCTGCCCACAAAGGTTGAATCAGAGAGTTCAGCTGGCTGTTGGAGGGCTCAGTTTACCGGCTAACGAGGACGGATCAAATATCGGTAATACCACTCGTACCAACCAGATAATATACAATATTGTCTACCCTAACAGGTTTAAAACGTAAACCGACCATGATTGAACATTTCCATCCTCTGTAGAGTATGTTGATATTCTAGACAGCCTGTGGCTAGTTCGCCAGCTACATACAGTACAGTGTTACAGGTAGCCTAGTAATTATCATACATAATTTTCGAACATGTCCATCCTTTAAATAAGGTTTATAAAAGCAATGGCTTACAAAACATTCAATCCGGAAAAAAAAACACGATTACCAGTAAAAAAGTAATAAAGAGATTACCCGTTGTATGGACTGAATTCTTTGATTATAAAGAAATCAATTCAGAAATTAAAAAAATCCATCTCAGCGAGGTATCGAGCCCCAGTCTTCTGAATTCCGGTTGGATGCTTTACCCTTAAGCTACCTAGACGGTTAACTTCATACCATCTTGATTGTTGGTGCATTATAGATCTGAATAGATTTGTGGATGGATTTTATAAATTCTGGATTTATTTATATATAATCAATTACACCTACGGGAGTGTTTTCCGATTAATGAAATTAAGAAATGAATTATTTGTGTTGGATGATTGCGATTGATTCTGGAACATTAAGGTCACAATCCGGGAATTATATTGGAACACTTGGACTGCTCTTCACTGAGTGTGATTACTAAACGGATGAACAAGACAATTACATTAGTGGCCGTCATACCATCAGCAGCGCTCAGACGAGTAAAATACGAAGCTCGCTATGTGACATCCGTTGGAATTTTTCATATGGTGACGTAATCTTCATTTATATTCCTGGACGCTGTAACACCGAAAACACCTAGTATATAATTGCCTTCCTAATACATAGCAGCACGATGTCAGCATTGTTGCACCGTATGAGATAGGATGTGCTCGGCAAAACATTTTCAAAGTTTAATAGCCAATTATAGATACCAAATCCAGCGAATTTCACATACTCCAACTTTAACTTCCAACAATGGACATTATTTTTAATCGATATGTTTCGTTGTGGAATCTTCTACCAAATGATTTAAAAAGTGATGATGTTTCAACATTTTTTAATTAGCAATTTTTTTCTTGAAAAAAAAATATTTTTTCGTTGATGTGGAAGTGTTTTTAATGTTTTATTAATATTATGTTTTGTTTATTTAATATGTATATTTGCACATGATACGACGTTCTTTTGTAATGTGAGGATATAATGTAAAAAGGGTAACAGGTACGAATGTACTACGGGGCAAATGCTTTTTCTGTTGCTCTTGCATTCATATATTTTCTTTTTGTTAAATGGCATGTTAAGTTTGTTAAATGATATGAAAAAAATGAATGCAAAATATTACTTAAAAAATACAATTGGTTGGTTTGGAAGGATTACCCCATTTATAAATCAGACAATGGTTTCACATTTTACACAAATGATTTTTGAATAAGCTTCGGTAATTACTACAAATAGTCTCCTCACCTTTTTGGCATAATTACGGCCAGTTACTTAAAAAAGCAACATTATGAAAATGTAACCTGGCAGGGACATGTGCTGCAAAGTTTTTTTTTTATTAATTTCAGGTAAAAAAAACAAAACATTCCATTACTTATTAAAGCCTGGTTTGCCCTAGATTATCTAACACTAACAGTTAAGTAAACGCATTTTTAAGAAAAGAGTTAAGCAAAAATATTATCTCTGGAGATGAATAAACACGTATTTTTAACTTTACAATATATTTGAATAAGAAAAGCAAAATTTCCAATGTAGCTTTTATTGGAGCTGTGTAAATATTGGCAAAGTTGGCGCTTTAATTAAGTGTTTACACATTGAAGCAACTGCATCCCACGCAAGTAACAGAAAAGAAAAACTACGACCACTCCACTCATATATCGTCTCGGATACGTAACTTTCAACACTCACCTAGAAGTGCCATAAAGAAGCCGTACATGACGCACATGGTCCGTCCAAAGATCCACCGGTGAGCCAGCGAGGCCGTTAGCGTCCAAGGGTTGCCCAAGACAGAGACAGAGAAGTCTGAGCACACGAGGTTGAAGAGAATTACGTTCAGGGGTGTCCACAGCTGAAAAAAGGACATTAAATTAAAGTCAGTTGCTTATATGAGGCACAGTATGGCCTAACAAGATATGGCAGGTTTGCCACTTATAATTCATAATTGTTATACAGCTTTAATGGCGATCAACAGTAGGTAGTAATAAAAACAACATCAGTTATTACCGGAATCGGATAAAAGTGATAATAAACTTAAAGACACACGTTGCTGAAAAGTAATACGTTGATACATATTCTAAGAAAATTCATCGTTATAATTTTTTGGAAATCAATCTGTCATATCGTTTTATTGTATACGCCTGGGATTTTGGATGGTGTCTTCAGTTAATTTACGCGAAATACCACTGCTATTTTGAAGGATTTCTCGGGAATTTCCAGGGGGTATCTTCAGGGATAAAAATAATACTTGGTGGCAACCCTCATATATGATGATTCTGTGGTAAGTAGGTGAGAGTAACATTACAATAAATTAACAGCTTGTCACAATGTAAAACAACAATGACTCAACAAAAAAGTTACCGGTTTTTATCATTTTTGGTGGAGGTGCCGGGTAAAATCATTTTTTCGTTTTTAAGTGAGGTTATTCTTGTCTTCCTCACTTCCAATGCCGTCAAAAAATTTCAATATCATCTTTGTTGAAGGGCGAGAAAAGTGAAGCATATAGGGAAGCTAAATGAGAGTAATCCGGCTCTCACTCGTCAGCGTCGTATGGATGGTTAACCCGCGCTAAATGTTTCCTAGCGCGTGAACCCGACCACGACCGGTAATATACTCATACTATAACAATCTTAAATCTTTCCTCTTTCCGGGGATATACAGAACTCTGCTCTTTCACAAGTATCAATAACATTATTTTTAAGTGGTAGTGAACTCTACATAAATTATTCTCTGTTAGGAACCTTGTAAAATGAAAAAAATCACGTTTTAACCCTTTGTCCGTAGCATCAGTACAGATGTTGATGACCTCTTTGATTTGTGGCAACGGTGTGTTATACTCAATGATATTTAAAATCTGTAGTAAACTAGATCGCCAGTTTCAAATGCGTCCGCACAGGCGCGAGCGTACCAAATTGAATTGTCAATATGACCTATTCAAGACGGCGATTTGGCGTTTCAATTTATGCTTTACATTATGTTTTAAATGGGATTAAGTATTTTTCTGGATTGTTTTGATATGGTTTTAGCTTGTGCATCATGGGAATGCACAAACAGAAACAATTTTTGCATAAGGGAATTTAGTAATCATTTTATGTAAGTGACTAATATGCTCACCTGTCAACCTGACATCCATCTTGAAAAATATTTGGGCTACAAATCGCTTCAACTTAATTTAACATACAAACTGACCTATTTAAGATGTCTTCTAATTGTCACGCCAGTGGACCAATGGCTGGGGATCTAGCCTAATATAGATGGTTATACTATAGCGACAAGTGAGAGCCGATTTCCTTTCCGCCTTCAATCGCCTCGTCCCTCCTTAGTCCAATCGCACAAACAATGTTATTATTCTCTGCACATATTTGCGCTGTATGAAGATTGTCCAACTAGAACTGATCTCTGAATAAAATATAGGCCTTCATACGTTCTTCACGTTCGTTCCCCCCACTTTGGCATGTTCTTTGGCTCGACATCGGCAACCCCTTGAAATAACAACCCTCCTTGTTACAGATGTCGCCGTCATTGTGGGTGTCTTCCGCTCTACGCCGGATCACAAACGTGAGTGGTATCGTCCTTGGTTTGGTTGTTAGTTTGTTGAGTGTGTTCGTGTGGAGAGGAAGCTTGTTAGTATGTCAGACATACGTGAATAAATCACGAGTGTGATATGAGAGGCACAGATCTTTAATTGAATTATGGGAAAAGTGAGTGTGATATGAGAGGCACAGAATCTTTAATTGAATTATGGGAAAAGTGAGTGTGATATGAGAGGCACAGAATCTTTAATTGAATTGTGGGAAAAGTGAGTGTGATATGAGAGGCACAGAGTCTTTAATTGAATTATGGGAAAAGTGAGTGTGATATGAGAGGCACAGAATCTTTAATTGAATAATGGGAAAAGTTTTACCATGATTTATTTATTCAGAATGGATACAATTGTTGCAAGCCCGGGTACTTGTAGAAAAAGGATATTTACGAGATTTTTTTCCTGCGAAACTTTAAGTGCGGATCGGTTTTACTTTTTAGTTAACTCGTTCCACATCCCACATAAATATTTAAATTGGCAAAAAAGTTTCTTTTTATCTGTTGGTTTAGGATTTTTTTTGAAACTGGTGCACACTTGGTTTCTTATACGATTTTCGAATTTACATTTTGTTTTGATTCGGTTCGGTTCAGTGACCGATCCTATAAATCGAAAATACGAATTTGCAAAATGTGCCTTGTGGAGCAAGCTAATTAAAATGTAATACCGGGCCGCCCTTTGCATTCCCTCAAATTTATTAGAGAAACATTTCCTATTGTATTAGAGGGTGACAGGTACTTACGTTATGGGCCAGATGCTCTACCTGCCATTCCCGAAATTATTTTTAATGTAACATGTTCAAATGGTGGAGTACAAATAAATCTAAATCTAAATAAATAAATTAAATAAACATCCTTGGTCTACAAGAGGAGATATTACAATACCAGTTAAAAAGGCAGAATCCAGTTTTGCAGACTCTTAAACAGTCATGTAATTTATTATCACTATGACAACCACCAATCAGAAGCTTTGCAGTTATTTTATGAGACATTTTAATTGGATATTGGTATCAACAAACACGGAAAACAATACTTTTTCAAGCTGTGAAATGTTGTTGGTGGAGTGAGAGGCAACGAGGATAAAGAGGGGTTGGTTAGGTGCAAATTGATTTAATATTGACGAATTATTGTTTTATTTCATTCATTATCTTTTGCTATCTAGTCTGATCATAAACAACACAAATTGGAAGTGAATTATACGAATGGAATATTCACGTTAGGCTACGTTAGGCTACCGTTGCTCTTCAACCATGCAACTTTGTGTTGTTTGCGTGGATATAGAAACTATTACAAACCCGTTTATAATGAATGAATATTCAATGCATTTATTCTGCCCGTTGCCTTTTGTGCATTTATTCCTCGTGCCATTTTAATTAATATGTAATGCGAGCAAAATGTCGATACCAAATGCTGTGACTTCCGAATAGTAACATGGTAATATCGGTGAATTTTTAGTAATAACTTTCAAATTTCACTGATATCATCAACGCGATTTTGCCCAGTTCATGCTGAGTAATTTTGTATTATTTATTTTATTTTATTTGCTAAAAATATTTTTGCGGCCTCGTTACAAAAGGACACAATTATCTCACGAGTAAAATAAGAAACATAAAATATAAACTTATACTTAGATAAATACGTCTGTGAGCATAGTAAAGGTCTAAATATGAATGTATGTTTGTGAAGTTGTAAGTTTGTTTAAATATATGAATATGTGTGGAAGAAGAGTGTAAAACTGTTAATCCCTCCACAACACAGAAAAACATCTCATACGTTTGAATTTACTGTTTGCTTTTATTTCTAGAGTGTTTCTATGAAAATACTTCCATGAATAAATATGCGTTTTCACCATAACGAAGGACTTAATCTAGATAGCGCATGCTATTTTGAGATGAAAAACGTCTCTTTTCAACTGCAGAAAAATTTCAACGGTTTATAAAGTAATTAGCTTCCGTAATTAGGGGTATGTGAAATAAGATGATTAAGAAACAGAGATTGATGTCGACGTGTCTTTGACGGTAAGTTTATCACTTTACCGCATTCATCTCTTGCAAGGCGAGTTAAACTATAATAAAAACGTTATCCTTAAGGCTATTGTATCGCCCTCTAACCGATATTTTAAAAGTCAATGGAAGCTATGTCTAAAACCTAGACTTATGAAAGAGGGTATTATAAAACAGGAAAATACATGTTTTTATTTTTTGGGGCGAGACGCAACGTCACTGTCAGCCAGTATATGCATATTTTGGGACAAAAGTGGAAACACTGAGAGCTATAGGTGCTATAGATAAGTGAGAGCGGCGACTTTTTTTTTTTTAAATATTGTTTCTACACATCATTGCCTTCCACCTCCTTATAAGGAAAATGGATTTTCTGAAATATCGTTCATAGTACGATTTCTTTCGTCCGCAGGTACAAAACTCATATTTGTACCGTGTGGCCAACAAAATCGTACATCGACGATATTTCAGAAAATTGGTTTTCCTTTCCATTATAAGGAGGTGGAAGCCAATGATGTGTAGAAACAATTTCAAAATCAAGGCTCTAAATTAACTACAGCACCTAGCACAGCGTTTCTAATTTTGTCCCAACATTTGCATGGCTGACAGGGACGTTACATCCCGCTCAAAAATATTTTTTTTCCTGTTATATTAAGGCCCTCACTTATTTAAGTAAGATTGCAGTCATATTTTTTATTTTTAAATATCGTTTAGAGGGCGATACAATAGCAGACAACTTTAGGAGAAAATAAAACAACATTCTTTTCAATCCTCTGTAACGTTTTAATTGGATCTATTAAGTAATTAAAACACGCTGAAGAGACTGTTTGCAATTTCTAGCTTAATGTCTGAATGTCTGAAGTCATCTTTGATTCTCGAGTGCAGTCTGCTGGAAAATGGCCACGGAGTCAAGCACAGAGATGCATTATCATTCTGCAGTGGCTGCTCGTCTGGCCCGGATAAAGTCGGATATTGAACCTTTCTACAACCCATTTCCATTCACACGGAGACAGAATCATACCCAGTATGCAGTTTCTAAGCGAAATAAGTTGTTATGTGAAAAGAATTAATTTGACGAGTGAAATTTAAAGTAAACACTTATTGGATGAGCGAAGCGAAGATTCCATTTAACTACACTGGAGTAAAAAATTCAAAATGTTTTTTTATCTTTTTTTCGTATTTTTGTGTGTTCGTTAACACGATTCCGGCTAAACTGATACTCCAATTGCAATGAAATTTTCTGGAGACCTTTGAAATCCCTGAACTTAGAACTTCACGGTTCAAAAAATTGATCGAAAAATTATTTCTCATGAAAATTGCAATTTTACGATTTTTTTTCGATTTTCTTGTTTTTTTTCTGTTTGTATTTTTATGTGTTTGTTAACACGATTCCGGCTAAACCGATACTCCAATTGCGATGAAATTTTCTGGAGGCCTTCGAAATTTCGAAACTTACAACTGACACGTTTTTGAGTGCAATCAAAAGATTATTTCTCATGAAAATCGCAATTTTACGATTTTTTTTCGTTTTTCCTATTTTTTTTCTGTTTGTATTTTTGTGTGTTTGTTAACACGATTCTGGCTAAATCGATACTCCAATTGCAATGGAATTTTATGGAGGCCTTTGAAATCTCTAAACTTAGAAGTGCCACGTTTTTGAGCGCAATCAAAAAATTAGTTCTCATGAAAATCGCAATTTTACGATTTTTTAAAAAATTACGATTAATGTAAAATTTAAGTAAGTTTTTTATTTAATTTAATTTAATTAAAAAAAAAATCGACTATGTAATGATTTTTTCACAGAACAACAGAAAATCCGCATGCATGCGTGCACCAATTACGCTCATCCACAACGCGCCTGAAAAAGCGTTTGCGAAGCTTCCTAGTTAATATCGTTAAATTTATAAACCTAGATTCCTACATTTTAAACCTGGAGGCCATTCCTACATTTTAAACCTAGAGGCCATTCCTTCATAAACCCAAATTCCTACATTATAAACCCAGAGGCAATTCCCACATTATAAACTGAGAAAATATTCCTAGAATTATAAACCCAGAGGTCATTCTAAATCTTTTTCACAATGCCATTTTATTGTTCTAAAAGCAGTATGTATGCAGTAGAGTATAAAAGCGGGTTTAGACATTTACCAATTTCCATCCCGTTCAAGGCTTCATTTAAACTTAAAGGCAACAAGGAGACTTATTTAAGTTAACTGTTTTTAATTGCTATATCACCATTACGTTTGAACTTATTCAATTACAAAATTTGAATATTTGCGTTGAAGTTACATTCATAGGTTCTAACTCAATTCAAACACTTCTCCTTTCGCTTTATTGTAGATGTAAACAAAGACCGTAACTTCAATATTTACCTGATACAAGAATCTCGAATGCATTTGGCGTTGGCTTTGAATTTGGATCCATTCACATGATATCTCTACTTTGAGAACCCGCTGAATACATGCTCTATAGGTGTGTACCGGACTTCCGCGCTGAGTATTTGAACGTACTTTAATTACATGTCGCTAATGAGCCCGAGGGTGGAACGGGTGCAGCTAGCGTCTGACGTGGTGGAGTGCTTAATAGTTTCAAGATTGACTTCTGTGAAGTGACCATGACCAACTCCCAGCAAACATGATGCCAGTCGAGATGAGATGGAATAGTATTTGAGGGGAGCGTCTCTCCTCTCGGATAGGAGATGTTACTAGAATGAAATCCAACGGGAACAAGCAAGAGCGTACTAGCTTCGAGTCCCCGTTGTTGGATTGTTCATTTTAAAAGAGAATACGGATAACTCGCAATTTTGTCATTGTTCCTCATTTTCTGAATTCAGTAATCTAGAATTGTTTTATGTTCAAACTGCTCTGAAGATTTACTCACTAAGATTTTTGTGAGAAAAGATTAATACCTCAACAATCAAACATCCATATTATACTGTTACTATTTTGTAGTGCGATGCGGGAAAAGATTTTGGGTTCGGGTACTAAACTGCTTCTGGTTTTTTGGTCGGGTAGGGAAGAATGGGCCGTTATAATACTGCATATTCCAATGGATATTTAATTTTACTCTTAAGAAAGCTTACATTTTAACTTAGGTATAAAGCATCATTTTCGATTGTCTGGATTTAAATTAAAGTGCATTTTGTTGTATGGGCTTTAATCAAAAACTATCTGGACTGGCACCTCCACCAAAACTGTTCGTAAATTCTGGATATTTTTTCGTTGCCCTATAATCGGATACATTTTTGAAAACCGTGTCGATCCTCAAATACCCACCCACCATTACTGTTTTGTACATTCTTTTTTAGAAATACATCTTGTGAGTCAATTTTATTCATCGATAGGTTTAATACTCAATTTTCTCCGACGATTTATTATTAGATTGATATATAAACAAACATCGGTTTTATCAATTATATTTTCAAAATTAACAAAAATTAACCGTTGCTTTATGTTTAGCACATTAACACATTCTAACTGCGCATCCTAGGATGCATCTGGATGATTGATTTATAAACATTGCTGTTAAGAAATTATTTCGTATTTAATTTAAAGCTCAGCGAAGAGGAAAGGTTCATTTCTCTTTCTCAACATAATTTATATAGTGCGTTTAAAATGTTTTGAATTAACGATTTTCTTTTACTAGCGACAACATTAGGAACTAAGCTCGTATCCTCTCTAATTTCTCTATCCTTACTCACTCACTTAAGACATCGGTTCGCCAAACGTCACCGCGATTATTTAATTTAGATGTAGTAGTTATTTTTAACACCGGTCATCTATGTATTAAAATCAGAACACAATCCATTTATTAAAAATAAAATGTTAACTTCCTATTTATGTAATAATATTCATTCAGATTACAAACCTATCACTTCACACAATCAAACGAATTTCCGAGACAATTTGATTTGTTTGGTCGATCTTCAAACCTGATAAATGTAAGCAAGTAGTAGTTTATTACTGAATAATATTTATCACTACAGATGTACAGTATACACATTGAAACTTGAATGCAAATTAAAGGAACAATGCTGTAATGTGGTTAGAACTCATAACTCAGAAAATGAAAAGTTAAAATATTTCAACGTAAATAATGAAATTACTGATGGCTGCAATGAGTCGCTCGGGTATGCTTTATTGCTAAAAAAAAAAAAACAATGCTGTTCAGGCATAAGTCTAGCCTCTAGCTTGTCAGCCACTCACAGCTTCACTGCCGCCTGCTTGTGACATCACTCTGTTTGTTGATCAATGTGAAATAAGACCAACTAACTGTGTGGCTTGTTTATTTTTATATTTTAACGTCTATCCTATTCAGTTAGAAAACTGATTTACAATGGAGGACAACTAAATTATTCTTATTACATAGATGCAGACAAAACAATGAACTACAGTTAAGTAAATATTTCAAACATTAATATTACAACAACAATGCATTAAATCACAACAATTTTGGTCTTGTGGTGAGCGTCTCTGCTTCCAATGCAGAACGTCCAGGGTCGATTCTCGTTCTAAGTAGAAGTTTTTCTAAACTTCTGATTTGGACTTATGTCCATCAGTTCTTGGCTTAGGAATGTGTAAACGGTGACTGTAGAGCCGTCCAGTAACAAGGCACATAATAAATTTTAACGTTGTTCCGAATAGGCCGTGTTAATTCCGGCAATGTCCGCGGGTGGATTCGTGTCCAGCTTGATTGATCGGTGTTTCATCCTAAAATATGCCGGTCTCTAATTGGTAATTGTTTGCTCGTCGGTGGTTTCGGCGCCTTCCTGGGTTGGTTTGGTCTGTTTTTAATTTAATGTCCCCCATTGAAAATCAGTTATGTGATATAGTGGGTATATACTCTGTTACGGATTTATTTTATTTTTCTATATATCTATAGCTGAGATGAAGTTCATACGCAGTGTGGTAGGTGTGACCAAGTTGGACAAGATACGAAGTAGTATGATAAGGAAGAAAGAGCCTAATTAAGGAAAAGAGATGGACATATGGGAATAATGGAGAAGAATAGAATCCCAAGACAAGCATTTGAGCTAAAGAATGATAGGAGAAGAGTGGGAAGACCTCCAGATAGTTGGCAAGATCAAGTAGAGGCAGATGTGGAGGAGAGAGGAGAGGGGTGGGTAGTGGTTGAAGAGTGAGAAAGATGGTGGGAGGACAGGAAAAAGTGGAGAGAGCTGGTGTTACGACAAGAGAATCAGGAAGAAGATGAGGTGCCGAGCTTGGCACTTTGCTGATTCGGTGATACCCAAGATAAATGTTGGAAAACGGCTGTGATATTTATATATTTCTATTTATATGCTGGTCGACCTCTGGGAAATGGAGCTTTATAATTATGACAAACCCTCATGAATGCGCGTGATTACGTTCATTCATCCTCTCGGCAGCAAGTATAGGATTCTTCCGTGTTCCGTGACCCATTTAGAGAAGTTGAACTCGTCTTCGCTCTCGCTTTCCATTCATATCACATTTCCCGCTCCCCTGCCTCTTATCACCGCTCTAGAGACCCAACTCCACCATTTCTTTTCACAATCTTGTTCGTGCGATTTCTCTCCTCTTCTCGCGCTCTATTAGGTTACAAACTCTTACGAGCTGTCGAATATACACACAGTCGTCCGCGTCAACAAAACCTGTCTCTACAACTTGCTTCCAACTTCTCTTTCGCAATTCTTCGTGCGAATCGAAACAAACAACTTACAAACAGACTAAATTTTGTATTGATCTGAACTACAAGTATAGCGATTAACTAAATTTTATTCAATCCCCCTCCATTTATACTTTCAAATTGTATATGCAGTGTTAAATAAATGCACGAAATCCCCTTTTCTGTTAAGGGGAATCCCTAGACCTATATGATTTCTCAAGAATGCAGTAAAGACGTCCGAAAAGTTAGTAGAATTTAAAGAGTGTAAATTATTTTTTTAGAATTTTTTTCGACGAAATAGAACTTCGGAATCAACAATTATATTTAAATTGACCGAATCAATCCAGCTATACACTCCTTTATCTACAACCTTCATATAAGGGGAAATGGTTGTCTGTAGTTTCTGGCATTGCACGAATTCTTTCGTTAAAAGGTACAAAATTTCAAATTGTACCGGCAAGCGAAAAAATCGTGCAACGCAAGTTACTATAGAAAACCACTAATCCTTATATTTAGTTTCTAGATAAAGAAGTCTTAGAAACAAAATACAAAAAACCGCTGCTCAAATTTCCATTTTGAACTAGCTGGATTGATTCGGGTAATTTGAATTTAATTGTTGATTCTGAGGTTCGTCTACCCCGTCAAATTTTTTTTTTTTTAAATCTGCTCTTTTATAAGTCCCTCTTCATTCTACTAACTTTCAGACGTCTTGACTGCATTGTTCAGTTTCATAAAATATTTTTATTTTATTTGAAACATGACTTTGCTTACGATTTTGCATCGTTAAATTCAACAAAGTTTTTCAAGTTTTTAACCCTTATAAGCTCGTCTCTAAGACAATTATTCGCGTCTCTTTCATTACTTAGTATATTTCAATATAGCTTAACATTCACTCAAATTTTTTACTATATAAAGTATGAAGCCAGGTGCTAATTAGTAACTCGTCGTTTCTAGCTACCTGAATCCACCACTCTCACATTGTTTTAAAGTTTCGGATGGAAATATTTATGACCGTGGAGTAAGACTGTTCTTGTAGCAAAGGGATTCTCTTTAAAATGTATAGAAAGTACGAATTCATGGCTATAGAGAAGTGGAACTCAAGTTAATCATTTTCTGTGCTAAGCCTTTGAAAGGAAATTATAATGGGAGCTTTATAAATAATCATCCAGCCGCAGTAGTCATTATTTCAAAATATGAAACGAAGTTTTTTCCAGGAAACGTGTCGAGTTTCATTTTCTATTAGCTGCTTATACATTGAAACAAGTACGTGGAGACGAAAGCTTTCTCGTTCTAAAAGCACACCGAGGTAGTTTTAAATTTTTAATGAAAGTTGTTTGTGTTCTATTTTAAAGCCTGTACGTATGTTTTGATTGAAAGAGAGACTACATTCACATTTGAGACCGTAAACATAAAACAACTGGCGACATTAAAAACTTTAAATTAAGTAAGAACTCAACATAAAATTAAAAAAATTGAAATGAAATTGAAATTATAAATTACTAAACATTCAATAAATACTTTACCACGGTCTCTAAACCAAAACAAACTAAAACGGTAGCGAGGTTTCGTCATGAAATCCACTCTAAACGTATTTTTCCTCCCGTTTATTGACGACCAACAATTAAGCCGCAATTAGCAATTAAACAATTAAGCCGGTTTTATTCATTTGTTAAACGTAGTAATTGCATTATTATGAAATATGTCCAAACGAAAACGAAATAAAACATATAAACCGCACTTCTAGGGTGATGTGATTTAAAAACGTGTGTCTCTATGATTTCTGTTCGTGATTCTTATTGCCGACTAATTACTGCAGTAATCACGTAAACGTGTCAAGGACATTTCACATGTATTTCAGTTTTATTTCAGAACTGTAAAATTAGAGTTTGAACTTTCCAACTTACCACTGCGGTAGAAGTTCGGAAAGCCCCTGCTATAGCAATGGTTTTTTCTCAAGATTCTTTTTCTCTTCACTTTAATCTTTTCGTTTTGTACTTCACTTTAGGAGCATGAAACGACAAAGGCTGTTTCTTATATTATATTATATTCTTCTTCTTCTTCTCTATCAGCAGCAGTCTGTTTATTTATAAGCACAACTTACAGTAAAGAATGAGTTGAAGTTTCCCCGTAGATCTATCAGATGAAAGACAAAATACATGACGTAACTTGGTAAACTTGTATTTTGTAAACTTGCTTTGTGCTCTTACAAGAACAGTAAAATTATCAATCAGTGAGAGGAATTGATTAAAATCAGCACCATTGCTAATTGACATTTTCAACAATCTTTTAGCTTAACAAAATCGAATCGGATATGGATAAAAATAGTCTTCTTTTATTGTTGTCCTAAGAAATTACTTATAAAAGCATAGATATATGAAAATAATTAAAAAAATATATAAATTGATTCATTTTACAATTACGTGATTATGTTTAGTATATGGCATTATTTGAAATATAAATTATGTATTGTCATGTTTAAGTCTCCGTAATGGATAAACACATTTACATTCCCATATAAAAATACTCATTTTATAACCATTTCATCAAAAGTTATATTATGCTATTTTTCACTTTCAAGCAACATCGGATTCGTGCACCAGTTTTCGGCCGTAACTATTCCTAGAAATCCTTACATAGAAACAGCAATAAGTTTCGGACTTCTACTACGATCAGTCTACTGCACAAATGGAAATTTGTCTTGTCGGTTTTATACGATAATTTGGTGATGATTTTTGTTGCTTAACGTCTCATATTATTGCACCAGAGCTATTCGAGACGATGAGTTGTGATAGATGACGATAATGGACTATTACAAAAACAACTTGCCTTATCGTATGCGAGATTCGGACCCACGACCTCATAGAGTCACACGCTTTGGACCACCGCGTACGGAAATTATGCTAATATACACTTTTTAGAACGTGGTGCAAAGCATGAAATCATAACTTTGCAAGAAAACAAACAAAAATACACACTTTTTGTTATTGTTGTTGTTTTTTTATTTAACAGATACCGCAGAAACACGCTCATCAAACCAGCCACGCCGTCCTCCAAGGAATACCAGATTGATATATGGTGTGGGTGGGTGGGTGGGTGGGTGGGGCACAAAACCTTTCTCCCCACACCATTTCCACCTAGTTTATTTTCCTCGGAGTGTGGGAGAGACGGACAGACATACCGAGAGATAGTGAGGGGAAAGGGAGAGAAATTCCCAGTAGCCGCATTTAATGAGATATGAGGGGACTTTATTGAGGTATTTTCCGCTAGGCTAAACATGTCACGTAATTTTCTCGTTTTCATGAATAGATAGGTGGATATTAAAATATGTCAGCCAACAATGTTAACAATATCATGTACATACCAAGATAATTGTTTATACTTCAGAGTTTAGAAGTTACGTTCATGGGCTCTATTGCGTGTGACCTTCAATCAGGATTGCCGGCGATTGGGTTCGAACGGGACCTCACGAATTAAGAGTATCTCGCGTAAATGATGTTCTATCTCAACGAGGGTTGAAATTTAATTGAATATTGTCTGGTTTTCTGCACTATATGGTCACCATGACTTGATTTAAGAATAGCGCAACGTGACGTAATCCTTCATCTCGTGGGACAACTTTCTCCTTGTTTTTGTACCGATCGTACGGTCGTATATGTGACCTGTAAGGGTGACATACATTACACCTCCCACCTACGTGCACTTGCACGACCAATTCACTTGATTGGAAACTGGGTAAACTGACATAACTGTCACATGCTGGAAAGCCAGGCACCTATAGTAGTATGCAGAGTTCTGGCAGATATCTTCTGGGACTGTCAGTTTATTAGCATGAACACGTACTGAGATTTCCATTGAAGCTTATTCCTGAGTGTATGTTAAAATCATAAGACAACTGATTTTTCTCACGTATGTTATAACATATTATCCCCCCATCACCCAAACCTACCGCGTAGTGCATGATGAACTTACAGCCCAGTGATGCGTGGGTCGACTAGTATGCGTTTTTTCACGAATGTCTCTTCATAAGTCAAATAATTTTACAAAGTGTCTAATATTTTTAAACATGAAAATTGATGTTTTTAATACTTTGCAAATTGATGATATAAATAGAATTAATGTGTTTCACTTGCGATAGCTTTATGAGGTCAAATAAAATATATTAACCGAGCTGATGCACGTCTAAAAATATGTTAGTTATAATCTTTACAGGACGCCCTCACTTTCAGTAGGCTATATTTTTTTATTATTCACAGATTCATACATAGTAAAAATATACCATCTCCTGAGGGAGTGGTAGTGAATAACTAGCACAGTAATTATAATTAGAATACAAATAGTAATACAATTAAATATTTAAGAGAACAATTAATAAGAATTTTAGATATCACCTCGGTGTACCGAATTGTAAAGCTGACGAAATTAGAAACTTGCAAAGCAAATGCCTTACTTTTCTTATACAAGTTTCTAATGAAAACTATTGAATAAGTAATTTTAATAAGTTTACTGGTAAATGGAAGTTAGTTAGTAGTTTGTTATTCAGGTCAAGGGAACACCACACTCGGCTAATTAGTGCTCTCGGGTTGAAGGTCTTAATTAGGTGCAATTAAGTCTAAAATTTGTTCAGGGAATAGGATATTACCTGCATTTCAAATAGCAAACCATATGCGTTGGGACTTTATGAAAGGTATAACAAATTGAAACGAAAATGTAAGCACGTTTTGAGGCTACCGCTATAAGCACGAAAAATGCCGGTTATGTTAGATTCTATAATTTATAGCAAGCTGGTAACTAATGTGTTACAATCATTGTTGTAGAAAGCAAAAAAGTACGATATAAAATTATTAAAAACCTTTGGGTTGTGCTTGTGAAGGCGAATCGGATACTGGAGGTTACTTTCAAATCCCGTCGAAACTGGCAATCCTGACTGAAGGTTTTTCCGAGGTTTTCCTCGGTCGTTAATGTGAATGCAAGGGATTGCGTCCTCTTACAAGCCTCCGAACATACATAACTCAAATATACCTAGTTAGACACCTGAAGAAGGGGCATACATTGCACCCTGGGCAGGCTTCCCACGAAAAATTATAATTGAGTGATAATTTGAAAATTTTTGGCTCTTCTCATTATGCATGTTTTTTTTTTTTAGTACAGATATCAATCCAGAAATTAAAATATCCATCCCAGCGGGGTATCGAACCCCGGTCTCCAGATTGCAGGTCGAGTGCTTTACCCCTAAGCTACCGGGACGGTTGACTTCTTGGCATCTGGATTGTTGGTGCATTGTAGATCTGAATAGATTGTAACATGTTTCCTTGAATATCGTAGTTTTTGGTGATATCAATATCCTAAAAAATATAGAATTGAGTTTGTTCCAACATATGTGTTAACAAAATATGTCAACACAAAGTAATGTTCAAAAATGGAAAGGAAACCGAAAGATTACAGATCTGGTTTCACGCATCGAAGACTTTAATTTGGTTACCCTTAATATGCTCGCAATTGTTTGTGTCTGCTTGCTCTATAACGGAAAAACAAGGTCCACTCGGATCTTATTGAATTCGTGCAACGCTATTCAAGAGCAGTGTTGTGACTAGATAAACTTATTTTGTATCTAGATAAAGATAATTATTCTCCAAATAGTTATCTAGATGAGATAGAAGATAAAGTGTAAATAAGTAACATAATTATCTTGATACATTTGTTTAGAATTTTAGATAAAAATAATAAATATTGAGATTACGACAGTGTACCAAGAGAAAAAGTTTGGAAATGTCTATAAGATATGGAGGTAGATACTAGCCTAATAATAAGAATACAAAGCACATATAATACAAGCAAGAGCTGTGTACAAACACCACTAGGTAGATCCACTTGGTTTGAAATAACCAGTGGACTAAGACAGGGCAGTGTAATGTCTCCTACACTGTTTGCCATTGTTATGGATGCCATCCTTAGAAAGGTAGAACCAACGGAAAGTGAAACATAAAAAACAATGATATTTGCAGACGATATTGCGAAATGGGGAGAGTCTATTGAAGAACTACAGGAGAGTGTAAATAGGTGGAATAACGAAACAAACAAATATGACATGAGAGAATAAGCATTGAAAAGAGCGAAATACTAATGGTAGCTAAGAAAAGCCCAAAGAATCAGAAGAAGGTAACATTGCGAGGAGAAGAGCTGGCGATCGTAGAAACATTCAAATACCTCAGAAGTATGCTGTCAAAAGATGCTAAAATCGATACAGAAGTAACAAGAAGAATCATACTAGCGGACAAATTCAACCAAAGTGTTCGTAAACTGCTATGGAAAGAAGAAATATCAAACCGGTGTAGGATGATCTTGTACAAAATGTATTACATCCCGATATTAACTTACGCAGCAGTGACCTGGATAATAGGAGGAAAGGAAGAGAGCAGACTACAAGCAGCGGAGATGAAATTTTTAAGAAGTTCAGTGGACATTACAAAAATGGATAAGGTGCGAAGCAAAACTACAAGATAGAAGCTAGGAGTGGAAAGACTACGAGACAAAATAGGAAGAGAAAGACTGCGGTGGTATGGACACGTGAGACGAATGAAACAGGAGAGAATCCCGAGAAGAGAATTGGAACGAGCATGGGGAGGAGTACGAAGAGTTGGCCGCCCAAGAGATAGGTGGAGAGATCAAATAAAACTGAGTATAGAAGAAAGAGGGAAGTCATGGGAGAGAACGAATGAACGATAAACAATTGCCGAATGTTTTGGTATAAGGTCTGGAAACGAGAAGAAACTGAGACGGAGAAATGGAGAGAACTAGTGGAAATGCCGGTCTGAACAGACAGCGAAGAAGAGGAGGTGCGGAGTCTGGCTAACAAGCACTGATAAGCCGTAGCCCGAGAAAATGGTGACTCGTCACCCCCCGACCCGACGAATGTTGGAATTGGTGTCTAAAATTATTATTATTGAGATTGAAGTTTTTTTTCTTTAAATATTATTATTTCCCGAAGAACAATTTTCTTATCAATCGTAATATTTGTCAGACTTGACAAGTTGGCATTACCCGGGTATGCACATTATAGTAGAAGTTTTTTTTTCATAAAAAAGTAATTAATTATTTTATTTTTGCCTACATTATTGTCATCATTTTATCTTAAAGTTTTTATCTAAAAGTTTAAAAAGCTAAGATAAGATATACTTTATTTAATCTATAGATATTTGAAAAAGATTATAAAAAACATATCTAGATGATATAAAAGATAACGAAATTTATCTAGGTAGACTATCTAGATAATTTTATCTCGATAAGTTCAACGCTGTTCAAGAGTGTGAGTTGGGTGTACTCGTAGACGTGTTGTGTTTTCTCCATGCAACGCTGTTCAAGAGTGTGAGTTGGGTGTACTCCTAGACGTGTTGTGTTTTCTCCATGCAACGCTATTCAAGAGTGTGAGTTGGGTGTACTCCTAGACTGATGTGTTTTCTCTCCTCTCGTAGCTCGGATCTGTAGAGCGAGCGCTCCGCCACTTCACGTCACCGCGGGGCTCGGTCCGTATGTTTCACGCTGCTAGGTCATGATGAGATGTTTAGACATCCTCTTGATCGGAGCCGAGATGTTTACGGATCCAACCGATGCACAAGACAACACCAAACACTTTATATTATGTAGAACGGCTGTCAAAAACAAATACCCTTGAGACTGCGAACGCGGACAGCTGCTCTAGTCTATTGCAAGGAATATCTGCGATAAAATCACGTAACTTTGCATTGATATCGATCGATATTTTTATCGAATATATTATATTTTAAAATAATAATACTAATAGTTTATATTATATTTATATTTATTGATCTCTAACAACAGTTATTGACCCACATGTGTTAGGTAACTTAAGCAAAAAAATTAAAAATACAATTAAAAACATTACATATACGTGATACAAATCATTAAATACATGAACAAGTACTCTAAAATACAAAAATACAACAAATACAACAAGAAAAAAACTTGAATAACAAAAGTATTTATATACAGAACGGCTGAAAGCCCGAGTTAAATGAAGAGTAACAGGAAAAAACTGAGGCTTTAAAAATACAAAACTGGTGAAAAGGTGATAAGGTGACAAGAGTGATGAGGCATGTTGGTAAACTGGCATAAACAGCAGCTTTAAATAATTGAAGTTTCATGTGGTTGATGTTAATTTCTGTATAAATGGTTAATTAATTGTTGTAGGTGCCTTGAATTCGGTTGATGGGGGAAAATTTAAAAACATCAATATGAGCACATGGAATTTTGAAGGTGATGTAATTCCTTGTAAATCTTGGAGGGATGTGAAAGTTTATATCTCAAAGTAGGTCCGTGTCGATGAAGTTATGTAGAAGTTTGTAAAGGAAAATTACGTCGATTGCTCTACGACGACTTGAAAATGTTGGAATTGAATGTTGTTGACAAAGTGTAGCATAATGTAATCGGTGAATATTTATATTATGTTGATAACAAAGAAAACTTAATAAATTGTGTTGAATGCGTTCAGCTTGCTAAATTTTGGTGACGTGATGTGGATTCCACACAACACTGGTGTTGTCAACGTGGGGTTGAATCAAGGTTGCATACAGCTTTCTTGTAGTTCTGGGTGCGAAGTTTGATAAAACAAAGAATTCTTAGTGACTTTTTGGAAACGACGCTAAGGTGCAGGGTTACATAATAATATGCATTTAGTTTGAAGGGCTATATAAATGTACCGTAATTTTACGGATTGGTTTTTGTATTTATTTATTTATTTATTTATTTATTTATTTATTTAACGTCATCCTATTCAGTAATAAAAACTGATTTACAAAGGAGGACAGCTAAATAAATCTTTTTACAAAGATGCAGATACAACAATGAACTTCATTTAAGTAAATATTTGAAATAGTAATATTACAACAAAGCTTTAAAACTCAACAAATTTGGTTCATAATTCATATCATCCAATGAAGGCACATTAGCATGTAGCTCTAAGCAGTTTGTTTAAATCGCTGCAGTTGCCCTCAAAACTACATTTTCTTATGTTATTCACCTTTAAATTACTAGAAATGAGGACTGTAGCACTAGATGAGCTGTAGATTTTCCTTTGACATTTCCTGAAGGTACTCCATGCGATTACGTAGACCTTATAATCACCACTTTGACTAGTCATGCAACGAGTTGCGAGACTAAAATGCTTTCACGTAAGCGGCGCGTTTTGTTCTCCCAGAGTGGTTTTTGGTCTTGCCGTTTTACTATGCTCATTTCCTTCTCATTTGCAAGCGTAGAATTTAATTGCTTCGCTTAACAAATTTGTTTTGGTTAATTATGAGCTCGTTCACGTACCATAAGTCCACTGAGATTCGAGCATATGTATTTAATTGCGTTTCGTTGGTAACACTGCTCTTGAGTGCCAAGTTCACACATACTCGACACAGAACTTCAAAATTAACGAGTTATTATAAATTGTGCTAAATCGTGTTTGTTTTAGTTTTAGTTGTATACAAATTTTAAAACTGAATAAGTTAGAATTAAAATTATTAAATAAATAAGATAACGAACTTTTGGCAAGTCGTGTATTATAATATTGATAGCATATTCGAACGTTGATTTTATTGTAATTTACAAGTTATACGGCGTTTTCAGCTGTTTGTGGTCGTGCCTTTTCACACAATGTTATGTTAACCGTACACTCAAATCTGGATGCGTTGTTTAATAACTTACTTTTTCTAAACAGCATTTGACGTTAACGAAAATTTTTCTTAGTCTTTTCAACGCAATACACGGATTAATTTTCCTGGTTAAGTTTTATTCAGTAAAAAAAGTATTAAAATGGAACGAGCGAATGTAGGTCGATGGGTTGGGTGTCCCGTTATTATACGCTTCGTGAAACAAATCATAATAAAATGTTGGCAAGAAGTTTTCCGGCGTCGCACTTGAAATACTCGTCCATGCACCGCTCGTCATGATAGTGTCTTGAGTTGTGTACCGTTGTCATTGGATGAGCGAGCGAGCGTAGCGAGCGGAAGCGAAGACTTCAATTTCACTGACCCCCCAAAAAATTTAGCTCGGGTGTTTTTTTTTTTTTTTTTGTTTTTTTGTTTTTTTTTTTGTTTTTCCGTCTGTTTGTTCGCTCGATTCCGGGCAAACGGCATACGCGATCTTGATGAAAATTTGACCGGACCTTCGTTTTCTCTGAACTTAGAGGTGTATTGTTTTTGGGTACAATCGAAGAAATATTTCTCATAAATATCGTACTTTTACGATTTTTTTCGATTTTTAGTGCGATATTTTCGTGACATTTGGGCCCATTCTGACCAAACTGGTGGGGCTAGAACGTTCATATTTCACATGGACATTAAGATTATGGTGATGTAGTACCTTTTGAAAGAAAAAGTTGAAAAAGTTAGCTAGAATCTATAGAAATAAAGGTTTTAATATTAGTTTTTCAATTTTTAGTGCGATATTTTCGTCACATTTGGGCCGATTCTGACCAAACGGGTAGGGCTACAACGTTCAGATTTCACATGGACATTAAGGTTATGGTGATGTAGTACCTTTTGAAAGAAAAAGTTGAAAAAATTAGTCAGAATCTACAGAAATAAAGGTTTTAATATGAGTTTTTTGAAGTTTATAATACCAATTAACAAATAACAATAGAAACTTGACAACAATCACCTCCACAATGCATTCAAAAAGCACTTGCAAAGGAAAAGTGCAAACAAACGCACAAAACGCAAAAAAAAAACGCTCATCCATCAACGCGGCGGGACTTTAGCGTTTTCCTAGTATAAAAACACATTTGACACCGAATAACAGAATAACTTTTATTACAGAGTGGTTTCAGCATTTTAAAATAATTTTTTGTATTAGTCTTCACACACAAATAGATTCCAGTTAGAAAATTACGCCAATTTCTTAAACTATGTTAAATGTTGATTTTGTTAATACGTTCTGATAAGCTCGACAAGTTTTGGTGGAGGCGCCGGGTAGAGACATGAAACTTGAAATTATCACCATAAAGTAAAACATCGCACATTTTATACATACTTTAACTGAGTTTTCACAAAACCATCACGTCTATGCTTACAGGTAAGTGACAGACCTGCTTAACGAGCTTCTAGAAGGCCTATATTGTACCCGAACAAAGTTAGTTTCTCTTTGTGCGTAGACCGAAATCCGAAGGGAATCGCAATGAGGAAGTCGCACGAGTTTCGTTTATTTCAGCACATCTTTCCCCAGAAGTATATTCAGGGTGGGGGCAGCATTAGTTCCAGTGAATGATCCCGACGTAACTACTTCATAATCTGCTGCTCGTTTACTAATTCCCTTCATTGATTTCGATCTTTCCACCATCTTAAAGGATAACTCATACCAAAACACTTTCCTTCTATAATTTGTTTAACTCTTGGTATGCATACTTTTCTCTTATTCCTTGCTATCCTCCATTCCACCCTCTTATTATTCTACTAAATTGAAAACTATTCTGTATATAATAATCTGTATTTACTATTAATAAAATTTTAACGTTTAAACATAATTTGGGTGGTAAAACGGGCAGTGAAGTCAACCAATCCTGTAACAATTAATAAGGTACGCACAATCCTGCACTCCTATGCGAAATAAACTTTAAATTATAGAGTGCATAATAAGCCATTTATAAAATGTATTCATGTATTTCATTATTTTATTCGACAAATGGTTTTCAATGACCATTTCAGTGTTTGGTATTTGGGGTTGCATTTATTTGATAACCTCGTTTTACAACATGTAAACTTTCATTTGTTTAATAAGATGCATTCGGTTGTGTAGATACCAATTGGTGGATTACGAAATCGTCTACGTCTCTCTTTCTTATATGATATTTAAAATATTCAAGATGTTAATTAGCCATAGATATAGAAAAACATATATAAATTTAATTAGGCAAGCACACATTAAAAATAATAATAATAATAACACTTAAACTACAAAATGAAACAAATTTATGTGCAACGAATGCAACTTAGCCCTTTATACGGTATTGGTATAATAGTTTACCAACCCTTTTAAAAATCTACTCAATTAAATCTGCAAGTTTATCATACTTTTAGCCCGGGTAAAAAAGCTGCCTTGTTTTGTTTGTTATTGGTAGAATTTTTCCTTATTAAATTCTAATGATTAGAAGGATTTTTGGGATGGTTCAAAATCCAATTGTGTATAAAAACACTCTAAAACACAAATTTCCGGGTTGTCCCGGGTATTTTGTTTGCCTGTAGAAAATTCAATTTGAATATGGAAAAAATGGAAATAATGAAAGACTGCAAAAAATTCTAATTTTTTAAATAAAATAAAATTTTGGTTTTTTTCATCTTTGATGTCAATTTGGAAGTCAAAATGATCATTTTATTCCTAAAAGATCGAGGTAAAAAAATCTTTAAAAAATCTAAAATTCATTAAAAAAATCATGAATTTCACGTTGTTAAGGTAGAAAGCAAAATTTTGGGTCCCAGTCTCTGGCCCTATAAAGGGTTAAAATCAATAAACAAGTTATAGATGTTCGCCAAACAATAACATTCATCCTTATAAAAATGAAACTATATAACAGGTAGTAACGTTATAAATATAAATCATTGGACTTTTTCACTGTTAGTTAACAAAATATTTATTTTAATGTGATATTTCGATTTCTTTACAGAAATCTTTATCAAACAAAATTAACAATTAAAAAACCACAACAGACAGGACAAAAAACATTTCACAAAATATTATAAATATGGCTGTGCATTAATACCAAATTATTAACAAAAAAGTTTATTATGAATAAAAATAAAAAACCAAAAAACAGAACATTAAATTGACAAGTTGGACAGTTATTGATTGGATGAGCGTAGCGAGCGTAGCGAGCGAAGCGAAGATTCCATTTCACTACACTGGAAAAAAAAATCCGGAATGTTTTTTTTTTTTTTTTTTTCTTTCTTTTTTTTTGTATTTTTGTGTGTCTGTGAACACGATTCCGGCTAAACCAATACTCCAATTGCGATGAAATTTTATGGAGGTCTATGAAATCTCTGAACGAAGAACTGCACGGAGGGAAAAATCGATCGAAAAATTATTTCTCATGAAAATCGCAATTTTACGATTTTTTTTTCGATTTAAAAAAAAATTCTTCGACTTATAACATCTACATGCTTTATCCGATTGTAATGATTTTTTCACAGAACCTTAATTTTATGAATTAATATATTCGTGTGAAATTTGAGCGCAATCGAAAAATTATTTCTCATGAAAATCGCAATTTTACGATTTTTTTCAATTTTTAACTTTTCTTCGACGAATAAAACCTACTGCTTTATAGGCTACGATTGTAATGATTTTTTCACAAAACTTTAATTTTATGAATTAATATATTCGTGTGAAATTTGAGCGTTATCAAAAAATTATCTATTAAAAAAATCGCAATTTTACGCTTTTTTCGTTTAAAAAAAATTACGCTCATCCATCAACGCGGCGGGACTTAAGCGTTTTCCTAGTGTATGAAATAAAGCTATTGATCTAGTGATGAAATTGATGGACAGAAACTTTTCCAAATGGCTGGATAATTAACACTAGGCACACTGATTGTATTGGCCACACATGAAATCAAACCAGCTTCCTTAATTTTCCGTGTTGTGGCATTAGACTCATGTGCAAGGATTGAAGCGTCTTCCCAATTAATATGATGATGATTTTCATAAACATGTTCTGCGAGTTTTGAAGTATCAATCTTATGTTGTTTCACATTGTTCTTGTGTTCTTTTATTCTTACCATCAAAGGTCTCTTGGTTTCACCAATGTATCTAGCATCACATTCGCAAGGTATAGAATAAATAACACCCTTAGATGACTGAACCTCATCCCTAGGTTTAGTCTTGGTGAGAATGCTGCGCAAACGTATTAGACGAACTAAAAACAACTCTTATGCCATACGGAGCTAAAATGCGTTTGATCTTTTCTGAAAGATTCGGATAGTATCCAATGCAGACCGTTTTATAAATCCTAGGTTTAACCACCTCAATATCTTTACTCATGTCAGGTTTGATGATATCTTGTGGAAAAATAGTCTTTTTTAACCAGTCATTTGAGTATCCGTTATTCTTCATAGCACCAAATATTTTTTCCAGTTCAATTTTTAGGCTTGTGGGAGTTGAACAGATCAGTTGTGCACGAGAAACCAAACATTTAACCATACCTTCTTTAACATGTGAAGGATGATTTGAATTGGCATTCAAATATTGATCGGTGTGTGTTGGTTTCCTGTACACAGATGTAGAAAACGAATCTAAATCTTTCTTGATGAATACATCTAAAAACGGTAGACCGCCATCCTTCTCCTCTTCAAACGTGAACTTCATCTTAGGATGGTAGGAATTAAGATCTGATAATAACTTATCTACCTTTTTTTTTTTTTTTTTTTTTTTTTTAAAATTTGGAAAGCTTCAACAAGAGAAATGTAGATTGAGCCCACCTAAAACTAATATCGTGAATAATAATTCCAAAGATGTTTTGAAGACAGTTTTGAATGTATCGTCTCGAGTCCTTAAACCTGAAGAAGAAATGTTTCTTTCAAAAGGATTAGGGTTTTCAATTCCACCCAAAATTGTTGACCAATTTGATATTGTGTCTATAGTCGAACCTAGTTTATTTTTCGTAGAAGACAAATCTAAAGATGAAGTAAGAGCAAGTATAAAAAAACTCTTTAATGTGATATGGTAAAAAAGCCTAAACCTAATTTGACTTTCAATGAAATGAATATTCTTCAAGACCTGAAGAAGGATGAAACAATTATTATATTGCCAGCAGATAAAGGGAAAGCTACCGTCATCATGGATAAAACTAATTATGTGGACAAATTCAGCCTAATACTAAAAAATGAATCACAGTATCAAGTTATGAAGAAAATCCTACATCTGCATATGAAACACAAGTATATCACATGCTCAAGAAATATGAAAAAAGCATTGACTTTAAGGTAAGATCTCATTTAACACCACATTTCTCCAAAACCCCACATGCTTATGGGTTGCCGAAAATACATAAGGAGGGCTTACCATTAAGGCCAATTGTGAGTTCAATGGGATCACCTTTTAGTCTATTATCTAAATTTCTTTTAAATATCTTGAAACCTCTGACTCATAACATTAAATCAGCTGTCTTAAATTCAAAGGAGCTTGTAGATCAGTTGAGAGAAGTTCCATTTAGTGACAAGTCTAGATTGTTGAGTTTTGATGTTGTAAATTTGTTTCCTAGTGTACCTGTCAAGGAAGTTCTTTCACTTGTAAAAAACAAATTATTAACTGATTGTTCACTACAATCTAGAACTTCTTTATCTGTAGATGCAATAATGGAGCTTTTGCAGTTAATTCTCATGTCTTGCTATTTTGAATTTGATAAAGCCGTCTATCATCAACTAGATGGTCTAGCTATGGGCAGTTGTTTGTCACCTTTACTTGCGGATATATACATGGATTCTCTTGAAACAGACGTTCTCGCACAGTCATCGCTTAAACCAGATTTGTGGTTGAGGTATGTTGATGACATAATCTGTATTCATTGTGAAGATCAAGACAAGGTAGATAAGTTATTATCAGATCTTAATTCCTACCATCCTAAGATGAAGTTCACGTTTGAAGAGGAGAAAGATGGCGGTCTACCGTTTTTAGATGTATTCATCAAGAAAGATTTAGATTCGTTTTCTACATCTGTGTACAGGAAACCAACACACACCGATCAATATTTGAATGCCAATTCAAATCATCCTTCACATGTTAAAGAAGGTATGGTTAAATGTTTGGTTTCTCGTGCACAACTGATCTGTTCAACTCCACAAGCCTAAAAATTGAACTGGAAAAAATATTTGGTGCTATGAAGAATAACGGATACTCAAATGACTGGTTAAAAAAGACTATTTTTCCACAAGATATCATCAAACCTGACATGAGTAAAGATATTGAGGTGGTTAAACCTAGGATTTATAAAACGGTCTGCATTGGATACTATCCGAATCTTTCAGAAAAGATCAAACGCATTTTAGCTCCGTATGGCATAAGAGCTGTTTTTAGTTCGTCTAATACGTTGCGCAGCATTCTCACCAAGACTAAACCTAGGGATGAGGTTCAGTCATCTAAGGGTGTTATTTATTCTATACCTTGCGAATGTGATGCTAGATACATTGGTGAAACCAAGAGACCTTTGATGGTAAGAATAAAAGAACACAAGAACAATGTGAAACAACATAAGATTGATACTTCAAAACTCGCAGAACATGTTTATGAAAATCATCATCATATTAATTGGGAAGACGCTTCAATCCTTGCACATGAGTCTAATGCCACAACACGGAAAATTAAGGAAGCTGGTTTGATTTCATGTGTGGCCAATACAATCAGTGTGCCTAGTGTTAATTATCCAGCCATTTGGAAAAGTTTCTGTCCATCAATTTCATCACTAGATCAATAGCTTTATTTCATACATCAATAACTGTCCAACTTGTCAATTTAATGTTCTGTTTTTTGGTTTTTTATTTTTATTCATAATAAACTTTTTTGTTAATAATTTGGTATTAATGCACAGCCATATTTATAATATTTTGTGAAATGTTTTTTGTCCTGTCTGTTGTGGTTTTTTAATTGTTAATTTTGTTTGATAAAGATTTCGTAAAGAAATCGAAATATCACATTAAAATAAATATTTTGTTAACTAACAGTGAAAAAGTCCAATGATTTATATTTAAAACATTCATCCTCTTACATATAGTCTTGTAAAGAATAATATGCTTTGTTTAACAAGATGTTTTTGACTGTTTGATTGTTAAACTCAATCTTGGTAAAGGTGCCGGGTAGCTATGCAGAAGGCAATGTAGCGTCGTCTTGAACCATTGGTCTTGAATAAAACTGTATTGGTGTTATTTTATTAATCAAACGCGTCCCTCAGTAAGTTGATGTTTACTTCTCATTATAAATATTAAGTTGTTAAGTAAGTTGTTATTTTAGTGTTGTGTTGTATGTTTGGTGTTTACTTCAAGCTACACAATCTCGTAGAAATTCATAATAGTAATAATCCTGCAGTTACAAATATATACTTAGATAATTTCCGTTGTTTGAAAATAATCTGACGTATCTGGGTCTCCAAGTATCTTCTCTCATATTGGTTTGAAGAGTAATTAAACTTTTGACAGGATTTTAAATTAAAACCGTGTACTTGGCTATCTATCGTAGATCAGTTTATCCCCAACTAGGACAAAACTTCTTTCTTGATTTAATCAGTACAAACTTTGTAACTGGCAGTAATATAGCGACGTCTCTGATAAATAATTGAAACTTCAACGACAGAAGAAGTTTTGACTGATTCAATTCACTTTTTATATAACAATTGTCTTTCCTGCGAAACAATTGTTAAAAAAATATATTTCTCTCAAGACATCCTCTTGAAAAACAGTTGAATAATGTCACAAAAAAACTACCTACGTTGGATGGTGTGCTTGAACGAATTGATGTTTGAAATTATTTTGAAGAGGCGATATTTGCCGTGTGCCCAATCAGAAAAGTTTGAAACAAATAGTCTTTATTTTCTCATAGAGCCAGGTTTCAAAGCCATTCACTATATTTTGACTTGGTAGCTTATTTGTGGAAATAAAAAAAACTCTGTCGAATAGTCTTAAGCAGTGCCTGATAATGCAGTCTACACTGAATAATAAATGCAGCGAGTCCTATATCTACGTCGCAACTCGTGGTTGAGTGCAACCCGCAGTAGAAAAGTTATTTTATTCGTGGTTCGAGAGGATCAGCCATGCAAATGAACAGGAGTGCTAAAATAAATCTGCAGTGAGTGTGAAACCCTTGCACATGTACTTGGCTCCTGCAAACATGAACTTGGCTCCTGCAAACATGTACTTGACTCCTGCAAACATGAACTTGGCTCCTGCAAACATGAACTTGGCTCCTGCAAACATGAACTTGGCTCATACAAACATGTACTTGGCTCCTGCAAACATGTACTTGGCTCCTGCAAACATGTACTTGGCTCCTGCAAACATGTACTTGGCTCCTGCAAACATGTACTTGGCTCATGCAAACATGAACTAATGAGGAACTCACATCATAACAAAGTGCGCCAAAAGTCGTGCAAGCTCTCAGAAACCAGAAATTTAAAGTGTATGAAGAAGTTCACGGGATATCTTCTACAAGTAGCACACGACGCATTGACATAATCGCCATTTAACGTGATAAAAAGAAGGCTTCATTTTAGACCCAACAGTGAGATTCGAAGACCACAAGGGACAAGCAGAAGAAGTGGGTCTCGTGACAAGAGGCATCAATGAACCGACGCTGAACTATTATAAAGACCATTATACGACTTCAACACCATAAGTTTAATCAATAATATTAGCTAGGCGGACAATTCCCTTTTTTGACTTTCAGATTTTTTTGTATTACAAGTGGTTTAACGGATGAGATTGCTATATGTGTTTTGCGATGTTCTATTTTTATTTTCAGAAACCACTTATAAAGTAAGTAATTTATATTTTTTTATATTTATCGGGTTGTTACGTAGTTTCAAGTAATTTATATTTGAGATGTTTTGTTAAATGTTAATTTTTAATTTCAATGTATTATTATCAATTGAGTGTTATTCGTGTCATGGTAACAGCTTTGGCTGCAGAGACCAATGAAGGTTTATTATTATATAATCAAGAGATAAATTAATACATCTGTATACTTTGTGTAAACCCACATGGTTTCAGTTTGATTTTCAGTAGGGATATTAATTCAACATTTAAAATGTGTCTCGTTGCTTTAGTAAACGGTCGTGACGTAATCGTTTGCATATATCGTAATATCATATTGCTGGGTTAGATCTCATTTGAACCGTGGATATTCGTTACCGACTTCGTTTGTTAGGGCTCATCGTCAACTATATCATAATTTCATAATATCTCAACAGTATCACTCCTTTCGTACATTTATTACAGATTGATTTTAAATATTTTATCAATGTTAGGACGGGACAGGATCACTGCGGTGGATGGGACACATAGGCTTGCTTTCCTGTCTCATTCTGTACTTTTTGCCTTATGTGTACTAATTACAGAAAACAATAATAAATCAAACAGCCGGAAAGGATATTTGAATCCTGGCTGGACCTTTGGCATTGCGATTTCAAATGAATGCACTAGGCTCATGACCAACGAACCAAACATGAAATGAAAATTACAAGATAAAAATATATTAAAAATAGTAGTAATAAAAACCGGTTATATTAGTAAAATGTCGTATATTACGAAAGAATCAGGTCATGTGTAATGAAATCTCTCGTCCGGCTACGTCTCGAGAATGCACTAAGGGATGATTCTACCGATATCGTAGTCCAGCTCTAGGATGCAACGAAGCAAGGAGAGCGAACATCGATGTAGGAAATATTTGAGTTGCTCTCTGCATAAATTAAAACGGGCATCTTAAAAAAAGTATCTGGTGCAAGTACAACGTCTTCCTAACCAATCTCTACTTTAATTAATATATTCTTTTACTGGCGTAGTGGCCGTTTTATAGAAAATCAAAGAATTTGTATTCCTTTTCATGAAACTTTCTCAATATGAGTCTGCGATAGAACGTTCAATAGATGAGGCGACACAAACTCAGATAATTGTCCCATATCAAACCTGTAATAAATACGGCGACTTTCTAGAACGTTCATGGTCGTTTCTTCCCTGATATTCAAGTAAGGGCTGTTGATCATGATTGTCTGCATCATCCGATCAACTTATAATGTCATCTCATGTATGTAGTGGAGGTTATAAAAGTAACAGTATTGTTTATATAATTCCAAATTATTGTTTGGAACAGGATCACTGCTGTTTATGGTCTAGATGCTTCTTCTTAGTTTTTTTTTGTTGATCAATTACACCTACGGGGGTGTTTCCCGATTAATGAAATTGAGAAATAAGCCTAATTAGGTAATATAGGGTATAGTACAATATTACTTATGTTGCAATTTCAGAAAGCTATCAATAAATAGCTACAATCCCGTACTTGGGTAAGGCACCACGTAGCGTTTTATAATATCAGTCATAATTTATCGTCACCAATATTACAGTGTTGCGTTTCGTAGTCAAAATATGATGTATAAAACCGGGGGATCTTCGTCTTCATAATTCTAAGCGTGTTCGTTTATTTTTAGGTAAATTAGTTAATTAATCTCTTGTTACTCTGTTTTACTAATTAATCTCCAAGGTTTTGCATAAACACCGAGATACCGTTTCAAAGAGATAACGTTATTTATGTCTTCCTCGAGTGTTCACTGTTTAGCACGCGCACTAATAAAACACTTCACAAATTGGTTGCCTTAAGCAAGTGAGTCGTGAAGCTAGTTGCGGGTAATCCGCAGTTAATTAATGCATGAGATAGATGTGCCGAGTAGGCCTTAGCTTTGTAACTATGATAATCCATCCCTGTGCGGTGTTTTGTTTCGTGACAGTTTCCATTATAGAGCAGAAGCTCACAATATGTTTGACTTTTTAGTGTTAACTTTGTTTCACTTCTCTTTTGATAAAACTACAATAGTAGCAACAATTAAACTAAAATCCCGGGTTTGATCCCCGGTATTGTCACTTTTTTAATTACCGTCTAAAGTACTAATATAACAGCGTCATAGTCGCCTACTATAAAGCCAAGGTAAAACATCAATTAAATTAAATTAAATACAGTTACAGACATACTACAAGAACAAGTTTTTTTAGACTAAACCCTCTTTGAGAAGATAGTCATTGATTGAAAGTAAAAAAACTGCCCCGACTAACCCAGAACCTCCAGCTTTATGTACCGATGCTCTACCAACTGAGCAAAGATTTGCCACAAGAAATTAGCCCTTTACAACACAAAATCATAAAAGCTTTTCATTTGGTCCAAGAGGATGAGGAAATAAGAGGAAAATATTGGTACTACATAAGAATTTAAAATATCAACAAACAAAACTCGAAGTTTTTTTATTTAATTTTGAACAAACGGTGTCGTAATTGGATGAGCGTAGCGAGAGTAGCGAGCGAAGCGAAGATTCCATTTCACCACACTGGAGAAAAAAATCCGGAATGTTTTTTTTATTTTTTTATTTTTTTCTTTATTTCTTTATTTTTTGTATTTGTGTGTGTTTGTCCACACGATTCCGGCTCAACCGATACTCCAATTGCGATGAAATTTTAAGGAGGCCTTAGGAATCTCTGAACTTAAAACTGCCACGTTTTTGAGCGCAATCGAAAGATTACTTCTCATTAAAATTCACATTTTTTTGGCGATTTTTTTAAAAAAAAATAAATTCTCATGGAACTTATAACACCTAATGCTTTAATTGATTGTTAAGATTTTTTCACAAAATTTTGTTAATCAATTAATATATTCCTGTCGAAAATTTTTACCTATACTGTAAAAGATTATGTCTTTATTGAAATGCCAATTTTTCTAGGATTTTGTTCTTGCGAGCATACGCTATTCTAACCAAACGGTCGTGAAAAAGCAGTTTCGATTTGTTCTAGTTTAATCTTCGATTACACTAATGCTTTTTTGATTGTATCGTTTTCACAAAACCATTTTAAAAATTAATCTGTAATTGGCGATGAAGATTTTGCGTATGGATCGCATGTTTACCTTTTTCGTCTATATACGCCATAAGAACCGCCTGAAAAATGTGTTTCGAGCTTCGTAACTTCAGCCTTAACTTGCCAATCTGTCTCTTACAAATCTGCAAGAAAAGTAACGCTAAGCTATGGTAATGTGTGACGGATGGCTCATGGTCTATCGACTATATTCGCCAAGAATCGGCTGAAAATTCGAGCTAACTGAAACTGAAAAGACTGTCTCGTCGTATCTGCAACCCAAAGGAAGTTCAACTTGTCTATATCCCGTCACGACATCGGGCCTTGAGACATTCGCACAATTTTCCCCACTAAAACGAACAAACTAGAAATTGAAGAAGAGCTATTCGTCCGACCTGCCAAACCCAAAGGAAATGTTTCATCTTGTTCTCTAGCCCTTCACGACGATTTCGTGAGCGTTTGCAACATTTTTCATAGTGTTTTGCTATTTTTTTTGCATAGAACACATTACAACCAAATTTAATCACAATATAATTTGAATTAAATCTGTGTCACTGTCATATTTATACTTTCGACTTTTTTAACTCGGGGACAATTTGAATTCTCAATTCTCTTTTTTCTTGATTTTAAGAAGTTGGACAGACTTAGCAATGTACAGTTTTACGAATAATATACATTTAACTTGTTTTAGCATGGGTGCTACCAATTCCTTAAAATAACATAAATGAATGAATATAACTGATGAACATGAACATGAACATGAAAATAGCTTTATAGGATAAAAGAAACAAAATTAACTATTTTGGCGGTTCAAAGGTTGGTAGTAGTGAAATTGCCACAAAGACAAATACTTGATGGAATTGAAAAGCTATTTAGAAAGCGTTCTCGACGTATACATTACTACACAACGGTAATTTTTGCTGTTTATGTTGAGGCAACACACACTAAGAGCAACGAAGTTAGGAAGTTCCACTTGACTTGTTATCTACCACCATGTTGCGGTTCTCTCGCTCAAACTACGCCGCAAGGAACAGGACCACAGGATGCACAAGGAGTGAATGCATTATCAGCTCACTTTTGATGTGGGGATTCAATTATTAGGGCTCTTCTCTTGGATTAGATGTAAATTGTGGTCGCTGTGCCTGAGGGAAGAAGGGGAGAACATTGAGGAAGCCAGGCATGTGGGCCAGGGTATTAAGATTCCGAGGATGCTTGTTCGAGGCGTGACTGCATCTAAAGTGATGACCTAGAGAATACTGGACCTATCGTGGACGACAGTGTTGGCCGGGTAAAAACCCTTTAAAAGAACGCGTTCCCCCCCTTTTTTTTTACTTCAAGCAACTTTCATCATAAAAGTTACTAATTTCTGGTAACTTTTAATAAAAAACGGATTTAGCTGGTACGATCGGCTTCAGAAGTAAATCAAGGGTAATCTTTTACCGACACCATCGACACTCACTTGGCAAATCTCGGATTTGTTCTAAAAGGCACAGCAAGCACTAAATACACAAAGCTATAGCACCAAGATAATGGGCAAGGATTTGACGGCTTGCCCTATGTATGTAACGAGAAAAACTGGCCCTAATTGATTTGTACACTGGAAACAAGCCTGCACTAAGGTTATGCAGAGTTTGGTGAATCCTTTATTATACAAAGCGTGTTCTAATATTAAATACGCACTGGGCCCGTAAAATAAGGGCGCCATGATTCCTCATGGCCTGTTAGATGACGTCAGCGAGTGATGGCTCTGTGAATATAGCGACGTCAGAAAGAACCGAATATTTACTAGCAAGGTCGATAACGGCAGGTATCTTCCAGACCTCTTGATTTACTTCTGACGCCTAGTGTACGTGTATGAAAATGAGTTGATATAAATTCATTAGCATTTCGTTTTTAGTATCTGATATATTTAAAAAAAAAAAGTTTAATGGTTGTCAAGCAATATGCAAATAATACTTTTTGTGGTGTACATTCCAAAATATAGCTGGAAAGAAAGGTCCATAAACCATCTAAAATGTCACCGTATTTATCAGAATCATTTTAGAAATTAATAAAAAAATTGCCCAACGTGAACTTTATTAGAAATTTTACCCAAATTCAAAAATATTTTTAAAAAAAGTTCATCTTGCACTTAATAGAAACATTAATTACTGTTTTCACGAAATACGTGCTAAGTTCCGTAAGTCTGTGACGTCAGTCAGCCGTGTAAACGGGATATTCAAACATCTCACTACACTCCAGTCTCTTAAGCCGGATATTTCTTGATTGGAAACAGTTGTAATGAAGGTTGTTCCAATAGGAGCTTGACCTACTTCCAGTTGAGAAAACATTTACAACGCACACATTCTCTCATCGTATCCGCTATTGCTCATGAAAAACGTCTGTTGAACCGATTTTAAATTAAACGCCTCTAGCGTTATCTCGCGTTTAGCATTAAATTGAGCCGACTGCTCCCATTTGTGAATGATGATTGTAAACTAAACGATTCTAGCCTACATTCAACAAGCAAAAGTAAAAACTAATGTAAATTTTGCGATAAAAAAATAGTTAGAAAAATTTCAAAATCAACCGTTTAGATAATGTGGGTAAATTTATGAAAAAAATATATTACATTAAATGATGTGTTACACGTATCACACGCAAAAAGTGTACGCTGAACAGCGAAAATAATGAGAAAAGCTATACAAGGCACCATATAAGAAAAACAATATATAATGCTTATATCAGGATATAGTGGGAGATGAGGCCATCAACACAAATAAATCGGAAGGTTTGAGAAATATAATATCAGTAACTAGTCGTAATCTCTTATATTGATACCAGTGTTCAAGGACTTACCGGTTGTCAGTATATTAAAACCAATACTGTATTAGTAATATTTAAAAAAAATAAGTAAATAGCAACTAATATACAACAAAAACAACATTTAGAAAAGAAAAAGAATATTCCCGTCTTCAGAATATTTTTTGTTAGGTTTTCTCCATCTTGAATCGTTGTTTTTGTGTATTAAAGCGTGTCTGTCAACTTAAATGTTTTTAATGTTGTAAAATAAACTCTACTAACTGTAAAATTAAAATATGTTAATAATGGTGACGAAATATATTGCAGCTTCAATGTCACAATCAATCTTGTATTCGGTTACCGAATTGCACAGTCATAATGAAAATTTGCACATATATTGTTTGCCTACGTAGTTTCGTTATTGGACGCAACGTAACATGGCCACCAGCTCTACTACAAAGTTGTATTGGAAAATAGGCTTTTGTTGTGCGGGTCCGTCGTGTGTGGGTAAAAATAAGTCGTTATTACGTTAGCTACTACATGTACGAAAGTGAGCCTACACACCAAACAAACTAACTAGCAAAATTCCGGATGGCTACAAGCCTAGCTGCAGCTTGTAACTTGCGTGTGCAGGCGGATACGGGGGGGGCGTGGCGATGCCCCCCCCCCATGATTTCGTCCTAGATCCGCACGTGCGGTGTAAACTGTCGTTTAGGGGTTGTGACTCTCAAAGGCTTGTGCGCTGACCTCACGGGAAAACAACAGCCCAGGGTTAATAGGTTTGAAAGTAATTATGTTGTGAGAGTTGAAATTCGTTTCTATTGTATACGCAGGGAGTTTATATAAGTTGGGTTAAACAAGAATCAGGCAAAGTACAGATGGTGTTATTACGTAACGCGTGGCACTCTGATGATTTGGGATGTGACGGATTCGTTACCACCAGCCACCGGCAATCCTGACTGAAAGTTTTTTACAAGATTGTCTCTTCAAAACCCGTTAGACATTCCGTTCACAACTACCACGACGGGTAGATATGATATTTACATAAAATATTCCTTCAAACACTTTTAAATATGTCCGCGGTAAACGTTATAAATCTCACTATCACCGCCTATATTGGGCGTACCGCTCAACCCAAAAATAAATAAAACATATTATAAAAACCACCCAACTGAACTTTAATCTGGGTTACTTACTTCAAATTTGCGATATTTCGGAGGCTCCGTCTCCTTCTTCAAGCATCGTCCATGCCCGAGTAGGGAAATATATCGCATCGCGAAATATCGCAAATTTTAATTAAGTTAACCAGATTAAAGTTCAGTTGAGTGTTTTTTTTTTAAATATTCGTTTCCGGGTTAATGAGTTGTGATAAGTTTTAAATAAAAAATACTTTTGTCAATGTCTATTGATCACTATTAATAAAATATGACCGTTGTTTTGTTAAAGTAAATTTAAAAATTAATTGGGCTGACCTTAAATAGTAAATTAATCAGGTTTGAATCTGTATTTACGGTAAACATAGATTATTGTACATATAAGGCCTAGTGTTATATAATAAGAGGTAGGTGAAAATTTAATTTTGTTCAAGATGTTACAAAGCACGGTTTTTTACTTAAAACTAAGGTTTTTCAGACCTATTTTAATTAATTTATGATTGTTTCTATGATTTGTTTATTCAAATTTTTATTCGGTTAATATAAGTTGAAACTTGATGACATATTTCAAAATAAAAATATGCAAAAACTTCACACACAAGTTTTTGAAGGAGACACAAAATAGATATTCTATTGAAGAAGGTATTAATTAACTAGATATGGAATTTGATACAAGCAACGATGCACAATAATAATAATTATAATTATGTTATAATTTTCCTGAAATATTATCAACAGATGAAAAAAAGTGTTTTAATTGGCGTTGATTTCCAATAACTGATCTCATTTCTATGTATATTTATCCCATTTTATTTTACTATTTTTTAAATCTGTTTTTGGAAATGTTTTCAAACCCTGGTAGAAATATTTGATGCCAACGTCGACTAAGCATGGTTCACCAACAGATCACCAAGGCTTATTTTTGATTCGGCCAACGGTTACCAAGTGATTACCAAGGGTCGCCAACCGAAATTTCAAAATAATATTGAACCAAACGTTCACCAAAGCAAGCCAACGGCACCAACTCTGCAATGCAGTATTTTGACACAAAACGACCTGTTGGCGACCATTTGGCTGCTATGTGATCACTTGGCGATCACTTGGCATCAGTTTGGTGAACTAGTTGGTGACCTGTTGGTGACCACTTGGCAACATTTGCAACCAATATTTTTTACTAGGGAATGAACACATGTTTGCAAATACTTATATCATATTTATGGTTTGAGCGCTGCAACTAGGTCATTTGTTTCATTGTTCGTGTGTTGCTGTTTTAGCAGTTTATCTCTTGTTGTTTGTGTGTATTGTATTAATGTTCATCCTTGTAAAATCAGTTCAACTAACTATATATTTCAAATACTTATTTAAAAGAATTACATAACAATACAATACAACGAAGATAGATCTTTCATCTGAGTTGGTTCCTCGTTGCAACGCTTTGTATTGTTCGCTTGTGTGCTGACTGAAAGACAAGACTTTGTTTGTTTGCTCAAAATTCTTCTTAGTAATCCTGAATTTAAGCATTGCATTGCTTTGTATTTTAAATTTAATACTTATTTTCTTTCTAGTGTAGTTGTTAGCCGAATTTATTATTTGCATTTACAAACCATGATTTAAAATATTGGTAATGATTGTTATAAAAATATCAATTCTTTCTAGTCCAAGTTGATAAGAAAACATTCATCTTTTTTTCCGCAAGCGTTTAGAGTTAATTAGTATTAACAGGATCGATTTTTAACTGGGGTATAATAAGGCTAAAATAAATATTAAAACATATTTAAAAAAATACGATATAAAAACCAGTACAACACAAACATTTGTGTAAACACACAATAACAATAACAAGGCATATAAATCAATAGTTAATAATATAATGATAATGATAATTAGTTTCTGAATTCCACTCTTACGGTAATTGACAGACTATGTTAGTGTGTTATGTATCGTCTGCACGCGACAACGGACAGCTAATTACATCATGTATCTAAGACGCATAACATCTTATTAGTTGCCGCTATTAAATCAATCGCTTCAGTAAGTTGTTTTGAGTGAACGCTCGGTTGAACCCTGAACTAAGTGGAAGTTTACAAGGCATCGTTTAAACTGAACGGCCTCTTGAGACCACTTCTCGCACGGTATAGCAGCCGATCTTAAAGAACAAGATTGTGTGTGAGTGAAACAATATTGAATCTTAAGGCTGTTACCTGTTGGATTCGGCGGCATTATTACGTGTGGCAAGATTGCCAAAGATAAGAAAACGAGCCATCTGATTAGATAAATTTCAAGATATGAATACGTTTAATTATTTAGCGTCATCATTCGACTTCTTACAAATTTTCGTTATTATACATTTTTTTTTTAATTTTTAAAAACATCAGTACACACCAGATTATGCAATTTAGCGTGCTCTTAAATAATATTATATGTCATAGAATTTGTATGCTGTACTGTTTTATACGTTTTACATGTATGCTAGCTTTAATAAGTAATATTATGTTGTTTTAAACCGAAGCAAAACTTTGTTTGGTGAAGATAATGAGGAAACAAAATCTTGTTTTATTTCCATTAAAATATTACTCATAACAAGGGAAGAGACATGATTTTCAGAGTAAATAAATAAATGTAATTCATATTCTTATTGTAGTGATTTGCTACATTTAGACTAATAATTCTGAGACTCGTTCGTCCGTTGGTTGAAGTCCCTGCTTCCAATGCAGAATGTCTCGTGACCAAATCCCACTTCAGGCAGAAGATGTAGATGGACTAACAACCATATTATGTTCTTGGGTTTTGAATGTGTGTGACTTTGGTGAGAAGCCAGCCTAGCAACGAGACAATAATTTCTAACATTGTTCTAAATACGCATTGTTGATTCTGAGTTTGCCTGCACGGTGAATCGTGTCCAACGAGCTGGGTCGGCGTTCCTTATTTTCAAATACCGGTCTCTGGTTGGCCATTGTTAATTCGTCAACGACATCGGCACCGATAGCGCTGGCTTGGTCCGCTTCAAATTTAAGTCCCTCACTGAAAACCAATTTTATTTTATTAGTAGACTAAATACGAATTTATTTTATTTTGTGTGTTTATTGTTTCTTGATTCAAAGACAACTAGAAGATGGCTTTTTAATGTTTATGTAATATACTACTTTTTTTCTGCATATCTCGGTGTCTCATTCTTGAACGAAAGTGGAAAACACAAATGGTTCTTTCTGGTAAAGTATTTCTTCGTCATTGTGTTTTTACGACTTATTATTCTATAGCATAATTATATTATTCCGTAGTGTTTGCTTTTACTTTCGATATCAAACGTTGTTAAAAAAACGGTAGGCCGCTTCCAAGAAACGTCTTTGAGAAGTTCGTAGAAGATCGATGAATTCAGTTTCAATCGTCAATTTAAACAATGTTGATTTTCGTTTGTCTTTTGATTTCTGTCGCTTGTTATTCCACTTCAGTAAACACTCGGTTTTTGTGAACCTTGTTTTAGCTACATATTCTTCTTTCAACATTTTTACAGAACTCGTGGTAGTTTTTTATGAGTCTCCCACACACTCTAAAAACATTCTCCATTTTATTGCGGTTTCAAAAAGTTGTTCATAAAATAAAAGTGTGAAAATCACTGAAAACACACAAATGACAGACGTACCTTCATTTTGACATTTAATAACTACTTCATAAATGGATCACTTATTTATTAAACTGCATTCTCAATACAATAAGTAACTTAAAATTATTCAATACAGTTTTTTTTAAACAGTGCATCATTCATGAAATGTGCTCTAAATTTTGTCGAGTTTGAAATGACTTTTTCTCTTGCAGCGAGAAAAATAACTGTTAAGAGAATTATAATAGAATAAAACGCATTTCTGGGAAGTAAACACTTATATGGTGGAGGTGCCGGGTTTACGTATAAATTTTACAAATGGTTAAAGTGCTTTGAAAACTCAAAACGAAATGATGCAATACAATTTTTAAGGGCGTGTAAAATAAATAACCACGTGTAATTAAAGTGTCCTATAGTGCCTGGCCACGTTCAATTAAATCAAATTAAAATCTTGACATGATTAACGATCCAATACATAATATCACGTGGTTACACGAAAGTATGTGGCTCGTTGGTCTTGTGGTTAGCGTCTCTGCTTTCAATGAAGAAGGATCAGGGATCGTTTCCCGCTTTAGGCAGAAGTTTTTACAACTTCTGGTTTGGACTTAGGTCCATCAGTTCTTGGCTTAGAAATTTGTAATCGGTGACTTTGGAGCCGTCCTAGCAACAAGGCAAATTATAAATTCGAAAGTATTCTGAATCGGTCTTGTTAATTCTGGCATTGATCCGCGGGTGTTCGCACTGTTCACTGATTGCTATATTTCCTATTAAAAATACTAGGGAAACGCCAAAGTCGTTGTTAAACGAGTGAGTGAGCCATGTGTATAGTACCCGGTACCCGGTATCATTCCCCATACTGGGCTAGATTCAGCCTTAGGTATATGGGAGGAAAGGGGATGTTCTCGTGTACTCAACACATGGCTCACTCACTCGTTTAACAACGACTTTAGCGTTTCCCTAGTTATTTAAATTGAACATTCAAAATGCGAATCGTGTTCAAAACGTATTAGAGTGAAACTTTAATAAATTTCCAAGATAAAACAAAATCACCTAATTTTTATTTCCCATTCAACACCCCTCAAAAATAATATGTGGGTGTCAAAATTTAAAAAAGTTGTAAACAACGGGCCTCGAACCCCAACCCTCCGTGCGGCAGGCTTAATGCTTCCCACTAGGCGATGCCAGCCACGCAGATTTCGTCCCGCTAGCTGCTACTAAACAAATGCTATCGATATTTTTAAAAATCACATTTTTATTTATTGTAGGATTAAATCGCAATGGATCTAGCTGATTTTGTTAACAGCTCTCAGCAAACTCGGTACCGGATGCATGTTTAAAATTTCAGCGAAATCTGTTCAGCGGTTCGTCTGATTTTCGACGTACAGACAGACAGACACACAAAATCACAGAATGAGGGCCGTTTGAGTTGAATGGAGACACTCAGTCGCTCCGCTCCCTCGTTTAATCATCTTTGGTTGGTTATCGCTCACTCGACGATTGCGTCGGGGCCTACAGGGTTGGCTTAGTCTCTTTGGTTTAATGTCCCCCGCTGAAAATCAGTTATATGACATGAGTGGGGCTCGACTCTAAATACGGATTTTTTTTTTTTTATTTGCAACGATGACTGTTGAAACGGTTTTATGAATGATGGCTGCTCTTTAGTGTTCAATATACGTGCATTATTGCGCATGAGCTATGATTAATTTAGAGTGAACTCGACTGTGTCGCATTGTAAATCTATGTGAGTTGGATTCAATTGAAATGCAATGTTCTCTAATTGTAAAACGTCCTGGATTTACGTGGATAAGTGGCTATGTATAATAGATCTATTCTTGTATGCAATGTTGTATAAAGCACAAGGTACGACTTCAAATAATAGCACAGGGTTTAGAATGTCAATACAATAAGTCACATACTCGCCCGCTCCAAGGTTCTTGTTAACAATGACACGTTACATTACGTGCATATTTAATATCAAATAAACACTAAATGTAGGTCGATGCTGTTACATACTAAGAAAAGATGCAATGTTTAGCCTGACATTTCTAGGTTTTTAATGGAGATGTATTGGAATCGTTTAATGTATGTGAGCTTTATACATGACTATTACTTGTCGTTTTATTATTTTATAATTTTCTTAGGTGATACCATAAAATATTGTATTATTTATTACGCCACTTCAACTGCTATACACTACTTTTCGTTTTTAGTGAAGGCTAAGCCATGTTTTGTAATAAGGTACTTAAAACACGTTTAACTAAGCAATCAAACACGAATTACACGGTAAAGTGACAGAAGCTACGAATTAAAATTTAGTTTTAATGCTGCATTGCTACTTATTTACTTAATTTCCAAGAATTCCTTGTTAAATGTGTTATTGATATTCTTTACTTTGCTTTGGCCGGAATTCATTCTAGTTAATTTTTTTTCAGGTTTCCCACGATAAATTATTATTATGAACTACCCCTATCGTTTGCAAATCATTTTTGTGAAATATAATATTTTTGGTGGAGGTGCCGGGTTCAATATTTTGACGCTACTGTCTTATTATTGTTAGTTGTTTGTCTGCCATGAAACTCTTAATATTTAGCTGACGAGGTTCAACGGTTAAGTTAAGGTTAGGTTAAGGTTAAGTTTGTAATTAATTTGTTGGTATGACGTAAATCTGCAGCCGGATGCTAAGTGTTTACATGAGCTAAACTGAACGAGAGTGTGTCTAACAATGTAGCATGGATAGAATGGTTAGGGGGGATTTGCTTGGCTTTCTGCTCAATGAATGTTGTATAGTGCCTATGAACCTAACCTAAGTTTTGCTGTTAAATGACTTATCTTTATAAAAATACGAGCTTACTTGTATTTCGATGCTTTATATTTAAATTGTGTACATTATGATTACACGCCTTATTCGATTTATCCAAATTGAATTTGTCTTGTTTCAAACACCACTTATTTTAGCAAATATTTCAAAACGAGTATTTGGGCTTAAAGGGGTGAATAAAAGGTTTAAGAAACTAAATATGTATTTAATGATCGCATTTACAGGCTTGATGATGAAAACGTTCACTTCATAACTTTTTTGAATACACTTATGTCAAAAGTGTTGTAAACAAGCATTCGGGTGGTTTTACTCAAAACAACGTTTATCTGCTTGATAGTGTTGGTGAAAGTGCCGGGTTTATGGTAATTCTCCACCCCTTCTAGGTAAGACTACCCCCTCTACCTGCCCCTAGGGTCGTTAAAGGCAGGTTGTCAACAAAACATCGCCTGTCAATGATGTTCTATTTGTATCGTGACACTCAGATGGACAGACGGACAAAAAGGTGATGCATAAACGAGAGTTTCATGAAGACTTTTGCAGCACAGAACCTTCTAACTAGCCTTGACTGCCTAACGGAAAACAAAATTTGTTTTCAATTGTATTTTATGCAATTTTAACATGGGTACGATAGATAGCAAGGAAGAAATCACTTACTTTTCATCGCCTACGCTGATTTTAAAATTAATAGGGTGCAAATGATCAATATCGGATAGCTTAGGTTCTTCCAATAACATTGCAATGATATTTGATCTCCACGAAACGGTAGACCCACAACTATATTGTTAAACAAACTGGCATAGTTCTTGGACTTAGTCCCAATATTAATCAATTTATCGATGAAACCCAATCGTTATTCTTATCGTTTTCTATGTCACGAAGTCATGTTAGAACCCTTATTCAATCGATTTGCAAAGCAAAATGTAATACAGGAAAAAATGTAACCAAATGGCATGTATTTAGTTGTCGCTACAACATATTCGTATACCAAAGGCCATGGCCGTAGGTGTGACGTCATCTGAAACTCTTGAACAAGAGTGAAGCACTCATGTTCCTAATAACGAGCTGAATGATGTTTGTCAATTGTGAGTGTGTTTTGCTCTCTGTTATGCAGTGTGAAGTTGTGTGTACTGTGCCTTAAAGGTGTTCGGTGTTGACCGGAGCCTGTCGGTCTGGCTGTCTGTCTGTGTTTCTGTTGTCTTGTCTGTCTGTCTGTTGTTGTCTCTGGTGCGTCTGTCTGTCTGTCTGTCTCTGTCTCTGTCTGTCTGTCTGTCTGTCTGTCTGTCTGTCTGTCTCTGTCTTTCTGTCTCTGGTTGGCCATAGTTTGCGTCGGCGCCGATAGGTTCGACATTCTCCGCTATAAAATTCAAGTCCCACGCAGAAAATCAGTTATGTGACTGAATGGTTGAGGTAGACCTAGGAGTTTGAGTAGAGTACAATTTAAAATAAAAAAGTTAAGTTTAAAGTTGAGTATAAATGCGAATTTATTTTATTATTTAATTTATTCTGTATACATTTGACTTGTCTTCACCGTCTTGTCATTTAAACGCTCAGAGCTTCATCTTATAGCTTTTTAAATTAAATTAAATTAAATTAAGGAACATAAGTACACAACTTCAAGACCGTATATTTGTGAAGTAAGTAGGGCAACCTCCGTATATTGCACTTTTTATTTTCTTTTTCAAAACTGTTTGCGCAATGTTCGTCTGATGGTTTGTAAATAAGCTTTATATCTCTAGAATACACTATGAATTTATGAACTTGGTTGATATCATTTAATATTACAAGATAAGAGAATCTGCATCGTATTTGTTTCCTATTTTATCTCTATCTCTCCATTCGTTTTTCTGTTCTAATCATGAATCTGTTAAACGCGGATTTAAAACACTGTAAATACATATTCCGCTGTTAATATTCTCATAACTCATCTCCTTTACTCAAGACTGACTAATTTTATACTTTTATCGCAAACATCCACACAACCACAATTTTCCTAGATTGCAAAGTAAAGTGGAATGTAGAGAGTACGATGTTTGTTTAAAATTGTGCATACACTAATTTCAAATGCATTGCTTTGAAATCAGGCCATGTAATCATTGCACTAATGGTAACTAAATAATACCTAAAACGTTCTAGGTATTCGTACATATTCAAGGATTCAATTACATATTTTATTTTCATAAAACTGTTAGATTTTTTCGAGCTCAAGCACTCTAGGCTAAATTGCTATCAGCGTTCGTCGTAGCTGAGCTGTGCCGTTTGGTTAAATACACAAACCGTTTCCTAATTTCTAATTTTCTTATACGTCAATTTATGATGATCATATTTGTTTATAAAATCAGGTTTTTATGTCTCCATCAAAAGCGGTATCAAAGTCAAATCGTTGGCATGGAATCATTGACTAAGAGTATACATTTTTTTATTGGGAATAGGTTTTGAACAGTATGTCTGTTGTCCCATGTCTATTTTCAGAATCGTTTATTTTATATTTATAAATCAATTTCGTTGTTTATTTCCTCATTTCATGTGATGGACTTTTCTAAATAGTTTAAATTTTTCATTTTTCTTCAATCAATTTGGAATAACGTTTTTTGCTAAAGTACAAAACTATTAAAAAAAATTTTTTCTTAAGCTTAATTAGTTGGTTTTCCTATTCCCAAAATACACAGTTAATTATTTATTAAAATAAATTACTCTTTCCATTAATCTATTTGAAAGGTTTTCATTCACAGAAAAAACTTTGTAAGAATACATAAAACATATAAGTAATTCGATGCCGCTCTCAACTGTGTCTAACAGATTTTGAGATAGCATTAAGGTAGTTCCGAGACTGCTTAAAGGATCATCCCTTGTCCTCATAGACTGGAGAAACTTCAAAAACTTCCACAGGGGCCATTACGACGGATTTGATCCGGGCATCCCTGATCGGCCACGTTCGCCGCATCATCGCCAGTCGATGCCGATTGTTCGGTATCTAAAGGTTTTTATTCATATACGATAACCGTCCTTCAAGTTTATTGACTAACAATATGTCCAGGATCAATCATGATTAAAAAAATAAATAAATAAGGTTAATTTAATTGATCCCTAAACTAAAAAATATTTTCAAACTTCTGGATGATTCTAGCATTAAATGAAACTTGTCACCATGACCCCAAAATGGCCAATAATGATTTTTTAAACTATCCAAGTCCGACACATAAAGATCCATAATTACTGCACGGGACGCGTCATTTATCCCGTCATTTGGGATTTGTCCAGAAAATATTGGTTATGGAGTCTCAGCGCAACCTGCTATAAACTTTCTGCTAAAATTAATTCTTCTGGTTTAATTCATGATAAACACTAGGTATATAGTGTTTAAAGGGTATTTAACGCTACTAAAAAATATTTCTTCAGGCTAACTAGTAATGAATTTAGCAATTAACAGAAAAATTATTGGGGCCACCATGACCTCCCAAAAAATTGTCAAACATGACATTTTTCGAGCTAGGTCCCATCGGCAAAAATCTCCCATAAGAAATAACATGGGAACGATCTTTATGCCCCGTGACCTTGGAGGATTTTGATCCAAAAAAATATTGGCCATTATTGACGTACTCGACAGCCTTTTCTGTTAATTCTCTATATTTTGTTTTGTAATTTGGGCAAGTAGTTCGGTCAAAATATGCTGATTACCAAGATGGGGTGTGATTTTGGAATGCATATTTTTGCGTGTTTGAGGGTATATTTTGGGCACAGTTTCAAGACACGATGTTATAAAGGGGCATTTTAGATTGGTACTAAGCTCTAGTATCTATGTGGACCAAAAAAGAAGCAGGTTAAAGCCGATTTAGGAAATTTTCCAAAACACCAATTTTCGCCAATTTCTGGATCAAAAAAATTAAAAAATTCGTGTTAAATCACAGTTACAAGATATAATTTTTTAAACGGTCATTTAAGTGTAGTATTGTGCTATAGATCACGTGGTAAAAAATAATTTTTTGGGGTTTTTAGCCCCTACTTCTATATAGTACCTACTTTCCGATCTGTGGAGAAAATGATTTCAATGTTCTGCCGATTGAAGATTCTTCCTATGACGTTTGGTTGAACGGTTGACGCGCCCTTAATCAAAATAACAAACTTCTCCCCGGTAATCTTGGGACTTGGCAGTAATTCCTTGGTTATAAATGTATGTCTGAATTCAGTGATGAGCATCATGAGCTATCCAGAGCTTGTCAAATTCCTATCTGGAGTGAATTACATAGTTTCTAGAATTACTAACTAGGTGTTAACAACTTAACACCAAAGTTAACTGGTCCGGGCGGTGCTGAGATGGATTAATGTGAGATCTATGCATTTATGTTTGTAGGTTATACGTTCATAGAAATAGTGATATCAATTGATACAAACCAGCCAAAGTTTGCTTTTGGAGAAGACGTTTTCTCGCCTTTCTCTCCGTGTTCCAGATTCCGTGCATGTATCAAGTCTCGTTACACATTTAAGTCTTGTTACACATACAAGTTCTTCTTCTTCTTCTTCTTCTTCTTCTTCTTCTTCTTCTTCTTCTTCTTCTTCTTCTTCTTCTTCTTCTTCTTCTTCTTCTTCTTCTTCTTCTTCTTCTTCTTCTTCTTCTTCTTCTTCTCTTCCACCTACACCGAGGGTTGCTTATTGTTTAGAACTTGGCTGCTGGCTGGATCTAATGTTACACGTCGCTAATTTCCATGTGAAGAGGAGTAATTTAATTATCCTAACAAGTTCTTCCAAGTAGAAGAGGGCACTTTGATATAACGAAGTACGAAATTATAATATATTCCAAACTTGCTTTGAAATAATAATATCGTTTAAAAGTAATTAAATTAATTGTTCAATCTTCCGTAAACCATGTAGGCATACATTGAACTATACATTCGGTGTTTTCTACAACAAGTGCATGCCAAGTGAGCGTGGATATCTTGCACACGTATTTTGACGTAACAGCAGAGCAATGCCTCAGCTAGTTGCTCAAAGCAACTGTATCAGTGCCGAGGAATTACCCAAATTTTGGTCATTTCACTGTTATACGAAATTCAAAATCAAAACAGATCTTGATGGATAAAAACATAAAAATATGTAAAAATTTTTAATGTAAGATGTTTATGCATGTGGTAAAACTATTGATCAAGTGATTAATTTACTAGACATAAACTCTTCCAAATAGCTGAATACTAAACAATTATTCGTATGAGTATGGGGGGCAGTTGGAAGAGTTTTTATCCTGTAATATCATCACTAGATCAAAAAATTTTATCCCATTTATCATGGTACAAAACATGTTTATTTTGTTTGTGTATTTTTCTTAAAATTATTTATGCTAATAAATGTTTTGCTGATACATTCAGCCATATTCATTATGTGGTATTGTTTTATTTTGATATTTATGTATTTATTGATATTTACCTGCCCAAGAGCAGGTCGGCTAATGTAAGGCACGTGTAGCCTAATACAAATACAAATCCATTCAAGACAAAAATTCAGTGGTGTACACAAGACGAATTACATAATCGTCTTAGGTCAATCGACGTGTGGGGCACAAGGGGTTGGGATACTTGAAGCGGGGGCGAGGCCGGAAGGCACGTGGACGAGAGAGAATTGTCGTGATTCCCACGTCATCTCGTCAGACGTTGCAAGTTAGCAGTTGAAATATTATAACAATATAATATCCGTTGATCGTTCTTTAAAAAAATTTATAAGTGCAATTTGTGATCCAATCATCCCATCAAGACTAACAAAGTGTACACTCAAGCTGCATGCGCTTGAAAGAGAACTCTGGAATAATGAGGCACGAGCTGCTTATAGTAAATACGTCTTTAACTCTTTGCTAAGACGGAAAGCTGCCGACTTAACTAGAGCTACCGTATAAAAACTACGCAAAGAAGAGATGAGATTAGCGGGGTTTGCTTTATATTAGAATCAGGCCAGATTACAAAGTTTCAGTTCAGTCTTAGCTCGCCATTATATTGTAATCACACGCGGGGCTAACGTCGTAGAGTAAAATAATATATACTACGTGACAAACGTTCTAGCAAAGTGCTACACATTACATAAAAAATATTAATTGTACTGTATTTACGTATGCCTAAGGGTCCAATACATGATTCGTCGCTGAACCTCGAAAGGTATGTGGTTGTTTTTTTTTGTGTTGATGCCACGTCTTACATGGTCTTCTACATAAACTACTCCACTCTGTCCATAAAATTGTAATTTTATAAAACAAACGAGTCGTAATTAATCGTTATTTTTGCAGCCTCGCCCAAAAAAAAATCCCAGAAAAGTTCTAGGGTTCAGATCAAACTAGGAAAACCCTTAAGTCCCGCCGCGTTGATGGATGAGCGTTTTTTTTGTAAGTTTTTTTTTTGCGTTTTGTGCGTTTGTTTGCACTTTTCCTTTGCAAGTGCTTTTTGAATGCATTGTGGAGGTGATTGTTGTCAAGTTTCTATTGTTATTTGTTAATTGGTATTATAAACTTCAAAAAACTCATATTAAAACCTTTATTTCTGTAGATTCTGACTAATTTTTTCAACTTTTTCTTTCAAAAGGTACTACATCACCATAACCTTAATGTCCATGTGAAATCTGAACGTTGTAGCCCTACCCGTTTGGTCAGAATCGGCCCAAATGTCACGAAAATATCGCACTAAAAATCGAAAAAAATCGTAAAAGTACGATATTTATGAGAAATATTTCTTCGATTGTACCCAAAAACAATACACCTCTAAGTTCAGAGAAAACGAAGGTCCGGTCAAATTTTCATCAAGATCGCGTATGCCGTTTGCCCGGAATCGAGCGAACAAACAGACGGAAAAAAAAAAAAAAAAAAAAAAAAAAAAAAAAAAACACCCGAGCTAAATTTTTGGGGGGTCAGTGAAATTGAAGTCTTCGCTTCCGCTCGCTACGCTCGCTCGCTCATCCAATAAATATTAACATCAATAAAATAATATCACACAGTATGAATGAAACGAATAATGCAGAATTTGGGGGTAGATACTAAATGTAAATGTATTTACGTATTTCACCAGTTGTAATTATATTTCAAATATTATATGTTAAAACACGCACAGTCATGATATTTCTATCATGGATCAAACGATAATCTTGTCCATTAGAGTCTCTACCCTCGAAAGCTTAGTTTAAAGTGGTGGTAAAGCTCCCCTAAAGTTTCACCCTCGGACAGCAGCGAGCGAAACAGAGTGAGAACGCGAAACAGGGAACGTAAAGTGATTCTGCTGATAATGGACTAGCTATTATTATATGGAAGGAAGTAACTCCAGAGAAATGGGGTCGGGGGTCGATTTCACCGAGTTCCGAGTTCGAATCTCGGTGAATACGTGGATGTCAAGTGACGACTTCATCTCTACTATTATTATCCATCCAAAGTTATGCTACTTTTTGCTTCTTCCTTCCGAACATTTCATCCCTTGTAAATTAACCATTATATTAGTTCGGTACTTTCTGCATGCCAAACTAATTTGTAAGTGAAGTAAGCAGCTTTAACAGTGTTTTAAACTTGATAAATATAATTACAACACCATAAAATAATAACACTTTCAGAAGAGCACAATTTATTTGTGTGTTTAATGTTTATGTCTAGCTAGAATATTTCAAAGTATACTAACTTCGTCACGTTTTTCTGCGAGCTAGTAATAAATTCGAAATAATACCTACCACCACAACGATATAATATGTAGTAAAATAAACTGTTGTTTGGATCGCCGATGACACGAATCTTGTCAATTTTAACACTCGCGTACCGACTTTACAACCCTATAAAACCATGTACAAGTTTATTGTTTGACAAAACACACTACGTTAATATAAATAACTTCATCGTCAGTAGCATGGATGTATTCTTTATTCCGCACGGGAAAGAATAAAGTTGGACACAATTGCTTTTTATTGTCTAAATGCAATCGCAGAGATACGTGTGTTGCCAATATTACCAATGTAATGACTAGAAAGTGTGCAATTTTAAACTCAATAGTGAGCTGTATACTGCCATACGTGACTGGATAAAAGCAAACACAAATGCGTTAAGTGCCCTGTAATTCAAGTTCAAGGCGGAATTAAACTTTTATTTTGCCGCAATTTGGCTTTATTAGGCTTTTTTACAATAACTTTCTGCGAAATTGTGTACAAGGTTGGTATTATTAACCTCTTATTCTTGCTTTTAGGTATAGTAAACGTCTCCTAATCCCTCAATAACGACTTTATTTCCCGCGCACGAACATTTTTATCATGCGTCATTTGTTCGTGATGTCTTGTTGCTGACGCGCGACTTTCATTACCAACCAATAAACATTTACGACGAGAACAACTTATGAAAACAAAACCGGCTCACTCATTCAAAAGATACACAAAAAACTTACAATTAGTGGTTACTTACTGATTAATAATAATTACTAATTTCTGTTGGTCGGACTGTGGCTGTGTAGGGTATATTTGCAATATCACCGATAGAGATGGCTCCGAGTCCGGAGGTAACGGGCTCGAATCCTGTCACTGGAAATCCAAAATGAAAGTTTTTACGAGGTTTTTCAGTTGTTAATTTTTATCCAATTTTAATTAATATATAGGTAGACGCGATACTTTTAGTTATTGAGACCGTATGTTCGATATCATCCACCTGGATGCTCCATTGATATTTTCCTATATTTGTTTTCTGTCAAAAGAACGATAGTCCATTGATTGGATGAGCGTAGCGAGCGTAGCGAGCGAAGCGAAAACTTCAATTTCACTGACCCCTCAAAAAATTTAGCTCGGTTGTTTTTTTGTGTGTTTGTTTGTTTGTTTTGTTTGTTGTTTGTTTGTTTTTTTTTGTTTGTTTGTTCGCACGCTATTGGTCTTTGGGCAAACGGCATAAGCGATCTTGATGAAAATTGGATGGGACCTTCGAAATCTCGGAACTTAGACCTGCCACGTTTTTGGGTACAATCGAAGAAATATTTCTCATAAATATCGCACTTTTACGATTTTTTTCGATTTTTAGTGCGATATTTTCGTGACATTTGGGCCGATTCTGACCAAACGGGTGGGGCTACAAAGTTCATATTTTAAATGGACATTGAGGTTATGGTGATGTGGTACCTTGTGAAAAAAAAGTTGGAAAAGGTAACCAGAACCCATAAAATAAACGTACTTTTACGATTTTTTTCGATTTTTAGTGCGATATTTTCGTGACATTTGGGCCGATTCTGACCAAACGGGTGGGGCTACAACGTTCATATTTCACATGAACATTAAGGTTATGGTGATGTAGTACCTTTTTAAAGAAAAAGTTGAAAAAGTTAGCCAGAATCCATAGAAGAAAGGTTTAGATATGAGTTTTTTTGAGGTTTATAATAATAACATTTGAAACTCGACAACAATCACCTACAATGCATTCACAAAGCACTTGCAAAGGAAAAGTGGTCCCACGCAAACAAAAAACTTACAAAAACGCTCATCCATCAACGCGGCGGGACTTTAGCGTTTTCCTAGTTTAATTTATAAGACTATAATTCTACCACATTTTCAGTATTGTAGTACAATAACGTTTGTAATATAAGAAAATGATAAAAGTAAATTGCAATGTCTACAAATAAGGCTATGAGGATTGTTTTTAAGAGGAGTCGCTGAGGCTGGCGCGGAGACAAGTGTATTTTTCAAATAAACTGTTAACAAAATCGGTATCATATTGGCTGGACTCGAACCCCCGTCCCCTTGGTGTCGTATTCTTCGGACCTACGCCCTAATTGAATACGCCACCTAGGACGGATAGATGAAATATGAGATTGTTACGTAAATTGACGAATGTTTTACTGCAGATATTTAGTTTCAACTGATGCACTTCATACAGTTCTAAATTAATCATTCAGGTCTATTGTTCCACCATAGTGAACCAATGTTCTCGCGTCGCTGGCATCGGCGCCTATGGAGTTGGGTTGGTCGGCTTTAAAATTAAAGTTCCCCACTCAACATCAGATTTAATATTGACTTTGTAGGTAGACTCCAGAGGCAAATAATATTAAACATTCCAATTAATATTAAGTTATGTTATGTTATAATTAACATTTGCACGTTATGATAAAATGAAAACAAAACAATATTTAATTGAATCGAATTGAATTATATTGAACTGAATGAAATTTATAACTTACATGTTGTAATGTAAGTGCACCGTGTGAAAACTGAAAAATACTGATATCAAATGAAAATGAAGGTGCGATCTACATTAATAGTGTTGATTTAATTTTACTAAAAACGCTTTTAAAACAGCTCTAAAAGTAACATATTTTAAAAGTTTCCTAAATAATGTATCTGGTACAGCGAAGAATTGTTTATATAATCGAAGAAATTGGAAAAGTGCTATTTTTTATTTTTTTAAGTGTTTTAGCAAAATGTTTGCTAACGTCGACGCCTTTTCTTGTCAAGATACTTTAATTTGTTGATTTTATGTCAATGTGTTTATAAATGTAATTATGACAAGGATAAATAATGAATAAATAAATATTCCTTCGATTGCATCTAAAAATAAGTTTAAATGTTTCGTGGTCAAATATAAAATGACATCAAAATCGGAGTAGCCGTGTGGTGTGTGCTAACAAACACATTCACATAAAACACCATATTATTTCTCCAATATAGTCAAATTAAGTATTCGCTTCACTCACTACGATCATCTAATTAAAATGAACTCACTCAATTTTCTGTAGTGGCGGAGCTTCGCTGATTTTATTACTATTTAACTCAATGTTTTTCCACAAAGTTTGTAATACTCTTCAAGTACTTCCAGTTACGATTCAATCTAAAGAAGTACACATTTCTATTTTCTGGAATTCAAGATCCAAGCAAACATCCTATACCTCTGACCTATTTTTATATTCCTGTGTTGAATCAAAGTTTTCTTACAGATTTCAAGTATAAAATGTCTTCCGTTTTCTTAGAGCTTAATATCAGTTTGATTCACACATTTCATCTCTATCTATATTTACTCACTCGTTCCAGAAATAAAGTTTGTGAACATTCATGTATCGATATATTTATAAAACCACAACTTACAGCCAGCTTCTCAAAATAATGATATCAAATGTCAAAACGTTGGTCAAGTGTAATAATTTAATCGGAAATAATTTTTCACTTAATTGAAATTATTGAGCGAAGCTATATATAGGCATCATTTTTCTGTCCGTCCGTTTCTGCGTATATCACGTTTCACGATAAAAACCGAACTGAACCTCCGATTTACAAAAGGGTTTCTTTGTTCACAAGTCCTTCATCAAAGATAATACATAGGTTATGTTTTTGTGACACTCTGGGATACGGGGTGGGATTATTAGCCTCCTATGGAAAGTTTGAATTTTCATGTACTAGCCACCTCCATCATTAGTGGAGGCTGAAACAAGCGTGGACCAAAACGCTAAGTTCGCTCCCTATTTGAGAACTCACGTAATCGTGATTGTATTGGCAAGTAACTTATTCAAAAATTAAGATCTGTTGCTATTTTAAATGCATACATTTCAATTAATAATCTTGTTTAAAATTGTTAATTGATTATTAAAGTATACTGTATAATATAAAATAGTGAACTGTTTGTTCACTAATACCGTCTGGATGCATTTACAAGTATTCTAAATTGTTCGAATATTCTGGTATTATGGCAATACGTTCATTAACAAAATGACAGCGATCCATTTCTTTTTGTTGAAGTATTGAATTTTACAAAATTGCTAATAACTCAAGTAAGTTTATTTAATGAAGATGTTCCCTTAAAGAGAAGATTCATAAATGAGAGCTTCCAGGTAAAGTTGAGAGGGCTTAAATTGACGTACTCGATGCATACAAGAAGTAAGAACCCAACTAATAGTTAGTTGACATGTTTGCGCAAACTTCATTCAGCCCCGTGACTAACACTACCGCAACTACTTCATCCTTTACATGGTGGCTTAGTTGACTATAGTTGTAGTAGTTAGTACGCTGACCGCTAGGGTCTAATGATGAACCACGCCCCACGGGTCACTTCCTTCTATACACTAGCGCCTAGCGCACCCTCGGTGAACTACGACGTTTGCACCACAGAACGACGTGATTATTGTTCCCATGTGGTGAAGGAAATAGGACATGACACCGAAAACTAAACTCGCCTAGTGGTTATTGCGTGTAGTATTTACTTCATAGTCTAGGTTGCGGACATATTTTCTCTTATTTTAAAATGTTCAATAACTAAATTGAGGATGATCAGACGACATCTTAAACTAATTTGAGTTAAGGCGGTATCATTAGACTGCTAACTATAGGCCTTCCTCATATCCTGTGAGGCTTTTCTTTGCTGTGTGAATCCTGATTATGTTAACTAGAGGTTTAGGGAGGCTAGTATAAACAAGCAATTAATATTGACGCCTTTTCTGCGACTGCGAATGTTCTTTAGAGAAAATGTAAATGGTTATTAGAAAAAAAGACCAGTCATCTGTAATTAATGGAAAAAAGCATTTTGAGAATAACAATCAAGATATTTCAGTTACCTGCTTGTCCTTGCACATGAGAACGATCACAAAGAGGTTGCAGAAGAATCCAAAGAAGCCGATGAGAAAGAGAGTGGCTGCTATCGCCGTGTAGGCAGCTGCTGGCAGAAGCTCCCCCTCGGGGTACCCGTTGTACCCCGTCAGGTCCCCATCAGTCACCGCGTAGGACCCCACATAGCCGATGTGACCGATGTCCACATTTCCCATTGCGATGACCTCGCCAGGGGTCAGGTCAAGGTCATGTTCGGTCATGTTGACCCCCAGCCTAACCACACTTCATCAGACGGATTGTGGTAATTAATAAAGTGTCAATGTGATTAACAATGGTTTCTCGATAGAACTTATCCCGGCCATTGTGTCGCTGCACAATATCAAACACACGTTCCTCTAATCAATGCATTGCCACAGGCTAGTAAGGTGTGTGATAACAAACACGATGTGGTGGTTTGACACAGTGGCGGGTTACCCTACATAGAGCAGTGTTATGTGCACTATCCATTTGCAAACAACTTCACTATTTGTTCGAAGTTCCGACTTGATATAACACTCATGACGTTCATTTTGTTGGCTTCACTCACTCTACCCTCAGGTTTCAAAACGTAAATCGAATCATTGGTTTAGAATATTAACATTATGTTCACTTTGTTATAATATAATGTTGTAGTTATATTGTTTGAGGGTAGATTCGCAAGATGATCATAATTTTATTATCGAAGTTAAGATATAACACTTTGTTGTCCAGTAGTAGTTAGGGAGTTAATTACAGAGTTTAAGTTTCGCGCCTTTACTTGCAGTCGGAAACACTGTTCGCCCGGCAACTCGCGATGAAGTGACAATTGCAATGTCTGCACAAGTTTCAAACGTGACCGGGTTGGATGCGATGTCAAGCTGGCTTCAAACTACAACACATAAATACGTTCAACACAGCCATGCTTTAAGTGTGCATGCTACTGTACTCGGCACGCGATCTTGCAATAAACACACACTCACACATACATACCAACTACTGTGCTTTAAGTTTGTATCGTTAAGGAGTCACAGTGCATGGTATAGCGTCAATATTTCTCAAACATGCTTTTTGTTCTTAATTCACACACATTTTAAATAAAAGTCCAGGATTTACAAAATTGTTTGGTGGAGGTGCCGGTCCAGACAGGTTTTAATTTATAGTCTAAACAAAATGGCCTTCAATGAAAATCCAGACAAAAGAATGTTCAGTATTATATCTAAATTATACTGAAGAATCTTCACAAGTAAAATTCATTATCCATTTGAATAAGCAGTATTATATTAGTCATTTTTCCCTACCCGACCCGAAAACCCGACCCAGTTTAGTACCCGAACCCAAAATCTTAACCCGCACAGCCCTAATAGATGCTACATCATGATTAAATACTTGACACGATTATTTTAAGTAGTTTATGTGTAATTAATGGGAAGTGAATTAAACGGACGCTGCGTCGAGGGTGTGGTAGGATTGAGGGTGGGGTGGGGGGTAGGTGCGCTAGTTATTACTGGACAGACGTGCCCTCAATGTCGCCGTACATGAAATCAGGAGATTATTTTATGAATTACTCACTAATGTGAAAATAAACCAGCCCGTATGTTTGTAAAGCTGAAAGGATTTTATGTCAGATTTATCATACTGAGGAAAAATTAATGTTGAATTAATTTTCTTTAGATCTACGTTGTTTTAAGCTGCGCTTGAAATTTGTCGAATTGTGAAGATATTCTGGATGTTTTTACTTAAATATTAATAAAATCATTATTATTACATCTCTAAAGATATTTCGAATGTTGTTTATATAATATTATTTATATTATTATTATTAAATCTCCAATACGAGGGAAGCGATAAGGTGTACACAAGTGCATGGTTGTTGAGTGTAATCAGGCACATCGCATCATTTCCAACAGCTGGTCTTGTTCCGTAGAATTCTAATTTACCCTAAGGAACTCAGAGTATGAGGTTTTAGAAGATAACTTGTAAGATTTAAAATAAATTAATGTGTATTTTTTAGAGTCTACCCACTCAGTTAAATAATTGATTTTCAATGCTTTATACCTTTTTTGGACAATTTTCATCTTGTATGACTGGTTGCCACCATTGATGTCGTAAATGGTTGATTCATGTCATCGAATTAAGTGAGACTATCTACTGATATTATTTATTCAATTTCCGATTATGCCAAGAAAATCACATTATTTCGATTATGAATACGATTTTAAGTCCAAAAAGTTTTTTTTTTTTAAATATTACAAATTTACCGTATGCTTCCTAGGTGAAGAAATGTATTTTAACGGATAGTTAATGTCCAATTCTCAATGTAAATTTTGCTGTCATTAATTTAAAACAAATTATATTATTTGTAACGAATAATATATCATATAATAACATATATACATACATATCAACTGGTATTCAAAATGTGTTCATTTCCAAAAATGAATTATGCAATATGCATTTTAGACTTGCGTTCAAGTCAGGGTCAGGGTCAGGGAAGATAATTATGCTAAGCTGCTGTAAGCTTACAGCAGCTGTTAGGTATCTAGTGGACCCTGCCTTCAAGTCTGTTTTATCACAAACTCATGCCTTCTTCTCGCTTGCTCTAAGTGCAGTATCAGTGACACCAACGAAATATAATGCTTTTCTTTCGCTAATGGTTTCCTACTAGGAAAACGCTAAAGTCCCGCCGCGTTGATGGATGAGCTTTTTAAAGTTTTTAGTTTGCGTGGAATATCTTTACTTTTGCAAGTGCTTTGTTTTGTTGCCTACTCATTGTAGGTGATTGTTGTCAAGTTTCTATTGTTTCTTGTCAATTGGTATTATTTACCGTAAAAACTTATATTAAAAGCTTTATTTCTATAGATTCTGGCTAACTTTTTCAACTTTTTCTTTCAAAATGTACTACATCACCATAACCTTAATGTCCATGTATAATATGAACGTTGTAGCCCCACCCGTTTGGTCAGAATTGGCCCAAATGGCACGAAAATATCGCACTAAAAATCGAAAAAATCGTAAAAGTTCGATATTCATGTGAAATATTTCTTCGATCGTACCTAAAAATGTGGCAAGTCTAAGTTCAGAGATTTCGAAGGTCCTGTCAAATTTTCATCAAGATCGCATATGCCGTTTGCCCGGTAGATGGCGAACAAACAGACAAAAATACAACAAAAAAACAACAAAAAAAAACACCCGAGCTTAATTTTTTGGGGGGTCAGTGAAATTGAAGTCTTCGCTTCACTCGCTTCGCTCGCTACGCTCATCCAATAATTTGAAGGAAACCATTTTAACACAATTTTTTATTCAAATATAGTTTTTCTTCATTGCATCATTTTTAGTTTGTGAGGTTCTTTGGCCCGGTGGTTTGTGGCCATGCTTCCAATGCAGAAGGTCCAGGGTTCGAAAGCCGTTACAGGCAGAAGATTTTTAGTTTTTGACATGGAATTGAAACTGTGACTTTGGAGTCGTCCTAGCAACGAGCCACATAATAATATAATTGCTTCTAATAAAGCCTCATGGATTCTGGTTTCAACCGTGGATTGAATCGAATCCAACTTGTTTGGTCGTTGTAAACCTATTTCAAATACCGTCCTCACCTTCAAATACCTCATTTCCACCCCCACCCCCACCCCATTTCCTGTAACTGCTTGTAAAGAATACGCCTTGGTAAAGTATAGTTATGTGAACGATTCCGGCGGGGCTTGTGAAAAACACCTAGCTAAGTTGACAGCCGATATTTAGGTCGAAGTAAATTTCCCTGTCACTTATTTCCCTGGTCTTTCTATGTAGGACAGAAACTCAGTGCAGGCGCTGTGGAGAGATTCAAAGACATTCCGGGTGTTCTCGTCGGGTGAACTGAATATGAGGTATTCCTTTACAACGTCTTTGACATTCGCAGCGACTGAGATGAACACGGCAAAGGTTCGTTATTAAGTTATGGGGAGAGAAGTGGGAAATAATTTGACTGAATCGACAGTTATTGTAAAGAGAATTGGGTGTGGTGCTGGTGACTACCTTTAGCTTAACGCAGTGGAAGCGGTTTAAAAAAAGAAGCATTAATTTACAAGATTAAGTCTAGCTTTAAATCTTAAAGGGTACACATTATAAGGGATTTAAATTCATCTGTACGAATTTAAGTTTCAAGTGTAATGCAAAGTTTTTCTCGAAACAACATTTTGGATGTTTTTGTTCTAACACGTTGGCTGTTTAAAACATTATATTTGGATGAGCGTAGCGAAGATTCCATTTCACCACACTGGAGAAAAAAATCCGGAATATTTTTTTTTTCTTTTTTTTTGTATTTTTGTGTGTTTGTCCGCACGATTCCGGCTAAACCGATACTCCAATTGCGATGAAATTTTAAGGAGGCCTTCGAAATCTTGCCACGTTTTTGAGCGCAATCGAAAAATTATTTCTCATTAAAATCGCAATTTTACGATTTTTTTCGATTTTTGAACAATTTCTTCTACTTATAACACCTACATGCTTTATCCGATTGTTATGATTTTTTCACAGAACCATAGTTTTATGAATTAAGATATTCGTGTGAAATTTTAGCGCAATCGAAAAATTATTTCTCATAAAAAATCGAAATGTTACGGGTTTTTTCTTTTTTAAAACAATTCTTTGACTTGTAACACCTACATGCTTTATCCGATTGTAATGATTTTTTCTCAGAACCTTAATTTTATGAATTAATATATTCGTGTGAAATTTAAGCACAATCAAATAATTATTTCTTATGAAAATCGCCATTTTACGATTTTTTTCTATTTTTAAATTACGATTAACTAAAAAAATTCAAAATTAAAGTTTATTTTTTATTTAATTTAAATTAATTTTTTTAAAAATCTTCAACTTAGTAATGATTTTTTCACAGAACAACAGAAAATCCGCATAACACATGGCGGCTCAATACACCAATTACGCTCATCCAACAACGCGGCGGGACTTAAGCGTTTTCATAGTTAGGAAACATGAAGATCAATAATTAATGTCGTTCTAAGAAACGCGTATTGTGCGCTTCATTAGAAATATGAATCCCAATATTTGGATGAGGAAGATTCCATTTCACTAAACTGGAGAAAAAAATCCGGATTTTTTCCCCTGTATTATTGTGTGTTTTTCAGCACAATTCCGGCTAAACCCATACTCCAATTGCAATGAAATTTTGTGGAGACCTTCGAAATCTCTGAACTTAGAACTGCCACGTTTTTGAGCGCAATCGAAAAATTAGTTCTCATGAAAATCGCAATTGTACGATTTTTTTCGATTTTTAAAAAATTTCTTCGACTTACACCTACATGCTTTATTAGATTTTAATCAGTTTTTCACAGAACCATAATTTTATGAATTAAGATATTCGTATGAAATTTGAAGGCAATCGAAAAATTATTTCTCATGAAAATCGAAATTTTACGTTTTTTTTTTCTTTTTTAAAACAATTCTTTGACTTATAACACCTATATGCTTTAACCGATTGTAATAATTTTTTCACAGAACATAAATTTTATAAATTAATATATTCGTGTGAAATTTGAACGCAATCGAATAATTATTTCTTATGAAAATCGCAATTTTACGATTTTTTCTTTTTTTAAATTACGATTTACTAAAAAAATTAAAAATTGAAGTTTATTTTTTATTTAATTTAAATTAATTTTAAAAAAATCTTCAACTTAGTAATGCTTTTTTCACAGAACAACAGAAAATCCGCATAACACATGGCAGCTCAATGCACCAATTACGCTCATCCAACAACGCGGCGGTCCTAGTGTAAGACAAAGTGGGTGATTCATTGAATTTTAGTGATAATATTTCTAATGATCCATTTTGGCTTGAAGAAGGAAATAAAATACGTTTATTTGATTTATTTATTCTGTGCCTACATTCTTACAGGGCGCACGTCCCACAATTGTAAATTACTATACTTTACAATACAATTTATAAATAATTATATATATATAGATAACTATAAACACATAAATATGAATCAATGTGTGTTCTGTCCGTGTTTTTGAGTGTGAGTGAGTGAGTGAGTGAGTGAGTGAGTGAGTGAGTGAGTGAGTGAGTGAGTGAATGCGTGAGTGACTGAATACATCCGTAATTTTTGTTTGGTTTCGAAGCGATGGATATCAGCATTGTTAAATTTAAACTAAACTTATTTGGCAAATAATTGTGTTTAAAGTGGACTGCAACCTCATCATACGGGAATATTTTCTACGTCGATGTGGAAGGACTGTAGGGAAAAACATGTTAAATTTTATTGTTGTAAATATAAAATAACCCAAAGTATCAACTTGTTAGCAAGGGTGCTGAAATTTCGTCGCGAGCGATTGTTAATAAATCTTTTTTGGAAATCAATCCAGAAATTACAAAATCCATCTCAGCGGTATATCGAACCTCGGTCTCCCAATTTCCGGTCAGGTGCTTTACCCCTAAGCTTCCAGGACATACATAAAAAGAAAGAAAAGTCTGCCAAGTTTTTATTTGAAGTGTATTTTGTCACATGCACTTGTTGACGTGGGTGGTAGTATGAATGTTTTATTCGTGATCCGAATCATTCATTTCTAATTATTATTCACGACGAGTTAAGTATCGTAATTAACGCAACTTCAATGCATCAAATACGCTTCTAAACTGCAAACGATGTATTTTTTATTTATTTACATCCATGTTCATAGCATTATAGTGTTAAATTTCTACATGAATATATTTATTTCTCGTGAGTATATGTTGAACAACTGTGGTTGAACGACAAAACTGGAATGATTAATCTACATTCGAACCCGTGCACTGTATTTAATTAATTGCTTGCACCTGAATTATTAAGTAGACACCACACAAATCCTAATTGTTAAGCTGACATATAACTTTAAAGAACACGCAGTCGCCTTTTATATAAATGCATATTAGAAGTTAGAACGATCCCAGTTGTGTGAGTATTTTGGAATATAGTGTACATCTTTGTGAACAGTGCACTGCCCTCCCTAAACTATAAATGTAAATTTTATATTTTACTTCATACATAATAGATTATATCCTTTATTAAAAAGTTGGTCTGGAATGTTCAGGAAACGTTTGATGAGACCCGATCCCAGAAATCACTGTTTTGACAGTGGCAAATCTTGTGTACACCTCAGTCATGATTGCCGGGGACTGGCATTGGACCGGTGACAGTCTCGCTTGACACAGTATCACGTGCACTCCAGTGCCCACGTGACTTCGCACGTGCAAGATCGGAGGTCGATAATCTCGAGGGGCTGGTGGGAGCAAAAGTGCTCAGGACGACTAAGCGGTGCATGCCTGCTAGAGATTTTTTTTTAAATAAGAAAATTACACTTGTTTCTCTTGTGAACGAAGTTTGGAATACAGTTTGATCTGGTTATTTGTTGTTTGTTAGGAAGGAAAAGATTAGGATATAAATGAGTTCTTAACGTAGTTTTTAAAACAAACACATCCCCTTTCGTAAAAAACTTATAATTTATAAAACTCTTTACTTTTTTTTTGGTGTGATATTCTGTAATTCGATTTTTGTACCTTGTGTATAACGCTTTGTTCGACGATGGAGGTAATTTTGAACTATATCTAAATTAGTTGTTTCACGCGAAAGGTTTGATTCATACTGTAAACTAATTTATCTATATATCTACCTATCTTTTATAATAACGAGTCAAGACTGGACATTCATGCCAATTACAAACTACCCCAACATATACCAACGTCTGACGAGCAGACAAGCGTATTCTGACATCACAGCAAGCATAGTTCTATTTTTTTAAACGAACTTAAAAAGTGTTTTTACTCAATCATCATCATCTAATTATCATGCGCATAATCATAAGCTCATGATGCCTGGTGAATATTGTATCAAAAAAATAATACTGCAAATTCTAATGCAAATTATTATTGAGAGTGACAGCTTGTGGAGTTGAACCCACGTGCTGTTTACTACACATGGAAAATAAAAACATGCTTAACACACGGTTTGGGTAAACATGCCTGTTAATCCGATTAGCCTTTTTGCACGAGAAAAATAACTCGTAAATCACTACACATGTACATGAACTTTTTGATAAATTTAACTTCACATTTTCGACGCACTGGTACAGATAGTGATCGCACTTCACACGAGCGTAATACGCGACGCGACGGGGTAGGAGCGTCTCGACGTCGCGGCCATATCGCCCGACGCCTCGCGAGGGTCTGACCGCCACGCGACGCGGCTCGACGTTAAATAGACGCGACGCATGCGCGGTAGAGCCCGCCGCCCACACTTGTTGAGCCTCGAGCGAGTCTGTTCGTGTCTGCGTTTGAGAACCGTGATCGGAAGCTTGTTTATAATGAACTTAGGATTGTTAGTTGGACACTTTAGTACTTGGGCCTTATGGACCTTTTCTAACTTTCTATGGAGTTGTACAATTTCAGAAAAATAAATAAAAATAAAACATATGCGATTTATAACTTTTCACCCGAGCGATATCTTTTTGGCTTTTTGAGAGTTGTCAAGCATCCAGTAAACATCTGAATATGCAACGGTGAGTAGTCGTCAAACAAGGATTTGGTCACTCTTCTAGTCAAAGATTACTAAAAGTTAATGCAGATTGGTAAGCAAAATCCATAATATACAAATTTTTATGTTATGTTTTTTTTTTTTACATAGAAGACTGAATGTATGTACATGAGTAACATGAAAACATCTGTGCAAAGTTTCATAATATTGCTTCAGGAAACTATCTTGAAAAAATCACTTGCATTTAGTTGTTTCTTCTTGTTTGTCCTAAATAAGAAGACTTTTTTGTTAAGGGGGTATTATCCGTGAAACTCAAAAATATATATGATTCTGGCTATAACTAGTTTTGAATTTAGGCAGAAAAATTATTAAGTCCAACCATGTACCGAAAAAAAAATTAACTGTATTTTTTGAGCTAGATCCCATAGCCAAAATATCTTCCATAAGAAATAACATGGGTACGATCTTTATGCCCCGTTATCTTGGAGGATTTTGATCCAAAAAAATATTGTCCATTATTGACTAACTCTACAGCCTGTAAATCCTGTTGTGTTTGAGTCTTTGAGTGTATATTTGTGCACAGTTTCAAAACACGATGTTATAAAGGGCCATTTTATTCGAGTATCTATGTGAAACAAAAAAGAAGCAGGTTAAGGCTATTCCAGAGCACTCTTACCGATATTTTGAAAGTCAACGGAAAATGGCTAAAAGTTGGTTGGATGAAAGATGAACTTGAATAAAAAAGGAAAAAAATAACTTTTTTTTGGACGGGACAAAAGCTCTATTTTGGCCATTATATGCAAATTTTGGGTCATTACGGAAATGAATGTTTTGGATGCAAAATTTGATTTTTTAGCTATGATTTTTTTAATGCTTCAAAACACCTTTGTCTCTGGACTGAGTAAAGGGAAAATAATTTTCTGAAATAATGTTCGATGTACGATTTTTTTTGTCACATGGTACAAAAAAGAGTTTTGAACCGGAACACGAAAAAAATCGTTCATCAAAAGTTATTTCATAAAATTAGTTTCCCTTGTACTCAGTCCAGAGACAAAGGTGTATTGAAGCAATAAAAAAAATCATATTTAAAAATTAAATATTGCATCTAAAACATTCATTTCCGTAATGACCCAAAATTTGCATATTTTGGCCAAAATAGAGATTTTGTCTCGTCGAAAAAAAAGTTATTTTTTCCCCTTTTTTATTCAAGTTCATCTTTCATCCAACCAACTTTTAGCCATTTTCCGTTGACTTTCAAAATATCGGTAAGAGTGCTCTGGAATAGCCTTAAAGACGATTTAAGAAATTTCCCAAAACGCCAATTTTATCAAATTTTTGAGCCAGAAAAATTACAAAATCCGTGTAAAATCACAGTTACAAGATTTTATTTTTTAAAAGGTCATTTTAGTGTAGTATTTTATGCTTTACTGTATAGATAATGTAGTAAAAAAAATTTTTTTGGGGGAAAATGACCCCTTTAAGTACAACCGCTATTTAACTCTTGAAACTAAACACAACCTCACACCAATTTTTCAAGAGAAATTGGAACGAGTTTGAGACTGCTAAAAGTTAGAAGTACCGTGGGAGACCAGTCATCGACTCAAAGTTTAGGAAAGTAGGTTTGAAATTAAATTAAACCATTACGATAGAAATACTAAATTTGCACGTTATGTGTTATTTTCTTCAAGCTTAGCGCTACTATGCTTAACATAAAACGGTAAAAGTATCATATTTCGATTATTTGGACAATATTTTATGAAAGTTTTTTACTTATATTTAAAAAAACGTGGCATTACGTCACCATCTCGTAAAATTATTTAAACAATCAATGAATTACTAAAAACAATATGTTGTTTTGAATAATCTCGGTCGTAGAAGACTTAATTCTGTATGCCTTTATATTTTTTTTGAATCTATCGCCGTGGATAAAATTTCACTTTATCTATGCGACTGAGAAAAATATCTCCACATACTAATGCGATGACTTTTAAAAATAGGTGGACAAGGAAAATAAAATGAAATACTTTGTAAATTTACATACTGACTTAAAAAACTTGTAATTAACTTAATTTAAATATTTTGATTAACATTCCTAGAATTTTCATTAGAGGTTTTTCTTCTATTACACATACTTCACAGACATGGGGAATTCATCCATCAAAGTTTTTCAAGCGTGAAGCGTGGTTATTATTTTGCGTCATACATTTCATATCAGCTTTGCCTCCTAGATAATTTCTCCGTTTTGTTTGTCATCTTTAATCTCCCGAGAGTATGCTTTTTAAATTGAAAAGCGATGCGCATGCTTAGTTTTTACCAAACAAAGCTCTTAATCCTCTACTTCTTTGTACAGTGCGCAAAGACGCTTTGCTACGTGATAACCGTTTTAATCACATCGGTGGACAAACGACATTTTCACTTTAATTTAATGGCATTTAGGGGGATAGATCTGATGACATTGTCAACGAATTCATTTTAATTAAAACGTTTGTTTAGACAAAAGCTTTCAAATATCTGAATTTTCATTTTTATGCCGGATAGATTTATTTTTCGAGAGCTAACGAGGGATATGTGGACTAGACGAGATCTCGTTAGCTGGTACTACTTCTAAGCTACTTAAGTTTCGCATACGGTCTATTTGTGCATTGTTGCTTGTTACTACGGTAATTGGCGAACATAATGTGCACTTGAAGCTCTACAGTAGAATATAATATGAGACAAACGATTTAAAATTGTATTTTGCTCTGGTATAACGTTACAATTTAGCGAATACATTAGACCAATTTGCCACGCGCAAACTGTGAAGATAAAGTTTGACGTGCAATCTTTGTAAAGAACTCATTAAGTAAATTAGGCACACTAATAAGAAATGCTTAGATTTTGAATTATAGAGGAATTCCTCTCCTACTCTTGTGTCTTGTTTCCCCATATTTGTTGCTACTTTGTCGTCCTCATCATAAAATAATATGATTTTTATAACTACTGCCGTTGTGTTAATTTTATTCTGGATGTAAAATTATTAAATTTGAATAACTTACATAATTTATGAAAGAAGTCATCTTGTGTATTTCAGTATTTGGAAAACATGACAAATCGATTCACCTAAGCAAAATTGTTCTGGTGAAAAACTTTTTTTTAAAGAACCGTGTTGAAGGCGATTGCCTGGGCATACTCAGTACTGTTCCATCAATTCAGATATATAATGCAACTACAAGTCAGAAGTTAAATAGTTACCGTCTCGGTGTCTAGTTGGCTAAGGCGCCTACCCGGAATGTGGGATACTCGGGCTCGATCCCCGATCGGGATGGATTTTTTAACTTCTGAATTGTATTTAATATTATACAGATGTAAGTTTACACATAAATATATTGGAAACGTTCTACACATCTCGACCTTCAACGCCAATTCCTTACCCATCGAATTTCAATATATTTTCGCCTTTTCCATGGCCGCAATCCTGCACAACAGTACGCACAGGATTGCCACTTTCTGTTCATTTGTTCTGTTTTGCCCCTAAAAAATTGTTTCACACACTTTAAAATATGTTATTTGTGATTTTATTTATAAATTAAACCAAGTTCTTTCGAGTGGAGATCCACAATAACAGCCATGCACTTGCTGGCAATGTCAATGTAAAACCAATCACGTCAATCGGATCTCGTGTTCGGTTTTTTATCGTGAGACGTGACATTCGCATAAACAAACGGACTGTCAGACAGAAAAGTGATATTATTACAAATACAAATCATTAGACTTTTCACTGTTTTTTAATTTATACATAAAATATTTATTTAAAAGGTTTTTTAATTTTTAATTTGGTTTGATAAAGACTAGTAAAGAAGTCAAAATATCAACATTTAAATAAAAATATTATGTATAAATAACAGTGAGAAGTCCAATGATTTGTATTTGTAACGTCACTACCTGTTATATAGTTTTTTTTTAAAGAAAAGTGGTACATATAGGGGAGTTTCGCTTCCTACATGTACATGTGTACAAAATAAAATGTCGGCGATCAGGATCTGGTAAATTTTGGTTTAACCAATTTTGTGTGTTTTGTGTCGTTGATGGTTTAGGTTGGCCTTGAAGTCCACATTTGATACACATGCCCCGAGTAACAAATCCCTAACGAGTGCCATGTTCGTTGGATTAGTGTATTAACAACATACATTCACTCTAATTTAATTATTTACTTCGTTCAATTTAAACGAGCACAGCTTTGTATTTCTCACGATATTAAAAGCTTTAATCCTCGTTTAAAAAGCGAAGCGTTGTGAAGGGCATTACATACCTCGCTGGATTATAGTTAAATTGCGATAACATATCGTTGCCGAGGTTTTAAAGAGATTTGTTTAAAATTCAAACTTGTGCATTCACTCTAGGGCTCATCAGTATAATTAAAACGAAAACAGCTCAGTGTTTTCCACGCTAATAACAGCCTGAATCCCCGTTTTAAAAGCCGTGTTTTAGAAAAGCGCATTACGGATTATCCTAGTTAAATGCGATGACGTAATGCTTGATGATGTTGAATAAATCTGTTTGTTTCAGGGTCGGGGTTCCAGCCTCGGGATGGCTCGCCAATCAGTGACGTTACAAGAAACAAGGTAGGAAACTCAAGGATTATGTTAATGGTGTATTTACCCCCCTAAACTCAAAAAATATTTTTCATTAAGGCTTACTTGTTATGAATTTAGGAACTTAGAGAAAAATTAATGGGTCTACCATGACCCGAAAAAAATTGTCAAACTTAGTATTTTTAGAGCTAGGTTCGTCCCATCGGCAAAAATTTCCTATAAGAAATAACATGGGGACAACTTTTATGCCCCTGACCTTGGAGGATTTTGATCAAAAAATATTGGCCATTATTTATTTTTTTATTTTTTTAATGGCAGATTCAAGAAATTTCCGGAAACGCTAATCTTCGCAAAATTCTGGATAAATATATATTTTTTAATTCGTATAAAATCACAGTAACAAGACATAATTTTTTAAACGATCATTTTAGTGTAGTATTATGCTATAGAATATGCGTTTTTTTAAAAGCAATAGCCCCTTTTTACTATTGTATTGTAATGTGTCACATGTGTCATCAGGTCGTTGCAAGGATTTGCTTGGGATGCTTAGAAAGATACAATAGCAGTATCATCTTATATAATATAAGGGTAGTCTCAAAAGCATATTTTAGAAATAAGATTACGAAAGTTGACACCAGTTGCTTGACCGGTTAGAATCAACATTAAGATTTAAGAGACTTGCGTGCGGACCTCAGCGTGGGATCATACATTCGTACTTTGCAAATATTTGGAGGGAAATCAATTTTTCGGTGTTGTCACCCACCGACATGATAACTAATACTATTCCTCGTGCATAACCCTTTTTCATTTAGCGCACAATCATTTAAATACAATTGCAATATTTGTCGAATTTATAATAAAAAATTGTGTGTGACGAAACGGGGCTAATTTTTTTTTTAAAAAACAACATACGTACGAGGATTGGTAATTGGTATAACCTTTCTGAGAAAATCGAAAGAAAATGTAGGCGTAGTTTGGAAAAAAAAGAATATACATTTTCGGTTCAAATCGTATAGCGTTCTTAAAGTAAATTCATTGCGATTTCGAACATCGACCAGTCGTACACAATGCATAGTTTATCTGTTGGGAAGTTGAACTAGCTGACTGCCTCAAATTATTAGTGACGATCGTGTTTTTATTTTTATTTTTAAGCGTAGTGTACAGTCATACAAAAAATCCTGCTCTGTAAGTTTCATCAATGTCAGCTTCCCTCAGCATTAAGACTTAACTCGAGCTTTACAAACTACTACTACTCTTCTTCTTCTTCTTTACTAATACTCTTCAAGGATTGTGTATAATCAGTTCGTACACTGCTTTTAAGTTTTACTAATCTATTGCTTTATGTCAACCACACAAATGTAAATATAGATAAACACAGATAGGAGCCAAATACAGACATATACTGTATAAACTTCATGCCAACAAAACATGGACACAAATAAAACTACACTGCACGGTAAGAAGGAAAGGACAGCAACATATTTGCATTGAAATAAATAAAACAGAGAACGCTACATTTAACAGATGTTTATTACAAATTTACATTCCTTTGACAATACATTAAGTTATCGACACTTAAGTGCGCTGGTGACAAACCGGTCAATATGATAGTAATGAATTTTAAATTTAATTAAATTGTGATATCTCTTTCCAAGTATGTTATCTTAACTAGGAAAGAACACTTAAATACTGAAATTGTCTAGCTGAGATTTAATACCATCGTTCGTTGTATGCTTAATTGTAAATTATGCATAATAAACTCCTAGGACGAATTTGTTATCACTTTGGTTTTAATATTTCACAATTTTAACAAATTAACCCTTTTGGGATTACCAACGTATTTCTAGTTTTTCAGTATACAATATATAAGTGATAGAATAAAATATACTCAATACAATACATAATTATAATTTTTTCAATATTTGTTCCAATCCATTTTGAAATGTCGTGTTTTTTTTACAAATGAAAGTGCAGTTAACAAAAATACTTTCTTCTCCGATTAACTAGTCGTGAAACACTCCAATAGATGAAATTTTGTATAATTTCAATTTTTGGATTTTATTAAGTATCGATTAAGTTGTTGCTTTAAACTAGTACTACCCTACATTAAAATATTAAAAAATACATCCATCCCTCTTCTTAATGTGGAGTTTTAACCAGTTTACCATTGACATATTAATGAGCGTTTGAATCACAGATTAAACGTTGACCTTTGACCTGTAATTCGAATAAACTTAACATTTTATACGAAGCAAGCAAGAGTACGCGGCTTCTAGAATAATATAATAATAATATAGTAGTAATATACAGTATTATATTGGGTGTTATTATAATTGTGTATCATGAAGTAAATGAGGAATAATGCCTCTAACAATTTTTTTGCTCACTTTTAGTTGGACCCATTTTCACAAATATTAGATTTTCTCTACAAACTTTCATTAGATTCTATTTATTCGATTATTTTGAACCCCATTATAATACTGTTCAGTAGAAGAATGAATTTTTTGTCATCTCACTCAATTTACTACATAGTCATTTCAGTTAAACTTCGCATGTGCCAATTATTTTTTTCTCCGTCTATATTTTCTATTTCATCTAAAATTATATTTTGGATATGTATGGCGATGGAGATTGGAGTTTTAACTGAAACGAACCAATATTTCACATTTTGAATAGGGCAACTGTGTATTTGTCTGATACTTAGTGGAATCATACACAAGATCTGCTCAATATTTGGATGAGCGAAGCGAAGACTTCAATTTCACCGACCCCCCAAAAAATTTAGCTCGGGTGTTTTTTTTTTTGTTTTTTTTTTGTTTTTTTTTTTTTTGTTTGTTTTTTTGTCTGTTTGTTAACTCTCTACCAGACAAACGGCTTATCCGATCTTGATGAAAATTTGACAGGACCTTCGAAATCTCTGAACTTAGAGGTGTATTGTTTTTGGGTACAATCGAAGAAATATTTCTCATGAATATCGTACTTTTACGATTTTTTTCGATTTTTAGTGCGATATTTTCGTGACATTTGGGCCAATTATGACCAAACGGGTGGGGCTACAACGTTCATATTATACATGGACATTAAGGTTATGGTGATGTAGTACCTTTTGAAAAAAAAAGTTGAAAAAGTTAGCCAGAATCCATAGAAATAAAGCTTTTAATATAATTTTTTTGATTTTTTGTGCGATATTTTCGTGCCATTTGGGCCAATTCTGACCAAACGGGTGGGGCAACAACGTTCATATTATACATGGATATTAAGGTTATGGTGATGTAGTACCTTTTGAAAGAAAAAGTTGAAAAAGTTAGCCAGAATCCATAGAAATAAGTTTACGGTAAATAATACCAATTGACAAGAAACAAAAGAAACTTGACAACATTCACCTACAATGCGTAGGCAGCAAAACAAAGCACTTGCAAAAGTAAAGATATCCCAAGCAAACTTTAAACTTTAAAAAGCTCATCCATCAACGCGGCGGGACTTTAGCGTTTTCCTAGTTATACTCAAAACCATAACAACCGAAAAAAGATTGTTTTAAATAGTTCCAATTGATATACGTTCAATGTTTTGCGGTGAGATATTATATCCTGTGAATTTCTTATTAAAATTCGCTGCCATTGTTTCTTAGTTCTATGAGTTAACAATCACAATTGTAGATATACCTTAATCTGAAAAATCAAAAGTTACTATTCACACATGCAACTAAACATTGTATTCTTCTGACGACTACTCTGACTACTACTGACTGACTCGTCATTCAACGTGTATTGTTGAATGAGCATGCTCGTTTCAACATGTAACTTACACAAATAAATCATTCATCCACTGAGCGTACCTAGTGGTAAACGCCCCCTTAAGGACAATCTTTTAAAAACTAGAAGGCATCACAAATATAATTTGTACACTTTCTTGCCTATATCGACGACCAGCGTACTGAATATAATATCACACACCCCTAGTCCAGTTTCTGTTCCCTCATCTTGATCTTTCCTAGGGAGCTTCTTACAGATTTAATGTGTTGATGATGTTGAGATTTTTTTGTTTCTAAACATCAGATTATAAATCAAACAAAGGGTTTTGAAGCAGCCACAGAAAACACTTGCTTATAAGGAAGTTGGTTGTCATTGTTTCCCTGTATACTTTGCTTGCAAAATTGCAATTTTAGTCATTTTAAAGAAGCCCCACACTCAATCTACTTCTTCGCCATGCGGATTCATTCATACCCCACAACTAAACCACTCCATTGTTTATAAATTATTGCATCATATACCTGTACTCAGCATCACATAAGGCTTGTTCTTTTGTCCTACCACAAATTTTTGGTAATTTCAACTAGGTGTAAAAAATCTATCGGAAATGGGGGTAACAGGTGTAATATTTCACGTAACATAATACAATATGTTTCCAGAGACTTTCGTGACCAGAAGTTATTCATGCACTGTTTTTTTTTTGTTTCATTGTCACGTTTATTTTCATTAGACTGACGCGTTGATGCGATTTAATAGTTTGAATAAAACCATCGGTCTAATAAAAATATACGTGGTAATATGACATAAAACCGAGTGAATTGATACATAGAGGGGGAGAGAGGGAGATATAAAATGTATAAATAACGTAAGATATTATAATATGTAGAAAGTAGAATAGTTGTAATTACACATGAACAGAAAAAAAAGATTTTTTTTTACCAGTTGACAACAGTTGTACAAGTGGTGGACAACAGAACAAACCTAACAGCCCTGTGGTGGTTCGAGGTCACCCCCTAGTATCTTATCATGGCGCTGTCCCGCACCTTCCAGGGGTCCACGTTACTGTCCTTGATGAAAGCCTGTATCTTCTTGTGTGTGGGAGATTCCGAGTCGAAGGGCTCCACGGGCGTCACGTTGGACGCCGTCTTCGTCTTGCCCGACATGATGTTGCCGGCGATTAGGAGGACGATGCCCAGCGCGGACATCACCCACTTGCCCTTGTCGATGATCGTGATGCCCATCATCAGCTGGCCGATCATGGCCACGAACTTGTCCGGGATGATGATGCCCTGTGGCAGAGAGAGGTTAGACATTGGTTAGATGTTGGGCCAGAACCATAGGATTCAACGAAGTCTCTTTTAGGCTTCTAAGACCAAACGATTACTCAGAAAGAGAGAGTCGATCTTATTTCTTACAACTAGAGGCATTTAAAATGACAGCACCAGATGAGACCCTATGGGCAAGTTATGAACATGATGATTTGAAGAAGCCAGATTCGACAAAATACGGAATGAGAATATTCGAGATCAAGTAGGCGTACAGAATTTAATAAAGCGAATTGGCGAGTGAAGATTAAAGTCGTTCGTTTCGGACATGTTGGGAATTTATGAGTAGGTGATCAAGGGACAGACCACGACAACGATGGCAGGATAGGATAGTGTCAGGAAATACGTGGAATAGCGAGGATGAGACTGGAATGTGGTTAAAAGGGAAGAAGCAGGAGCGAAGAAGATCTAGAGACCTGTCTTCAATGCTGGCACAACGAACAGTTGGGCATGGCAACATAATTATTATTATGTCAAAACGGATAAGTGTGTCTCGGCCTAGCAAAACCCATATTTAACTCTCCAAAGGACGAGTCCCAATTCCAAATTTTCCAGTAACGAATAACATTAAACCGAAGTAAAGCACCGTTGCTAACAAAATGTTATTGGTAGTCGATCATCGAACCAAAAAACGTTCAAATAAATGACATGCATTTATTTACAATTACACTAGGAAAACGTTAAGTCCCGCCGCGTTGTTGGATGAGCGTAATTGGTGCATTGAGCTGCCAATGATTGTGTTATGAGGTTTTTTCTTTTGGTTCTGTGACAAAATTTATTACAAAGTCGAATAATTTTTTTAAATTAAATTAAAAAAATACAAAAATTTACATTATTTTTTAATTTTTTTTATGAATCGAAATTTTAAAAAAATTAAAAAAATCGTAAAATTGCGATTTTCATAAGAAAATAAATTATTCGATTGCGCTCAAATTTTACAAAAATATTAATTCATAAAATTAAGGTTCTGTGAAAAATTCATTACAATAGGATAAGCATGTAGGTGTTATAAGTCAAAGACTTGTTTAAAAAAGAAAAAAAAACTGTAAAATTTGATTTTCATGAGAAATAATTTTTCGATTGCGCTCAAATTTTTTCACACGAATATCTTAATTCATAAAAATTAAGGTTCTGGGGAAAAAAAACCATTAAAATCGAATTAAGCATGTAGGTATTATAAGTCGAAGAAATATTTTTAAAATCGAAAAAATTCGTAAAATGGCGATTTTCATGAGAAATAATTTTCGATTGCGCTAAAAAAACGTTGGCAGTTCTAAGGGTTGTTAGTACAAAACCCCGAAAGTGCATTACCCGAAAAGTGCAAAACACCCGAAAATTTCAAGCTTTTTCACGAAAGTGCAAAATCCCGAAAGTGTAAAACCCCGAAAAAAGGTGAAAAATCACCGAAAGTTGTAAAACGCCGAAGGTGGAAAACCCCGAACGTATAAAGCCACGAAAGTGAAAATTCACGAAAGTGCAAAACCCCGAAAGTGTAAAGCCCCGAAAACGTTAAATCACCGAACTCTTGATCATCGTAGTTCAATCTCGCGCAAGTGCAATTCCCCGAAGGTGTAAAACCCCGAAAGTTTTAGAACGCCGAACGTTAAAGTCACGAAAGTTGAAAATTGACGAAAGTGCCAAAACGCCCGAAAGTGTAAAACGCCGAACATGGCAAGGATGGTTTACGAGTGGCTGACGCCAATCACGGGGGGTTAGGGGCGGAGCGACACGCTCGTGGTGAGTCTTGTCACATGAAGTTCGCCTGTCTTGGCTTTCAACTTTCATTACAGCTTTGTAGATGGCATGGCATGCAATAGGGGCTACCTCAAATTATTTCTTCCGCTCTCAGCTACCTGTTCCATTCAAGCACGTGCGTGCGTGCCTCGTACAATGGATGAGGAGATGAACAGCATGAGCAACATCATATAAAAGACATGTAGCCTATTGTAAACAAAAAACTAACTATCCACACAAATGCAGGCTAGACAGTGTAGAGTGACAATGTGGTTTTTGATAAATTAATAATCGGCAAGTGTTTGAGTTTGTAAAGTACAATGATTTGATTGAAAAAAATGGGCAAGTGTTTGAGCTTTGCACAATACTTTAAATTTTTATACATTTTCGCAAACCTAATATTTGTCTCTAAAAAATATAGCCTGATATGCGTGGAAAGTTATCAACTGTTGGATGGTCATGGTCAAACCCTTGTTCAAACAAATATAATATGTCATTCATGTCACACACCAATCACCTCTCAATAAAAACCCCTCTTGTCTTCTTGTTGTTTATAAAAGGCCAGTTAAAACTCTAGGAGTCTTGACAATCATCGCAGTCATGTCAGCATTTGATTGGTTATGTATAGGCAGTGGCGTGGCGAACATATAGAGACCAGGCACCGATACCAAAAGGGGTGGGTGGGTGGTCCCGCAGGGACCCACTTTATTAGGTTCTTTAAATTTAAACGAGGGAGCGAAGCAACTGAGTGTCTCCATTTAACTCAAACGGCGATCATTCTGTGAGTCTGTGTGTGGGTCTGTTTGTGTGTACATCGAAAATCAGCAGAATCGCTGAACAGATTGTGCTGACATTTTATACAGACAACTGATACGAGTTTAATGAAAACTGCTAGCAAAATCATCTAGATTCATTGCGATTTAAACCTACAAGAAATAATTGGATGAGCGTAGCGAATGAAATGAAGCATTCGAAATCTCTGAACTTAGACTTGCTACGTTTTTGGGTACAATCGAAGAAATATTTCTCATGAATATCGTACTTTTACAATTTTTTTCGATTTTTAGTGCGATATTTCGTGACATTTGGGTCGATTCAGACCAAACGGGTGAGGCTACAACGTTCATATTTTACATATACATTAAGGTAATGGTTATGTCTTGCTTTTTGAAAGAAAAAGTTGAAAAAACTAGCCAGAATCCATAGAATGAAGGTTTTAATATGAGTTTTTTAAAGGTTTATAATAACAATTAACAAGTAACAATAGAAACTTGACAACAATCACCTACAATGCTATCACAAAGCACTTGCAAAGGAAAAGAGGTCCCACGCAAAATAAAAACTTACAAAAAAGCTCATCCATCAACGCGGCGGGACTTTAGCGTTTTCCTAGTAAAGTGAAAGATAGGCTGCTAATGTGTAGGAATTATTGGATGAGCGTAGCGAGCGAAGCGAGCGAAGCGAAGACTTCAATTTCACTGACCCCCCAAAAAATTTAGCTCGGGTGTTTTTTTGTTTGTTTGTTTTTTTGTTTGTTTTTGTTTGTTTGTTTTTTGTTTTTCTGTCTGTTTGTTCGCTCTCTACCGTGCAAACGGCATATGCGATCTTGATGAAAATTTGAGGGGACCTTCGAAATCTCTGAACTTAGACTTGCTACGTTTTTGGGTACAATCGAAGAAATATTTCTCATGAATATCGTACTTTTACGATTTTTTTCGATTTTTTGTGCGATATTTTCGTGCCATTTGGGCTAATTCTGACCAAACGGGTGGGGCTACAACGTTATTATTAAACATGGACATTAAGGTTATGGTGATGTAGTACATTTTGAAAGAAAAAGTTGAAAAAGTTTCCCAGAATTTATAGAAATAAAGCTTTCAATAAAAGTTATTGTTTTTTTGTGCGATATTTTCGTGCTATTTGTTCCAATTCTGACCAAACGGGTGGGGCTACAACGTTCAATTAAATAAAATGGACATTAAGGTTATGGTGATGTAGTACCTTTTTTGAAAGAAAATGTTGAAAAAGTTAGCAAGAATCCATAGAAAAAAAGCTTTTAATATAAGTTTTTAGGGTAAATAATACCAATTGTCAAGAAAACAATAGAAACTGAAAAACAATCACCTACAGTGCGTAGGCAACAAAAACAAAGCACTTCCCAAAAGTAAAGATAGTATCCCACGCAAACTAAAAACTTTAAATAGCTCATCCATCAACGCGGCGGGACTGAAGCGTTTTCTAGTAGTATCCCAACAGATGATACACTACACTGCCTTATACGCATTTCAAAACATGTTTAATAATATTTGGATGAGCAAAGCGAAGACTTCAATTTCACTTACGTGTTTTTTTTTCACTTACGTTACCCCAAGAAAAGTTGCTCGGGTGTTTTGTGTTTTGATAGTTTTTTTGTCTGTTTGTTCGCTTTCTACCGGGCAAACGGCATATGCGATCTCGATGAAAATTAGAGGGGACCTTCGAAATCTCTAAACTTAGACTTGACACGTTTTTGGGTACAATCGATTAAATATTTGTTATGATTATCGTACTATTACGATTTTTTTCGATTTTGTATGAGTATTTTTTCGTGATATTTGGTAAACGGACTACCCCGATCTTGATAAAACCCTTTATGGGAACGTTTAAAATCACTAAAGTTATATATGTTATGATTTTAGATATACTTGAAGAAATATTTCTCATAGATCGTTACTTTTACGATTTTTCCCCCAATTTTTAATACGATATTTTCGTTTTATTTGGGCCAATTCCGACCAACGTTTGGGGATACAACGTTCATATTTTACATTGACATAAATATTACGGTAAAGAAAAAGTTTACAAAGTTGGTCAAAATTCATAGAAATAAAGGTTTTTATATAAGCCTTTTACAGGTGTATAATTAACAAGTAATATTAACTTACTATAGAAACAGTAATGAGACCCCACTTAAAAACGTACATTAACAGAAATATTTTTTTAAAAAAGCTCATCCATCAACGCGACTGGAATAGAAATTACAAAATCTTTCCCGACCAGGGGATTAAATCCGGGTCTCCAACATTTCGGATATAAGGGCGCCTTGGCTAACTAGCCTATAGGGAAACACCAAAGTCGTTGTTAGATGAGTGAGCGAGTTTTTTTTGTTTTTTGTTTTATTTGTATTAAGGACGCGTCAACCGTTAGGTCTAATGCACCACTCTAGCCTAAAGGGGTGGGGAGGAGGGGCCCATGCTGGTCAGAACCAGCCATGGGTAAGGGGAGGAAGGGGGGTTTCTCACGTCGCGGTCGTCATCGTCTTTGTCATCGTTCGTTGTGTCATTGTCATCGTCGCCGGGGGGTCGTCAAGGGAAGGGGGCAAGGTCCCCGACGACGATTGCCAGAGCCCCCGCCTCTAGTTTTGGGGAGTAAGATACTCCGCTTTTTTATAGATGAAGTATGCGAGGTAGACATTTACTCTTAAATAGCCTATTAAAGATTAGCAGAGCCATGATCAGAGCCAATACTACCCCGAGCCCAGGGAAAAGTGATGAGTACCCAAGAACATTTGTGGATGAGCGAAGCAAAGACTTCAATTTCACGGACCCCCAAAAAAAATTTAGCTCGGGTGTTTTTTTTTGTTTGTTTGTTTTTTTGTTTTTGTTTTTCTTTGTTTTTTGTCTGTTTGTTCTCTCTCTACCGGGCAATCGACATTTACGATCTTGATGAAAATTGCAGGGGAAACCTTCAAACTCTGAACTTAGACCTGCCACGTTTTTGGGTACATCGAAGAAATATTTCTCATGAATATCGACTTTTATGATTTTTTCGATTTTAAGGTGCGATATTTTTCGTGACAGTTGGGCCTATTCTGTTCAAAACGGGTGGGGCTACAACGTTCATATTTGACATGTGCATTAAGGTTATGGTGATGTAGTACGTTTTGAAAGAAAAAGTTAAAAAAAGTTAGCCAGAATCCATAGAAATAAAGGTTTAAATATAAGTTTTTTGAGGTTTATTAGGTACTAATTTATTCGTTTATTTCTTTCACAATGTGTATTTTTTTTTTAATCTGGCTATGCCGCTACGAGGAGGCAAAAAGGAATAACAAACCGTTGGCTTTATGAGTTCAACAAATAAAACATAAATCAGCCATTACAAGTAAAATGTCATTAGGCCATACATAAAAATGAAGCAATCAACATCTAACTATGGGAAAACGCCAAAGTCGTTGTTAGACGAGTGAGTGAGCCATGTGTTGAGTACCCGGTATTATTCCCTTACTCCCCTATACCTAAGACTGGATCTAGAATCGTTGGTCTTTCCACCCTAGCCTATCATAGGCTAAAAGTGGCGCATTATGGCCTTACAGTTGGGCTTTGTTCTTATAACAATAAACTCAAAACCCTATCATTCATACCTACATATCAATCAACTTGTATGCAGATGTTCCCGCGTATTCAACATTGACTCCGCTCACTCGTCTAACAACGACTTTGGCGTTTTCCTAGTCTAGTTGGATAAGGCGCCCATATACCCAGAATGTGGGAGACCTGGGGTTTAATCCCCTTTGGTCGAGAAAGATTTTGTTATTTCTAGATTGTATTAAAAATTATAAAACATGTTTTTGAAATGCATATAACGAAGTTTAGTCTATCATCTATGACAATACTATGGAAAACATAGGCAGTACGCAATACGTGTTTAAAAATTGCAAGGTTTTACTCAATCTTTGAACGGAATTTGGGTGTACTTTGCCATGCTTATTAATTTAGTAGATACGAAGATATTGATTTACTTTTATGCTACGTCAATACGTTTTATAGAGGGGGAAATTTAAATTTGATCTTTGTTTTGTTTAAAAAGTGTAAAAAAAAAATGTTAACAGCTGTTGCCTGTTTGGTTTTAAATGGCAGTGTCTGATTTTTTTTGTAAAACCGGCGTTTGCATAATATGCATCAGGCTACCTAAAGCTGAAAAATTCAAACTGAGAAATTTCCGCCGTGGCTCAGTAAGTTTGCAAAAGATTGACAATGACAAAATAAACAGAAACAAACCGCCGGTCCGACATTCATATTTTAATTTTGGAAGTCGAATGAAGCATTCCATTTTACATTCTACAAAAATACTCTTTTATTTCCTGTGGTTTTAGGTCTGTGAACATTTCCCTGTGCCAAACCGAAGTGACAGGGTGTGTCCATTGAGCATCCTCTCAAGATGTGTATGGAATGTTGTCGGAACCTGGCGAAGGTCTGAGGGAGGATTAGGGACCTCCGGACAGCATTCGAAGTGTGTTGTCTCTTGTTAGATATGTATAGAAATATTTTCAGGAGAAGCTACAAAATTTACTTGAAACCTAGTTTATATGTTAAATAAAAAATAATGTTATCAAATTAGTCTTATTCAATATTCAATACAAAATTATATGCACTCTGCTAACTGGAGTATTAGAACGGGTTAAGATATTATTTGAATGAGAATTAAATTATGTAGCGCAAATCTATTTTCACTCTCCTCGAAAAATGTTTTATTCTGCATTTATATCTCCGGCAATATATATAATATATATATATTTTTACCTTGGCTTTATAGTAGGCGACTATGACGCTGTTTTGTTAGTACTTTTGATAGAAAAATTAAAAAGGTGACTACACCGGGGGTTTTGAACCCGGGGCCTTAGCTTACCGGTCTATGCCCCTTACCAACTGAGCTATGCGGCCACCAATTTAAAAACTATCTAATTTGGTCTGTTTGTACCATTGTTAATAAAAGTGTGTAGAGCAGATTGCACTGCCTATTAGACTACATACGAAATTAAATTGGAGAAATACAAACCATCTCTGTAACCCTAGAGTTGGGGAAATATGATATTTAACCTTGGCTTTATAGTAGGCGACTATGACGCTGTTATGTTAGTACTTTAGATAGAAATTAAAAAAGGTGACTACACCGGGGTTTGAACCCGGGACCTTAGCTTACCGGTCTATGCTCTTACCAACTGAGCTATGCGGCCACCAATTTAAAACTATCTAATTTTTGGTCTGTTTTGTACATTGTTAATAACGTGTGTAGAGCAGATTGCACTGCCTATTAGACTACATACGAAATTAACTTGGAGAAATACAAACCATCTCTGTAACCCTAGAGTTGGGAAATATGATTGAACGAGCGTAGCGAGCGTCTCCACTTGACTCTTATGACTCGAATGGGCTGTTTTTTTTTTTTTTGTTGTTTGTTGTTTTTTTTTCTGTTATGCTTCGATAAAAGGTAGCACCGTTTCTCTGATCGACCTGAAATTTTGCACACATGTACATACCACCAAGGCGGGTTGCTGTATAGTTTTGTGGCAAAAAACGTTCAAAAAGTTTAAAAAATTACATTAAAGTTAAACGAAAGTTTTTTTTCAACTAAACGGCGACAAATCTGAGGTGGCCAAATCATTTAGAAGTCCCTCCCATCACGAATATGTTATTTTTTTTTTGATCCGATAAGTAGTGTAGATGGAAATTACATTTTAACAAAGTCCCCTTACCATGGCAACGGAAAGTCGCACAGCTTTTTTGGTCATGATAGGGTCAAACGGAGGGGTCGGATCGAGTTGAAGTTTTGACCATCCGCAAGTTTGTTCCCGATTTAATGCCATTAGTTTTGTGGCAAAATCGTTCAAAAATTTAAAGTTACATTAAAGTTAATCTAAAGTTTTTTTTTAAAACTAAACGGCGACAAAATCTGAGGTAGCCAAATCATTTAGAATGTCCCCTCCGGTCACGAATATGTTTTAATTTTATTTTGATCCCATAAGTAGTGTAGATAGCAATTACATTTTAACAAAAGTAACGTTACCATGGCAACGAAAAGTCGCACAAGAATTCTGGTCACAGTCACTACGTTTACCACAGGCTCTAGTCCGGCTTACACTGGGCCGGCCTAGCTCTAGGCCGGCCTACATGGCTTGATAAACGCATGGAGCCGGCCCAGATGGGAAACCCATCTAGACTCGTTTGCCAACGAGTCTAGACCGCTTCAAACGAACTGTCCAGTCAGATAAAACACTTCACTGCAAAGTGATGAGGAGGATTATGAGAATCCAGGTGCCGCTCTAGAACAAATCGTGTGGAGAGAATCGATGCGTTCCATGCAAATAAGTCATAAGGCAATATAATAATAGCTACAGCTTAATAATTGGTTCATTTAATAATTTTGTTTGGTAAATTTAGTGGTTGAAAAACGACGTTCTAGTAGGTCTAGCAGGCTTATGGCTGCTCGGTTTTGAAACTTGCGGACTAGAGTAGGCCGGCTTAGTTTTTTTGATATACCACCCTCGGACTAGGATGAAACCGCCAGTGTAAGCCGGACTAATAGAGCCTGTGGTAAACGTAAGTGTATGTACTGCCACCCTAGAAGAAATCAAGAGTAAAATAGTTTTCCCAAAGAAATGATTTCAAAGGTCCTCTAGATGGCGGGGATTTTATCCATTCTCTCCTATTTTACAATTTTCAGCTAAATCGGTCAAGACCTTAAAGACATTGTATGTAACATTTATGGGAATGTCGTACTCGGGTCGTGTTGCACGTACCGGTGCTCGCTCAACAACGCGTCCAAACTTAGCGTTTTCCTAGTATTTTGACCTTGGCTTTATAGTAGGCGGACTATGAAGGTGTATGTTAGACTTTAGATAGAAATTAAAAAAGGACTACACCGGGGTTTGAAACGGGACCTTAGCTTACCGGGCTATGCTCTTACCAACTGAGCTAGGGGCGGCCACCATTTAAAACTATATAATTTATTAACAAGTACAAAAAGGACCAAAAATTAGATAGTTTTAAATTGGTGGCCGCATAGCTAGTGGTAAGAGCATAGCCCGGTAAGCTAAGTCCCGGGTTCAAAAACCCCGTGTAGTCACTTTTTTAAATTTATATCTAAAGTACTAACATAACAGCGTCATAGTCGCTACTATAAAGCCAGGTAAAATATCATATTTCCCAACTTCTAGGGTTACAGAGATGGTTTGTATTTCTCCAAGTTAATTCGTATGTAGGTCTAATAGGGCAGTGCAATCTGACTCTACACACGGTTATTAACACTGTACAAAACAGACCAAAAATTATGATAGTGTAAATTGGTGGCCGCATAGCTCAGTTGGTCTAAGAGCATAGCCCGGTAGCTAAGGTCCCGGGTTCAAACCCCGGTGTTCGTCACTTTTTTAATTTCTATCTAAAGTACTAACATAACAGAGTCATGTCCAGTCGACTACTCTAAAGCCAGGGTAAAATATCATATTTACCAAATCTGGGGTTACAGAGATGGTTTGTATTTCTCCAAGTAATTTCGTAGGTAGTCTACTAGGCAGTGCAATCTGCTTACACCACGTATTAACAATGTACAAACAGACCAAAAATTAGATAGTTTTAAATTGGTGCCGCATAGCTCAGTTGTAAGAGCATAGCACGGTAAGCTAAGGTCCCGGTTTCAAACTAGTCGGTGTAGTCACTTTTTAATTTTCTATCTAAAGTAATAATATATATATATATATCTAGATATATATTATATATATAAGATTTATATATAATATATATATATAATTATATATATATATATGTTTTTGGATATTTTCGTGGCCGATATGAATTAATGACTAGGTTTTTTCCGGTTCGCCCCACCAAACGCCCCAGTTTCGTTCCTGCAGATGATCTGTGCAAGTAAAATTCATCAGAGTGACAAGTCCATGACGAAAAACCAATAAGACGGACATGACGACTTTATCTTTCTTTGCAACGTCAAGCTTGCAGTGTTCTTTGAGTTGTTTTACAATTCGCCATATGTGCAGTGATTCTACTGTTTATATTTGTTTTATTTTTGTTTTTCCAAGTTTTGTTTTATTTATCACTGTAAGTAGAGTTTTCGTTTGTTAATATTAAGTTGTATTGGCCCTGAAGAAAAATGAGTGAAATTTTATCGAAACGTTGGCTTATGTTAATAAACGTAGCATTTATAACCGAAAAAAACCTAGTTCATTAATATATATATATATATATGTAGTACTTTAGACAGAAATTAAAAAAGTGACCACCACCGGGATCGAACCCGGGACCTTAGCTGTTCCGGGCTATGATTCTTACCCAACTGAGCTATATGCAGCCACCATTAGGACAGTTTTAAATCGTGCTGCCATAGCCACAGTTGGTAGAGCATAGCCCGGACAGCTTCCCGGGCTCGATCCCCGGTGTCAGTCACGTTTTTAATTTCTGTCTAAAGTACTATTATATATGTTTACCTTGGCTTTATGTAGGCGACTATGACGCGGTTATGTAGTACTTAAACAAAAATTAAAAGGAAGTTTACTACAACCGGGATCGAACAGCGTCATAGTCGCTACTATAAAGCCAATGTAAAAAATACATAAATATATATCATATATAGAGAGAGAGAGAGAGAGAGAGAGAGAGAGAGAGAGAGAGAGAGAGAGAGAGAGAGAGGAGAGAGAGAGAAAGAGAGAGAGAGAGAGAGATACAGTTTTAAATTGGTGGCTGCATATAGCTCAGTTGGTAAGAGCATATCCCGAACAGCTAAGGTCCCCGGGTTCGATCCCCGGTGTAGTCACTTTTGTAATTTCGCTCTAAAGTACTAATATATAATATACATATTTAATAAATGTTCGTCTGTATAGGAACTATGTTTAGATACAATTATGTTTTCTTATAAGTATATGGTGTGTAGTGTGGGTAGTTGAGAGAGAATGTGCGGAGCTATTTAAGAATACTCAATCGATAAACATGTCCCTTACTGACTTGTTAACCCTCTCGCTAATGGTGTTCACTATAGTGGACATCAACTTTCAAAAACAATGTATACCGGTAAAAGAAAGTTTTTTCAGTTTGACCCCAATTTTTTTATTTAAAAAATAAATATTTATTCCATCCTGATTGGACGAGGAAAAGTGCATTTTTTTTTTAGAGAAAATCCAAAATACACATCTGCAAAAAGGCTACTAGGAAAAACGCTGAAGTCCCGCCCGCGTTGATGGATGAGCGTTTTTGTTAAGGTTTTAGTTAGCGTGGGACCACTTTTCCTTTGCACAAGTGCTTTGGAAGCAGTGTAGGGATTGTTGTCAAGTTCTATTGTACTTGTTAACAGGCTATTGTACTACCTCTGGCCGATGATTTGAAAGTCGAAGAAACATGTCTGAAAAGTGTGCTGAATGAAAGAAGGCCCACTTTAAAATAACAGAAAAACAATTGTGAATTTTTTTGGGCGGGAACATAACCTCACTTTTGGAAAAAATTTTAATTTTTGGACAAAAGTGTAGTATACAAGACTCTTCAAAATTTAATTTTGAGAATGGTTTTCGACATAGTTCTAAACATCTTTAGCTAGAACTTGACTATAGCTAAAATAGTTTTCTGAAAAATAAAAGTGGTGTTACGAATTTTTTGTCAACGGTACGAATTAAACTCGTATTTGTACCGTTTTGACAAAAAATTCGTCACCAACTGTTATTTTCAGAAAACTATTTAGCTATAGTCAAGTTATAAGCTAAAGGTGTTTAGAAACTATGTCCAGAAAACCGATTTCTCCAAATTAAATTTTGAACGAGTCTGTATACTACACTTTTGTCCAAAATCAAATCTAATTCCAAAAGTGAGGTTAATTCCCGCCAAAAAAAATTCACAATTTTTTTCTGTTATTTTCAAAGGCCTTCTTTCTCCAGCAAACTTTTCAGGACATGTTTCTTCGACTTTCAAATTATTCGGCCAGAGGTAGACAATAGCCTTAATTGTTATTATAAACCTCCGAAAAAACTCAAATTTAAAACCTTTATTTCTATGATTCTGGCTAACTTTTTCAACTTTTTCTTACAAAAAGCAATAACATCACCATAACCTAATGTCCTGTGAAGTATGAACGTTGGAGCCCTACCCGTTTGGTCAGAATTCGGCCAAAACGTCACGAAAATATGCACTAAAACGAAAAAAATCGTAAAAGTATATATTATGAGAAATATTCTTCGATTGCTACCCAAAAACGTGGCAGGTCTTAAGTTCAAAGATTCGAAGGTCTCAGAAAATATCATGCAATTGGAGTATCGGTTTAGCCGGGAATGTGTGAACAAACACACAAAAATTACACACGGAAAAACAAGAAAAACGAAAAAAAATCGTAAATGCGATTTCATAAGAAATAATTTTCGATATCGCTCAAAATGATGGCAGTTACTAAGTTCAAAAGATTTCAAGGTCTCCAGAAAAATTCATCGCAATTGGAGTATTGGTTTAAGCCGGAATGTGTTAACCAAACACACAAAAAAATACAAACAAAAAGAAAAAAAAGAAAAACGAAAAAAAATACTAAAATTGCGATTTCAGAGAAATAACTTTTTTGATCGATTTTCACCTACGGTGAGTTCTAAGTTCAGAGAAATTTCGAAGGTCTCCATCAACTTCATCGCAATCGGAGAATCGGTTTAGCCGGAATCGTGTCACAGGACACCAAAATCAAAAGAAAAAAAAAAAAAAAAAAAAACATTCCGGATTTTTTTCTTCAGTGTAGTAGAATGGGATTCTTCGTTCGCTCGCTTCGCTCGCTACGCCATCCAAAAAATGGCCAAATTTGGTTTTCCCGGTAAAGTAAACTATTTCTGTATTTCTACCATTTGAGATACAAAAAATGTAAGATATGAAAATAATTCAGAAAAAAGCTTGTTTTAGGATTGTACATCAAATTTACATCTTTACTAAACTGAAGCTTAATTCAAAATAAAAAAAATTCCCAAAATTCCATAAAAAACACGATTTTTTTTTTAAAGCGCTAAAAATCGTTCAAAAATTGTATTTTGAAAATAACTTAATTTTGAAAAAAAGGAAAAATCTAGGTAGTGAAGGGTTAAACTTAGTCGGGATTGCTGGTGGCGGCTGTCGGACCGCGGACATCTGGAATCAGATTCTCTACTTTCCATATGAGCGGTTCTCTGTTGGTCCCGATATACATAACTATTGATAATGTCGTGCTATGTTTTTTAAACATTATAAAAACATAAAACCAGCCAAAAAACAAATTCTAATTATTATACTTATTACAACATCACAGACAAAAGCCAATATAATCTACACGTTGTAGCTTAAAAAATATGAAGTAGCCTACCGTTGACGGACGATGGGAACTTCAATTGGCAATAATTGGAGCCCATGGCTTAGTACAGAATGTGAGTAAATTACGAAGTTTTAATGAGTAGCCAGTTATACAAGATAGATGGACCAATAGTAAAAAGTACTATCTCAGCCCGCCTAATAAAAAAAAAAACAGAAGGCTATTAATGGCTCCTCCGAGTACAACAAACGTATTTAATTATATTTTTATTAATTATTATTTATTTTATTCAATAACATAATGCAAAATATACTCCATAAATTATAGGACGCAATAAAAAACAAACACACAAACGAAACTAACTAGACGTACAACAATTTTCAGTCATACGCCAATAGTCCTAAAAACAGAAAAATAACAATCAGTATAGCCGACACCTAAAACGAACAGCCACAGCTTCGAGTCACCAGGTTATAAAATAGTACGCATTTTGGACTTCATAGGTAAAAAAATGTGATTAAAAAAATCAATTACTTAAAGTTTAGTACTACTACTAAGGTTTATATGTAGATCAGGTAAATTCTGGCGTCTAAAGGCAATTTTAGATTATTTTTTCTAGTAGTCAGTGCAATCGAGGTAAACAAGATCAAAATTTATTATGTCAATCATTTACGCTTTCTTAAAAGAGTATAAGTAATGGGCTTCTCTATACAAAAATAGTAAACTTTAATCTGTGGAGACCAACACATATCTTTAGAAAACTCTGGGCATAGTCGAGAATGAGAGTAAATGATTAGATCCATTCTACGCCTACGGATAACAGTCTAATAGGGAAGTCCATATCACAAGTAGTCTCACGAAATCAAAACTTCTTAAACGCACGCTTCCAAAGGCGTTATCAATATAAGGCGATATGATTGATTGATTGGATTGGTCGATTGATATGACAGATATTAATATAATATGTGCATATTAAAGTTTAATTTTAATAATCCTGTGCCAGGGTGTTATTAAGTCTTACAACAGATTTCTTCCCCTAGATGCATCTTCTTATCTTGGTGGGAGTATTAATTTTATAGTTATAATGCTGCATCCCCTTGAAAGAAATAGTACCGAAAGCGCCTGAAACCGGAAACCCTTCGCGACGTTGGTGTATAGCGGAGTGGTTGCCGTTATTTGCGTCAGGCGTAGGATTTCACCTCACTTTTACGACGCTCCTTGAGGGTGTGGACATTGCACTGATTATACACTGGTCAAACCTGTCCCGTCATTGTGCAGATGACTAAAAATTGAACTATGTTACAAATCTTAACATCACAACTGATTAATTTATCTAATTTAATTCGTTTCATGTCGTACTGGAAAACCAACGCCGAGTTAGTACCACGAAGATTCTTGGAATGCATTTCACGACTTAAAAATAAAATGGCCAGTACGGAACTAAAAAAGAAAAAAGAAAAAAAAAACTACACTAAGTTTCATTGAACGGCTGTAGAAATTGTATTTCCACTCACGATTAAAACATAATTGGGTTTCGTTTTTGTTATGGTACCTATAATGATTAAAATTAACGTGTTTCAACCAGCAGGTACAAATACATGTAATTATTGAAATTAGTAAGAACCAGAAAACGAGTGTCATCTGTAGATATGTTGGAAAATATGATGGGTGCGCGAATATTAAAAAATGTGTTAAAATTTATGTTAGTGCCTTACGTTAAGGCCTAGTGAGGGATCTTGTAAAATCTAAACTTGGATGAAGAAGAGTAGTTGTTGAACAGAATATTTGTCTTTGAAAAGTCCAATACTTAGTCTTATTTTGTATATTATGCCTACTCTGTTTCGGCGATTTATATAATGGAAAATATACCTTTTCAGTTCGGGAAAAAATGTAGGCACATGATTTGGATTGATACTTTTAAATTTTGTGGTTAGGCGTATCTGCCTTCCAAGCAAAAGTCTAGGGTTCGATTCCCGCTAAAGAAAAAAGTTTTTTAACTCTGATTTTCTCGTGTCTAGGAATTTAGGAGTCTTAAGGCACATATTAAATTTAAAAGTGTTTTAAATGGGCCTTGTTGATTCTGGCGTTGATCCGCGAGTGTTTAGCACTGTCCAGACCACTGATTGACAATTATTTGCTTAAAAAAAACGATCTTGGTTGGTTGTCCTCACTCGTCGATTGCGTCAGGGCCTACAGGGTTGGCTTGGTCGCTATGGTTTACTGTCTCTACTGAAATCAGTTCTATGACTGAGTGGGCTGACCTCGAAATACGATTTTATTTTTTTATTTATTTATTTATTTTTGAATATGCAAGTACGATCACTATTTTTTAAAATGTCGGTCTTAAGGGAATCTCTTGACCTTGAAGAGAATATGATTTAAAAAACGAATGCAGTTATAATGTCTGAAGTAGGACAGAATGGAAAGAGGGAATAAAGCATAAGTTCTTTATCCATTTCTCCGATCCCCCCCCCGAAAATGTAAATTGCTTATTATCAAAAATGGTAATCTATGATAGTTTAACACTTCTTATTGAAGTTAGGAAATGAAAAAAGGAAAACAAGACGGTGGAATCACCAAAAGGTAACTGTTTGTCACTTGCTCTTTTTCAGGTCTTGCGTTTTTCACGGACTAAGTGGGATTTATTTCTCTAAATGATGGGCTTCTAAAAAAATGCATTCTTAGGTACCGTTTGCTATACGATTTTAAATTGATACGATTCTATAAATCTGTGGCGTAAACTAGACTCTTGTTTTTTGGGGTCGAATTTTTTTTAAACCACTAACATAATTATGTGTCCTGATATTCCGGGGGGGGTGGGGGGGTGGGCAGAGCTAGTGAGGGTTTGGAGGCCTCATATCCTATAGATTTTATTTATTTTTAACATGAAAATTGTATTTTTTTATAGGCTTTTAGGTAATTTTGTTCGATAATTTTATTAAATGGGCAGATTGCAGTTTTGCTTGTGAGTTTGATTTAATCTACCATTAAATTGTTCCCCCCTCCCCCCACCCCCCACCCCGTAGTTGCGCCCCGGCGGTAAAGCTTATCTTTTACACTGTTGAAAACCCAGTTCATTTTTTGAATCAAGAGAAATACTGTCACAAAAAATCCTTTTGTGTCGACAGTGACTTACAAAGTTAATAAAAAGCAGCTTAATTATTTAACAAGTTGGAAAGAACAATAGACGTGAGTTCGAAGTGAACTGAGGGAAATTTACAATTTTAATTTAGTGTGAACCGCCAGCGAAGATTTTGGAGAAATAAAAATGCTCCGTATTTACAGTGCATATGGGAGGTAGTGTTTTGTGAAGGGTAATATTATGCTGACTATGTGTGCCTCTTATACACAGATACTTCAGCACTTCTCTCAAATATAGCCGTTATTCACATAACTGTTCATCCCTTATCTTCATTCTTCCACCCAGCACTATACCCTGTTTGTGTGTGCCCACCCCTACTTGAGTTATTCATCCGCCTATCCCTACGACGCTCCTCACACACAATTCTTAAAATTACCTGCCGACGGCCTGGGTGCGTTCGCTGGCCCGGCTGTCCGGGCACACCCTACGCCACTGAATCAGTTTCAATAGTGTAAAAAGAATCCATACCATAGTTTCGACCTCTTGTCACTCACTTTTAGAAATTAATTATGCAGTCTTGGTTTGGCCTTGCAATGCCAATTGTTCGTCAATAGCGTCAATGGTCGCCAACCCTTTGGGACACCAAGCCATTGTGCTTTATAATCCTCTTTCAGACGGAGCAGCAGTTCATAATAACACGCCAGCTACTGTCCACAAGCTTTCCTATTCATTGTGTGTAACAGGTCTAGGTGCATAATACAGCGAGCGTGGGGGGTGCGTTCTACCATAAAACTACAGTCTCAATCAGATAAGAATACAGAACAAAGCCACAGACGTAAAAATATGACAAGGTGTCCCAAAAGTGAAAAAAAGCCGCGAAAGTGTAAAATAACGAAAGTGCAAAACCGCCGAAAGTAGAAAACGCCGGGGAAAAGCAAAAACCCCGAATGTTTCAAACCCGAAAGTCAGATAGCATGAAAGTGAAATTTCCAGAACTCTGGTTCCAGTATGTACAAATCCCCGAAAGTGCAGATTAGCGAAAGTTAAAAACACCGAAAGTGGTAAAACCCCGGAAAGTGTATGAACGACCCGAACGTATGAAGACACGAAAAGTGAAAATTCACGACAAAAGTGCAGAACGCCGAAAGTGTGTTTTATCGAATTTCGGCGTTTGCACTTTCGGGCTAATGCACTTTCGGGGTTTTTGATATAGGACCCGTTATAAGTTCAGAGATTTCGAAGGTCTCCATAAAATTTCATCGCAATTGGAGTACGGTTAGCCGGAATCGTGTTAACAACACACAATCATACAAACAGAAAAAAAACAAAGAAAGAAAAAAAAAAAAAAAAAAAACATCGCGGATTTTTTTTCTCCAGTGTGTGGAAGGGAATCTTCGCTTCGCTCCTACGCTCGCTACGCTCATCCAAACAATTAACTTATTCATAAACATTTCCACAAACACACGTTTCTTTTCGTCCTCCCGCCCTTACCAATACAAGCATGTGTCTGTCTTTAAGACTATTATATCCAACCTAGGGTCAAAACCTAAAAAAACTCAAAACTTTGATTACAATAGCCAGCACACCACTTGGAATATAACATTATGGACATGGATTTTCGATGCGGACTAGTGAGAACAATCTCTGGCAATAGACCCTTGTAAGAATAGAAAGCACGTGTCCTACTCACATCCTGGATCCACATGATCGGGTGCATCACCGTCTTCAGGTTCTTCATGACGTCGACCTTCTCGATGCTGTGAAGCTCCACGTTAAACTGGAACCGGAAATGAGCCACAAGGGGACTCCCCGAGATCTGAAACAGCACGTGACACTCGGTCAGCCAATCAGGTTGCAGAACAGGAAATACATGGCGCTACCATCACAGCACGGGGCACTTTCTTTCTTTTCTAACTTTACGTGACACTCGATCAGCCAATCAGGTTCCAAATTACGAGCACTCCACCTTCAACGAAAATGTTTTACTGTGTGATTATCCTGTTAAAGATTTTACAAGCTGCAATTAATATTATGTATGATTGATCAGCCTGTACCTGCTCAAACTCACCCCAGCTACAACCAGAGTTTGTTTGCTAAATCTTTATCGGCTTAAAGTTACTCCAACTGCACTGAATACGTATGATACTCAGCCTGTATCGGCTCGAAGTTACTCCAACTGCACTGAATACATATGATTCTCAACCTGTATCGGCTCGAAGTTATCCAACTGCACTGAAACGTATGATTCTTAACCTGTATCGGCTCGAAGTTACTCCAACTGCACTGAATACGTATGATTCTCAACCTGTATCGGCTCGAAGTTACTCCAACTGCACTGAAATACGTATGATCTCAACCTGTATCGGTCGAAGTTACTAAAACTGCATACTGAATACGTATTCTCAACCTGTATCGGCTCGGGAAATTACTAAAACTGCACTGAATACGTATGATTCTTAACCTGTATCGGCTCGAAGTTACTAAAACTGCACTGAATACGTATGATTCTCTACTGTATCGGCTCGAAGTTACTCCAACTGCACTGAATACGTATGATTCTCAACCAGTATCGGCTCGAAGTTACTCAAACTGCACTGAATACGTATGATTCTCAACCTGTATCGGCTCGAAGTTACTCCAACTGCACTGAATACGTATGATTCTCAACCTGTATCGGCTTGAAGTTACTCCAACTGCACTGAATACGTATGATTCTCTACCTGTATCGGCTCGAAGTTACTCCAACTGCACTGAATACGTATGATTCTCTACCTGTATCTGCTCGAAGTTACTCCAGCTACACCAAGTGTTGTTTGCTCAACCTACCGGCTCCAGCTGGATGAACATCTCGTAGTCTTCCGAGCCTGGCTTGAGGCCGATCACCCCGTCAAAGAACTCCTGGTCAGCCAGATGGAAGTGCGGGAGCGTGAGAACAATAGGAGAACCTGCAACAGATCAGCAACTCCATCTTATTCTAGATCTTACTTTTACCAAACACAGTGCAAAGTAACCCTTTCGCCGATTCGGCTACTTAAAATTTAAATATTTGGTGAAGACTTTCAACACACTAGTAATGTTGATATCGTTCGTGAATTACTTTAAATTGAAGTTGAACCATTTACCCTTAGTTTATGCCTCTGATTTATACTTAATTGGGCACATGATAAGTTAATATAATATAATGCGATATTAACTTTGAACTATTGTGTTAAAAATACAATCCTGTGCAGTCACACATGTTATTGTTAATATCTCTTATAATTAGAATCATTGGCATCTAGGCTCTCTAGCTTTACAAAATCCCCAGCGACATCTAAATAGTACAAAAATCACTTTGAGTGAAATTAAGTTTAATTTTGGTTTACTACCTTATATTTGGGTGTTTAGTGTGCTCGTCTACCACATAATCGCGTAGTCCGCCACACACCGGGTCACATGTGCCTTTAAACTCCCTTTCTCCCATAAACCTTTGCGCGCTTGAAAGATCGCACAGGTGATTGTCAAAACAGACTGTTATTCTAAAGAAATTTTGTTGAAATAACAAAATATTGGAAATTATATTTGTTATCATTTAATTTTGTGTTTCAACTTTGGTTGTCGTTTGCGACGGTGAAAACAAATACTGAGCCAAGAAATCATCATAGGATCGCAATGCCCCATATCCGAACCCATGGGTCCTCTAGTGACGTCACGTATAGCCTCGAGCAGGGCAACAGCACTCACCGTTGCACTTGGAGAGGTCATAGGAGCCTTTCTTGGGGCATGTGGTGTTGGTCGGACAGTAGCAGGCGTCATGGTGACTGTGGGCGATGTCCCCGAAGTTGCCCTTGTAGATGTAGACGGGGATCCCCTTGGTAATTGCCTTCCCGGTCGTACGACAGACTCATTGGCCTAGGGACAAGGTCACAAAGTAGAGATACGAGTATAATATTAAGGTTGTTTTAATGTGTACTTTAGAGCCCCGGCACCAGTGGATGGGCGCTTCTCGACCACCCTGTTCCGAATATACGCTAGTTGGCTAGTAGACTTGCCGTACGCGCCAACTCTACTACCGGTAAAGCTAAAAGCCACACGTAGACTGTTGTTGTTGTTGTTTCTGTTTCTTCTAGCGGTGGTGAGAACCCTTCCGCTGGTTGATTTACTGCTGCTCGGACTTTATATTTTTTTCCCGTTTTGGCGACGAATTTTGAAATTTCTTTGACGGAGTTGAGAGTTAAATTGGAGAGGATATCAGTTTCTGTAAGAGGATGTTGGATGTTGTTTGGTAGGGCTGAATAGAGCGAGTCGCGCCATCTGTCGTAATGAGGACATACTAGTAGGAGATGCATTATGGTCTCGGGATCGTCAAAACACACGTAGACTACTGCAAGCTAATACATATTTGTTCAGTGTGGCGCTATCTGTGTGCAAATTGGTTTACTCTAAGTATATTATGACTTCAAATAGATCGGCGGGACCACGGCTGGCCTTGCGCGCATAAACCGGTTAACGCGCGTTAGACGGTTTATTCTCGCGGCCCCTCAATTGGGAAACACTCCCTTAGGTTTTATGGATAATCAATCCAGAAATTCTCAAATCCATCTCAGCCGGAATTTTAAATTTCTGTGTGGATTGTCATGTAATGAATTGCATCGATCACAATTAAGCGAATATTGGTCAGCCAGAAGCAGATATTTTAAATAGTCGCTGGTTGTCCAAATTTTATTAATCAATGGAATCGGCGCCGACAGGGTGAATTTTTAGCTGTATTTATAAAAGTTTCACGTCAAAAATCAAATCTTGAGAGATTGAGTCGGTACATTCTAAATCTAAATAACTCGTGATTGCATCAATAGTAATCTGAAACGGGTATCAAATTTTTTTCTCACACAATCAACGTGTGAACTATTCGTACCTGCAGATGTCTCCAGAGTACACCTCCACCTTGTCCTCCTTGGTGAACCGAGGTCCAAACACCGAGCCGTCCGTCCCCGTGAAGTTGTTGCAGTGCCCACCCTCCGGCCACACCCCCTGGAGGTAGGGGTGGTTCTTGTAGGTCAACACCTTGGCCACCAGGGTCGCGTTCTTGATGCCGCGGTTCACGCGGTGCACTCTTAACTCTAAATAACTCATACATGCAACAATAGCAAGCTAACCGTACCTGCAGATGTCTCCAGAGTACACCTCCACCTTGTCCTCCTTGGTGAACCGAGGTCCAAACACCGAGCCGTCCGTCCCCGTGAAGTTGTTGCAGTGCCCGCCCTCCGGCCACACCCCCTGCAGGTAGGGGTGGTTCTTGTAGGTCAACACCTTGGCCACCAGGGTCGCGTTCTTTATGCCGCGGCTCACGCGATGCCACTCGCCCTCGGTGCCGTTTTTCTGGAGAGAAAGTAGTGATTTACATTTCGTACACAGATATATAGAGAGAAAAATATAAGTTTTGAAATGTATTCGATGTGTCAAAATTCTTTGTTAAATTTGTTTATTTAGAATTTCATACTCTTTCGCTTTTACGTTCTTGAAAATATTATCAATCGATATTTTGGAAAGCTGCTTTGTACACATATTAGCACGTGGTGGTTAATTAATCCCACATTTTGGACATTTCTTCGTTGTTGTTTTAATAAAAATATAAGTGATGCTGTACATCGCTAAAATTTATTTTTGTTAAATAAAAAGGATCGCAAGTCCAAAATGTGGAGAAAAATGAAAATATGATCAAGTTGACCAATTTGGATTGCCATTGGCATTGGGCAAATATTAAGTCCATATACTGTACTAGATGCTTTGAGATCAAAGTACATTATAATATCCCTTAATCCTGCCATTCGTATTTCAATTTAACTAAGAAACATTCAAACATAACTTTCAGTGAAGACTGCCGTCGACCGGGAATGGTCCGCTAACCTCTTCAATAGTCTCACATTCTGCCGCATTAACTACCTTTCTTAAGCGGAGATTTCTATTGTGCACATAAGGCATAAGCCTAGTTTATGTTTTCAGTTGGAAAGTATTGTCCGATGGCTATGAATATGTCCTGAAATATTCACTCTGAAGGCCACCTTGAAAAAGAGCTTCATTGTAAATTGTTAATGGGTGGAATCGAATCGACACCATTTGAATGATGAGAGTTTCACAATAAAACACTAAACTATTTATATCGGTGTATCATCCTTGAAGATATGTCATGTTTAAATACATCGGAGTGACATCATGTTATAGGGATTATAAATCCATTTATGCATTCCTTTTTTACAAAAGAAAAACATTTATTTGACTGAAAAATTACCTCAAACAATTCTTACAAGGCTATAGGGCCTTCAAAGTCCAACTCTCTACCTTTCCGTGGTTTGGCCTGTGAGTAGGAGAGTAGTGTATTCCCCAAAACAAAGGGCGAGCTCTGGCCGGTTGGGGTGCGTGTTGCAGAGAGAGCTCTCGTGCAACTTTTTTTATCACACCTTTTTCATTCACACAGTCTTACTCATATTTATTTTCTTCTTTCACTTTTTTCGTCTCCATACTTGCCGGCCCTCTCTGCAACGAGCACTCCTCCGTTCCCACCCAGTTTAACCCATCTTATCCAATATCCTCACACCTTCCCATCAACCCCCCTCGTCTTCCCTTACTTTCCTCCCATTGGAAAGAAGAAAACATGGTGGTAATCCACAATTATGGAAAAAGAGAATTTGGAAGATTCCAATACAATTGACATGGGCACTGATAACTCTACTGTTGAGTGCCCTAAAACAACATTAACTAACTAACTACGAGGCTATATATATTGCTGTTCACACAATTTAACGTTTATTCCCCTTAAAAAGTGCCAAAAAAGCTTCTAAGTGGTTTAAAAACATACCAAGTACAGGCATGACCATAATATTTGGTCAACTTAACAAAAGTTATCTTACCTGGATATCTATTTGAAACAAACATAGATTGTACAGCTAAAAAATTAAGATGCGCACTACGCACAGTTTAAATCGTTGAAGCGTAAATTATGGACGTTTCCGACTACCAAATAATAATTTAGTATAATACTGATTTTGTGGGAGTTGTGGTGTTAAATAAGTAGTGTTATACTTCTCAATTTCATTACTCAGAAAACCCTTCCGGAGTTGTAAGTAAAATACTCAGACGGGATTTTTAAATTTCTGCATTAATTTCCATATGGTCATGTTTGGTTATGATTTATTCTGCACAATGTTAAATGGTCTATAGCTGTATTTTTCTCAAATAAATAAAATTAAATAAAAATTGTCGTTGATAAATTGAATAATTAAGCATTGTCAATTCGAATTGAATGGTTCACTTTTTAGTTTTAATAATACCTATACATGTTCTATTTATTTTATCGTTCTGCCATGGTATGAGTATACCCATTGCTTTCAAGTTCAAACATATTATCAAAGGCCAAAAGTCTATGTTTGCAGATCGAATAGTACAGAAGGTGAAATTCAAGCTAACTTATTATTACGCTACGCAACTCGCTACAGAGTAAATAATAAATAATGCTATCATGGCTTTGAAACGTATAAAACTTTGTGTTTTTATGTAATAGTTACTGTCGACAAAAATCGAATCCTTTGACCTTGTAACGGACCAATCAGAACGCTCAGTTTCAACCCTAGGTCGTGATCGATTTTTACATACTTAGGTTTCGACATTAAAATTTAAATAACTTGGCATTTGACTTTGAATCGTTTTGTTTCTCGTTATTTCCTAACTGTTTGGATTTATATATTTGAAAGGAAACATTAAGTGTAAAACTTCACTTTTAACTTGTAATCTAGTTTCAACTTTGATATCACGATTGTACAAGTCACGCCGATCGTGAGAGGGGTTGGGAAGAAGTACCATTGATTTTCGTTGTCAACTATTTTTGGCACAACTTTTTGAAATAGAAATTCTATGATAACAACGTATATTTGACTAGAATATTGCGAAATACTTTTACCACAATACTCAGAGTTAAAACCTTCCAAAATTGTTGCGAATTTGGAGTAGGACTTGGTGAATTAAACGTCACATTACATTATCTATCTATAATCTTACTTCGTTGGAAACGACATAAGAGGCCCTGCCACCGCGAGCTTACCTCTCCCACCCACAATCATCGATTGTCATTACCTGGATACGCAACTGCTTCCAATCCAATATTCGTTCAAAAAATTTGGGAAGAATGAAAATGTGAAAATATGCAATTAAAAAATTCATGTAAATTGATAGGACCAACTCCAATATTCGTTCTTCCCTTATAATTAGTTACCATGACATTCGGGGAAGCCGCACAAAAATCACATCCTAAAATAGATTCCCCCCCCCCCCCCCCCCCCCCAATGAGTCAAGGCTAGATCCGCCCATACTTGCCACCATACAACATTATTTCACATTAAAGAGGTATTCACCGCTAAACTCAAAAAATATATTTCATTCAGGCTAACTAGTTATGAATTAAGAAATTAACAGAAAAATTATTGGGTTCACCATGACCCGATTTTTTCCCAAACTTGGTACATTTTGAGATAGGTCCCATCGGCAAAAATTTCCTAGAAGAAATAGCATGGGGACGATCTTTATGCCCCGTGACCTTTTTGAATTTTTATCAAATAAATAGTGGTCGTTATTGACGTACTCTACAGCCTTTTCTGTAAATTCTCAGTATTTTGATTTGTAATTTGGGCAAGTGGTTCGTTCGAAATATGCTGATTACCAAAAATGGGTGTGATTTTGGAATGCATATTTATTTGCAGTGTATATTGTATAGTGTATTTATGTATATTTTTTGTGCAGTGAACTGATTCAAGACACAATGTTATAAATGAGCATTTTAGATTGGTACGATGCTCTAGTATCTATGTTTAACAAAAAAGATGCAAGCTAAAGCCGATTTAAGAAATTTCCCAAAACGACCATTTTTGCAAATTCATGGATCAAGAAAATTTAAAAATTCGTGTAAAATCACAGTTACAAGATGTATTTTTTAAACGGTCATTTGAGAGTAGTATTATGCTATAGATTATGTGGTAAAAGATATTTTTGGGGTAATCGTCCCTTTAAATTGTAAGACGTATTACTGAATAATTGAATGAATCAATACAATAACGTAATGTTTATACGCACCATTCCGAAGATGGAGAACGAGTACAGGTCCTCTGCCACAAGTTTGAGGTTCTTCCCTACTTCGTCCTTGAGCTTCAAGCACACCGCCTTGGCCGCGAACTCCTTCACCGTACAGTTGATGAGGATGCCGTCAAACAGCAGGTCTCGTACTTTCACGGTCATGTAGACTGACGTGGGCTTGTGATAGATTGCGTTCACGGCCTTGTTGATCATCGATAGCATCTGGGGGTGCTCGCGTTCCACGGCCATCACAGCTGTCTGGAATAAAAAAAAACGGGTAGTGCAAGGTGTCACAACAATCGAAAATAAAGATCCACTACATTTTTTTTAATGTCTTAAAATACATTTTTACGAATTTGCCCCTTTCTCTTTAAAGAATTACACATACCGACTTTAATATGATTTTTACTAATTTTGTTTTGTTTCTCAATTAAGCTCATTCTCTGTTATCAAAGTTTTTTTGAAATTTTTAATCAATTTCGTAAAATTCTAATTTAAAATCCTTTTAAATTGCTGATAATTTTTTTGAATGTACGATTTATATCACTTTTAAAAACAAATTAGGATATATAGACGTTTAAAATAAAATAAATGAAGATAAATAGACGTGAAATAAATACAAAATTAATCAAATGAATCGATGTCTGTTTTGGGTTTATAAATTTAGCCGTAAGACCCGGCACCTCCACCAAACTGTGTATATTCATGGAGTGGAGGTAGCCAGACCAGATTTATTTCGATCTCTAATGCAGAATGTTCTATATTAATTTACAGCTAGAACTTGGAGGTTTAAATCTTTTAAAACTCTCTCTAAGCCGCCAGTATTTAAAGAATTACACATACCGACTTTAATATGATTTTTACTAATTTTGTTTTGTTTCTCAATTAAACTCATTCTCTGTTATCAAAGTTCTTTTGTATATTTTTAACCAATTTCGTAAAATTGTTTGCAAATCCTTTTAAATTGTTGATAATTTTTTGAATGTACGATTTATATCACTTTTAAAAAACAAATTAGGATATATAGACGTTAAAATATAAAATAAAATAAATAAAGATAAATAGACGTTAAATAAATAAATAAAATAAAAATTAACCAAATGAATTGATGTCAGTTTTGGGTTTATAAATTTAGCCTTGAGACCCGGCACCTCCACCAAACTGTGTATATTCATGGAGTGGAGGTAGCCAGACCAGATTTATTTCGATCTCTAATGCAGAATGTTCTATATTAATTTACAGCTAGAACTTGGAGGTTTAAATCTTTTAAAACTCTCTCTAAGCCGCCAGTATTTATTAAAGTTTGTGTGAGGGTGACTTTGGAGCCCCCGCTTACCTCGAGCCACATAATAAATAATGTATTAGTGTCCCGCACAGATAATAGTTCTTGTTACTCAGTTGGCGGCTATAAACACTGACTTAGTAATTATTTTATATTCATTTATTTATCGCACACGGCGAGACCCGTGAATGCGGTCTCGGGAACAAGTAACAACATTTATTCTACACACGACAGCGGCGACAAAAGAAACAGCTTGAGTTCATTGCAAGCTACTGACCGCATTGCCAAACGATTACAGCTAATAGAGCTGACCATGCATTACATTTAGTGCAGTTGAATCGAAACTTGGGGTCAATTCAACTATTTATTTTCTCAGTGTTTGGTATGTCGAGACGTATCTATTTTTCCACACAAGATTTAAAATGGTCTCAATGTCTGTGCTGTACACTTAATTAAATTATGATAATAAAAATAACTGATTTTCAGTGCGGGACAGTAAATCAAAGCGACCAAGCCAACCCTGTAGGCCCAGACGCAATCGACGAGTGAGCGATAACCAACCAAAGATCGATATTTTTAATAGGAAATATAGCAATCAGTGGTATGGACAGTGCGAACACTCGCGGATCAACGCCAGAATCAACAAGGCCGATTCAGAACAACTCTGAATTTATTATGTGCTTCGTTGCTAGGACGGCTCCAAAGTCTCCGTTTACAAACTCCTAAGGTTAGAACTGAAGGACTTAAGTCCAAATCAGAAGTTTCTACTTCTGACTTTAACGGGAATCGAACCCTGGACCTTCTGCATTGGAAGCAGATACGCTAAACAACAAGACCAACGAGCGTACTACACGTATGTTCATCCATCACGCCACGACAGTGTTGGCTCGAGCGCTCGACTCTGATTCGGGAGGTCCCGAGTTCAAATCCCGTAGGGACCGGCAATCCTGACTGAAGGTTTTTTCCTAGATTATCCTCAGTCGTTAATGCAAATGCAAGTGACAGCCCTCGGACATCCCTTCATAATTTCTTATTCCAATATACCTAGTTAGTCACTTAAAAAGAGGCACGTCACGTTAACTGGTGTGCACCCTAAAACATGTTTCTTACAAAAATTTATTTATTTATCACGCTACATAGTATCATGGAATATTGGTGAAATTATTTACATGGTTCTTTTATAGAATTGTAATTTGATTTTGTAATTTTTCCCACATATTTTATTGGGCAAAGTTAAAGTGTAAGTCGCAATCTTAAAGATTAATCCTTTAATATTTTATCTTCTGTGATGTTTAAGTCTGCGCATCCCTATTACGACGACACAAAAGAAAACAACACAAGGCTGCTTCTCTCCGCTCAGAGCTATAAAGCCACGCAACTAATGAAACTATTCGTTGGCAAATAAACTATTACGACCAACACATACCAGAAAATAGCAGTTTTTTTCTAAAGTAAGTTACAAAATGTAATTTAAAACAGAGCTCCAACCATCGTCGGACGATGCGATGCTATACCGCTTCTGGCTGATGTATGTGCGGATTGTGTGCATTGATACGCGGTGTGGGGTTCCCACTTCCAGTAAAACGTAAAACATATTTTTCTGGAGAGAATATTTTTTATGTCCTCGTGTGTTGCGTGTCTTTCAAACACACGTGGTCTTGTTGTGTCTGCATTTATGTGATTAGATTTATTTAGTTGCCCTCCTTTGTAAATCTAACGGAATTGGATAGACGTTAAATAAGTAAATAACTAAAATAAAATAAAATAAATGTTTAGAAGATAGCTCCCTGGAGACGATTAGGTAGCGAAGCTTTTGATCTTCTCCGTGTTTGGGTCGCTTAGCCAGTTCCCACTCGAACACAAAAGCTAAGCGACCTCGGGCGTGGTCAGGGGGAGAGTGAGTGAACGCTCTGCCCTAAAACTCACGTTTACTGCTGGTTAGAGCAGATGGAGGATTCGAGAGCTAGTGTAACGGTTTCGTTCGACGTCTGCCCAGCAGTCCGGGTTAGTGTTGGAACCTATATGACTGTCAAGGTTACACCGTCCTTTCGGATGGGACGTAAAGCCGTTGGTCACATTGTTACTTTTCAAAAGGAGTAGGCTACGTGCCGATTACTCGGTTTCCCCTCCTCCCTTCTATTCAAACTTCATCGTCACACCACTCATCATATCGAGTAGCCATAGTGCATTAAAATGAGACGTTAAGCAATACAAATCAATCGAATCAACCCCTCAAGTCTGGTTATCAACGTTGGCTCATGCGTAGCGTGTGGGACTCTGATTCGGGCTATCATGGTCTCGAATTGTACAAATGAATTTCTCAAAACCTCAATTATCGCAATTTGCAGGATCAAAAAGTTTTTTTACAACGTGTAAAATCACAGTCACATGATATAATTTTTTAAACGTTTATTATAGTTAAGCGAGCGAAGCGAGCGTTTCCATTTGACTCTGCCGGAAAAAATTTGTCACTCGTTTGTTTTTTTGTTTTTTTTTGTTTGTTTGATTGTTTGTTTGTATGTCTCGCCATAACGTTCGAACGGAGGCTCGGATCGAGTTGAAATTTGGACCATCCGCAAGCTGTGTTCTCGATTGAATGCCATTAGTTTTGTGGCAAAATCGTTCAAAAAGTTAAAAAGTTACATAAAGTTAATCGAAAGTTTTTTTTTTTCAAACTAACCGGCGACAAAATCTGAGATAGCCAAATCATTTATAATGTCCGTCCGGTCACGAATATGTTAATTTTAGTTTAATCCGATAAGTAGTGTAGATGGAAATTACATTATAACAAAAGTAACGGTGCCAGGGCAACGAAAAGACGCGCGAAATTGCTAATGCACCGCCACCTAGAAGTAATCAAAATACTTCGAGGAAGCAGTCTATTATTTGTCACCAAAGAGTTTAAATATTTTTCCCAATGAGTCAAGGTCCTCTAGATTGCGGTGGATTTGATCCACAAAGTAAAGATTTACATACGGGTTTACCCAAATACCTTGGCAATAATAATATATCGGAAACATGGCCCTGTGGACAGCGAAACGTCGCAATTTTAAATTTAAAAAAATGTGCATTGTGGGTCTAGCATAGCACGTGCTCGCTTATCAACGCGTCCAACTGAGCGTTCCTAGTTATAGTTAAGCGAGCGAAGCGAGCGTTTCCATTTGACTCTGCCGGAAAAAATAGTCGCTGTTTTTTGTTTTTTTTATGTCTCGCCATAACGTTCGAACGGAGGTTCGGATCGAGTTGAAATTTTGACTATCCGCAAGCTTTGGTCTGGATTGAATGCCATTAGTTTTGTGGCAAAATCGTTCAAAAAGTTACAAAGTTACATTAAAGTTAATCGAAAGTTTTTTTCAAACTAAACGGCGACAAAATCTGAGATGGCCAAATCATTGAGAATGTCCGTCCGGTCACGAATATGATAGTTTTATTTTGATCCGATAAGTAGTGTAGATGGAAATTACATTTTAACAAAAGTAATGTTACCCAAATACCTTGGCAATAATAAATAATATTGAAAACATGGCCCCGTGGACACCGAACGTCGCAAATTTTAAAATTACAAAAAAATGTGCAATGTGGGTCTAGCTAAAGCACGTGCTCGCTTATCAACGCGTCCAACTGAGCGTTTTCCTAGTGTAATATTATTCTATAGATTATGTGTCAAAACATTTTATGGGGGTAATAGCCCCTTTATTATAGTAGCCACTCACCAGTAAGAAAACGTTGGGCAACGTTACCATCTCGTCCCCGGTAAGCGAGCCAGACTCCTTCTGATTGTAATAGTATTTCGTGACCGGTTTGTAGAGAACTGTGTCGTCTTTGTTTCGGTCTTTTATGCTGGATTTTGATTTGTATTCGCTAGAAAACAAAACACACAAAAAATACATCTATATTCTAATCATAAGATTAATAGTTTCCAATCGGGTGAATTTTCTTCTTGTCTATCAATAATATAATCATTAATACCATTATCATATCCTATAAATTTTCGCCCATATTTCTTTTAGTACATGGCGCCGTAAAGCCGTCTCGTGTCGATTGCCTTTGTTGTGCTGACTTGTAATTATTTCTGTTTCCTAATTCAAATAGACTGTTTTAAATTCTGTGCCTGACATTTTTTTTAGGCGTAACATTTACTTTTGTTACTAGGTTACAACTTGTTTTAATTTTCAGTTAAGAGAGTCAATCCAGTGTGCTTATTAACTAGGCCGCTTCGCGAACGCTTTTTTTAGTCGCGTTGATGGATGAGCTTTTTTGTAAGTTTTTAGTTTGCGTGGGATCTCTTTACTTTTGCAAGTGCTTTTTGAACGCATTGTAGGTGATTGTTGTCAAGTTTCTATTGTTACTTGTTAATTGTTATTATATACCTCAAAAACTTATATTAAAACCTTTATTTCTATGGATTCTGGCTAACTTTTCCAACTTTTTCTTTCAAAAAAACTACATCACCATAACCTTAATATCCATGTAAAATATGAACGTTGTAGCCCCACCTGTTTGGTCAGTATCGACCCAAATGTCACGAAAATATCGCACTTAAAATCGTAAAAAAAATCGTAAAAGTACGATATTGATAAGAAATATTTCTTCGATTGTACCAAAAAACGTGGCAAGTCTAAGTTCAGAGATTTCGAAGGTCCCCTCCAATTTTCATCAAGATCGCATTATGCCGTTTGCCCGGTAGAGAGCGAACGAACAGACAAAAATACAAACAAAAAAAACACCCGAACTAATTTTGTTTGGGGTCAGTGAAATTGAAGTCTTCGCTTCGCTCATACAACTAACTGACCGACATTGACATTTTTTTGTAGAATTTAACATTTGCTTTAGTGGCACGCAATATTTTTTAAACTGCGCGCTGTTGGTATTTCAAGTTGACTTTGTAGTTAATAGGACCCCTGCTAAAGCCACGTGGCTAATAAATAGTAATTTGTTCATTACCCGTAATGTAAAATAACTCTTTGGTATAGTTATCGTTCTCATTAGTAAATATGTATTTTTTATAATGGAATCGGATATACTTTCAATAAATGAATAATTTATAATTATGAGGTTATATTTTAAACATAAATATTAATCATTTAATATGCACACGAAAATAAATAGCTTAAATTTAAATCCTCAATAAATATTTAAAATTCCATTAAAAGACCCTTCCTGTTCACTGCGTCCAATCACCATGTTTGCGTTGCAATCCATTACCCGGGTAGATTCATTTGGAGTGGGGACAAACATACAAAAGCCATTCGTTTAATTTCATTTTACACGAAACCGTCAAAATGCTAATTGATTCGTTGGATCATTAGCTTTATCTGTATTTGGCTAGCGGTTTTATACCGGATCATTACAGATAGAGTAATGATAGCGGGTTTATTTATATTTTATTCAGTTTGTATTAATGTGTAGAGAATTTTGTGTTACCACGCTAAGTTTGAATAAATTTGTAATAATTTCAAATCAATTTGAGCAGTTTTCTTTGAAAAATCTATTTTTTCTTACAGGCCTGGAAATAACAAAGTGGAAGTATTTTTATGTAAATTTGGTAATTCTATAGAAACATCTACAAAATTAGATATGCATTTGATTGAAATAGACACGTAGAATTCTTTAATAAGCTCATTTAAATTCATGTGTGATATGACAATCTTTCTACATAAGCTTGCTTTAATGATAAGAGTGAGGTTATATTATCAACCTTCTAAAAGATGCGGTATGTCCGGGTATCGAACTCGAGACAACACTACCAGGGGAGCTTTAGGGTCTTTGGAAACACTGTCCCATATTTATTTATGTAATACTGTTTATTTTCTATATTCTATTAATTGTATTATATCCTCCATTATTATTTTGAGACTCGTTGTTCTCCTATTATCTTATTTCCCTTGCCTGAGGCACAGCGTTACTGTTCTCGAAGCATAAATGTAAACTGTTTTCATCTTGTCAATAGTTTGATATAATTGTTTGGTATGTTTTGTTTTCCCAATTGGTGTAGCTCGCGGTGTACACGCAAATGTTTGTTTAAACTCTCCGCGTTCAACCAATTAAGTTGGTTTTAAGTTTTAACAGTAAACATCCAGCCTTGTTGCTGTTTGAACTCGAAACCACGATTAACCAATATCCTCATACAGTCTCCCTACAGGGTGTTGTACCGGATAATACGAGAGAGACTGTTATTATTACTGCAAACAATAACAACTCGGTTACAAGTTCCATCCCCAGTCAGGCAAACATATAAAGCAATTTGTATACGACTTTAAAACTTAACATAATAATATTGTATTCTATGCAATGAACGAGAATACACAAACGTAATGAATTCCTTGTATTCACGAATGCCATTTGTTCGTCTGACAACAATGTCTTCATCAAGATACTTAATATGCAAATAATACAGAATTATTTATATTTCGTTTTCAGTCTGGTATATATACATTTTAACTAGATGAGCGAAGCGAAAACGTCAATTTCAGTTACCCTTTGAAAAATTGCTGTTTTTTATTGTTTGTTATTTGTTTGTTTGCTCTCTACTGGGCAAACGGCATATGCGATCTTGATTAAAATTGTAGGAGACATTCGAAATCTTTGAACTTATATCTGCCACGTTTTTGGGTACAATCGAAGAAATATTTCTAATGAATATTGTACTTTTACGATTTTTTTCGGTTTTTAAATGCGATATTTTTGTGATATTTGGTGCGACTAGGCAAACGGCTTCTCCGATCTTGATGAAACTTTATGGTAACGTTTGAAATCACTAAACTTAGAATTGTTATGATTTTAGGGACAATAGAAGTAATATTTCTCATAGAATTCATACTTTTAGGGCAACGCTAATCAACCATATAAGCTCATCCATCAACGTGACTGAAAAAAGCGTTAGCGTTGCTGCCTAGTATTAATGCTTTCTATGATATCACATTTAGTAAACAACTTTTCAGGTTTGTGTTCTACAAACCAGAAAAACGCCAATGTCGTCGTTAGACGAGTGAGCGAGTCATGTGTTGAGTACCCGGTTACATTTCATTTCCTCCCCCAAGGCTGGATCCAGCACGGATCTTTCCTCTCTAGCACGTCATAAGCATGAGTGGCGCTTTATGGCCTTACAGTTGACACGCCCTTATACCAACTAAACTCAAAGAGTCAAAACCATATCATGTATACCTTACAATAGGGAATATTCCACTTCCGCCAAATACTGTACGAATAGATTTTTTAGAAGAAGTATTTCGTCCCGATTACAAATATGTACTTTGTTTTTCCATGAAATAATAATCCAGTGATTTATAGCCTTTTTAAAAGCAGCACTTTTTTAAAGCGGCAAAAACGACTGTGACGTCAGAACTGTGTTGATCCAACGCCGTCTGGATAAACATACATCCAGACCAAAGATGTTGGAATAGTATTATAGTAGGATCGAGATATACATCAAGACGGCGGTGTTTTAAACAAAGCAGCACCTAGCGTAGCCTACAGTAATGTAAACAGATGGCGGACATTTTACATTTAACGCCTTGCCAGAAAACGAGAAAAGTTGACATTGCAATCAAAAATCAAAACTGAAACAGCCCTAGGTCTAGGCCTAGACGTAGAAAATTATTTATAATACAACAGTCTAGGCCAATCGTTCCTGTAGGATATAGGCATTGGCATGTGAATACTAAAATTTCTCACTTGACAAGCCCTAGGCCTAACTTGCCAACCCTAGGCCTGCACGTTCATGTTCTGACACACATCCCGCACAAAAACCTTACTTTGATGACCAATATTAAAGCCTATTGTAGATAAAGAATACCATGATAGTCCTAGGCTATGCAAAAATTCAAGACAAAATGCTCGTTATTCTTTATCACAATGATCTCGCGAAATCTCCTGTCACATACGAAAAAAGAAAAACAAAAGACGGTGAAAATGTACATCCCTGTGGAGTTGTTTGTGTTGAGCGGATGGGCGAGCACCGCCGTCTGTATGTAAATATGTACAAATATACGTACATTTAGTTTCCAATTGGCCTTGACTCAACACAGTTATGACGTAGTACCGTCCAAAGATGGCGCACGCTCGTTTTTGGCGCGCAAACTGGGGGTCCAATTTACTTATTGTTTAAATTTCACAAAAAACATTTTTTTAAATAAAAAAAAGTGCAGTGACTATTAAGACATGAATAAGAATTAAAATAAAATATAAAATATTAAGTGGAATATGCCCTATTCAACTTAAATTCAAATGTTACTGGGTACTCAACACATAACTCGCACACTCGTCTAACAACGACTTTAGCGTTTTCCTAGTCTTTGGCTAAGGCGCCTTTATACCCGAAATTTGGAAGACCCGGGTTCAAACAACGGTCGGGATAGATTTTTTATTTCTTCATTATTTTATAATTTCTGGACTATTATAGAAAATGTTTTGAAATGCATACAAAATACCTTTTTCTGATCTTTGATCATATTTATATTTTGGTCAATTTACAATAAACAGCCATGAGACTCAGATAAAACAATTGCATTTTTACACACAACCTTGTTTGTTTAATTTCCCTATTTATCCCAGAAATAATTCTTTTCATATGATATATCCACTAACTTTACAGCTTTAATTAGCATTTAGCTTGTTACACTCAACTCTTTTAGAATAGCCAAAGTGCTTATGAGACGTTAAGAAATATCCAATCAATCAATCAATCAACTCTTAATCTTTTGGGGTTGTCTTCGTTGCGTATTTCTGAGAGGATTACAACAAATAACAATAAAGCTGCCTTTACGAATATCTTTTCCCTGTATTGTTTGCCTACACAGTTCAGCAGAGTTTCTTAGCTCGACTTACTCGTAAATGAATGGTCCTACTTCCTGCAGTATGGGTTTATCCCCCGCCATAACTTCCATGGGGTTGGTCACGTTGAACAAGCTGATCTTCATGGAGAGGGGGTAGGGGAAGTTCTCGAACATGCCTCGTATCAATGTGCCCTTCTTCAGGTGTTTGCTCTGCAACAAACACACGGCAATTAGTCAGGTGGCATACCTGGAGATATCCACGGAAAACTTCAATTTTAGTATAAAAGCATGAAATTTGGCATGATGATCGGACATACCCTACTGATGATTTAAGGAAATGGGTCCAGTCGAAAATTTACCCAGGAACCCCTAAAATCAAAGATGGCGTCCAAACATGGCCTAATTTTTTAAATTATGGTTCTATGCTATTCATTTTCACTTTACACACGTACTTTCAAGTACTAAATATAAATTTGAGGTTCAAATTAACTTTTTCTAATCAGAAACCTCTCAAAATTAAAGATGGCGGCCAAAAAATTAGTTTGTCATTTATTAACGGATTTGATTGAATTTCGGTTTCTACATGTATATAATAATGTAATTTATTAACAAAAAAATTGTGGAATAAATTAGTGTTTGTTAAATACGTACTAGTGTGTTTTTATCAGGTTTGGCTACCAGTGATTAGTAAATATTCACATTACAAAATGCTGTTTCTTCCATTTTCAAACTTTTTCTAGGTTATGTGACCAATAAAACACACAAAAAATATTTTTTACCTCAAAATGAAACTCGGCAGCTCAATATACGTGTAGAAATTCAATCAAATCCGTTAATAAATGACAAACTTTGATTTTTTGACCGCTATCTTTAATTTTGAGAGGTTTCTGATCAAAAAAAGTTAATTTGAACCTGAAATTTATAATCAGTACTTGAAAGTACGTGCGTAAAGTGAAAATGAATAACAAAGGACCATAATTTTTTTTTTAAAATAGGCCATGTTTGGGCGCCATCTTTGATTTTAGGGGTTCCTGGGTAAATTTTAGATTGGCCTCATTTCCTTAAATTCATCAGTAGGTTATGTCCGTTCATCAAGCCAAATTTTATGCTTTTATACTAAAATTGAAGTATTCTCCAGGTATGCCACCTGACTAAATACAGCTAACTCGTAGATACGATTAGAAAAAAACAACAATATAAAACAAAAAAATAATGTAATGAATTATTTGGAGTGGAGTGCAGTGTACTGTCCAAATAATTATTTACATTATTTACCTCACCTACTCTAAAAATTTCAACATTATAAAAATATGCACAAAATAAATACATTTCTCATTTTGGCTGGTCGGGAAATACTCCTGTAGGAGTAATTAATAATATTTACACAATCCAGAAATTTTCAATATATAACCCGATCGGGATATCATATTTTCGTAGCAATAATCTTAAAAAAAAAATTAATATTGAGATCCCACAATTTCAGTACTTATAGTTTATTGGATGAGCGTAGCGAGCGAAGCGAAGATTCCATTTCACTACACTGGAGAAAAAAAATCCGGAATGTTTATCTTTTTTTTTCTGTGTGTATTTTTGTGTGTTTGTTAACACGATTCCGGCTAAACCGATACTCCAATTACAATGAAATTTTATGGAGGCCTTCGAAATCTCTGAACTTAGAACTGCCACGTTTTTGAGCGCAATCGGAAAATTATTTCTCATTAAAATTGCAACTTTACGATTTTTTTCGAATTTTAAAAAAATTCTTCAGCTTATAACACCTACATGCTTTATCCGATTTTAATGATTTTTTCACATAACCTTAATTTTATGAATCTAGGTATTCGTGTAAAATTTGAGCGCAATCGAAAAACTATTTCTTATGAAAATCGAAATTTTACCTTTTTTTCTTTTTTAAAACAATTCTTTGACTTATAACACCTACATGCTTTATCCTATTGGAATGATTTTTTCACAGAACCTTAATTTTATGAATATATACATTCGTGTAAAATTTGTGCGCAATCGAATAATTATTTCTCATGAAAATTTCAAAATTACGACTTTTTCCTTTTTTAAAATTACGATTAATTAAAAAAATTTAAAATTTAAGTTAATTTTTTATTTAATTTAATATAATTTTAAAAAATCTTCAACTAAGTAATGATTTTTTCACAGAACAACTGAAAATCCGCATAACACATGGCAGCTCAATGCACCAATTACGCTCATCCAACAACGCGGCGGGACTTAAGCGTTTTCCTAGTGGTATAAATACTAACGTTGTCCCCCACTGAAAATCATATGACTGAGTGGGTAGACTGTAAATAAAAACTTATTTATTTATTAAGCGATCTCTGAGCAACAAGTATAATTGGATGAGCGTAGCGAGCGAAGCGAAGATTCCACTTCACTACACTGGAGAAAAAAATCCGGAATGTTTTTTTTCTTTTTTTTTGTATTTTTGTGTGTTTGTCCGCACGATTCCGGCTAAACTAATACTCCGATTGCGATGAAATTTTATGGATGCCTTTGAAATCTTTGAACTTAGAACTGCCACGTTTTTGACCGCAATCGGGAAATTTTTTCTCATAAAAAACGCAATTTTACGATTTTTTTCGATTTTTAAAAAAATTCTTCGACTTATAACACCTACATGCTTTATCCGATTGTAATGATTTTTTCACAGAATCTTGATTTTATGAATTAAGATATTCGTGTGAAATTTGAGCGGAAAAGAAAAATTATTTCTCATGAAAATCGTAATTTTACGGGTATTTTCTTTTTTAAAACAATTCTTTGACTTATAACACTTACATGCTTTATCCGATTGTAATGATTTTTTTACAGAACCTTAATTTCATGAACTTATATATACGAATTAAATTTGAGCGCAATCGAATAATTATTTCTTATAAAAATTGCAATTTTACGATTTTTTTCTTTTTTTAAAAATTACGATTAATTAAAAAATTAAGTTAATTTTTTTAAGTTCAATTATTAAAATAAATCTTCGACTAAGTAATGTTTTTTTCACAGAACAACAGAAAATCCGCATAACACAGTGCAGCTCAATGCACCAATTACGCTCATCCAATAACCCGGCGGGACTTAAGCGTTTTCCTAATGAAATAGCAATTGTATAAAATTTAAGTTAGGTTACAGGGCGAACGCTATAGCTGTCCTTGTGATTTATAGGATATGTGGAGCCCTTTATAATATGTCCTAGAAATGTAATCACATCGCTGATAGGCTGGACATGTCGATATTTGAACGGATGTTATTATCACACGCAATTCTGACAGTTAAAGTTAAGGGAGGCAGGAATGACCTATGTCGCGCATGTTAAACTGCCTAAATTCCGGTACCATTTACTCCCTGGCATTTAGTCTTAGAGACTAATTTATTTACCCCTTCTTGATGAGCCTGTTACCTAGAAACTGTGTGTGGGGATATTTGAATTTTGAAAATTTGTGGTTACCAGATTTTTTTTAAACTATCAGAAAAATCCCAGAAAATTGACTTTTTCAAACCAATTTATGGGTTTAAATTGGATGATGATATTTTTCAAAATTCCCCACACCAATTTCTTTAAAACGCAATAAAGAATTAGTCCTGAAAATTTCAAGGCTCTAGCTTCAAAACTGCCTAACTTATAGGTACCGTAGTTTAAGAAAGTATGGTTTTGAGTAAATGGGTGTTAAAGTTAATATATAAGGTTTAGTTCATGCGCAGTCATTACATTTCCGGTACCATTTTTTCGGAGGGTATTCAACTTAGAGATTTGATTTTTTTTATTCAGCACATTGGAGTTTTTGCTAACAATTGTAATTTTTTTTAAACTTGTTTTTTTATATACATTAATTTTTGAGTCGTTAATATACGATGGTTGTCATAGCAACATAAATTAATTAAATTTTTGCAAAAAAAAAACAAAAAACAAAAACTATTTATTAATTTTTTTAAATTTAATTGTGATTAACAATATAACATTTTTAACACAAAAAATCAACTTTGACAATAAGTTTCATTCCTGCTTCCCTTAATACAAAACTGTCCAGCATCTGTATGAGATGAGGTGTCAACTAATTTATGTTTTAAAGACTCACATTATTGTGAAGGCTGTGCAAACATTTATATTTTTAAATTTTAAATCTATTTACAAAAATTTAAAACTATCACACACTTAAAAACGAAAACCGCATTAAATGCTTAACTATTGAAAGGGTATTTTTTTGCGTCTAGCATAATGTATATTGTGTCAATGTGGAAGCTTGTTTTATAAGATTGTCCCAAATTTCTATTATTGTACGGGCTGAAAAGATGTATGTTTTATAAATTCTTATTTTGTGAGTAAATGATGAAATAATATAATACTTTAAGAGATTTATTAGCCGCATTTGCCTTTCTACCTTAAAAAACTCGAGTCAGAATTGCATGATTGTAAAATAGTATAGGTGTCAAATCAGTGAGCACCCGAATAGCATAGATATTTATATATCAATATAAAGTATGTTTTATTTTGTTTTGCAGAAATGGTTGAGTCTTCGGGATCAAACTTGGAAGGACGTAAAGTACCGAAAACTTCAATGACAATTATGTAAGTGGTGTTGTTTTACACTTCCTATGAGTTTATTTCATAAAATATGTACATAATTGTTTAATTTGTTTTTAAATGTTAAACATCTACCATAACAGACCCGTGACGTAATGTTCCACTTCGTGAGGGCTAGATTTAGTTGGGGCCAAAGCCAGGTGGTGTCGAGCAGTGTTGCATTTTAAAGATTTAAATTAAAACCTCCGAAGTTATAAATTCCAATAAACAAATAAATCGAATCAACAAAATTTTAACCACGTCGTGATATTACAAGTATACTACTATACACTATACGACATTACTCATTTTGAAACAGTGGTAATAAATCGAGACACATGCTACAAGAAGTCATGATTTTGTAAAATACCAAATGAGATCTTACAACAAAGAGGTTGCGGATATTAATTTGCAACATCGTGTGTAATAATTTTGCAAAAGTCGTTCCTGAAATAATAAGTAAATAATTCATTGTTGAGAAATATATTTTTATTTTGCATGTAGTGTTTATATTAATATACATATCGAATGCATGATGGCGGAAAATTAATTAGATGTTCTGGAAAATATAATATGGTATTACGATTTGCCACCCGCAATAATATGCATTAGTTACGGCAGAGTTACGGTCTACTGAGGAACACTATGTAGGGTTCAGTTGTCTGAGGATGATCGTAGGATTGTAGAACCGCGTGACATTAGGGTGTGATGTCATGACGTCGTGTTGGGTAAGGGTACGTTCACGAAGAATTATGTAACGTTGGGGGTGGGTGGAGAGGAGTAACACCTTTCACAATGTTTTCTTGGGAGGAGTAATGTAAGAATGATATAATCGCATCATATTTAATGCTCAAAATATTTACCTAATCCAAGATGACGTTAGATGGGACGAATGGCTGTAGCCTAGGATCTAGGGTACGCGTACCACAGTTTGGGAACCACTGTCTAGGTAAATTCGAACGCAATGTGTGATCTCCAAATAATCTATCGTACAAAATATTTTGTGAAAGGCTAATAGGTCTTGGGAATGGTCTTACCAAGTGTGTGGTTCTAACTAAACTAAATAACTAATTCACTGCGTTGTAGAATGGAGGTTTTCGGGGGGGGGGGGGGCGATTTTGTTAAACTACCTTTTTGAAAATCAATTTAATAACGCTTTGATTTGAAATCGTGTTTATATAGTACAATTAATAGATTTTGGGGGTAATTAATAGACATGATTTGTACAAGAAGATAATAATTTAAGAGGCTACCGGCAATAAAATTTTAGTTTTTGCCTGGAAAAATGTATATCTAAAAAATATCCTCTATTATATCAGCTGCACTCATATCAGCAGTAGGACAAGAGTTGGATTACTTGGAACATATTGCATTTTCTGGATGCGTCTGTATGGTAAGTAGAAGATTTGAATCGAGCTTTTCAAAATCTCCAATCCATTCCGTCTAACATATTATTATGTTGTGTGTTTGTGTTGTGCACTGCCTATAAAATTTTAAATTTTTATCGTGGGAAACCTGTTATAGGGTGCAATTAGCCCCTCTTCAGGTAAACTAGGTAAGTGCGGATAGGAAATTGTGAAGGGATGTCCGAGGGCTGTTTAAGAGGACTCAATCCCTTGCATTCGCCTTTACGTCTGAGGAAAACCTCGGAAAAAACCTTCAGTCAGGATTGCCGGTCTACACTACAGCCTCACATATACTAAATCTTTTAAGTGCATTCAAAGTATGAAGTGTTGTTAATTGGTTTAGGGTGTTTAAGACATTGTAAACTATCTTAGAAACTTATGCATGTAGCCAAATAGATGCCGCAGAAAAATTTAAATTTAAAATTATGTTTAGTATAATGGACAGGGTAGGGAGGGGTGGTTGGAGGTAGTGAAATAGGAGGAAACTTTTGATACACTTCGGTAGAACTTGTTATATGGGATGTGGTTCCCCCCATGATCCGCGGGGTTGCCGTCGAACTTCGCACGATAACCTCAGTATCAGGGCACGCGCTAGCAGTGGTGCAACATTCTAAACTGTTAGTTGATTGAATCACTTCTGCGTACTTTTTAACGAGCGATAGTGTCCGTAAGTTGTTGTTTATAGGTAAATGGACCTAAATTTATGCTGCTGGTCATACCTGATCCCACCATGATAACCAACCACGATAAATAGGTTGAATTGAGGTATTATTCAAAGGGACTGATTATAGGTAGGTTTACAGTTGCCAGAATTGGTTTAAGAATTAATTGGATGAGCGTAGCGAGCGTAGCGAGCGAAGCGAAAACTTCAATTTCACTGACCCCTCAAAAAATTTAGCTCCAATGTTTTTTTGTTTTTTTTTTTTTTTTTTGTTTGTTTTTTTTGTCTGTTTGTTCGCACGATTCCGGGCAAACGGCATAAGCGATCTTGATGAAAATTTGACAGGACCTTCGAAATCTCTGAACTTAGACGTGCCACGTTTTTGGGTTCAATCGAAGAAATATTTCTCATGAATATCGCACTTTTACGATTTTTTTCGATTTTTAGTGCGATATTTTCGTGACATTTGGGCCGATTCTGACCAAACGGGTGGGGCTACAAAGTTCATATTTTACATGGACATTAAGGTTATGGTGATGTAGTACCTTGTGAAAAAAAAAGTTGAAAAAGGTAACCAGAACCCATAAAATAAACGTACTTTTACGATTTTTTTCGATTTTTAGTGCGATATTTTCGTGACATTTGGGCCGATTCTGACCAAACGGGTGGGGCTACAACATTCATATTTCACATGAACATTAAGGTTATGGTGATGTAGTACCTTTTGAAAGAAAAAGTTGAAAAAGTGAGCCAGAATTCATAGAATAAAGGTTTTGATATGAGTTTTTTTGAGGTTTATAATAACCATTAACAAGCAACATTTGAAACTCGACAACAATCACCTACAATGCATTCACAAAGCACTTGCAAAGGAAAAGTGGTCCCACGCAAACTAAAACTTACAAAAACGCTCATCCATCAACGCGGCGGGACTTTAGCGTTTTCCTAGTGATACACCATGGCGCATTTAAATGCCAAATGTTGTAAAAAGATATGTAACAATGGTTCAATACCACACGGAAAAATATAGTTCTTATGAAAGGAATTATTAAAAGCTTTAGATTCGTATTCCCCAGAACGAAAATTCATTTAAGAGTCAATTATACCTATTTGAAACTTTTTGGGGAAATTTTCCTGCTTCCAGCTGTTATTTGATTGATATGCAATTTTTGTTAATTGTCAAGCAAGGATATGGTCACGCTTCTATCGTCGAAGATTACTAAATGTTATTGCTCATTACGCACAAAAAATTCCGAAATTTATAAAAGTCTAAAATCCTAAAAATCCATTTAATTTATTTGGATTTTTTGAAAGAGTGTGCCTCTATAGACTGTATAGACATGACCATAAGTTATGTGCAAAGTGTGGTAACAATCTTATAAAAACTGGGTTCAGGAATAGTTCCAGAAAAAAATCACTGATTTTGCTGACCATTGCAACAGTTCAAGGACGGCTTAAAATCGGCCCCAAAATACTGCTCCTTCTGCCTCCTGGTTAACATCTTTGGGTACCGGGATCGAGCCTCGGTCATGAACATACCTTATCCACCTCGTCATCCAGCATCTTGGGCAGAAAGTAGAACCCTCCTAGCGTCCCCAGCGCGAAGCAGGCGACGCCAGACATCATCAACACTTTCGGCAACGGTGGCATCGCGACGTCCTCACGAACAAACACCCCTTGTCATTCGTTTATCACCCTAAACTCTCAGACAGACAACTCTAGGTTGTTGAAGCACAGTCGCACTACGCGCATCTCCCTCGAGAGTGAAATGTACAACCAAACCTTGATTGTACCGACTAAACCTACACGATTTTTAACTGAGGACAAACTTTGTCCCCGAAACTGTGAACAATCTCGAATTTTGTAAATTAAAACTCGCAAAAATCAGTGAAACTTATTTTAACGTGTCACAATGTATTTCGTGACCGACACTATACACCTATGTCGCTCTTTGAAAATCAAAAGACAACGCCAGAAAAATGTTTCGATGACGTGTTACGTTCTGCGCATGCGTGGAAACTTGACGCGACCATTCTATTGGCCATATTGTCAGAAGTTCTCTTGTTAATTATGCATATGGCGGCCGAGTGAAATAAACCCGTATAGCCGGAAGATGGGCGGCGTTCGGGCCCCGCTAATTACTACATCCGTCGAGGACATGGTGGATGTGATTACTGAGGAAACTCAGGTAAATACAGACATCAGGGGAATGGGATGAGGTTCGAAGCGTTGGTTTCATAAGATGTCAGCGTCACATGGCGAGAAAGAAAGAGTTCTTGCGTTGTCATGGGACAAAGCTTTACTTACGTCAGCTGTGTAGGACTATTTTAAAACCTAGTCGAGACGATGTGACGAGCGCTAATAATCTTTGCCGTTAGAGCGCCCTAAAACTACTAATACGACGATGACGAATAGTCGACTAGTTAAATATGACATCTATATCATTAATATATAGATAGTAATAACAATATCCATAAACAACAAAACACCCAACAAAAATATTGTACATTTCCGACTTGGGACATTTGGAAGGGTATACAATGTTATATAGACATTAATGAATATTGTATGTATATTCGAAATGTTTGACCCAATTTCTAAATAGATATGAGGAAAGTGGTATAGACTACCACATAATTACAATAAATAATAATGCACGTGCATAAAATTAGAGATGTAAATATAATATGCAATTTGTAATAAATTTGGATACAACTAAAGATTCAATCAGAACCATAATTGAAAATTTTAGGTAATATTAGCTTCTATATATTTATATGGGACAAACATTAAAAATATTATACAAATCCCTCCAGATAGACCATATTTCACTACAAATTTGATGGTTAGTACTAAAAAATGTATATGGACCCTTAAAATAAGCTAATGGTACATTATTATTGAAACGTTTAAAATTAGAGTTGTGCTTTTGAACAAGAATTGCTTTAAGATTCCAACCTTTTTCACTTTTAAAATGCTACCATAGTGCTTAGTACAAAGAAGAAAATTAAAGCTTAATGCGTTTATTACTTCCTGGCAAGGATTCAAACATGAATACAAATGTTACGTTTCCAATTTTTTATCCTGAGGATGAAAGGAACATAGTTATAAATAACTCATTTGATTCACACCCGCGGTGTTCCCTGGTCGACGCCATTGGACAATAGAATGTTATATTTAACAACGTACAGACAGCCTTGTTATTAGATATATGCAGTAAGTTGTCAGTTGTGCCATTAAATTACAACTTTTTAACTCAACTACCGCCATACTTTTTCCTCCACGTGACAAAAGTCGAGACAATTTGTTGGAATGTTGGGGCTTGGCTAAGACGCATGAAACCAAACTAGGCAACATTGAGCTATAGTATGCAGAATGTGTGATTTTTTTTACATTTTTATTAAAAAAATCAAAATTCATAATTTATTTGATTTAAATCGGATTTATTTTATTTAAATCAACTTTTTGATTTAAATAAGATTTTTATGAATTTAAATAAACAATATCAGTGTTTCAAAATTTGTGAAGTTGGTGAGCAGATCAAAAACTTTCACAAAAGTTTCAGAAAGTATTTTTTTTAAGGAAAACTTTGCCTAAATTCAGTTAGAGCTCTCGAGTTTGTTGCTCAAAATGAACAAAAAGTGCATTTGATTTTAATCAACGACTTTTATTAAGTAAATCATTTGATTCAAATCTGATTTAAATCAATCGGTCCGGGTCAAGGTGAGGTCCCCGCCAGTCTAGGTGGTCGGTGCAAGGTGGCCTACCTTGTCATTACCTTGGGTTATACATGGTCTTCCCAGATCGATACACTGTGTGTAGACCACCGTCTTTCTTTGTACATGCATTTGCTGTCTGTGCTTTTCATACAACTATCCTTTATCTGTCATCCTATCAGTAATTAGTCATCTTTTAAAACAAAGGAATATTCCAAATTCAAACATGTGGGAAAGTACAATTCCGGGTTTTACATTAATGGGAATTTCCTCTTAGTCTTTATCATCCGCCGTGTTATAAAAGTCTTAAAACAACAATAGCAATGTTTAAGGAAAATTGTACATTCAAAAAATTAGATGTTCCTTTGTTATCGCTTACAAAAGTCAGATCTCAAAGCTTAATAGTGCAATAAAAAGGATCCTTAGTAGTGTTTTCGTAACTATTATTCTTGACTGATTTATTATTGATTGATTTATTGATTATGACCAAATTAAACTTTGACCCAACGAAATATCCTCAAGCGATTTGTTGGATCCTTGGAGTCGAGTGTGGCTGGTTCTTGTCAGCATAGGCTTTATTTAGGTCACCAAGGGGTGGCTGGATGCAAATATGTCTCGATTTTCCCTACTAGCGTTCGAAAGTTCGATCCCTTTAATTATATTATTACATTATTATTTCATACTAGTTATGCGACTTAGCAGTTTAAAATATTATTTCATACTGTTATGCGACTTAGCAGTTTAAAATCAATCAATGGCTCGTCTGGATAGTTGGAGGGAGTATAAACCGATCTCTTGGGAATCAATGTCTGACATCGTAGACAATGAAATCTCATTTCCAAAGCGTCCGCTTTAAAGTTAATGGTCCTAACGAGATGTAGTGTGTATGACAAGGGTATACACATTCACTGCAAACACTTGACTAATGAGTCTGAAATACAGAACTCAATGCTGGGAATACAATGCTCTAGTTAGAGAACACTGTAGTGTTGCTATTTACTGTACAATATCCCGCTAGACGTTCGCGGTTCATTATTTATCGGTCTGCGTGAATATTGTACAAAATAAGGGATGTTGAACATTAATCATTATCGTACCACGACTATGAGGATTAATATTGTGCTATTCTGTTTCTGTCAGCAAGAGATGTTTTGTCTACGTTTATTCATCTAGAATTCTAGACAATGTTTGGTAACCAGACGTCCCGGTTTAACTGAGATTATCCAGTTTTTTGTGGTTTGTTCCATTGTCCCGAAAATAATTCTCTGCGCGGCAGAATGTCTCGATTTTTTTAGAGTTTATCTTATTTTATTAATTGTAGTCCACTGACACGTTCATTGTACATATATGGGACAATACATAATTCTAACATAATACATGGCAGTTACGGTACAACAAAATAACAACAAATACACAAACACATAATAACAAGTACACAAAAACATAATACACAATATAAATAACAAATGCATGAACAAACCAAGTTAAAGTGTAGAAAATAAATTAAGTTCAACCAATTAATTTATATTTTTCATTAAAATTAATATTAAAATAATAATATAATAAGTTTTCAAAATGTATATTTAAGCATTAATACGTAATACTGAAGTCCGAATCTGGGCTATTGCACTTTGCTACTACATTGAGTTTCAATAATACAATAACTTTTGAGCTTGTGTTATCTTTCCAATAATTATTGTAATTAGGAATTAGTGCTTTCCTAACTCAGATCGCTCTACATGCTATCCTGAGGTCAACCATAAATGTCGGAAAAGATTTTTCCCACGGCGACTGAGGCTCATTGTAATGAAGTGTCTCCGATGCCGCGGTTTTTCGTTTTTGAATTATGGTCACCTTAAGATGATTCATGTGCCGTAGACAAAATCTTTTCTGATATTTATGGTTGTCCTAATTTGTAAATCAGTATTTAAACTTATTAGGATAGACGATAAATAAACAAATAAATAAATAAATAAATAAATAAATAAATAAATGAATGTTTTTCGTGTATTCGATATTAGAAATAAATAATTAATTTTATTTATACATAGTCATGTCGGGAATGAATGACGAAATGTTCGAACTTGAAACATTGTATATTTTATTTGTTTTCATAGGTAAACTGGTGAAGTGTATTATTTACAACCAAGTTAACCCATTTCAACTCCGTATAGAGTGAAGGTCGTTTGCCTTGGCCTATTCGCCTTGTCCAGAGAGAAAAGTCGATACATGTGTGGTATCGATCTCTCGAATGGCGTGTCCCGGTCGATTATTGTGGATGTATATAACTTATGGAGGAGATGGGCCAAGTAATAGTATGTTAGTGACCATATGACGTGGGTGCGCGGTGTCATTATATTCCCACGGTCGGGAACATGGCGGGCATGGCAAGTTCAAGTACAGTGGACTAGCCTTGCGCAGCAACGAGAGCTATCGAGAAGGATTCGGGGTTTCATTTGTGACGTTATTTCACTGGATCTGTATGAGAAGTTACAAAATGATAGTTTTTTGTATTGAAGTAACCATAATACGCTGTTTATGACACTTTTATACCTCGAACTCCTTATTTTCATCATGTATACGACCAATTGAAATAAAATAAAATAAATTATATTCCTTAGTTACATTTTAGAGAGCAAAGCTCATATATACGTCACTGTTCAATCCATACGTCTGATGTACCCACACGTCTCACGATAAAAATAAAACTTTATTCCAATTGACATGCAGTTTTTTATTGCATTGCCCTTCAACAAAGATGATACAGAATGTTTTTGTGAACCTGGTGGTATGGAGGAGTGGCTAGCTTCACAGAAAGTTTGAAAAAAATACGTGACCCGGCACCTCCACCATTTCTTTTTTAGATTTGTCACGTTATTACATTGTAGGTGACCACTTTTCCCGACATCAGGGAACCCTTCTCAAACTCATGTATAAATCTCATGTGTATAGAGATTGTAGAAATACAAAAGAAGTATTCGAGTTGTTTTTGTACGCTTTAATTCCGGCCCTTGTAGCTTTTAACACTATGATAGAGGATTCGCAATCCGATCTATGTGATTGAAATCAATAAATATGATATTAACTGCACCTCTAATATAATATCAATTTATCACATTCTGAGTGTTAAGATCGTAAATTGGTACTTATACTGATCATCCTAAAAAAGATAAAAATGATCAATCTCTATTTTGTGAGTCCTCGGATAAAATCAGTCGGGGATGCGTGTGACGGTATTCGAACCTGAGACCTCCCGAATCACAGTCTCGCCCCTTGAACTACAACTGTCGGTAAAATAACATTGATTGTGTCATATCTCAATGTTCTTTTCAGTGATCGCTTGAAGCCCAAGTTCGTCGGCCATCTTGATGACGTGTATGGGTCAGACGCTGAATATTTCATGCGATATTCCTTCAATTGTTCTAGAGAAGTCGTTAGTCCAACATTTAAGTCGACTTCGACGATACAACTTGAACCTCAAACTAAGTTATGTCGTTAGAGTATAACTCCATGGTTAGAGTTTGAGTTTCTACCATTAACAATACACCGACCTGGTATTACTCATACCACTCTTGTTTGATCTTTCAACGACCTCAGATATGTATTTAAATCTATAGGGCAATGCCAAGCTGGTTCGCCAGGATTCTCCGCCAGGATCGCATGATCAGGGTTTGGTCACGGGCTCTTTACATTGTGGTTCCAGTGGAGGCGGTGACCAAACGTCGATCGTTCTGCACTCTGGTGGGAAAATCTGTCACTCACAACAACAATAATGCACTGCCGTCAAAATGTTAAAAATTCCTTTTTTATCAGCGTCCAGACAACGGTGACCAAACCCCATTGTTCTGCGCTCTGGTGGGAGATTAGTTTGACCATTGCCCTATCTGTGACGAGTATACAGACCCACAAGTACTAAGTAATAAATTTTATTTTCTCTTCTTTTCTTTTCCTTTTTCCTTCTTGTTCATTAGTTGATTTCATTTAATATCCATTTTGAATTTTTATCAAAAATTATCGTGGTATTAATACATTGTTGTTATAATGTTATTGTTTCAAACTTAACTTAACTATAGTTCATTGTTGTGTCTGCACTTATGTCATTAGATTTATTTAATTGTCCTCATTTGTAAATCATTTTTAACTGCATAGGATAGACGGTAAATAAATAAATTCAAAATAAATTGAATGAAATGAAACCCTAGTGAAACGTCGGTAGTAAAATATTATTTTATTATAAATCATCACACGCAGTTTTACCTAAAAACATATATTTTCACACACATATATAAACACTACATTAAAAAGAAAATATTTGGCATCTATGGATGGCCAAATACACAGTTCTTAAATTTCAATTTGAAATGATAACATACAAAAAAACGCTGAATAATGAAAAAACTTAAAACAAGATTGGTAAAATGCGATAATGTCAATATAGTTAGCTGGAATAAATATATCAATTCATTATTTTTTAGTGTTGTTAGTTTTACGTTTTGGTTATAAATTGTAGTAAGTTGTCTGATTCCGGTTAATGGGGGAGCATTTGGAATTTTGAAGTTTTCTGATTCCTCGTTGATCTTGTATGGATGTAAAGTGGAGTTTAAACCGCGCCGCTATAGCTTTGATCTAATAAATATCTGCACGTGTTTAAGAGTTGTATTCAGAGTTCATGACAAATCCAGGATTAATTAGCGGCTCGTCAAATGCAATGCGTGGCTAAGAACTCGGCTAACTGGAACATATTTTCTGATTCCAAACAAATTCGAAAAAAAACTAAAAATTACTTTCAAGATGTGAACCGTTTGAAATAATTGAACGAGTGAGCGTAGCGAACGTAGTGATTTCCATTCGACTTAAACGGCCCTGATGGTTTTTCTGCGTGCGTGCGTGTGTGTGTGTGTGTGTGTACGTTGAAAATCAGCCGAATCGCTGAACAGATTGCGCTGAAATTTTAAACGGACATCCGGTACGAGTTTATTGAGAACTGCTAACAAAATCAGCAAGATTCATTGCGATTTAAACCTACAAGAAATGATAAACTGAGAAATAGACTTCCAATGTTTAGAAATTATTTTAACGACAATGTTTTAGATTTTGAAAAGATATTTTTTGTTTGTTTTTCGCCTGGCCGTGAAATGCCGTGCCCATGCAAGGTCAGTCGAATGTTGGACGTCAAGGTACCCCCAAATTCCGCTCGTAGATTGAGTAAACCTTGCAATATTTTCACGTATTTCGTACTGGCTATGTTTACCATAGTTGGCCCTATTGCCACAGATGATGGACTACCCTGCGTTATATGCATTTCAAAACATGTTTAATTATTTTTGAAATACAATCTAGAAATTACAAAATCTTTCCCGACCATTGAACCCACGTCTCCCACATATCGGCTACAAGGGCGCCTTAGCCAACTAGACTAGGGAAACGCCAAAGTAGTAGTTAGACGAGTGAGCGAGTCATGTTGTGAGTACCCGAGAACATTTGCATTTAAGTTTGATTATATTCGTATAAATAATAGTTTTTTAAAGTTTAGTTGGTATACGGGGACGGGCGCGTCAACTGTAAGGTCATAATGCGCCTCTCTAGCCTATGATAGGCTAGGTAGGCCTAAGGTAGGGGGAAGAAAAGTAATGTAATCGGGTACTCAACACATGGCTCACTCACTCGTTTAACAACGACTTTGGCGTTTCCCTAGTCTAATTAGAAAGAAGTTTTAAAGCAAACAACAGCGAGAAAACTCTATTAACTAGGTTAATTAGAATCAATTATGTGCCCATCAAGCGAAGTTTCAAGTACATACGGCCATGCGGTCATGAAAAGAAGAGAGCATAATTTTGATTTATATCCGTTCCATATACATTTTTATTTTCATTAGGTATTCAATCTTGCTTTAGGCAATAGTTTTAGCTTCTCTATACTATTTCCTCTCTTCTGCTAGGCCAATCATATCTGCATATCTATAACATCCCTTATCGTAGACTTATCTGCTCGACATGAATTCAATTATTTTCTTTATTCATTTTTTATTCAACTGCTTGCAGGATTATATGACACGCATTTTAGGCGAATTACTGTTCGCTCGACTGACTGCTTCACAGTTTTCTGAATGTTGCAATTTTTCTGTAGCGGAAATAAGTGGCTCTATAGTTACACTTTTCTAATATTACTATATTTATTTTTACGATTAAAAGAGGTAGCTCATGAGTTCTACGCGAGGCTGCAATTCGAGAGCGCAACAGTTCAATGCCCGCCATTTCAGTTTTAAATATCAAATTTTCAGCATTAAGGGTTTCTCTTGGATTCCTCAGCCAACAATCGTTTAAGGGATGTATTTTATCAAAGTAAATATATGCCTAATAGGGGTATTACCATTGATATTAAACATCTATAGTGGGCTAGATCCGCAGTCTTCAATACCTCCGCACAGGCGCGAGAGTACCAAATTGAAGCGTCAATCTAACCAATTCAAAATTGTGATTTGGCGTTTTAATTTATGCTTTTTTAATGCAATAAAGTATTTTACTGGATTGGTTGATATGGTCTTAGCTTGTGCAGCATGGGAATTCACAAACAGAATCAATAAGAAGTTACTGCATAAGGGAATTTAGTAACCATTTGGTGTTAATGTCTAATATGCTCACCTGTGAAACTGACGGCCATCTTTAAAAATATTTAGGCTACAAATCGCTCCCATCTATTTAACATGCAAACTGTAATTTCAAGATGGCTTCAAATTGTCACGGAAGTGGACCAATGACTGCGGATCTAGCCTACTATATGTTTGATATCAATGGGTATTACACGGTGACTACAGACACTCCGAGTTAGTCACATGGAGCAAATTACAAACTTGGGTCGTAGTTGTCTACAATTTGCCTGAATAGTTAATGTTCTAAAGTGCTGACTGCAATCGTTGGTTGGGTTGTACTAACTGCGCATGCACACGTTCATACTGCTCACTTCTGATTGTATCAAAAACTGTAGCTAGTTGGCGGCAATCCCAGTGTAATAGCCCCTTTTGACTTTCCCCCAACTATCCAAAATTAATGTTTATTATCTCTTTCGTTTCTTCTTGAATAAATTGTGTGATTCAAAACAATAATTGCGAAGTAATTAAATTCAACACAATCTATTTACAACATCATTCCCATCAGTAACACCCGTTCTTGAATGACGAAACATGACTCATCACGTTTCCATCTTTAAAATAGCTTCATTGACGAGGGAGTTTCTAGTTTTGATGTTTCCACAACCCACTTGTTTCCCTCGAATAGTGACCTTGGTATCAATAATGTAGAGCCCCACAAGAGTCATCCTCAATATCGATTTCCTCGCAGGGTATATCCCGACCATCCTTTAAACATTTATAACTCTGACATCGACGTAACATAATACCTGTTACTGTTGACGCATGTGCTCGGAACACACAAGTTCACGAATGTAAAATTTATAGTATATAGACGTACTCAACAACCTTTCATGTAAATCCGCAATATATTGTTTTGGTTTTTTGGTTTGGTCGAAATATGCTGATTACCAAGAAGGGGTGTGATTTCGGAATTTATATTTTTGGGTGTTTGAGTGATGTGCGCACTTACAAGACTCAGTTTTCTAATTGGCCATTTTATATTGGTATGATGCTCTTGTATCTATGCGGAACGAAAACTAAGCAGGTTAAAACCGATTTACTAAATTCCTTTAAACTACAAATTTTGCAAATTTCTGGATTAAAAGCTTTAAAAAAATCGAAGAAAATCACAGTTACAAGATAAAATTTGTATTTTTCTTTAGATTATGTGGTAAAAATGATTTAGGGGGTTAAACGCCCATTGAGGTATCAAACATATTTTTATCACAACCGTTTGACTTTTCAACACACATTATTTATGCTTTAAAAGTGTAAAATTATTGCTTCGTATAATGTCCCAGTGAAAGTCATGTATACATAGAAACCAATCTACAAAACATTCTCTTAAATCCCTCGCGTTGCTCATATGTTTGTCAAGATGAGAAGATTTAATTACTCGTGTCCCAAGATTCTAGGTCACGGAGATGGCATTCTGCCTCCGGGGGAGTTGGCGTGGGAGATGTTAATTAACACGCTAAAGACGAGCTGTCAGTAGTGTATGTGCGCGATGCAAACAAACTGTGCTCCTCGTGATTAGATCTGGAGCAGTCAATAGCGAAGTCTCCAGAAGTTTTTTTATTTCACTTAATTACGAACAACGTTCTTTAGTTTAAAATAAGCTTTTAACGTGAACTGGAGAATATTTTCATGTGAAAATATTAGCTGAAAATTTACTTATAATTTGAGCGGGGAAAACAGGTCGTGTCGACATTTCTCATAACACCAATCCAACAATCTTGAACGAATAATAAAATAACTCTGTTAAGGCAATGACTTCGCTTTTACAATCATATTCGAAATAATAGTAGTTTCAATTTTAGGCCCATTAGTAATTGTATGAAAGTTAAGGCGTCGTCCACTGTGGCACATACGATTAGGGCGCTGGTCCGAATCGCACGGCTCTACGAGGACGTGGGTTCAAATATCGCATAAGGCATGGGTTTTGTAATCGTCCTTCATGGTCATCTATCACTACTCGTCGTCTCAAACAGTGCGTTAAAAACAATCGTCATGAAAGTGACGTATACAACAGAGAAATTGGGATGAAGTGATTAAATGGATTTTTAATGTTATGTTAAGGATATATTATTGTTTGTTATTATATTTTATTTATATTATACCCTTTCTTCATATAAAATGTAATAGTCAAAAGAGACAGCGAACAAACCACATAGGATTACTCCAGGCATTCTGTACACTTGAGGACGAGGGGTGAAGGCAATACGGGAGTCAATAAGCTCTATTGTATCTGTGTTACAAGTATTTTATTATAAATCCCATTCATTTTTTTTTTTACAATACTCACATGTAGTTCGTTGCATGTTTAGAATTTCCAAAAACACATTAATTACATCTTAAAAAGCACTGTGCAATTATTTAACTGTGTGATTTAAAAAAAGACACGATATGAACTGTATAATATAAGTAAACATTTAATATTAAAAACTGTTCGAAATGGAATAAAATTTCTTCAGATTACAAGACACAAATTACTTGTATATGTCTATATAATAGCATGCTACACACTACAGCAAATCTTATTCATGTATTGTGGTTCCATTAACCCAAACTTTAGGCATTCAGACACAACAAATTGAAACACCCAACATAGGCCTACGTATGAGATAATTGAAATACCGTTGCTGGAATTACATCAATTCATCAATTCTATTAACGTTGGTACGAATGGAAAAATGCAACCACAATATAATTATTTGCTTGTTATTCGCGTATTGTAGGCCTATAGCCAAAGGCACTTTTGTTTTGCCATCTTAATTTAAAATATGCATGACTCATAGTTGTGTGTTATCACATGCAAAACTTGCAGAAAAGATTTTGTAAATTCCAATTATTTAGATTTAATACCAACCATAGAAAACTTAAGTAAGCTTATTTGTTGTTACCAATATAATATGGGCCCATGGTTGGACCAGCTGATATGCGTATTGCATTTATCACAACGTCGTGCATTTGTATATGAGTATGAGTGTAATATGAGAATAACATTGCACAAATTACAGAAATCATAATTCATATTACATAAACAAAGCATGTTGGATGAATCATACATATATTTGATCTGCATATAGAAATATAGATTTTACAGTGTCTTAATGCTATTTGTTAAAACTATTTGATTACACAATTAATATAATTAAAGTAAAAGTGTGGTGCAATATTAGGTAGGTATTGCAGCTTCCTATAATTTGTGTCCGTATAACACGTTTCTGTCCATGCGTCCACCCTCCTGTATGAGGGTGTGTTAATAACTACTCACTAGGAAAACGCTAAAGTCCCGCCGCGTTGATGGATGAGCGTTTTTTGTTTGCGTTTTTTGCGTTTGTTTGCACTTTTCCTTTGCAAGTGCTTTTTGAATGCATTGTAGGTGATTGTTGTCAAGTTTCTATTGTAACTTGTTAATTGGTACTATAAAACCTCAAAAAACTCATAGTAAAACCTTCTTCTGTGGATTTCTGTGGATTCTGACTAACTTTTCCAACTTTTTCTTTCAAAAGGTACTACATCACCATAACCTTAATGTCCATGTGAAATCTGAACGTTGTAGCCCCACCCGTTTGGTCAGAATCGGCCCAAATGTGTCGAAAATATCGTACTAAAAATTGAAAAACTAATATTAAAACCTTTATTTCTATGGATTCTAGCTAACTTTTTCAACTTTTTCTTTCATAAGGTACTACATCACCATAATCTTAATGTCCATGTGAAATATGAACGTTGTAGCCCCTCCCGTTTGGTCAGAATCGGCCCAAATGTGACGAAAATATCGCACTAAAAATCGAAAAAAATCGTAAAAGTACGATATTCATGAGAAATATTTCTTCGATTGTACCCAAAAACAATACACCTCTAAGTTCAGAGAAAACGAAGGTCCCCTCAAATTTTCATCAAGATCGCTTATGCCGTTTGCCCGGAATCCTGCTAACAAACAGACAAAAATACAGGAAAAAAAAACATTGGAGCTAAATTTTTTGGGGGTCAGTGAAATTGAAGTTTTCGCTTCGCTCGCTACGCTCATCCAACTATAAAAACGAATATGACCCCCGATGACCTTTCAACAAAGATGATAAAGAATGTTTATGGCAATGCGGGTAGAAGGGCAAGGCTATTCTCCCATATACGTGGAGTCTGGATCTACACAACACCTGTACTAGGGGAGTTGAACGCTGGAACAAGACGCGTGGTGTATCAAGGGTGTGCTTAGTTGCCTACTTTGCTAGTTGATAGACATTTTACTACTCCGACTGGTTTTCGGGTGTAGAATTTAAAATACTTTGAAACTACATTACTATATATAGATACTAAACTACTAGATATGCATGAGATCGAGTTCCAGTAGGACCTATTAAATATTATACTATATTCCGAATATAACGTGGGATTATCATCTAACTATACATAACACATAGGGCCTACTTAAGGTTTAGTACACTCAAATATAATAAGTGATTTTTCCTTATGAACAGATTTTGTTTAATATTAATAATACTACCATATAATATAATTTATATTTTACACGATGAAGAAGAGTTGACAACTTCGTCTTTAATACATATCACATTGTCTAATGAGCAGGTTTGAAGACTTCTGATAGGAGAGTCTTTGTGCGCGTGTTCATGTGTGTTTGTGCGTGTGTAAATGGTGTGCGTGTGTGTGTGTTTTGTTTGTGTTTGTATGTGGGCTAGTGATCGTGAAAGTGTGTAAGTGCGCGTTCATTCCCGGGCCCATGCGCGCCTACCAGGCCTAGTGAGGCTCCACATGGTTTTGCCACATTCTTGTGTGTATGTGTTTGTGTGTATTTTATTTGTTTATTTATTATTTGTTTGACAAGACATTTACACGAGAATGACAGAAAAGAACATAGCTCCAGACATACCTGGTGACTATCAACTTTATACCAATAAATATATTACTAGGAAAACGCTAAAGTCCCGCCGCGTTGATGGATGAGCTTTTTTAAAGTTTTTAGTTTGCGTGGGATATCTTTACTTTTACAAGTGCATTGTTTTTCTGCCGACGCATTGTAGGTGATTGTTGCCAAGTTTCTATTGTTTCTTGTTAATTTGTTATTATTTAACGTAAAAATCTTACATTAAAAGCTATATTTCTATGGATTCTGGCTAACTTTTTCAACATTTTCTTTCAAAAGGTACTACATAACCATAACCTTAATGTCCATGTATAATATGAACGTTGTAGCCCCACCCGTTTGGTCAGAATTGGCCCAAATGGCACGAAAATATCGCACAAAAAGTCAAAAAAACGTATATTAAAAGCTTTATTTCTCTCGATTCTGGCTAACTTTTTCAACTTTTTCTTTCAGAAAGCAATACATCACCATAACCTTAATGTCCATGTGAAATATGAACGTTGTAGCCCCACCCGTTTGATCAGAATTGGCCCAAATGGCACGAAAATATCGCACTAAAAATCGAAAAAAATCGTAAAAGTACGATATTCATGAGAAATATTTCTTCGATTGTACCCAAAAACGTGGCAAGTCTAAGTTCAGAGAAAACGAAGGTCGTGTCAAATTTTCATCAAGATCGCATATGCCGTTTGCCCGGTAGAAAGCGAACAAACAGACAGAAAAAAAAAAAAAAAAAAAAAAAAAAAAAAAACCCGAGCTAAATTTTTTGGGGGGTCGGTGAAATTGAAGTCTTCGCTTCGCTCATCCAAAAAAAGATAACAAGAAAATATCAACAACATGTGTGCGCATGAGCATCTACCACGCCTGCCGCGCCTCCACATGGTTCTGCCTCATGAAGGCCAACACCTTCCTGTGTGCATGTGCGTGTATATGGCGTGTGCATGTGCGTGTGTATGTGCGTGTATGCACGTGAGCAAGTCTACCACGCCTGCCGCGGCTCCACATGGTTCTGCCTCATGAAGGCCAACACCTTCTTGTGGGTTGGAGACTCGCCCTCGAAGTTGTCAACGGGTGTGATATCGGAGGGGCTCTTCCTCTTACTTTGCAGAACCTTGCCAGTGATGAACATGCCTATCCCCACTGCAGTGAAGAACCACCGCCCATTGGAGACGAAGCTCATGCCCAGGTACAGCTGCCACCGGAAGATGTTGACGTACTTCTGCGGTAGCTTGATACCCTGGCAACAAACAGTTCATTTTAACCGAGCTACCCCACTTTCCGCACTATGTTACTGATTATTTTTGTGTGTTTGTTCTCAATGGAATTTCACTATTGACAATTGGTAAATGGTGATACATAGGTGCACAAATACAGACTACTTTTACATTTACATTCACATTTATTTATAAGCTTACAGATATCAAAGTTTTGTATGGTGGCAAGGTCCAATATTAACATTTATAAATACTAAAATATACAGTTTCATAATATAACTAATTTACAAATTTTCAAAAGAACTTTTAAAATGCATTAGACCATCTTTCTGTACAGTGCTCTCAGGTAACAAATTCCATTCAGATACTGTTCTATTATTAAATGAAAATTTTCCTACGTCTGTCTTAATAGTATCTCTTTTAAATTTCCAATTATGATTATTTTCATTGTGGTCGGGTTAACGAGATTTCAAGTCGGATCGGGTATATTTGGGGGTTGACACGATAGTCACTAAAGGTATTTGATTTTAGAGTAAAAATTAAAATAAACAATTGTGGATGGTAGATGGGTCCGCCCAGATTTTATATAATAAATTGGTGGAGGTGCCGGTCCAGACAAACTTAAAGGGGCTATTAACTCAAAAAATTATTTTTTACCACATGATCTATAGCACAATACTACACTAAAATGACAGTTTAAAAAATTATATCTTGTAACTGTGATTTAACACAAATTTTTCAATTTTTTTGATCCAGAAATTTGCAAAAATTGGTGTTTTGGGAAATTTCTTAAATCGGCTTTAACCTGCTTCTTTTTTGGTCCACATAGATACTAGAGCATAGTACCAATCTAAAATGCCCATTTTTTACATCGTGTCTTGAAACTGTGCCAAAATATACCCTCAAACATGCAAAAATATGCATTCCAAAATCACACCCCATCTTGGTAATCAGCATATTTTGACCGAACTACTTGCCCAAATTACAAAACAAAATATAGAGAATTTACAGAAAAGGCTGTAGAGTTCGTCAATAATAGCCAATATTGTTTTGAATCAAAATCCTTCAAGGTCACGCGTCATAAAGTTTGTCCCCATGTTATTTATTATGGGAGATTTTTGCCGATGGGACCTAGCTCGAAAAATGTCATGTTTGACAATTTTTTGGGAGCTCATGGTGGCCCCAATAATTTTTATGTTAATTGCTAAATTCATTACTAGTTAGCCTGAATGAAATATAATTTTTGAGTTTAGCGGTTAAATACCCCTTTAACATTACTCGTGTGTTTGGATCACTCAGTGGCTTGTATACAAAACAACGTGTCTGCTTGTTTGGGGGGTCAGACCAGATTCAATATAATTCATTGGTGGAGGTGCCGGTCCAGACAGATTTGTGACTGATTGTTGGGGGGGGGGGGGGGCGTTCCAGATTTGACACAACTCTACTTGTAGATTGGACAGGACACCAGGATACAACTAACCTCCTCCATCCAAAGAATGGGGTGCATGGTGACTCGAAGATTCTTCATTATATCAATCTTTGAGTTGTTCTCGATCATCATGTTAAACTGGTAGCGGAAGTTCGCTTGGAGGGGACTTCCGGTTATCTGAAAGTGTAAACATTTGGCGTTGCAGGTTTTGTCGACTGTGGTTTAACTTTGCAGCTTGTGAATAAATAAAATAATATACATATTCTGCCTTAGAGCCTACCCACTCAGTCATAAAACTGATTTCCATGCGATCTTACGTTTATACTTAACTTTCATATGTCTTTAGAACACATATTTAAACATAACGAAGGCTACCTTACTACAAAACGTATAAAATGATATATCTCACTTGAGTTAGTGGGTCATTTTTATCGAGTTCATAACTGTCATGATATAAAATTTTACATTCAACGAAACACATATTGCTCAAGTTGGTGCAATCTAAATAGTATGCTATTTACAAAACCGTGGTGCGGTCCTACGTTTCAAGTTTTAATTAACTGTCAATAATTAATAAGTAATGTTCAGTACAGCATCTTCAAATCTTAGGTGCATTTTGTAATAAGTGATTTATCTATGAACAAACAAATTTATAATATTTGTGGGACGTTGTAACTAAAACATCGGATGTCGAACGAAAGTGTACAGTTTAATTCACAAATAGAAAATGCATTATGAGAAATATTTATCAGAAGTATATTGTGAACGTGTTGCAATATGATTTGTTACAAAATAGCGTATCTCATAAGAGAAGGTGACAGAAGTGTGTCAGTAAGAGGATGAGAGAGAGAGAGAGAGAGAGAGAGAGAGAACACGAGAGAGAGAGAGAGAGAGAACACGACATGTCTAGTGAGTATCGATAAAAGCATTTTGTTTGAAATATGAAATTTAGACGAGTACCAAGACAGCTTTTATTTACATATGAAAACCTTTTACGAAATACTCAATTCTTGAACTCAATTTGAGCAGATTGTTGGTATTACCACTGTTCAGACAAAGAGTATGAAACACGTAGGTACCTGACGGATTAGACGATCATAAATTATAAACATAAACACAGTCACAGAAGGCACGTGCCACGTCTCACGATAAAAACAGGCCAAGATCGTTGAGGAGGATTGTTGATTTAACCTTTTATAAAGATGATACCAATTGATTTTGACGACCCTTAGTGGGTGGGGGGGGGGGGGGGGCTAGCCTTTTAAAAGGGGAATTTTGTGTACTCGCCACCTCTGTTGATTTGTGTGTTCTTCGACAATCTGATGATTAAGTAGCTTCGCTCACTATTTTGGTCACCCGTACCCGCGTATGTTTATATGTTAGTGTGTACATACCGGCTCGATCTCCATGACCATCCTATGTTCGTCTTCAGTGGGCCGCATACCCACCACTCCCTCCAGGTACTCGGGGTCAGCCTTGTAGAAGTGCGGCAGGGTCAGGGTGACGGGCGACCCTGCACATAGTTATAGTTGATAGAGCAATAAATGACAAAAATAATGTGTGGCTCGTTGGTCTTGTGGTTAGCGTATCTGCTTCCAGTGCAGAAGGTCCAGGGTTCGATTCCCGTCAAAGCAAGAAGTTTTTTAACTTCTGATTTGGACTTAAGTCCATCAGTTCTTGTCTTAGGAGTTTGTAAACGGTGACTTTGGAGCCGTCCTAGCAACGAAGCACATAATAAATTTCAAAGTTGTTCTGAATCGGCCTTGTTGATTCTGGCGTTGATTCGCGGGTGTTCGCACTGTCCATACCACTGATTGCTATATTTCCTATTAAAAATTTCGATCTTTGGTTGGTTATCGCTCACTCGTCGATTGCGTCGGGGCCTGCAGGGTTGGCTTGGTCGCTTTGATTTAAAGTCCCCCACTGAAAATCAGTTATATAACTGAGTGGGTAGACTCTAAATAAAATTTATTTATTTATTTTATTTAATACCAGTACCATATTATGGGTATTATGTGTCAGATACAATGGACCTGTATGACTCTAATATTATCAAACTTAAAATAATTATAAAATAACAATGATACGAAATTTCAGAACTACGGACATTTTAATACAAATATTAAAAGGAAATAATATTGATAGAAGGTAAAATAGTAGATCAAATTGTGTTTCAATGCAGTATTTTTGTTTTGTCTAAAAATTAATTTATAATTTTGAAAGGGATTATAAGAAGACACTCATTTACTAGTCTTTTGAATATGGTAAAGTCTTTCATAACGTCGCAATTAGCCCCCTGTCGTAAGTTGGGTTGAAAGCCACAATGTAGGTGATTGCTTTCGGCAGAACAAAAACAAATCAAATCTGAATACAAATTATGAACACGTTTTCAAAAACTGCTCTACCCAACTAAGTTATTTTACGAAATCTATTAAATCTAGTCCTCCACCCACCCCACTCATCGCGCTATTCGTGGATTAAGGCCCCACATTGGTTAATTTTTATTTTGCCGTCTTCCTATGTTTGAATAATTGAGAACACTTAGTATTTCTGTAGGCTTTAAATCATCCGATGTTGTTGATGTGCCGTCTGTTCTTAAAATTGCATGATATTTTTTTTGTTACATGTGAGGCATTTAAAGTCGCAACGCAAAAAAATAACCGATTTTATTGCGAGTTCCTAAAATACAAACACGTGTTATAAATGTTTCCTTTTTTTACAATCGTTGTTAGGAGTCTGCATTACCAGTGATTATAAATAAATAAATAAATAAATAAATAAATAAATAAATAAATAAATAAATAAATAAATAAATCTGTATTTAGAGTCTACCCACTCAGTCACATAATTGATTTTCAGTGGGGACAGTAAACCAAAGCGACTAAGCTAATCCTGTAGGCCCCGACGAATCGACGAGTGAGCGATAACCAACCAAAGATCGATATTTTTTAATAGGAAATATAGCAATCAGTGGTATGGACAATGCGAACACCCGCGGATCAACGCCAGAATCAACAAGGCCGATTTAGAACAATTTTAAATTTATTGTGCCTCGTTGCTAAGACGGATCAAAAGTCACCGATACAAATTCCTAAGACAAGAACTGATGAACTTAAGTCCAAATCAGAAGTTAAAAAACTTCTGACTTTAGCGGGAATCGAACGGAATCGGAATCGGAAGCAGAGACGCTAACCACAAGACCAACGAGCCACACAAATTTAACACAATATTTTTCTGGAACTTTTCCTGGATCCAGTTTTTATCACATTGTTACCAGCATTTGCCTATATGTTATGGTCATGTATATACAGAATTTTAATGAAGCACATTGTTTTAAACCATCACAAAAAATGAAAATAAACAAAATGGATTTTTTGGATTTTTCTATAAAATCTTCAAAATAGGTTAATTTCAGAGTGTATTTGTGCGTAATGCGCAATAATAATTAGTAATCTTTGACTATAGAAGAGTGACCATATCCTTGCTTGACAATTACGCAAAATTGTTATCGATCGGATGACAACTGGAAGTAGGAAAAGTTTCAAATAGGTATAGTTGACTCTTAAATGCTACCTTGTTTGAAAATCACTTAAAACATGCAACATTTTTGCATTTCCGCTTAAATTTGATCCAACAAAAATATTCTGTACTAATTTATGCCTGACTATAATTATTTAATTACAATCATTAGATTGTGAACGCATATTTTAAGGGGAAACTAAAACGACTTGAACGTGGTATGCTGTTGTTTACTTGCACTAGAGCTTGATGACAACAAATACTGTACTAATACTGAATAATTATACATGCAATTATTGTTACAGTATTTGATGACCCAAGGCCCACCTGAATAAGCTCAGAACTCAATTAGTGGAATTAATTAGTTTGTCCAGTGCACACACTCTGTTAATTGTAACTATTAATTAATTTCATTCCAACATATACAAACATAATCAGTTCTCAAAGTCCCTCGAGACTATTTCGACCTCTGGTTCCGGACTGTTTGACTGGTTACTCGGGAGTATGCCCACGGCCTCAATATACACTGATTGCAATATCTCTTTAATCGCCCGATAAATTACCACATAAATCCATCGGTATTTTTTAGTCAGTCCCACAGTGCATAAAGTACTTATTTACGCAATTTTAAGTACAGTTTGTGTCTCATTTAGTCCAAACTATTTACATATCGTCATATAAAAGTAAAATTAGTGCTTTAATTTCAGTTTCAAGGATCCAAACTCAAGATTACAACGAAGTCTACATAATTTTAATCTTGCTAAATTTAAGTTTTATTGGATATTGCCAGCAATCTTTTGTTTATATCAAGAATTACTAATAGTCACATGTAAACGGTTTTAGCAATAATATATCGTTGCAAAAATAATACTTTTTCCCTGCAAGGGTTATGTATATGGATAAACTGATTTTTGTACCTCGTATTTGTGACTATGGTGTCACCACAAAATTGTTATTAGTTTATTACTTTAAAATTTAAAATTTACATTAATAACAACGCTGCTTAGAATGTAAACTTCAAAATAAAAAGAAATTTTAAAATATGTTAAATTTCAAAATCTCTTTTATGACTGTAGTTTTGATCGAACGAACCAGGTTTAATGCAGACTACAGTAGTTTTTAAGCTCTATAAATTTCCTATGGTGATGTAGTTTGCACTGATACGTCACGTTAGAATGTGTGTGTGTTGTTATCAGAGCACATTTTCAACAACTGGCCGTAAATAGACTACCAAATTTTTTTTCTGTGTAGATATTTCCAAACCTTGATTCAGAGAGAATAATTTGATATTTACACAAGTTCTCAGACCGTTATATGCATTTATCACGACCATCCGCGGTGGCTCATACGATTGAGGCGCGTGCTTCAAGTGAATGACTCGACGAGGACGTGGGTTCAAATCCCTCACAAGACATGTTTTTAGAATTATATTGGATGAGCGTAGCGAGCGAAGCAAAGATTCCATTCTACTACACTGGAGAAAAAAATCCGCAATGTTTTTTTTTCTGTTTGTATTTTTGTGTGTTTGTTAGCACGATTTCGGCTAAACCGATACTCCGATTGCGCTTTAAAAAAATTTGGGGACCTTCGAAATTTTTGAACTTAGAACTGCCACATTTTTGAGCGCAATCGAAAAATCATTTCTTGTGAAAATTGCAATTTTACGTTTTTTTTATTTTTAAGAAATTTCTTCGACTTATAACGCCTACATGCTTTATTTGATTTTAATGATTTTTTCACAGAACCTTTATTTTAGGAATTTATATATTCGTGTGAAATTTGAGCGCAATCGCAAAATTTCTTCTTAATAAAATCACAATTTTACGCTTTTTTCGTTTAAAAAAATTACGCTCATCCAACAACGCGCCTGAAAAAGCGTTTGCGAAGCTTCCTAGAGTTGTACTTCACTCTCATCCTCTCGAATAGCAATATTGCAATTAAAGAGACGTTACTAAATCAGAATCATTATCATCTAAAGATTCAAAATTTTTTAGGTGAAAATTGGAGGTCGTTAAGAAGTCAAGAATGTATGTGGAAATTCGCTGGATTCAGCGATCAAGGGATTTTCAAACGGCCATTGAACACTGTAAAAAATGTTGGTCCAAGCTCATCCAACCTGCTATTCATCACAATCTTATAATAGAGTGGTTCAGAAGAAAAATGACCAGCCCAAACACTTCCTTCTAGATGATTGGAGTTAAAGTTAAAAGTAATTCATAAAATACATCTTAA